>OY747135.1:3840460-5040460 GCA_963556465.1 Berberis vulgaris
GAAGAAGAAAAATAAGGTGGTTTGGACCCTGCTGAATTTTGTGAAGGTGAGCTCAAATAACTCAATTGTTATAGATCTTTGAAGATGATGAAATATGGGGGTTTCCCCCATCTTATCCAATTGACGGAGTGTGAAGAAGAAACTGTGAATTTTGGTTGTTTGGAGAGATTTGAGAGATTTAACCTCTATCT
Source organism: Berberis vulgaris (assembly GCA_963556465.1). Classification (NCBI taxonomy): domain Eukaryota; kingdom Viridiplantae; phylum Streptophyta; class Magnoliopsida; order Ranunculales; family Berberidaceae; genus Berberis; species Berberis vulgaris. The sequence goes on from OY747135.1 coordinate 3,840,652, forward strand.
CTAAGTCTAAAAGTATAGTTTGGATTTGATATGTACATGATTTGAATGATGAAGTCCTGGTTGAAGTGAAAAGTGAGAATAGAGGGGCAAATAAAAAAATTAATTGGGGGACAAATTAAAAAAAAAAAAAATTCTCAAAAGTCAGTGGGTACAGGTGCCCCCATTTGTCCCCTCGTGAATCCGTGCCTGAACACAAGTTCTAAGTGATGCAACCCTAGTCATGGTTACTAAAATCGTCAATAATCGTGTTAAGTTTACAAGCAAAATTTTATTTTTCTTATGGATAAAACTTTGCAATAATCAACACCAGCGACTGAACTCCAAATCAACATCGAAGAATTCAATGTTATCCTCTCTAGATTAGATTTAAAAACTACCCAATAATCCGTTCAAGGGACCCAACTCAAACTTACAATTCAACGTCAAATAATTCACTACCCCAATAATAAATTTGGGTGACTAAACTCAACATTCCATTATTCAACAACAACAAAGAAATCAAATATTCAATTAAGGATTGTGAAGGATTTGAAAATCTAGAAGTATTCAATCAATTATTTGAAAGAATCCATCTAAATCTATGAATATTCAATTTCATGCTTTTCAAAAGTCCATCATAATCAGGAGTATTAAAAAATGGGAAAATAACTTTTATGACCTACTTTTTAACAAAATAGACAATTAAGATACCATAGTTGATGTAATGGTTAATTTGTGCCTAATTTTATACTTTTATGACTCACAAGGACTCTTTTATTAACCTAGGTTAACCCATAAGGTTATATAACATATTTACCCTCCTAAACAAATAGAAAAATCTAATTTTATAATTTTATGACCAACAAGGACTACAGGAAAAAAAACCAACGTTAATTTTTATTGAACGACAATTTTAGTTACTCTTTGTTATTAACCAACAAGGACCACAATTTTTTTTATTTTATTGTTATTGACCAATTTTAGTTACTTTTTGTTAGTTTTATTGACCAACAAGAACTACAGAAGAAAAAAAAAAAAAAAAAACTACGTTAGTTGTTATTAAATGACAATTTTAAATTTGTTTGGTCACTGACCTGAAAATAATGGACATCATATGATAAATCCTAATTTTATTTAGGTCAGTGAACAAGCTAATGTTTTTTTTTCCTATAGTCCTTGTTAAAATTGTCGTTTAATAACAATTAACGTAGGTTTTTTTTTATGTAGTCCTTGTTGGTCAATAACAAAGAGTAACTAAAATTGTCGTTCAATAACAATTTTATATTATAAATCCTAATCTTTTTCAGGCCAGTGAACATGTTAAATTTTTTTTGTAGTTCTTGTTAAAATTGTCGTTCAATAACAATTAACGTTGTGTTTTTTTTTCCCTGTAGTCCTTGTTGATCGTTAAAACTAACAAAGAGTAACTTGGTCAATAACAATTAACATAGGTTTTTTTCCTGTAATCCTTGTTGGTCAATAACAAAGAGTGACTAAAATTGTCGTTCTATAACAATTAATGTAGGGTTTTTTTGGTAGTCCTTGTTGGTCATAAAACTATAAAATTAAGTTTTCTATATGTTTAGGAGGGTAAATATGTCATATAACCTTATGGATTAACATGGGTTAATAAAAGAGTCATTGTTAGTCATAAAAATATAAAATTAGGCACAAATTAGTCATTACATCAACTATGATATCTAAATTGTCTATTTTGTTAAAAAGTATGCCCTAAAAGTCATTTTCCGTTAAAAGATAGTGAATTTTGATGGATTTGTTAAAGTTGTGGATTTTGAAGGATATGTGAGTGGAAAGTATAAATAACAAAAGTCATTTAAAATCCAACATTCCCTCCATATTTCGACGAATTTGTATTAACTTTCTCTACTTCCCATCCTTCTCTATTTTCTTCTAAGGTTCTTGTTCTTTATGACGAAGTTCAACAAACTCCCCCATCTAAATTTCAATTGAACATTTGAACCCATCATCTGCTTGTTAGAAATCTACCCATCCTACCAACCTAATGTCAGTGTCCAATAGCTTTGGACTGATTGCAAGCAAAAGGTACACAAACAAGGAAGAAGATTAGGAAAGGAATGAGTAAAAGCTTATTTTTGCATACATGTACTCTTTCGATTAAAGGCGAAAAGAATAACAAATACTACAGTTGAATATCTAAACATCTAGTACACCCACTATTTCCACCATGCATCCCCGTCACAGTCGGACTCATTAACACCCATGCAGGCATACAACTACTACTGCAGAGAGTGCATAACATTTAACATTTCAACGAGGCTTTTAGATTTGTGATTTTTATGCCATTTTCATTTTTTGTCCATGGTTTTTTACTACGGTGTAGTTAAAGCACGTCATTTGTTTGATGAAATTCCTTACAAAAATATTGTTTCTATCAACACATTGATTTCTGGTTATGATGTAAATACCACTATGAAAAATATTGGCATTCAGATTCATGCCCATATTGTTAAATTGGGTGATGGATCAACACTTTCAATTTACACACTTTGGTTGATTCTTACTATAAATGTCACTGTCTTCAATTAGATTCTCAGGTTTTTTATTTTGATAATTCTCATACTCTAACATCCTAAACATTACTGCAATAATGAAGTATGAGAAGAATATGAAAGCTTTTCGAGAAAACTCTGTCTCCAAATCTATCAGATTGCTAACATTCCTATTAAAAAGAAAAAAGGTTACAAGGAGATTCATTATCCTGTAATCAAAATTGGGACAAGGATGAATTGCAAGCATGAAAATGTGAAAATGGGAGAAAGGGTTATAAGGGAACTCTTTGAGCTTGAACCCCAAATGAAATCGACTTATATTGCTATCTAATATTTATGTTGCCAAAGGGGTGTGAAAAGATGTTGCTAAGGTCAGGACAATAATGTCTAATAAAAGTATATAAAAGAGCTTGGGTAAAGATTGATGTAAAAGTCCATGTTTTTCTCTATAGAGATGGATCTCATCCAAAGGTTATAATGTTCTATTGAAAATTAGATTAATTGGGTGAGAAACTGATTTCAGCAAAGCATGTCCCAAGCAATGAGTTCAGTAAGCGGTGTCCTTTCATGACTTCCTATGACTAAACAAATTCATAATAATCCATAAAAATCCGTAAGAATCATTTAAAATTCATCAAAAATTTAATCCTTTAAAATTATCAAATGGATTTCTAAAATCCAATAAAATACTTTAAAATCCATGAGTTTTAAAATCCTTTACAATCCCTAATTGAATACACCCCTAAAATACCCAATAGTAAATTAAAACGACTAAACTTAAAAATCCAATTCAACATCAACAAACGTAAATAACTCGATCAAGTTGCATTAATCACTTGTAAGAACAAGATGAACATAAGTTGATGTTGATGGTGGTGCCAAGACCGATCCCTCCACCATTGGTTATCTGCAGCAACATATATAAATTGAGTGTGGAACAAACAATTCAATCAATCAAATAAAGAAAGGGGTTAGACAAATATACAGTAATTGCAAAAAGTGAATTTGAATTTGTGTTTTTTATTTAAAGATACGACGATACCTGAGTGAGGAAATCTAGGTTTTGGGGTAGATTGGTGATGGTGGAGATGATGGCGGTTGTGGTGGTGAGCAGAGGGTTTGGGGGGTGGTGGAGTGAAGAGGTTTATGGGGTTGGAACAGAAGAGGAAGAGAGGTAAACCTAGCAGAAGAAATTGAACTCGATCCATCTCTTCTCCCCCCCCCCCCTTCCCTCTCTTTGTTTCCTCTATGGGGAATTCTAAATGTCGAGGAAACGAGCGAGTTACAGTGCTTATGTTAAGTGTCGTGTTCTGTGAGACGTTGGATGGAATGAAGTAGAACTCGAGTATCTTTGATTCAATTCTCTTACTCGCTCTCCGCCTTTCTCTTTTTTAATTCTAACTCTTTCCCTTTTTCTTTAGATCAATTTCCAATCACCATTTCTCTTTCTCATTTTTAGTTCTCACTATTATTCCTCTTTCTTTTACTCTCATTCTCTTTTTTAATTTTCATCTACTTTTTTTTATCCCACAATGAAATCATGAATAACTGAAAACAAAGTGAACAACTTATTATGAAAAACCGAATAAAAATCAAACCGAACCTAAACTCGGTTCGATTTCGGTTTTAGCATAATTTTGAACCGTTTGAACCGATTAACAGCCCTACCGCTTCTCTCCCGCCTTTTTTCTCTCCTCCACTATTCTTCTCATTGTTTTATATTCTTTTCCTCTATTACTCTTCTCTTATGTTCCTTTTCTTCTCAGGAACAACAATATGGACAAAGCAACAGCAACCACCCCGCCCTACACTTGTTGGACCGCCCCTCCCTTTCTTACTTTTTCTCATTCGCCCTCGTACAGGCCTCAGCGAGGATGGGACCACGGGTCGCCCTCTCCCTTACCCTTAGTTGTGATATCAGCGTGAGAGATGAGAGGAGGATTAGAAGGAAAAAAGGAGGACATAAAAGAAATGATATAGGAGGAGGAAAAATAGGTTGGGTGGTGCATCCGGAGGCGGTGACACTGCCACTGCTGCTATGTTGTGTTCTTGAGAATAGAGGGTGAGAGAGGAGACAATTTTTTTGAATTTGGGGGGTCTATATTAGTGGTGTCAAAGAACAATTAGTGGTGACATAAAGGTGGGATGGTGTTGTCAAATAGTGAGTTTGGTGGTGTCAAAAAGTTGGGCCTATACAAAGGACTAACCAAAAACCATGAGTTTTACTATTGTCTTCCTCATATCAAGAACATCTCTAGTTGGTAGTCTAACTAGGGTCTATTTGACAACATAGAATATATTTTGAGGAAAAATCTTCATTTTCTTTGAGAATCTATTTCAAATAAAACACAAGAATGAAATATTCCACGGTATGTTGTTTTATTGGCACATGAAAAATTATGATGGCACTGTTATCATTGTTTTAATAGCCAACGGTTTTCAAGGAAAATCGAATATATATAACATAATAAAACAAAATAAGTACTTATAAGTAATTTTTCTTTATTACACATTTATTTCATCCAATAGCTGATATTCTCATTTGTTTTCTAATTTATCTCCATCCTTTTTTTAGTATTTTATCAATTGTATTTTAACAAAAATGTAAAGCCTTACGCCTCAAAATTGCTCCACATGTTCCAAAACACGGTCATAAATCAAATTACTAAGGCCTACATTGACCTATCACATATCATTTTCTAATCATAGCTTTATATGCTTCAAAACACAATCATAGATCCAAACACCCACATATTGAGGCATGATAGCTTTGACGGGTAAATATATATTTTACAAAAGTTACAAAATAAAATTTTTATTTAATAGGTCTGGACGTGAGGGTTGCAATGGTAAAAATCGAAGTTATGGTTTGCACTTTAGACTTGGTCAAAGCTTGATCAAAATAAATCAAAGCTCAGTCAATGTCTAGTTAATGACCAACTTTTTGGTTAACTTTGGTAAAAAAAAAAAATCAAGGTTGACCAAAGTCAACGAGCAATATTGACCATGGTAAACTCTAATTAGCAGTCAATGATCAAGGCCAAAAGGGCTTTTTTTTTAGGGCGTGTTTGGTTACTCAATGGAATAGGTTTGACCATTGTAATGGTAGTGACTATTATAATGGTTTAAGTCATTCATTTGTTCGGTTGGGTGTAAAAATGGCATAATGGAAATGACCATTACAAATTTCATTGTAATTAGCATTCCTTATCAAGACCTTATGAATGCCCATTGTAATGGTCAACACTCTATTTGTCTTATTTGTCCTTCTTACCTAATATAGATGTCTTCTTACCCATCATAGATCAAAAATCCATGGTCAATAATTGAGGGCATAATGATAAGACACAAATCATTCCCATTCACATTCCCATTATCATTTTCATTCCATTGAGTAACCAAACACGACCTTAGTTTTTATTCCTTAGGGGAGTGGAGGAATTGGGAAGAAGAAAAATACCCTACATTGAGGTGATGTAGTCGATTCCTTCTCTCATTTCTCGCAGCTTACCTAGATCTGCACAAGTAGCACACGTGAGCCAAAGACCACCATGTGGCAATCGATGACACTCCGATAATTAAGTTAGATAAAGCTTAGGAGAGACTTAAAATTGTAATTGAGTTTCTGCAGCATACATTGAGCTCATCGACCTTAGCTCCCTTTTATTGTGTGAGAGTCTTTGTTCGGCTAGGCCTTTAATGTCGTAGTTTAGGGAAAAAAGATCTTGTTGTAGATCATTTTCTAATTGAGAGTTGTCCATGTGGGATAGTTTTTCTATACGATTCGTGCTCCTAGATTTGTGGAAGAGGTTTCCCTTTTTTAGTGTTGTTCATGCAAGGAAGTTTTTTTGCCCTACTTATACTCCAGTATTGTTTCCTAGTTGGATCCAGTGTATTGCTGGCCTGCCAATTTTGGGTAGATCTCTCAGATACTTGCCTTAGAGGTCTTACGAGTATTGGGTCTGACTGCATGACATGTGGGCTTAATGGTTAATTGCAACTCAGATCCGACTATTTAAATTTTGCCAATAATGAGCTTAGTGTTGTTTGGGCCTCGTTGAATTGAGCATGCAATCAGACATGATTTGTTTTGTTGACGAGACTATCATGACATGCGTACGATGCTGATCAGATGAAGGTTTGATGTAGAGGTGGGCATCCCATCCCGCGATCCCGTTCCTTTCCCGGTATCGTCCCGTCTCGTCCCAATTTTTTTGGGTCTTAATGGGATTGAATAATTCTATCCTGATCCCGTCCTGTCCCGATCTAAAATGGGATGGGATGAGATGAAGATTTTCAATCCCGCCAATCCCATCCCGAGCTAATTTTTCAATATTTATTATTTATTTATTTTAAAATTGCAATATTAGTGTAATTGAAGAGAAATGAATTTAGTTGAAATCAGTGTAATTGATATTAGTCTATATCTGCAACTACTTGATATTGGTTTATTTCTAGAATTTTAAATGAATTATTTTATTGCAAACTCCTTAAAACTCAAAATGGGATTGGTAACTACATTAGAGAGTTTTATTTCATAACAAGACAAATTTAATGATTGTTTTTTTTAAAAAGCAATAATGAAACATTCTTCTTAGCACCCCAAATCTACTCATCATTTTGTTCACTATTCGAAATAGTAGAGCAAATCCACCATTGCCATTATACTGTCCACCTCTTAGTCATTCAAAACTCTGTAGAAATCTTAATTACAGGGTGATTCAGCTATCATTTATGGTAGTTTATTATGATGTTGCATACTCAATCTAAGGCTATCATTTATGTGTAGTTCTACGAATTGCCTTTGCCTCTTTTCAACTAAGAAAATTGGGTCTTGGGTAAGCAGTAAATTGTAAAAAAATGAGAGCACGCTGATCCCGTCCCGTCCCATCCTGTCCCGTCCTGATCCCGTATGAACGGGATGGGATAGGGATGGGTCTATCTTGTCCCATCCCGTCTCGTGCCCACCCCTAGTTTGATGTATCATCAGAGGGTTTATATTCCTTGGAGAAAAAATTAGCTATAAACATATTGTATTATCAAACAGCCTTAATACGTATTCGAGACGGAACAAATTTTTTTCCATTGAAAAGCATACGTATGCTAACAATTGCACTGGGTAATTTGTTGGCTAGCCTTGTTTGACACCCAGCAAATATGTTGTCCCACACCACCAACAATTTTAATTTTTTAATTTTTTTCTACTAATCCACACCACCATTAAATAGGCCTTTACTCTCTCTTGTTTCTATTTTCTCCCTCTCATATCCTCGTTTTCTTCTTCAAGGAAGAACACCGCCCGCTATTGGCCGTATCACCCTTTCCTTGCCTTCATTTTCCTCTCCTCTCCCCTCCCATCTCTTCCTCTTATTCTCTTTTCTTCTCATGCACAACCCTCTCCCCACTTTTTTTTCTCTCATCTTTTCCTCTCTTCATCTTCTTCTCATATCTTTCATGAAGAACCCCCACCTTTTTCTATCATCCCCTCTTCTTCTCCTCATTTGGCCCCCCTTTATACGAACTCCCTCTTCTTCTCGTCAAGTCCTACTTTAATGCACATCTGAAGGAGCAATTGTCAATTTGAGTTGAAATTTAACATGTTATTCTCTCAAAACAAATCCTCAAATTTCATACTCATTTATGATGTTAATTCATACAAGTGTATTTCAAATGTGCCTGACTAATTTCATGCATATAACAAGAGTTAAGTGCAGAGATGGAAAATTTATGGTTCCCCATCTCTTCACCAACCCACATTGTCTCACAATATCATTTACAATATAACAAACACGACTCGCGAGTGACAAATGAGAGAGAAGTTGAACATGGCTAATTTCTTGCAACCTCAACAAAAAAGGCATAAAACAAAACTTCAAAACTCAAAATTGAAAGAATTTTTTTTGGGACAGAGTGTGTTTTGACGCATTCGCATGAGACTCCCATTTGCATTGATCTGAGTGAATTTGAGACTCTTATTTGCATTATACAATGCGAATAGGTGAAAACACACTGCTCATTTTCTGTAAAGATTTGCGACTTTAGTAACAAGAACCATAACTTGCTCATTTCAATACATTTTTAAGTGATTCAAATTGTGTTAATTAGATAACTCAGAGTAATACATTTTTTAATGTTTTGATGAGCTTGAGAATCAGTCTTCATCGATCATATAAGTTGGTCGAAAGTCAGGGACATTACCATGTTTTCTTTACTGGACAAATTTGAGCGACTTTAGTAAAATGACTATAAATTGTTCATTTCAAAACATTTTCAATTGATTCAAATTGTGTTTATTAGATAACTCCGAGTACTATAATTCTCATGTTGTGATGAGCTCGAAAATCAGTCTCAATTTAGCAACCTATGGTAATTTTAAAAATCAGGGTACTGTCCCTGACTTTATGCCAATTGATGGGCTCAATTTAGATCTATGTGAATATGAGACTTCCACTCGCATTGTCCCATGTGAATGCGTGAAAATGCAGACTCTGTTCAATTTTTTTTTTGTCTTCTGATTTCGAGTTTTGAAGTTTGTTTAAATTTTGCAGTGATGAATGTTGTTGTCATTGTTTATTGTTCCACATTTTAGAGTTCGGTTTTGAGTTCAATTTAGTATTCGAAATTACATGTTGGAGAAATTGCACACAATCAATATTTGGAGAGATCACACACAATCGATATTTGGAGAGATTGCACACTAACCCTTTGGGACAATGGAAACCTGTTGAGAGAATGTGGGGAGACAGGGACGAGTGTGGGAGGGAAGACGAAGACTGTGGATGAGTGAGTGAAGTAAGAGCGAAAAAGATGTTCAAAATTTGGGGGAAAATAATTGAAAGAGTAAGCGAGAGATTGGCATGGAAAAAGATAATTTGGGAGAGTGAGTGGAGGGAAGAAGATGATTTGGGAGAGTGAGTGGAGTGTGGGAGAGAGTCATGGTAGTGAGAAGGAAGATGAGAGATTTAGAGGGAAGACATTAATTCAATTTGGGCGGGGGGGGGGGGGGGGGGGGGGTCTATTGATGGTATAAGAGATATGTGGTGGTGTGGAAGATAAAGAGAACGGTGTGGGAGATTAATAAAAAAAAAACTTAGATGGTTGTGTCTGGTGCGAGAGGACACTTTTGATGGTGTGAAAGAGAACTTACGTAACTTGAAGCTGTCAATCAAACACACTTGACAAGTTAATGTATTTTTCAACAATAAAAAAAGTTACAATCAAAATTTGGCAATTTGTTCTCATTAAATCTATATTCTTTTAAGCACGGGCTTGGTTTCATTTGGTAATCCACTCCTTCCATTCATGCTATCCATTTAGTGATCAACCTCCTTCCATCCTTCCATTCATGCTATGCAATCCATTTAGGGTGTGTTTGGTTGCATGAAATCTCATGTCATGAGAATTCATGAGGGAATCTTTATATTTTAAATTAATTTGAGGTACACTCCACATTCACTATTTAATTTTGTGATCAATTGTGAAAATACAAATTTCATGAACATGAGAATCACAGTCCTTATATTCCTAATGAATTCCCATAACATAAGACTACATACAACCAAACACACCCTTAGTGATCAACTAGCACCGTCAACCCAAGAAAAGTTCCAGCCTTGGGCAATATTTTACAATGGGCCTTACAATAAACTCTAGCTGAAAAAAATGAAAAGAGAACGAAAAAGTTTCGAAAAATGGAGAGTAAAAAATACAAAACAATATTAGAGGGTTGAATAAATCTTGTGCTTAGTTTCCAATCCAAAAGACTACACTGGTTGCAAGGTGCTCCAAAATTTTGTTTTTGTTGAGCCTTATCATTGGAGAAATGTAGGGATGTTTTTTTTCCCTATAAAAAAACACCTCACACACCAATGGCAAAAGTTTTAGTGGGATGTCACACCACATTTGTTGCTATAATCTTTAGTAACAAAAGAAAAACATCAAAAAAGGTAACTTTATAAAATCATATATTTTCAAGTAATTCCTGAATTTTTTTTTTTTTAAGGCAAACTGGGTTTTTAAGGATCTCATAACCTATCAACTGAGCGACCTATAGGTCAACACCCACTAGAAAATAATCATGGCGCGGGTGAAATTGGAAGCTAGGACGTGGGGGCAAACCCACACAACCCTAATCACTAGGCCATAACACCATTGACAATTCCCGAAACTTTTAGTTCCACTGAAGCATAAATTCTAACCGAACATTTTATAACACGATTTTGCACGTATTTAAGACTAGTTGTACGACTAAATTTATCAACGGTATTAATTTAAATTTCAACTCATAAACTAATTACTAGAAAGGCAATACGATTTTGCATGGTGTGCGGAATGCCACGCCTAGATAGAAATTTGATTTCATTGCCTAGAAACATATTTGCCATAAGAAATCATCACATGCCTCTCATTTTCTTATGTCACTACCACCCAACTCAAATTTCTGTATTGGCAAATTTCAACATCTATGATACTGAGTGGTTTTGGAAAGCTGAAAACATTATAACCTGTCCTTTTAATGGATGCTTGTGAACAATGTGACTTTCTTTGCGTCTATTATTTGCTTTCCTCTTACAATCCCACTTCAGATGGTCCCTTCTCACTATATTTCAAATAGAAATAGAAATAGAAATAAAAATGATGACGAAGGGGCGTCGTTATTGGAGAGTGGTGACGGAAAATGTAGGGTAAGTTTGGTTGGACGTTTTTTTTTGGAAAATAGAATTGATTTATCTTTTTATGTAGATTTTTGTTATTTGGTTATTTATTTACTGACAGAAAATCGATTATTTATAAGACTGTTTTCTGATTTCTCAGTACTCACAGGAATCCAAATCTGAGGGGGAGGTCTCGAAATCAAATTTAAGGAACAATTTCAATTTCAATGTTTATTTTGCGTGCAACCAAATGTTAAATCACTGGGAAATGGACTAAGAAAGACATGAGAACTAACGATTGCGGTTTCGCAAAATTACACGAAATTTTTTTGTTTTTTTTTAAATTATGAAAAATAAAAGGGTAAAAGAAAAAATTACATTTGTCGAGGGTTTTTCGAAAAATTTTGAGGCTTTTTCGTAAATTTTGGGTTTTTTCATAAATTTCATTTTTTCATAAAAATACAAAAATTAGCTACTAAAAGTTATATTTTTTCAAGGGATTTTTAAAAAATTCGGAGTTTTTTCGTAAATTTCGAGTTTTTTTTTTCTTAACTATCATTTATTCTAATTATTTATTAGTTTTTGAAACCAACCCCTAAATTTTAAATTATATCATTTCTTCTACTTATATATTGATTTTTGAAATTACCTCTTAAATTTCTAATTATAGGTATTTTTGTTTCATTTAATATGTTTAATACATTTATTTACTCTTCCATCTTATTTTTTTTTCACATATTTAATATGTCATTGAAATTAATTATATATATCCTAAAAAATTTTATGTGTTTTCTACACATTGAAACATTTCTCAAAATATTTCTTAAAATCAAATACTAAAATTAACTTGAAAAACAAAATCACAATCCTCGATAAAAACTAGCGTGTCAAAAACATAAAAATAATGCAACAATGACTGATGGCGTTACGAGGGAAAGCAACTTTCCACTTTAATTTGGTGAAAGCAAAGCAACCCTAAATTTATTCCAAGAGTTTTGTAGACACCATTATTCTATTGTTTATTGGAACTTTTGTTTTCTTTTTAACATTGTTTATTGAGACTTCCAAGGGGGAATTCTAAATGTCGAGGAAACAGGCGAGGAAACGGGACGTGGCGGAGTGGGAATCGTTCATTCCGCTCGAGATGCACGCACCAAAAATAATGACACGCATCCCAAGCAGGATAGACGATCCCCACCCCACCACGTCCCATCCCTCGCCCGTTTCCTCGCCATGTAGAAGTGCTCACTTCCAAGATACAAGCAAGCTTGATAGGGATAATAAAGAGTTTCGGGTTTTTAATTATTTTTTCTAGACATATTAGTTAAATATATATATATAACCTTGTCATTTAAGGTCGACTTCGCATATTTCATTTGAAAAATCTCAGTTAAAAGCTACATGTCATTATGTGCATGCTACGCATGCATTTTATTAATTTTTTTATTTACCTTGCTTATAAGGTTTTTTTTTTTTTAATTCCCAATGTTAGCAATATAAACACAACACTTTTTCTAAATGGCAAGGGAGGGGGTGTGACCTTTCATCCTACTCGAGATGTGTGCCTTCATGAATCTCAAGGGGATGAAGGGTTGCACCCCTTCCCTTACCACCTAGAAGGGCACTAAACACAAACTACCATCAAAATTTAAAATTATAGCTAGAAATTTATTGGTGTTTTAAAATAGAAAATGATTGATATAAAATTTGATAGTTAGGAAAATAAAAATTGTACAAAAGCTTTGTCTTGATTCCCGGTGGTGAAAATTGTAGATTGATATGCATGAGTACGAACTTTTCTAAAGAGCTAGGCCAAGCAAGTCAGGTCCATGCTAGGCCAGACCCAATGCCATCCATCATCCTAGAGATGTTTATAATGACCTAATCAAACACAATCACACAAACATAGAACCCCTGTCGCTGTCCTGGCCCTGTAAATTTTTTGGCATGAGTAAATTATTAAATTCATTGTGTGATTACAAATTGGGGTGATTAATGGAAGAGGGTTTTATAAAAATATAAAAGGACATTATGTATATGGTAAGTATCAAGTTGGATAAACAAAGAAGAGTTGGAATTAATGACTTAAAAAAAGTTGAATGTCAATTTGACTTAAAAAAACTCTTAAACAACATTTTGTCTTAACCAATCTTTGTTCATGGAAAGTTGAATGTGAAGACATAAATGAACTTTTCAACTTTAGGTAAGGCATTTTGAAAATCGAAAACAAACTGCACTGTTTATTTTAGGCTGTAGTTGAGATAAAAGGAAAATCAACTCAATCTTTGGACAATTTACCTGATCATCGATCTAACATGCTCCACCATCAACCGCGCAAGTCTTTAGATTGACAAAATGGTTGAATTGGTTGGATTACCAAGTTTGTCCTTGGTATGTACATGACCAACGATCCACAGTTCTACGGATCCAATCGTAATTTCCCTATCAACTCACCCAAGTTATAGCCATATTCGTCTATAAATAGGGGAATTCTAATTGGCGAGGAAACGGGCGAGGGAGGGTTATCCCTCGCCCGTTAGACAAGCCCCTATAAACAACAACACGCTCATTGTGATTAGTATCTTAAATTGTCCAAAAGTATAGCTCAAATTTTGTCGGAAATGCTTTGAAAAACTAGGCACAAAATATATGACTTTGAATATTTTACCTAACAAAAATTAAAAAGAATTAACATTGTCAATGTCATGGATACGTAGAAAATCTGAACATAGAAAATCAACGTCTCACACTAACTGACCATCTAACCGACCTTAATGACCATCGCTTTCAAAGCATTTAGCAATTAAATGATCTCAACCGTTCATCTTCATCGTCCGAACAGCGAAGAACTCCGCACAAAACACTGTGCGAGAGAGAATTACTTATCACCAATCGGACCTCGCCACGTAGTCATAATACTACGTGTGGACAAGGTACTCATGCGTTCCAGTGTTCTGACCCAGCGGACCCCTGGTCAACTAATACAAAAATGTTAGAAAATCATGTTTTGTAATTTGGGTGACATGGCGTGATTTCGAAATAATTATGAAATCTCTAAAGATTTTATGTGTATTTCAAGGTTGTAAAAAACTCTTCTAACGATGCCATATCATCCTGGTTGCACAATATGATTACAAAACCTGATTCCCTAGCCTCACTCGCCTGTCTCTAGAGGTGGGCATCCCATCCCTCTATTTCAATCCCGTCCCGATTTTTTTGGGTCTTAATGGAATTGAATAATTTCATCCCGATCCCTTTCCGTCCCGATCTAGAATGTGATAGGATGAGATGAAAATTTTCAATCCCGTCACGTCCCGAGCTAATTTTTTAATATTTATTATTAATATTTTATTTATTTATTTATTTTTATTCATATAAACTTAAAGATGACTGATAGAAACTCATGGTGTTTGCATTTGAATCCTTTCTGGGATCTTCATATTTTGATATTCAAGATTGCATTTGAATTTCATTTATTTTATTTTGGATTTTACATATTATGTAACATCGATTTAGACTATATATGAGTGTCTCTTGAGGCTATCACTTCTGGGTTTATTTGAAGTTTCAAGGAGAAAACAGATGAAAACAAAAGCAAATTGAACTCTCCCAAACATCTCAACTAGATTAGCACTTGAGGGAGGTTTACAATCAATCACGTGTTCGTTACGTATACAATGTTATAAGCATCTTGAGAGACATATTCAGACATGTCTTTTTTATCCATTATTAATTTGGTTTAAGACTAAAGCCTGCTAGGTAATATGCTACTCACCCTCGGACAATAGGAGTTATCTTGTAGTGTCAGAGAACGTATATTCAAGAGCTGATCTGGTTTACGAGACCTTGGGTTTTCCATGAGGTCGCCTCTATATTGGTGGGTATTTCACTGCTTAGGTGTTATCCATAACTATTTCCAGATTCTTGCAATTTGCTTGTAGGTTTAAGAAAGTTATTTTACACGATCTTATATAATGATAATCTTCGTAGCAGTCACAGGCAACACACTGATCCCGTCCCGTCCCAATTCCGTATGAACAGGATGGGATAGGGATGAGTATATCTCGTCCCATCCCCACCCCTACCCGTCTCCACACGTGCAAAATTTCCCACAAAATTTGTAATTTTGGTTTTCAAAAACATTTTTTTTCTTAGGGTCTGTTTGGTTGCAAAAAACAGACATGAAAATTGAAATCGTTTTTGTGAATTTGACTTCGAGGCCCCCTAAACTTGGATTCGCATGAGTAGTGAATAAATAGTCTCATGAAAAAAATGATTTTCTATCGGTAAATAACAGTTTTCTAAAAATCCTCCTAGACAGGCCGCTTAAGCCCTTTTTATTATTATTTTTTTTAATTAAAAAAATTAAGACTATTTTTTAATATATTTTGCATATGTATCTTGGCATTGAATTATAAATAATTTTATATTATTATACGTAATTTTTATAAATTATAAATAATAATAATAAATTAATTAAAAAAAAAAACCTTCTATGCTTTTGAATATCGACCGGTGCTCACAGCTGTCTTTGATTCTAACAATTGGAAATAGTCAACCAGACAACGTAAATAGTCCCAAGTAAAATGGTTAACCAAACTGACTCAGCATTTAAGTGAGAGACCAAAGACATTGAGGAAACTCAAGATCTAAGTAATCTTGGATTCTTTACACTGCATCCTCTCCCTCTAACAAAACCCGTGTTGTGTATTTTTCTCCTCCTTGCACTTCCAATCCTCCATTCTTTCTTTATTTTAAAGACTTACTAGGCAAACTGTGAGACTGCAAAGGCATCTAACACCCCTGGGAAAATATAATCCTTGTGATAAGAATTTTATCACAAGGATTTATCAATAATGGCGAGTTGGGTGTTATCAGAATGCGAAATAAGACCACTACCTAGCCAATTCCGGAAACCCAGAACTGGGTTCACCCCCATTAGCAGCAGACTACCTGTATGTAAAGTTAGTGGTTCAAGAACAGATCCCAATCGGATCTGGGTTCAATCCAATGGAGGTAGAAGCAGAGATTGGGGATTGAAGGTTAGTGTTCCTATGAGTGTTCCTTCTTTAGAGGGAGAGGAGGAAGAGAAGAAAAACATTGTTAATGAGGTTGGTGAAGAAGAAGACCATTTTGACCCAGGTGCACCACCTCCGTTTGGATTGGCTGAAATCCGAGCTGTAATTCCAAAACATTGCTGGGTCAAGGACCCATGGAAGTCTATGAGCTATGTTGTTAGAGACGTGATTGTGGTTTTGGGGTTGGCCTTCGCCGCGGCTTCGTTGAAGAACTGGATTGTTTGGCCTCTGTATTGGGCTGCTCAAGGGACCATGTTTTGGGCTCTCTTTGTTCTTGGCCATGACTGGTAAAATTTTATTTTCATTATTTTCTAATCATGTTTTAGTTTCCGAATTTGGATACCCATTGCTTTGTTTTGACGCAGATGAGTACTAATTAGATTCTATGTAACTTTTTCATCCATTACTTTCTTTTTTAATGAAGTTGAGTTTGGTTTCAATAATTTGCAGTGGCCATGGAAGCTTTTCAAATAATCACAAGCTGAACAGTGTGGTTGGACATATCCTACATTCATCAATTCTAGTACCATACCATGGATGGTAAGTTCTGTTAACCTTATTGTTTCAATCTTCAATCTTGAAGTATGTTAAATTGAAAGATAAAAAAGAAATGGAATTTATACCTGTTGAATGCAATTTATTAGTTTCTAGGTTTTGTAGATTATCTGATGCGAATTTAATTAACTTACAGGAGAATTAGTCATAGGACTCATCATCAGAATCATGGGCATGTTGAGAATGATGAATCGTGGCATCCAGTTAGTACTCGACTTCTCTGTCCTAAGAACTTGCTGTGTTAGATTGAATTTACAGTTTAACTCAATTTATCAATCTCTCTTGCAGTTGCCTGAAAGCCTTTACAGAAGTTTGGACGAGGTTACTCGCAAGTTGAGGTTTACACTCCCTTTCGCTATGCTAGCTTACCCATTTTATCTGGTGAGTTGATACTAGCTTGAAGGAAATTATCAATGAAGTTATTTTCGATTGTTTTGTGATGAAATGCTTGGTTTTGGTTATACAGTGGAGCAGAAGTCCTGGGAAGAAAGGTTCTCATTACGATCCTAACAGCCCCCTGTTCGTGCCCAGTGAGAGAAAAGATGTGATCACTTCTACGGTTTGTTGGTCTGCTATGGCGGCATTGCTTGTAGGATTATCTTTTGTAATGGGTCCTGTTCAGATGCTCAAACTCTACGGCATTCCATACTGGGTATATTCGATATTTTTAATTAAACCGGTTGAGTTAATTCAGCATCTTAAAATTGCTGAGCTGATTGAAACTTTGAATTTGCTTTGGCATCCAGATCTTTGTAATGTGGTTGGATGTTGTGACTTACTTGCATCATCATGGGCATGAGGATAAAGTCCCATGGTACCGAGGAAAGGTATGTGAATGTTTTGAGTAGCCTTACAGATGTTATTCGTTTATTTGAATCTAGAACAAAGAGATAAGCTAAATTGTTGGAAATACTTGTGTTGAACGCTTGGAGTTGATTTGATATTTGCTTTAATGAATTAGGTGTGGAGTTATCTAAGAGGAGGGCTTACGACAATTGATCGTGACTATGGAGTGATCAACAATATCCACCATGACATTGGAACTCATGTGATACATCATCTCTTCCCTCAAATCCCACATTACAACCTTATAGAAGCTGTAAGTCTGTCTTATTCACTAGAATCATTGCAAATGTATACTTAAGATATATGCTAATGGTTTGCTATTCTATTTTGAACATTTCAGACAGAGGCAGCAAAGCCAGTGCTCGGAAAGTACTACCGTGAACCTCAGAAATCTGGATTTCTACCATTCCACTTATTTGATAGTCTAGCAAAAAGTTTCAGAAGTGACCATTATGTTAGTGATGAAGGTGAAATTTTATACTATCAAACTGATCTGGAGCTAGCTGGAACTTCAAAGAAGTCGGAATGAAATTGTACCAGGGAAGGCTGAAATTGGCAATGAACACCCTGATCTTCTATATCTACATTGTTTGAACAACGATTAATTGAAGGTTTTTTTTTAATGTTGCAATGGGGATCCCATTCTACTACCCCCCTTATAATTCTTCTTCCTGAAAATCTCAAAAGGGAAGAAATGCGCCTAACAAATCCGATTGTAATTCTCTCTACCATTTATTTGTTCGATGTATCATATATATGTTGTACTCTGGTTTTGTTTAGATAAAAGTTCAATGAGCAAAGAAAAATATGAAGATTTGGCTCTTGACTTAATTCATCATCTCTACTTGCTTCTTATTGCTTTGGCGGGGTTTTGTGGAGCATATCTTTTTCTTTCTTTCTTTTTTTCTTTATGAAAGGCAAGCGTTTGTGGAGCATATCTTATGTAAGAAGAGATGTAGATACTAAAGATATTTTGGGATGCCAGAACTTGTTGTTCTCATCATTTTGGATGTTTTTAAAGAACAGGTTGTGATGTTTGGTATCCTGGATTTCGTAAGTGGGAGCTCCAGAATCACTAGATTGGCATCGACATGTCGATGTCAAGATGACTTTTCTGGTCAAAACATTAGTGTCTACTTACCATAACCCCACGGTATCTAGCTGGCCTAGTTTACAATATAGCACTTACAATTATAAATTTGTGATGATGATATTTAACTGTTATTAGATAAATACTTAAGAAGACATAATTAGGTTTCGAGTGTATTTAATCGTCGCCATATTTACCCAACAAGACGCCTAGTTACACACATAATCTTGAAAATTGAAGGGAGGGTTTAAATTTGTCAGATGGACAACAACTATATTTGAAAATGAACTAGATCCAAACAAGTATAAACTTAAATATATTACTATAAATAGGCAAAGGAAAACAACATTAATGGTATAATTGCATTGATAGATAACCTGTGATTGATGACAAATATTAAATTTACTGTATGGAATGAACTTATAATCATGGAATTGGAAATGGATGAGATGAAAATTTCAGCTACAGCTTGATAAAGGTAGAGATGAGAAGAGATTTAAAAAGGAAATTCAATCACGACACACAGATTGTGCAAATGGAAGAGTACCAATAGCACGTCTAAGGGGCAAAGGCGCGCATGTTAGGCGAAGAGTCCAAAACATTTTAGAATACCTGGGCAAATTAGCAGGGAAGTGTCATAAACATAGTCATAAACACCGAAAAAAAGTGTAGAGAGTACAGAGAATATGAGATGCCAGATACTGATTACAAAAATGGATGAGAACATTTATGGAAAATGCATGTGAAGAGAAAGGTATCATCAATAGCAAATGTCCATTAATCATGCAAGTCATCGTTAGAATCATATTTTCCAATTGGAATGTACATCTTTATCATCATCCATGCCATTCACATGGTTTTAAAGGATGAATAAGTGATCCAAGACAACCAAAACGGACCGTTTACAATACTTATCTTGGCATGAGGAGAGAAACACTTGAAAGCGCAAAGGCATGTAGAACAGACACGGGAAGGCGTAAAAAACATGGGAACGATATGACAGGAGATGAAAACCATTCAAATTTAGTATCATGAAGGCCAGATATTTAAAGACGAGCAGATCAGCTAATCTAATATTCTAATGTATCTTAAGTTAACATGAATGAGATGAAATGTGTATGAGATGAGAGTTAATATCAACAAAATCCATAGGTACACACAAGAAAAACCTCAGGCACACAAAATAAAGGATTAGAGTACATATAAATTGAACTCTGAACAGACCAAGTGCCTAAAGAAATTGGAAGGATCACAACTTAAGTCAGACACCCACCTTAAGTAGACAAGCTGATTATGTCTGAATTGGATTGCAGACCTCTAAATGCAATTGCAGTACTTTATGATCGCAACATTTTATAGCAATCTTCTGTTGGAATGATCAGTAGTTTATAGAATTCACTGCAGTCATGAATGAAGAAATCTTCAACTGATCTTTGTTTATGCCACCAGCATCACAGATGCCACTGCTTACATCGATTCCATTGGGCTTAAGAGTAGCCAGCGCTTCATAAACATTTTCAGGGTTGATCCCTCCTGCTAAGAGCCACCCATACTTGCTTTTAATAGGTGGTAGTTTAAACCTCGTCCAGTCAAATCCTTTACCACTGCAAGCATGCAACATATCAAGGTTCAAGTGGTTTTATGCAACATTCGTTTGCAACTGTTTAGAAGAAAAATAGTTCGAAACAGCTCTCAAGCCATCACAAAGAAGGTTTCGGGTGAAGTAAATAAGGATTTTTCATCATGGTATCCTTTTCCTATAGTATCTAATATTTTCAGTTTGTAATCCAATCAGGGAACTTTGGTGTGTAATTTAGGTGTTTCAGCGTGTAGCTCATAATTGGCCAAATAAGATTAGGAGAAGGGCTATGATTGAAACTTTGCGAACTCCATAGGCGAGACGGAGAACAAGGTTCCTGTCATAACTCAAGATTCGCTGCATCAGGAAAAAGGTATTCCCATGTGTCATTTCTCCAAATGACAGCATATGTCTTCTCCTTTGATTCGAGAGGTTAGACACTTGGACAAACTTATCTTTGAGGATGCATGTCTCTCAACAGCTAATTTCATCGCAATAAGTTGTCCAACTATAGAGGCATAGAGAGAGTTAAAAAATGACGCTAAAACTTGACAAAAGAATTACGTACCTGCCACCTGTTGCACTATCCACAAGGATCCAGTCGGCAAGAGAACATTCTTCCTCAGGAATTTGGTTCAGGAGTTCGCCTTCTTCATTGGCATGAAAAACATATACGACTCGCCTTTCTTGCAGCAAAACTGGAAAAGCAGTCCTGGAATGATTTCCATGAAGCTGCACAACTTAAATAGTTAGTATCTTTAGATCTTCACTGCATTGCATGATCACTGAAGTTGGACTTACCTGCACGAGCTCAAGATTCGCTGCATCAGAAACCCTTGATATTGTGTTCACATCATCATCCACAAATACACCTACAGGTTCTGCTCCGTATTCCCTTGCAACTTTCGAAATTTCTTTTGCAACCAAGGTTGAGATGGAACGTTTTGAGTTTGGCCAGAGAATCATCCCAATAAGGTTAGCACCTGCTTCTGCAGCCAGGGCTGCATCTCTTGCCGATGTAATTCCACACATCTTTACTAAAGGGCGACTCCTTTTGCAGTCCTCCTGTGCAGTTGAAATTTCAGTGGACTGCGACATGCAGGCTCTTGTGGCACCTGACCATAGACTATTTTTTGACAAGTATATTTGTTTCACTTGAAAATCTGCAAAACAGCCATGGCACATGAGAATGACATGGTAGTCTAAAATGAAGAGAAATCAACAATTCTTAAACATACAAAATCAAATCTTCCAAACTAAAGGGACATTCATAGACCTAGCTTGTCTATGCCAATGGGTGCAATTCACGGAAACATGCAATAATATGCAATCCACATTTGCGAAACATTGAAATGAAACAACGAATCTTGAGGGATCATTTACGATCCTTTTGTCTGTCTTTCAATGATATCACTGAAGCATCAGACAATCAAATAGGCTCCAAAATTTCAATATCCAATACTTCATTAAGGTTAAAGATTTAATTTTAAATAAAATTGATGTAGGTGCCAGTTTGGGTCCTCTCTCTAGTGATCAACATCGAGCTCTAGCTAATTAGAGTAACAAGTTCCAATAACAAATGTACAACCAGTTCACTTTCAATGGATTGAACGAAGCACTTGCTACTTGGAAGGAGCACATTTCAAGCCAACTGAACCCAGTTGAGCAATCAAATGCGTGCCAACAACAACATCTATCGACATACTCAATTTAACCATACACTTAAACACACATTATCCTCACAACAGTTGTTTTGGATGCATCGGAAAAGTTTCGTGGGAAAAGTAATAAAAAATATTGCTTCGGTTGCAATGTAGGCAATTGTAATTTTTTAAACATGCCGTATGATACTAACCAAATATGTTATTAATTTTCAATGTGGTAAATTAAACCCATTCCTCATCCTCGCGTTACTGAACCAATTTCCAATTGGGATGAGAAAACAAGTTATAGCCATGAGTCATTTTTCAAACGTCAATGACTCAATAACATATACATTTTGAATGACATATACAAAATATATCTGATTACTTCAATTATTCGGCTTTCTAATAATGTCAAATCAACGAGGTTTAGAATCTGAATCAACATTATCCAGGTGAGAAAAACAATTAATTAACAGTACCAGGGTGCCCATTTTTGTGGAACTTCAAGACATTGGGCTGAAAATGACTCGCTGCAACCATGCCTGTAGAAGAAAATAGTGAACATGATGAGCATTTGAGCGAACGTTTTATCTGAAGAAATTCGTCAAACAAGTGAAGTGCATAAAAAATAGAGATAGATAGATACCTGTGAGCATCTTAGACTTGGCAGTAGGAAGGAGAAAGCGAATGCACAGGGGAGATTGAGTGAATCAACCCATCATAAAAAATTTAAATAAAAAAAATAAAAAATAAAAAATAAAAAAAAAAAAATCAACCCATCATATGGGACATGATGAACAAAGGAGTGCTGAATGATCGGACTGATGAGACCCAAATGTGTGACCCGTCATAAGGGCCTGTTTACAAGGGCCCAATAAGATAGATTCAAGCAAGGAATGTGATTTCTTGATATATGTCGACATTTCACGATTTTTTTTTTTTTGAAGATGAAATATTTATTTCTTTTTTCAGGTCAATCTTAATTACCTACATTTAAACCAGTTATAATCTTACTTTAGTATTAAAATTTTGTTATATTAGTGATTCTTATGCAATATGTAGTTTGTAGAACATTTTCTTATAAAATTTTTTATTTTTTAATTTTTTAATTAAAAACCTCTGCTATGGAGAGACAGCTATGACATGCCAGACCTTAATTACTTGTCCCAAAAAGGAATATAATAACAAAGTGGAAAGGAAAAACAGAAACTAGACAAATATATCAAATCTAGACTAACCAAAACCCCTAGATCAAAGTCTGTACTTACTGTTATATTTCTTCATTGTAGATGATCTTCGAGGAAAAACCTTGAAGTCTTTGAAGCAGTCGTGATCCAGCGTATTTTCTATTGTCATAATCCTCTTATCGAATCTTTTCATTAATCATGTCTTTCTTTAGACCTGACACTATTCTTGACCTGATGGCGTTTTCATCCAAATCTTATTCATCTGAATTGTTGGTATTGGACTCAGTGGCGGATTCAGGATTTTAGTCAAAGGGGGGCGAAATGGCAAGCAAAAAAAATTTTCTACCCGAGTTTGTAAAATAAGAAAAATACAACTATAAAAATACATTGCATATACCAAATTGAATTAAGTGTAATCAAATTTAAAGCCAAAATAATGTCACAATATCAATAAACTTAGCAAGGGGCAAACGAGCATAATAACTAGAATATATAACTAAAATCCCAAAAATAATTAGGATAAATATCTAATTGAAGCTAAAAAAAATCGGAAATTTACGAACATAATAAGATCCTAATACAATTTCATCGAAAAATGTTTATATGAGGCTCGAATTTTGTACGAGTTGGCTAGTGGCATATATTTTCACTGAATTCTTTAGTTATTATTTTAGATATTAATTTCAAATATTTTTTTGGTTGGAGGTTTTACGCCACTTGTAAACAAGCAATTCATTGCTTTAATATTTACAATTACATATAAAATTGCGTTGAAAACAAAAAAAATAGGGGAATGTCACAATGACAAAATTGTATAGACATAAAGAAATCATACGCTTCAAGAGGACAAAAAATAAATTTTTATTAAACTAAATAATTTTTTTAATGTTTGCAATTACTATAAAATTGTATTGAAAATAAAAAATTAGACGAGTAACAATGATAAAAATAGTAATTATCAATAACCATAAAAATGTATAATAAATAGCCATAAAAAAATATGCGCTCGATTAGTATCGAACTCGGGTTGTTTACAAAAAATTACCAACCTCCAACCACTACACCAATCAAAAAATATAAAAATATTTGAATGAACAATTTACATATTGTATTATAAATTATAAAATTAAATTTTTTATAGGTTAAGTATATAATAAAATTATTTTAAAAGTTGAGGGAGGGCAGCTGCCCCCCCCCCCCCCCCCCCCCCCCTTAGTAGGTCCACCCCTGATTGGACTCCTGTTCGTTTTCGCTATTAGCCTGACGAATAACCAAAACCCCTAAACGACCATAACTTCCAAAGGTCTCCACTAATGGAGTCACCAAAATGGCATGCTTCTACTGAGACCGAACATTAGGCCAATAGACGAACTGAACTTTGAATCCTCTTTGTCTAAGAACTCACCCATATTCGCATCCTTACCAATCTCGGGACCCTTCTTGAACAAATCAACAACTTCAGAATGGCCAAAATTGGCTACTTCAGTCACTACCACGTTTACCAACGTGTCGCATCCTTGTTTTTTGCTGCTACGATATGAATCCCCTGCTTTGTGTTCCTGCAACCTGCTATTACCAGCATTGAGACCACCCTTGATAGCCCGATTTCTTTCCCCCTTGGTAGCTCGACAATGTATTCCAACTTGAGCATCGCTGTTAGGATTGCCATGAGCAGCACTTTGAGCCCCATTGTGAGCACCTTGACCATCACGATTGGCAGCACCTTGAGCACCACCTTGAGATCCTATGGGAGCATCTTTCAACTCCCTGTGATCAACACCCTGAACACCCATGCGAGCAACATTCTGAGCCGCATTATGAGTACCATGGCCATCCCTAATTTCAACACCTAGCACACCACCTTGAGCTCCAATATAAGCATCTTGAAGTTCCCTGTGAGCAGCATTATGAACCGCAATATGAGCACCATAACCTTCACAGTTCTCAGCACCTTGAACCCCACCTTGGACACCCCCTTGAAAACCATATTGAACACCACCTAGAACACCATCTTGAACTCCAATGTGAGTATCTTGAATCTCCCTTTGAGCAGCACCATGAACACCAATGTGAGCATCACCTTTAGCACCAATATGAGCATCACCTTGAGCACCGATGTGAGCCTCGTGAACTCCACAGTGTCCGCATTGATCATCGCTGTGAGCTTCACCCTGAGCACCACTACGATTCCTTCCGTCAACAACCCTATAAGCATCCTTGGCAACTCACTAGAGCCACAATCTTTACTAGAGTCACCACCAATGTGAGGATGTGCAGGACCAGTGCAGCCCTCCATTCCAGCTCAAGAGATTGAATCTTCTACCTTACTCACTTCCCCACTACCCACCACCACTGGAATTCCAACACCAACAGGGGACGCGCCCTCTGTTCTAATCTCTGTTTCAGCAATATAATCATCCGCGCAAACGCTGTCCAGGATTCCTCCTTCATTACTATGAATTACAACCACTTTAGTGCTCGCCGAACCCAAGTTAGAGGACGTATTCTTCCTCAAACTTTCAATATTAATACCCTCCATCATAAAAGATTTATTCCCAACTGAACCCGTTGTTTTCACTAACGCTATTTTTATATCACTTTTGGAATAACCGACCTCCCTTAGTGCTTCCTGTGTAGTTTCCACATGTAGTTGTTCTGTGTCCCCGAGTGACTTCCTTTCTAATGGCTTTTCTTTGGAGGAGGAGATGTTATGTTCCACGTTTCTGGAATCCTCCTCACCCCCCATATTCTCATCTTCCGTTGACGTATCAACTAAAGCCGCAAACTTATTCTTCAAATTTAGTTGTGCATGTTCACTATCCGAGGGTTTTAAATTCCTCTCACCTTCTTGCGAACTCATGATTTCTACTTCTTGACTATCCTTCGCCCCACTTGTCCCAATCTTCTCCTTATCATCCTTCAATTTTTTTAATAGTGGGGACATAAATTTGCTTCACAGCGTGTTGCCCTTGCTTTTCCTCGTTCCTCATTTTGTTTTGCCTTTTCAGGTTTAGTTTCTTCCTTAGCTTTATCACCTTCCAACCTAGGATTTTCCTTCTTCCCACACGTAAGTTTTCTATAATAATCCTTTTCATGGCCAATCAATGCGCAATGTTCACGATATTTAAATCCTGGGTATTCTAGTTTCTGCCAATAACCACCATACTTAGGGCTTTTAAACCAAATCCTGGATGGTAAAGATTTAGTAACCTCCATCTCCACACACATGTGTGCAACCTTTGGTCGGTTGAAATATCTTGTACCATCATAATTCTTAGGAAGTTCCCAAACGAATTTCCTATTGCCTTCATGATTGCCGGAAGAAATAAGGCTAAAGGGAGATCCGGTAGTTCAACCCAGATCGGGGCCAACTCCGAATCTTCGCATAGGCTAAAACCCGGATGCCAATGGAAAATTTTGTACCTGACGCCCCGAATAGTGAAAGAATCCTTAGATAGCACCTTCTTGACTTCATCCTCCGATTGTAAATAAACTGCCACATGCCTTTGATCTATAAGACCCATGATGAACTCACCCGAAATACCTCAAGATTTGTGGATTGAGTCTCGAATTGAATCTAAAGATGGCCGAAAACTTGAGAACTTCAAAACCTCCACGTGGTTAGAAACATGGGATTCACCCCTTGCAACGTTATAATCAGATAGCAAAATAGTCGAGCTGCCATCATTTCGAAAACTCGTTGATTCCGTCGGTTTCTCCTCCAAGTCGTCACTCATGCATTTACCTAGGACTTGCGCAAAGGTGCGCCTAGTCTGACCGTCGTCGCCCTTGCCAGCCAAAGAGGATTCCCTCTTGGTCGGCTGCGCAACAGCCATGGGAGCCCTAGCCGTCTCCCTGTTTGATATTTAATGGTCAAGATCTCTTCCTATTAGATGGGATCGGCTGAGATTAAAAAGAATAAACTGAAATATTTAATACCAAGGCTGCCCCCGTAATCGCATCAGAGCCCCATCGATATGTCATTTTCTCCAGTGTCATGATTTTCTTTTGTAGGACATTAAGAATCTGATTGGAGTCTCTTTATATAGTATGCAAGAGTTTAAAATTTTTAAATAATTATATTGATAATTTCAAAACTATAATTGAAATTTTTATGTTTTTTTTTTATATACAACAAAATATTTCAATAAAATCAACTTACGTCATTTCTCCTGGAGTTTACTGTAACAATACCCTTCCTTTTGGTTGAACAGTAAATTTTAGAGTAGAAAATTTCATGAAAATAATAGGAATATGCAACTTGCCCAACCTGAAGTTGAGCTTGATCACTCATCAAACCATGGGACCTAGTTTTATGGTGATCCATGTCCACCCAAGTTGCACTCCTACGCGAATCTAGTTTCACCATGGTACCCTTCAAATCATCATGATCGCAACCTATGCAGTTAAAATGGAGTTATAAAGAACTTATAACTCCTTTATAACGTGTAACGGACCTAAATATTCTAACGGTCAGATTTAACGGCAGGTTGTAACGGCAGCCCATATATCGTTCATTTAGCGGCCGTTATACATATAATGGTATAAATTATAATGACGTTATACCGTTTGCTAAATATATGTATAAAAAAATTATCTGAATCGATTCTTTTCTTTTTTAGATCTAAGAAGGAAGAAAAAGAAACAAAAGGAAGAACAAGAATAAATCGAAGGAAGAACAAGAAGACACCAAAGGAAGAAGAAGAAGAAACTGAGAATAAACTAAAGAAGACTTCAAATCTCTGATTCTCTGTGACTGAGATCGATCGACCTGACTGTTGGGTTTGATCGATCGATTTGACTATTGGGTTCGAATTGAAGAAGACTCATAGAAGAAGGAACTCTAGCTTGTGCAATCTCAGAAAAGAAGAAACTCAGAGGAGGAGAAGAAGAAGAAGAATAATCAGACTTCAGATCTGACTGTTGGGTTCGATGTTGTGGGTTCAATCAACTGTTGGGTTCGATCGATTGGTGGGTTCGATCGACTGGTGGGTTGGGTTCGATATTGTGGGTTTGATCAACTGGTGGGTTCGATCGACTGATGGGTTGGGTTCGATTGACTGTTGGGTTCGATATTGTGGAAGAAGAAAAAGAAGAAGAACAACAAGACGAAGAGGAGGAAAAGGAGGACTGGCCTGTAAATTCTTTTGCAGTTCCAAACCTCTGACCTGTAAGTTCCCTTCCATTCAATTTCATCAATTTCCAAATCGCTAGTTTCATCAAATTCAAACTCCAGTTTCATCAATTTCTTCTTCTTCTGTTGTTCAATTTCTTTAATTTCATCAATTTAATCAGTTTCCAATTTCATCAGTTCATTCAAATTTCATCAGTTTTCAGTTTCATCAATTTCTTCTTCTTGTTCAACTGAAATTTATTGAGTGTATTTGATAGTGTAGATGATTCTGGGATCTCTGTAAGCTTCCCTTCTTCTTTAAGTGTTTGTGTACCTGAAAGAAATAAGAGCAATGAGTAATGACACAAATTAATGAGTAATGACACTTAACATGATGTAGTAATACTTAGTGAGGATATAAAAATATATTTCATTATATACCGTTATAATCTGTCAAATTTGATATAATCCGGTATAACCTATAACGCTTCTAGATCGTTATGGGTCCGTTATCCATTTTAACTGCATAGATCGCAACATAAATATATCAATAAATATTTACCAAAGTCAGCAACTTCGGCTTGCACAAACACGTTGGACAATTTTCCACATTCACATAACCTATTCACACTCTGTATAACTCTGCATCCACACTTGTCTCTTCTGTCTGCACCCCCAACAACATTCAAATCCAAACCCTACTGTCCCTTTCTCACTTTTATTCAAATCTCCCACACCCCTTTTGCTTTTACATATTTTTTTTTAAAGACAAACTGAGCTTTTCTTTTATCCCGTAATCAACGACTGTGGTTTCATTTTTTAGGTAATTTGAATAAGGTGATTTTAAGAAATATTTTATTGTATATAGAAAATATGTAAATATTTTGAATATAATTTTGAAGTTATCAATATAATTTAAGCATTTTAAACTTTTACATACTACGTTATGAGTCTCGTAATGCAAACTATATATTGCGTAAGAATAACATCTATAACAAGATTTTCATACTAAATTAAGGTTGGATTGAAAAATGTACAAAAATTGAGATTGACCTAATAAAAAATAAATATTTTAAATTTTGAAAGAAATTTAAGTAACTCCGGAAAAAAAATATTTCGTAAAATTTCAACTTTTTAACAGAGTTCGAATTTATCCGCGACAAGTCTACTCAGTGTAGTGTTTTTGCTCTGCTACTAGTTTTGGTTTTAAATCCATAGAGACTCTAACAACATTGTTTTCTGCTCTCTTCCAAAATGAAGATCTCTTCTTCTACTACTACTACAAACTCTTCTCCTGATGCAAAGCTTCAAAATTCCAATAATGGGTGCCTCTCTGGAATCCTACGTCGACTTCTATGCAGTGGAAGTCTTCGTACCCACCCGTTCGATTGCATTAAAGAATCCAATTCCATTGAATCAAATCATCACAAGAATGAAACATTTGAAGGAAAGAAAGAAGAAGCATTGGCCGCAACTCCAGGAGTGGTAGCTAGACTAATGGGTCTTGATACAATGCCGGAGGTGAATTCTGTGAGGAATTTAGATTTATTTGGTCGAAGCAGATCAGTGAATTCAGTGGGTTGCTGGGCTGATTTTGATCCAACTCAAAGGGACCACCGACGGGTTAAATCATCTCTATCTTTTCGAGAAGTACCTACATTTCTACTACAGGAGAATGATGAGTTTTTGGTTCTTAGCTTTGGAGGTGTTCGCGAAGAATGTAATTTGGTTAGAACTAATTTGGGCTCTGGAGAAGTGAAGCAGGAGAGCAAAAGCAGAGAAGACCAGTATAGTAAGAAGAGGAATTGTAACAAAGATAGGAAGATTGGCGAAAGAGATAAAGCTAAGGATTCACATTCGATACCTGCTCGAAAAAAGAATGGTTTCAGACAGCCCCACGGTGCTCAAAGGCCGAAAGGTCGATCCAGGAGTGCCAATGATAAGGCACTGAAGAAGAACAAAGTGGAAGCTAAATGCAATTCAGATAATTTGAGCCCAGTATCAGTTTTTTATCTAGATGAATTTGTTTCTGAATCAGAAACACCAGTATCTAGTGAGATTTTGATCTTCAATTCCCATTACTGATTTGAAACATTGTACATAGTTTGATTTTTAACTAAAAAGTTGTATAATTATGTGTTGGACAGAAGAAGGTTCAAAGTCGCGGAGCTCGAATTCAAGAAGAAAATTGTGTCCAGAACTTGCAAATGCTGAGTACCCACCTTCAGATTACTGCATTTCATTCTCGGTGCTCCCAGAATCGAAATCAGTCAAGAGCGAAAGGACTAAAATGAAGAAGGATTCGCGTACTTTGGACCACTTGGAGGTGTGCAAATTGACAGGAGAAGACATGAGCACTTTACAATGGATGCCAAGAGAAATGGCGAAGATGGACGATTTTGAAGAGATAAAGATGGAGTTTGGGCTACAAATTCTAGATCAACTTCTGCTAGAGATTGTTATGGAACTTGGAGGGCTTTCGGTATAGAACTTTATTTTGTAATGGGTATAGTTAGTAGCTCTGTCAAATTGTAAGTATGACTAAATCTGCAGAGTTTCTCTATATTCTTTTCCTTGAAAGATCTAATTAAAGAAATCTTCCACTGTTTAACCGTTTCTTAGAGCATCCACTGTCAGTGCTCGAGATATCTTGATTACTAGAAACGTTGTTCGAACTTACAATAATCGAAGAAAAAAAAAAAAAAGCATCAATCAAGGCTGTGGAGTATACTCCATGTACTTTTTGTTTCCTTTCGTACTGATCGACGGGGGCTTGATACATAATTTGCTTTATCTTTTTCTATTAGAACCTTCAGACGCTCGTATTCTTCACGCCCAACAATCCTAGTTCCAATATCATAAAACTCCTGCCGTTTATTGATGTTATTACCTTAGATGAACTTTATGCATATGCTATATACTCAAGTGCCTCTCTTCAACAATGCTTTATTTATCTACAAAATTGTGTAAGATTACCTTACTGATCCAAGCAATTGGACT
This sequence comes from Berberis vulgaris, assembly GCA_963556465.1. NCBI lineage: Eukaryota > Viridiplantae > Streptophyta > Magnoliopsida > Ranunculales > Berberidaceae > Berberis > Berberis vulgaris. Next base: position 3,871,910 of record OY747135.1, read on the forward strand.
GCTCACAAATATATTTCTGAAACAATAGAAATATAATAATGTTCTCAGGAGTTGGCTGCCCACCGTCACCATGGCAGTTCCTACCGCCAGATCAATCTAAGTCATAGGACAGGATGGTTCCTTACGGATAAGAGGTGCCTTCTCTAATTTTTTTTTCCAGAGTTCGCAAATCAACAACTTAATCTATACACCGCGACACCTGAAGAACAACATAATAATGCACAATCCTTAATCTATCCACTACTATACCTGACAAACAACATAATAATGCACAATATAATGAATACACGAGATAGACTCCATCATGGTAATTAGATATCTACCCTGACTTACAGGTTTTGATTGAGAGCTATATGTAAACTAAACAAAACTCGGGAACTAAACATTGGAAGTAATGATTTCCCTACTCGCTCAGAATTACCAACATAATTCTAAGTCCCAGTGTTCATCCAAGTTTTCTATTGACAACAAACTAATAAGAAAATTCATTTGGGGATCTACTCGGAGAAGAATAAGTACCATTTGATTTCATGGGAGAAGTTGCAAAACAGTTGATCAAATAGGTTTGAGATTCAGAAAGATGAGGTAAAAGTTAACATTACTCAGTAAATGGTTGTGGAGGTTTGGCACAGAACAACAAGAGTATTGAATTGAAACCACTTACTATCATACCATATCATATCATATCATATGAATTGACATTAGAAAACTCAAAAGATATAAATGGATGAAGATAATTAAGGTCAAAACAAAAGATTTTCAGTGGTTGTCACACTGAGTTAAATAATTACTGAAATAGTTTACATGGATTGAAAGATTCAGTGGTTGGTGGAGCGACTTGCCTAGTTACTCTGCTAACAAAAGTTACTTCAATGCCTCATCATTATCACACACACTCAAAACTTATACAAAACACAACAATTCAAAAGTATATGTAAACCATAATTAAAAAATTAAATGATAAACGAAATCAATTAATTAGACAGTAAAATTTACAATATATATCTTAAGAATATGATCGCAATGGTGAAACTTAGAAAGATATCATAGTGCCTCAGCCTTTGTCCACCATACTCGAAACTTGTACAAAACAGAACAGTGATAAGAAAGACCCCACAAATCGTACATAGATAGGATCACTTATCAACTCAATAACAGTTGAAAACACCAATTCAGCATTGAAACACAAATGGGCCCTACATGGGCCACGGCTCATGGCCCACTTCATTAGACAGGAAGACCCAAAGTCGAGACTCGAGACCAATATAACAACCTCATTATGAACGTTTCATCAAGCAGAATAGCCAGTCACCGTCCAAATTTTAGCTCTTTTCAAAATGGTCAACACAACACATCCATCAATTCGAGTTGGGCTTATGTCTCCTTCTCTATTGTCCCATTAGGCCCGCCCCCCTATTTGATTAATCAACTGGGCCCAAGTTTAGCTATATGACTTTAATCACTTGTACAGTTGTACTGAATGTAGATTACCATTTGAATTTTGGTGAGTGAATATCCATTCCATTGTTTGATAAACATAAGGTAGGCTGAAAATTTGGTATTTGCTCCCTGATGGAGCACAAGGAGATGTCGTTGTATTGACTATCCCAAAAATTACAAGAGTGGTCAATCGAAATGAAATGCACCAGAATATGGTTCCCTTTGAACTTTTGTAATTTATGTGGAGGAAAACATAGGGAGGGGTTACTCCGAGTTGAAAAATTCTAGAGAGTCTAGAGAGGGGTAGAGTTGGTTTGATCCCGTGCGAACCACCTTCTCCTAAACACAAATTAGTATTTTTGGACCAGACTAGTTAGAAGCTCTCCTCCAAATTATTAGAGCATGGGAATACTCAATTCTTCTCTAAAATCATTTTTCAAAAAAAAAAAAAGTAAAAAGTAAAATACTCTAAATTTATTTCCCCAAAAAAAAGTAAAAAAGTACGCTAGAAGAAGGGCTTGAACCTTCGACCTTGTGGTTAACAGCCACACGCTCTAACCAACTGAGCTACTCCAGCTGATGTGGTCGCAAATCTCACTTTTAAAATATATATTCTTATTAAATTTTCGATTATATTGGACAGAGGAAGAAAGAAATTAAAGCTAAAATTCGATTCTATTTATGTTGAATGAAAAACATATCTCCAATGGCAATTGATTTCGTACTTGGATAATGTAGGCCACTATTCGATTCTATTTATGCCTCACAACCCTAACATTGATTGTCATCCATTTCCACAGAAGCTATTATCAAAGAGTCTTCTTTATCATAATCCTTATGTGTAAGTCACTAAACAAGTGTCAATTATCCAAGAATAGAAAACCTAATATGTCCTCTGCTTCCCACTACTGAAAGTGGAGAACCCCCTCCCCTATATAATAAAAACTAAAGGGAGAATTTTCCCACTATAAGGCCAAAATGTGAGAAAAAAAGACACAAGATGAGGGCCCTTAACAGGTCATGGATGTGAGTTTGTTAGGATGTCAACACCTCATCACTTCGTTTTTTTGTTTTTAAGGTCCTTTTTGAGTGCTTTAGGTGACTACAAAACAAATGCAAAAGACAAGCTCGTAAGAGTCTTCGATTCAACTTTGGCTGTATGTACATTCAAAAGGCAACAATGAATTGAATTTGATTGACACCAAGATTGGTTTCCCTGTCTATCTATCAATTACTGGGCATGAATTGACCATTGTAAAATAAAGAGATTATTCTCACTGGAATTCTTGTGTGCATAGCCAGCCAAGTTGGGGTTTGATTACATCAATGGAATATGTCTATGATCAAGCTGTTAGAAAAACTATAGGTAACAAAGATGGTTGATTCCGATTCTCTATTGTTCTATTGGAGATGCTTCATGATTTTTTTATGCATTGGCCACAGGTTCTACTACTGGCATCTAGTCTGGTAGTAATTCCTTCTTGAATTCGCCAAATATCAAAGGAGTAAAAAGAATATGATTTTAACGAAACAAAAATGTTAGAAAATCAGATTTTGCAACTAAAATGATGTAGTGTAATCATGAAAGAATGATAAAGTACCTAAAGTATTTATGCATATTTCGAGGTTGTAATTAAAGATGCCAATATTATTATTTTATTGAGTTTGTCTACACAGCGAGGAAAGGGGCGAGAGAGGGGGTGCAGCCGTTCACTCCCTTTGAAATGCGCAAAAACATTTCGAAATACACACTTTCACGCATCTCAAAAGAGATGAACAACTTCACCTCCTCCCTCGCCCGTTTCCTCCTCCTTTCCTCGTCATTTAGAATTTCCCCATTTTATTTTATTTAAAAATAAAAGTCTGAGTTAAAGTCCTAGATAAGATTATTAAATAGTCAAAAGAAACTACATTAATGTTCAGTACACCTCAAGCTCGACAAGAACCCAACCAAAACCTAACTAATGCCCACCCAAGAATTTAGACATCGTCAACCAACTACTTTTTCTGAAATTCTCACCAATGCACAAATAGACATCATCTAACAATTACTCGTCTCTCTTACAGGTTGCAAACCATCCCAAGCCACCTCTCAAATTCTGTCTCTGATAGTCTAATTAACATCTCTTTCATGCATCCTAACCTAATAAGCAAATGAGTGTTTATTGTTAAATGAAAACAGTCTTTATATAGAAAATATGTACAAGCAAGCTTTCGAGAGGTTTGAACTCTCCCTGTGAGCAAAAGCTCTATCGATAAGAAAGAAAATTTCACCCCCTTTTCTACTGTGATGTCCTTATTTATAGGAGTATCCCTTCTTATTGCTAACTCTCTGTTTTGGACAGCTTAGCACCTTTCTAACAACCCAACCACTTGCTTTCCTAATAGCAACTTGCTTTCCCTATTGATTTCCTGATTTATATTTCCTTCTTGTATATGTAAAGTTTATAGGAGGCCTATCAATATCCCCGCCCCAAAGACGCACCTTGTCCTCAAAGTGGAAAGAAGGAAATTGGTAGTAACAAATTGAAATCCTCCCAAGTTGCTTCATACGCCGGTAATCCCTGCCATTTGATCAAAACTTCCAATGTACCTGGCTCTCCCTTGACCGTTTGACGCACGTCTAACAAAGATTCAGGTTGGATCAGTAACTCAAATTCACTGTTGAGTTGTGGAGGTAGGGGGTTGACATGAGAACAGATCCCTCTTGCTCGCCGTAGCTGGGATATATGGAACACAGGATGAATCTGTGTGGCAGATGGTAACTCCAATCGATAGGCAACAGATCCCACTTTTGCTAAAATTTTATAAGGCCCATAGAATCGTGCCGATAATTTTTTATTAGCTCAACGTACCAATGACGTTTGGCTCATCCATTTCAAATGACTCATCTCTTCTAGACTTATCAGCTTGTTTCTTCATATGCTATTGTGCACGTAACAAATGCATTTTGAGGGTCTCCAAAACAATGTCCCTATCCAATAGTAGTTGCTCCACTGAAGATACAACCGTGGTGCCTCTGTATACCTCAGTATTGGAGGTGGATCCCTTCCATATAGAACCTTAAATGGAGTGTATCCCGTAGCCGAATGCATGAAGGTGTTGTACCAATATTCAGCCCAAGGTGGCCACTTATACCACTGTCTGGGTTTTTCAGAAGTAAAGCATCGGAGATAAGTTTCAAGACATCAATTGAGCACCTCAGATTGCCCATCTGTTTGAGGGTGGTATGTCGTGCTATGCTTCAATGTGGTGCCTTGCATACGGAACAATTCACGCCATAAATTACTGAGGAAGACCCTATCTCTATCTGATATAACTGATTTTGGTGTCCCATGAAGTCGAATAATATCCTTCGAAAATACAGAGGTCACCCCTTCAGTTGTGAATGGATGCTTCAACCCAGAAAAATGAGTGTACTTGCTTACGCAATCCACACGACCAAAATAGTATCAAACACTCCTGAGCATGGCAACCCTTCAACAAAATCCATGGTAACTTCATCCCAGACTTGAGTGGGTAAGGGAATGGGTTGAAGCAGACCCGCTGGGGATGTAGCCATAGTTTTGTTGCGTTGACAAACTTCACATTCACTGACCATTTTTCGAATATTTGTCTTCATCCCGACCCAATATAGCTCCTTAGCTATTCTCTGGTACGTTTTTGTCTCCTCAGAATGCCTCCCCCCCCCACCTTGGAATCATGAAACTCCTTGAAGAGAATGGGAATGAGATAAGAGGATCGAGAAATGACTAACCTGTTTTTATGGTATAACAGGTCCTGAATGATCATGTAGCCAGGGTTGCCTGAACCTTGCAATACTCTCTGCTTCAATTGTGCTAGAGTAGTATCACCCAGTATCTCTGATCGTAATACTTTCCAATCCCACCAAGTAGGTAAAGTAAATTGGAAACAGGATGGAGAAGATGGAAATTCTTGATAGAGCATCCGCGGCTGCATTGGACGACCTTGTTCTATAATGAATTTCAAACTGGTAACCCAGTAACTTGCTTACCCATTTCTGATACTCTTACCCAATCACCCTCTGTTCCATTAAAAACCTCAAGCTCTTACGATCAGTGCAAATGATGAATTTCCTCCCTAACAAATATGATTGCCACTTTGTAACTGCCAAAACAATGGCCATCAACTCTTTCTCGTAGATGGGTTTGAGCCTGGCTCGTTGCCCCAAGACCTGACTAAAGAAGGCTACTGACCGTTGTGCTTGCATTAATACAGCCCCCGCCGCGTAGCCTAAATCATCCGTTTCCACTACGAAATCCTTAGAGAAATTGGGTATTGCTAGCACCGGAGCCTTAGTCATGATCTGCTTCAAGTTTTGAAACGCTTCTTCTGCCCCTTGATTCCAATCAAACTCATCCTTCTTTAACTGAGATATCAAAGGCCAAATTACCTTACTATACTCCCTTACAAACTTCCTATAATACCCAGTGAGACCCAAAAACCCACGTAATTCAGTAAGAATTTGGGTTGTGGCCAATCTAAGATAGCTTGAATTTTTTACTGATCCATGGCGACCCCATTCACTGAAATAACATGTCCCAAATAACTCAACTTTGAACACCCAAACTCACACTTCTTTTGATTGGCATACAATTGATGTCTCTGTAATAACCCCAAGACTGTCTCCAAATGCTTTATATGTGCTTTAATTCCTTGACTATATACCAGTATATCATCGAAGAACACAAGCACGAACTTACGCAAATATGGCCGGAATATGGAGTTCATTAGTGCTTGAAACATTGCCGGCGCGTTTGTAAGACCAAAGGGTATTACTAAAAATTTGTAATGCCTTTCATGTGTACGAAAAATAGTCTTTGCTTCATCCCCTTCCTGAAGTCGAATCTGGTAGTAACCCGATTTGAGATCCAACTTGGAGAAGATATCTACCCCATGAAGCTCGTCTAACAATTCATCGATGATAAGAATTGGAAATCTATCCGGAACTGTCTACTTATTTAGCGCACAGTAGTCCACACAGAATCGCCACCCTCCATCCTTCTTCTTGACTAGTAGTACTGGACTAGAGAAATGACTTACATTGTGTCTTATAATTCCCGCATCCAACATCTCTGATATCAACTGCTCAATTTCATTCTTCTGGAATTGAGGGTAGCGATAGGGACGCACATTGACTGGGCTCGATCCTTCGTGCATGACAATAGAGTGCTCATACCCTCTTTTTGGAGGTACCGATATCTCTTCAAAACTTCAGACAATTTCTCGGGTGTCTCCGAGACCTCGCCCAATGGCACTGACAGATTTCCCAACTCCACCAAGAACCCCTGTCCTTCCTGCTTAATTATGTGTAACATGGTTTTTAGTGAAACCAGACTCCGCCTTAATGAGGGATTTCCCTTGAGAGTGAGAGTTTCGGACCCAACTCGAAAGCGCAGGACTTGCTCCTTCCAATTTACAGAAATAGTTCCCAATATCTCCAACCACTGAATTCTCAGTATGACGTCAGAACTGCCGAGCCCTAATGGAAGAAAATCCTCCATAATTTGTATCCCTTGTAACATTAACCGCACCCCTTGACAAACCCCACTCCCTTGAACTGACTCACTAGATCCCATGGTCACCCCATAGTTTCCAGTAGTCGTAATCGGTAACTCCACTTGTTCCACCAACTTTTGAGAAAGAAAATTGTGCGTCGCCCCACTGTCAATCAATACCACCATTGGCTGACTTGCAATCTCTCCCTCGATTTTCATAGTCTTTGGAGTTGTTAGACCCACAACCGAGCTTAAGGATACTTCCACCACTTGGCTTATCTCAGCCACCTCCAACTCTTTTTGTTCTTCCAACTCCTGATCTCTTTCTTCCTCCATTTCCCCTTCCTCCTGGGCGATGAGTACACTGACCTCTTTCTTTTTGCAGCGATGACCCAGCGAGAACTTTTCATCGCATCTGAAACATAGCCCTTTTTCTCGCTTTGCTTGGTAATCGGCATCAGACAACCTCCTGGTTTCTCCTTTCTGGAACGAAGCCCTCTCAAACTTTTTATAACCTGATGCTTGGCGGTGGTTGTAGGAGTTTTTAACTAGAGACTTATCGAAGTCTCTAGAGGGTGCGATCAAGGGATGCCCTACTGGGCTTTGTTCATTTTGCTTTTGTCCACCCCAGTTCCAGTTGGGATAGTGTTTCAAGCCCGATCTAGCTAAGTCTGTTAAGGCCTGCTTCTCTTCCACTCTTTGGGTTAGGTCCATGGCCCGACCCAGTTGACCCGGTTCCAGCATCCTCACCTCCGCTCGAATCGAAGGCTTCAAGCCATTGATGAACTTGCTCAGGTACACATCCTCCGTCAGGGTTTCTAATGGAGCTGCATGTGTGACGAACTTTCGGCGGTAATCAGCCACTGAACCCTCTTGCCGAAGAGCAAGAAATTGCTCACACAAAAACCCTTCTTGATTTGCTCGAAATTGCTTGAGTAGTACCCTTTTAGCTCTTCCCAAAATAAAATCGGTCTCCTCTTACTCTCCCATTGATACCAGAGAAGTGCATCTGCTTCAAAAGAGATTACTGCCGCTTCAATCTTTGCTTCATTGTTGTATCTTTGGAAGGAAAAGAATCATTCGGCCATCAAGATCCAGCCATTTGGATTTGATCCCTCAAAGGTTGGCATTTCCAACCTTCTGTGTTTTCTGTCAAACTGATACCCCTGCGAAAAAGATCCTCCACCTACCACTCCAATCAGATTCTGTGCCTCAACATTGGTTGGAGGTATTTGATTTTTCTCTGTCGTAGAAGCAGTTTTGAGGGCTTCTTCTTGCATCTTTATCATCTGCTCCATCCTTTGCATCATTTCTTGAAAATCTCCTATCAACGATCCTACTTGCCCTTGAACAGCTTCCACAACCTCTTCCATGACCTCAATCCTTGCGTTAGCATTGGTTCCACCTCCTTTTCCAGCCATCACTTCTTAGGATCGGATTGCTCTGATACCAGATTTGATAAGATCTGGAAGCAAATGAGAACAAAAGAGTGTTTATTGTTGAATGAAAACAGTCTTTACATGGAAAATATGTACAAGCAAGCTTTCAAGAGGCTTGAACTCTCCCTGTGAGCAAAAACTCTATCGATAAGAAAGAAAATTCCACCCCCTTTTTTACTGTGTTGTCCTTATTTATAGGAGTATCCCCTCTTATTGCTAACTCTCTGTTTTGGACAGCTTTAGCACTTTTCTAACTGTAGAAAGAAATACTTCAATTTGTGTGTGTTATTGATTCATCCCACAACAGGGGTATATATACAATAGGGTTTCTTGTCTTACAAGAAACAATCTTACATAATATATTCTAGATTACCTAAAGTTGCAAGAATATATTCTAGAATATATTACAGAATATATTCTAGAATATTCTGAATATATATTCTGTAAGAATATATATTCTTACCTAACAATCTTACAGAATATATTCTTGAATATCCTGAATATATAAATGTTTCTATAATTAGAATATATGCGGCTTTCTATACTCCCCCTCAAGTTGACGCATAGATGTCTTTCATGCCCAACTTGTCAACTGAACTATCAAACATTTTTTGAGATACCCCTTTAGTAAGAACATCAGCTAATTGCTCCTCTGAGGTTACAAATGGAAAGCGAATAACTTTCCTGTCAAGATTTTCTTTAATAAAATGGCGGTCAACCTCCACATGCTTTGTTCGATCATGCTGAATTGGATTATGTGCAATATGAATGGCAGCTGTATTATCACAATGTAAATCCATAGGCCTTTGTAGCTTGAAACCCAATTCCTTCAGGACATTACGGATCCACAACATTTCACAAACTCCATGTGCCATACCTCGAAATTCAGCTTTTGTACTTGATCTAGCAACAACTTTTTGTTTTTTACTACGCCAAGTTACAAGGTTCCAACCAACAAAAGTGAAGTACCCTGATGTAGAGCGTCTATCAGTTTTATCACCACCCCAATCCGCATCTGTGTATCCAACAACTTTCAATTCATTTTTTTCAAACAATAATCCCTTACTAGGCGCCATCTTCAGATATTTCAAGATACGAAATATTGCATTCATATGCTTTTCACTAGGACAATGCATAAACTGACTAACAACACTCAACATAAGCAATGTCAGGTCTAGTATGAGAAAGATAAATTAACCTTCCTACAAGGCGTTGATACCTCCCTTTATCAGTAGGGACTTGATCAGGAAGAATAACAAGTCCATGATTCATCTCAATGGGTGTCTCTATTGGTTTGCAGTCCAACATCCATGTTTCAGCAAGCAAATCAAGAACATATTTCCTTTGTGAAAGTGAAATCCCTTTCTTCGACCTTGCAACTTCAATACCCATAAAATACTTCAGTAGCCCTAGATCCTTCATTTCAAATTCCTTCGACAAATACTTTTGCAAATCATTTATTTCTTTCGGATCATCTCCTGTAACAATCATGTCATCAACATACACAATTAGAGTTGTAATCTTACCATTCTTGTGTTTGATAAACAATGTATGGTCAGAGTTGCTTTGTTTGTACCCAAAAGCTCTCATGGACTTCGAAAATCTTCCAAACCAAGCTCTTGGAGACTGTTTCAGGCCATATAAAGACTTCTTCAATTCACACACCTTACCAACATCTCTTGGGTTATTCTTCACGCCTGGAGGCATATCCATGTACACTTCTTCCTCCAAATTTTCATTGAGAAATGCATTCTTCACATCAAGCTGGTGCAAGGGCCAATCTTTATTTGCTGCAAGTGAAATTAAAATTCGGACAGTATTAATCTTCGCCACAGGTGCGAAAGTCTCCTCATAAAAATCAATTCCATGGCGCTGTGTATATCCCTTGGCAACTAATCTTGCCTTGTATCTATCAATAGTTTCATCTGCATTAAGCTTCACATTAAACACCCAACGACATCCTACAGTCTTCTTTCCAATAGGCTTATCTACTACTTCCCATGTGACATTCTTCTGAAGAGCTTTCAATTCTTCATTCATTGCTGTTGTCCATTTTGGATCCTTCAATGCGTCCTGCACGTTACTAAGAATAGAAACAGGAGATAATTGATTAATAACAAATGCATGTGACTCAGAAAGCCTATGGTTAGACATAAAGTTAGCTATAGGGTATTTAGCCTGGGCTTTGATTTCTGGTTCATATTGCTTTTTAGGAACTCCCTTAGTAACCCTTTGTTATTTCCTAGGTTCAACATTTTCTAACACAGAAGACTCATTAGGGGTTAAAGGTACATGAGGTGGATCATTCTGAGCGACATCTTTAGTTGCTGGTGTAGAAGGGGGAATGTCGTGTGTGTGAGTTTCAGATACATTTTGATCATTTGTTTCTGTCTCATGAGGGAATTGATCGCTAGGAACCAAGTGGTCAATTGTCTGCCCATTGGAAGTGTCTAAGTCATTTTCTGCTGCTGCGAGAACAGTTTCTGCTGCTACAGGAACTTCAAATTGCTCCTCCAAGTGTTCCAATTCTTCAAAGACATCAATATTAGCAATGGAACGAGGATTCCCTTCACTATCGCTCTCTCCCTGAAGGGAAGATTGGGAAACTCCCCCTAGTAATATGATTCAGATTCATGGAATGAGACATCAAGAGATATATATGCATTCTGTCAGTGAGCGGGTCATAACATCTGTACCCTTTTTGGAGCTCTGCATAACCCACAAAAATACATTTCTTCGCACGGGGATCAAGCTTACTCCGTTGTGGTTTTGGTATGTGGACATAAGCTGTGCACCCAAACACTCGGGGCTCCAAATTAGGCATAGATGGGATGGACAAAAGTGTATGAAGCTTCTGATGAGGATTCTTGAACTCAATTACTCGTGAGGGACTACGGTTGATAACATATGCTGCAGATTTCACTGCTTCACCCCAATAGGATCGAGGTACATTCATGCCAAACAGGGAAGCACGAACAACTTCCAACAACTGCCTGTTCTTTCGTTCTGGTAAACCATTCTGTTGGGGAGTGCCAGAATTGGAGGTTTGATGACGAATTCCATTTGACCGACAAAACTCAGACATAAGGCCATTTACAAACTCTCCACCATTGTCAGATTGAAACACTCTGATGGATTGTTGGTACTGTGTCGCCACCATTTTGTAAAAATCAGTAAACATTCCAAATACATCTCTCTTACTTTTCAGTAATGACACCCATGTCATCCGAGTGCAATCATCAATAAAAGTTACATAATATCGAGCTCCAGAAAATGAAAGAATTTTTGCAGGACCCCAAACATCGAAGTGAATTTTCATAAAGGGAACATGACATCTATTAATACTTGGCGAATATGAAATACGGTGGCTCTTGGCTAGTTCACAAATGTCACAATGAAATTCTGAATCACTAACAACCGAAAACAAATAAGGCTGCAACTTCTTAAGATAACTAAAAGACAGATGTCCTAAACGACGATGCCATAACCATACAACTTTCTTCGCATTATCGACCCTTATAACTTGATTAGCTTGCCCCAAAAGATTATTGCGTTTCTCTCCAGTCTTTGTCATATCCAAGTAGTATAATTTCCCCCTTCTAACACCATAACCAAGAATCTGCAGAGTTAGAATGTCCTAAAATACACAGAAAGATGGATAGAACGTCACAATACATGCAAGTATTAGAGTAATTTGATAGATAGACAATAGGTTATAAGCTAGTGATGGAACAACTAAGACGGATTCAAGAGTTAGGGTATCAGATAACAGAATAGAACATTCTCCGCTAACTAGAGTTGGAGTACCATCAGCAGTAGAGACAACATTTTGAGGGGAAGCTCTAAGATTTTCCACAAGGTTAGGGTCATTTGTCATATGATCAGATGCACCTGAATCAATTATCCATGTACTATTCGAAATAACTTTATCATTCATACATGATTGTGCTACATTAGCAAAAGCACTGTCTAGATGTTCATTCCCAGCAGTAGCAATGGCAGCCTTGCTTATATTCTTTCGTGGCTTCTTGGTGAAGTCACACCAATCAGGATAACCAATCACTTCATAACATCTCTCCTTGCTATGGCCTAATTCTCCACAAACATTACACTTCTTATTTGCATATGGATTTGATTTACCTGTAGGACGACGAGAAGGAGGATCGGCGAAGCATGGAGGAGTAACTGCCCTGCTCTGAACAGCCAAAACAGAGGATTCAGTAGATACAAAATGCCCCATAGCCTGTTTCTCAGATTGCACCTTGCGGATGTAAGTATAGCTCTGTTCCAAGGAGAATTTAGGTTCCTTGCGCATGATCTCTCCACGTACCTGATCATACTCTGAGTCTAGTCCACTCAAAAATATATGAACACGCAATCGTGACATCATTGAAGTCTCATGGACTACACCTGCAACATTATTATTCTGAGAGGTCACCCTTTGATCAATCTCCTGGAACATGGCCACCAATTCGTTGTAGTAGGTAGGAAGCTTCAAAACACTTCTTGTTTAATTCAAAGATCCGAGTTTCGTCAGAGTCGTCATAAAAAGTTTTCTCCACAGCTTTCCAAATATCTTTTGCAGTAAGAAGACGAATGTATCGGTTCATAAGAGAGGTTTCCATGGAATCAATAAGCCAACTTTTTACCTTTTCATTGTCTGTGGCCCAAATTTCATATCCTGGAGAATTCATATGGGGTTCAGCCTTTACGCCAGTCAAATAACCAATCTTTCGTCGTGCTCCAATGCGCATCCGCATGAGGGGAGCCCATATGGTGTAGTTGGATTCATCCAATGAAATAGTTTTTGGAAACACATAGTTGTCTTGTTGGGTGTAGTGGTGATGAATGACTTGTGAGGATGATTGAGTTTTTGACATAATTGAATTTTCGGGATTTGACTGATTGTCATCAATTACAGATCCGGCCATTGAGGAATTCAGGTTTGAGATTCAAGGATTCGGGGATGATTTGATTTCACTGGTTGTAGTACGCAGCAGCTTTGTGGTGTTCTTCGAGATTCGGGATTAAAAAAAAATATATATGCAAAACAAATTCAAAGGATTGAACCTGTTTTGATACCATGTAGAAATAAATAATTCAATTTGTGTGTGTTATTGGTTCATCCCACAACATGGGTATATATACAATAGGATTTTTGTCTTACAATAAACAATCTTACAGAATATATTCTAGATTACCTAAAGTTATAAGAATATATTCTAGAATATCCTGAATATATATTCTGTATATTTTTACCTAATAATCTTACAGAATATATTCTAAAATATCCTGAATATATACATATTTTTATAATTAGATTATATGTAGCTTTCTATACTAACAACCCAACCACTTGCATTCCTAATAGCAACTTGCTTTCCCTATCGATTTCCTGATTTATATTTCTTTCTTGTATATATAAACCTTATAGGAGGCCTATCAAATTGACAAATATTCACTCTTGTTAACAAACCAAATTGAGGCGATTATATCAAAGCCACAGTTTTAGTGATCTCAGAATTGGTTTTTCTTGGTAGTCATTATAACCAAAATCATGGAACAACACTGCTAAACCATTCAAGTGAAAGACCAAATATGGAAGAAGACTTGAAAGTTTAAACACATCAGAGCATACAAAAGAAACATTGAATAATATATTGATAATGATGAGTTCCTGAATGAAAAACAAGTATACATCATAAGAGCCTCTTAGACCCATCTCACTGATTCCACAATTAAGTAGGATCATTTTACAACCAATTCATTCATCTTTCTAACAAAATCTAGGAGAAAATAAGAGAAAAAATTACTACTTTCTTCTTCTTCATCATAATTTATCCTGATAAGCCAAAGGCAGTGACCATGTTTATAAGAGGTAGAGACTATTTTCTCCTGGCGCACTAGTTATGGCCCTTCTTCAATTCACAACATATAACAAATATTAATGAAAAATTGAAATGAACTTGTTAGGCTACCAAATGAACATGAGAAGGTCGCGGAATTCTTCACGCCACCATCTGTTCCTGCTCCATGTACAATTGCTCCACCCACTGAGGTGGTATCTCTCTATTAAGATGATACTGCTGCTGTGCTTCCTCTGAACTTAACCTGCCAGCTTCTGCTGGATGAACATCCTTTACCAGAGATTGAACCCAAGACACATCTGGTTCTTCAGCATTGGAACCCATTGAGGCGGGTGCCATGTTGCTGTTGTTGTTACTGCGGAACCCAAAGGATGATGACTTACGAAGCTTATTCAGCTCTTCTCCATGAACTCCCCAGTCTAACTTCCCACTAGGGGAACCCCAATCAGAATGGGTAGGTGACACGGTATTTCCAGCTGTGGCTGAGGCACCAAGATGACGGTTTAGAGCACCACGATCAATGAAACTTTGACTTCGTTTTGCAAAGGCAGCAGACCTTGAGCTCATGACTGCAGCTGCGCTGGATGGGTCAATGCTGAATGATGAAGGGGACCTCACTGGGGAGGAAGACAGGTTGCCAGGGTAGCTAGACCGGAGCTGTTGGTTCATGTTCTGGCGCATTTGCATCCCTGTGGGAGAGTGAATCTGTGGTGGTGAAGATTTCAATGACATTCCTTGTAATTGAGAAAACATGGAAGGATCAAGAGATCCAAACACGTCATCCAAATTAGTAGGTCTAACCCCACCAAGCCGACTGTAATCAGCATTTCGGCTACCAGATGCAAGAGCTGCAGTAGCCACAGAGTTAGACCAGCTTGAATGAGAGGACATATTCGAAATCTCATCTATTAAAGCTTGCTGTTGTTGCTGCCTGTTAAAACCTTCAAGCAATTCCATGTCCAATTCCATATCTCGGGCACTGATAGTAGTTTTCAGCCTGCTACCCGGCAGTTGCAAAGTCGGAGGGATGAGGCTGGATTGACTCTGCCACATCCCACTCATAGGTGAGGACAGTGCAGCTGAAGGCGACATAGGTGGTGTCGAAGTAGGAAGCATCAGCGAAGACGGGGAACCAAGGGCCATGGGGCTTATGGCTGCCATGTCCAAGGCGGACATGTTTGCATTAGATGACCTAGGAGATGGCACTGCCGATCCTGTGGAGGCATACAGGGGCCGTAGCTCTTCAGGCTTGTGAGCAAAGAAACAAACCCTTCGTGTACAACCAATTTCATCCTTACAGAGCCGAGTACGATACTGAGCTGGATGTAGCCAGCACTCAAAAACACCATGAGCATACTCACAAGCATCTCCTTGCCTGCAAGTCCCCTTGCGAAACTCCGGGCATGGAACACAACTATAGTGATACTTCCTAGGGTCGCGACGCCTTGCGTTCTCACCAGGGTGAACAAAGGGGCACTCCGTCCAATCATGGGAATATGCTCTGGAACAAGGCTTCACCTTGAAGGTAAACATCCTGAATTCATCAGTCCCATAAATTCCATTCTTAATATCAGGCAAAGTGAGGTCAATTGGGTACTCTTTCTTCTCACTTCCATCCTTTTGAGGTGTTTGCAACTGCTGTTGCGCACACAAAACCCAATCTTCACCAACATCACTACTACCTTTCAACAACATCTCAAGCCCCCTCCTACTCGAATTAGGGGCCTGCGAAATCACAGCTATAACATCACAAGGCTTCCTTCCATTCGAATCAACAGCCTCAATATCAGCTGATGCATCAATCAAGACCTTAACAATCTCCGGAGCTGATAACGACCCACCGGCCGCAGCGCAGTGAAGCGCAGTCACCCCATCAGAACCACAAGCTCTATTAACATCAACCCGGCCGGTCGAAAGAATATACTTGACAACCTCCTTACTCCCAAACATGGCAGAGATCATCAAAGGAGTCCTCTCGTCAAGACCCATCTTTCTTGACCCAATCCCTCTCCCATACCACACACTCACCTCATCAACATCAAACCCCTCTTCCTCCACAACATGTTTAAACCCAATCAAATCATCGCAAGCTGACAATTCAAGCAAAATCGAAAATTTACAACCAAACCCCTCTTCACACTTCCGTACTTCACCTTCCATGGTGACCAATCCGGACGGACTCAATTTCCTCTTAGAACCACCACACATGAAATGAATCTCAACTTCTGCAAACACAAAATTTCACACTCAATTAGAACTCCAAACACCCAATTTCAATTTCAACAAACAAACACACAAAGGCTTTAAACTTTATAAACAAAAGCTCGCCGGACAATCAAAACCCCAATAAAAGACTACAAAGACCCAGTCTTTCAGTCGTCTTCTAGAAACTAAAAACGTCATAAAATTAAACAAAGCTGTAACTTTAAACTTAACATAGAAAGAACTAGTCAAGCAAGTCAATTTAGATACAAAAGTCAATTTAGATACAAAAATTCAATCTTTAACCCCAAAACCATACTAAATCACTATACTAAACAAAACCCACTTTAAATATCACCAAATCAAACCATTAGATCAACAAACAAGGAAAGTAAAACATACCCAGAGAGAGATAATCAGTGTTCTTCCTTATCCAAGCTAGGGTTCGAGAGAGAAAGTTGAAGAAGAAGAAGAAGAGAAACTTTGATCGATTGATCTACAAATTGGGTTCAAAGCCTATAAAAAGCTCTCCTTTCGAAGTCCACACACGAGTGGAGGATATTGGAGAGAAGGAGAGAGGAAATAGAGGCTCCTCTTCTGCTCTCTTTCGATTTGGGTCAAAAAGCCAAAGCCAAAGCCAAGAACCTCTTCTTCTCTCGTTGCTTGCTTTCTGTCTCTCTCATTTCTCTCTCTCTATAAACGAAATAATACCCAAATGAAATTAAACTCAAATTCACTCTAAATGCAAACACTTCAAATTTCTATGTAGGTCCCACTCCCACTTCCCTTCCCCAGATATCTTCGAAAACTTTAGGCTGTGTTTGATCACACAATTTTGCCATATATATTTGATTTATAATTTATGAAAGTGGACAAATTTTCTCTATTGTAACTTTTTTTTGTGATAAGGTCGGTTTGGTTGCACGGAAAATAAACTTGAAAATTAAAATCATTTTAGTGAATTCGATTTCAACGCCCCTATCAGATTTGGATTTCAATGAGTAAAAGGAAAACAATCTCAAGAAAAATTCACTTTCTATCAATAAATGTACAATCAAACAATGAAAATCTACGTAACAGGAGAAAATTGATTCCACTTAACCAAGCGAATCCTAAGATGAAAATTTTATCTTTCTTGGTCAAAAAAACACCAAAAGGTGAGAAAAATTTTCTCCCAAAATAGCTGACGCCATGGATATTTTGGGGAGTAAATTTAGCCAACCTAGCATTTTTTGATTTTTTTTTTTTTTTTGTGTTTTTACATTTCTAGGAATTTTCTTTAAAATACAACCACAACCACTATTTATAGAATGGGTAAAAGCGTATATAAAAAAATAAAAAATAAAAACCTAACCATCATGACTTACTTAGAATTGTTGTATTTTGGGTGATTCAATCCTCAACTAAAGTGTTAGAAAGATAACATTCCATGTTCGATCTTTTCTTTTCTCCAGATCTCCTTTTTCTAGAGAAAATTTATCAATAGATATGTAAACAGTGAGATTTTTATTCTCTAAATCATAGTTTTTGATGTAAAATAAAATAAAAAATTCAAAGCAAAGAAAATTATTTGGAAAAAACTTTTTCTTTGCAATCAAACACAAACACAAACACGGCCTTAGTTTACCACCTCAACCAGTTGCAATGGCAAACGTTTCAAACCTTTGTCACCGGATAATGACGTGGCAGAACATTCCAAAATATCGCGATAGTTTCGCTATCTTCGAAATTATCGAGATATTTTGGTCAACACCAGCTCGCACGCGTTTTCCACGCACTCTCTCCCTATCCAAGTCTTCTAGTGGGAAAAAAAAAAAAAAAAATTGGTCAAAAACGACGTTGGTTTCTTGGAATAATTAATTTAATAAAAGCTTTTTTTTTTTCTTTTTTTAGAAGGGGAGAGGGACAGATAGTGTATTTTAATTACTCCACAAATTGGATGAATTGGACGGTAAATTCAATTAATTATTTTTCTAATTAAGGTGGTTTTATAAGTTATCGTCGCGGAATTAAAAATGTTCAGCTAATTTTGTTTTTCATATGGTCTTCGATGAGGATGATGTTTTTGACTCGGGGAATTCTTATTGGCGAGGAAACGAGCAAGGAAACGGCCCTTTTGACTCAAATTGTGTACTTGACTTTGATAGAGAAAAAATAAATCTGGCATGACGACCTTGATTGGTATGCTCAGAAGGCTTGAAGATTCCAGGAAGCAAAATTAGTAAATCAAATACAAAAATAATTAGATTATATGCTATCAGTTTACCCTGATTGTTGGTCAATGGTTCTTCATAGTCAGTCAATGAAAAGAAATGTTATCTCTGTCCAGGCACGGATTCAGGTGGGGGCAAGTGCCCCCACTGACTTTTGAGATTTTTATTTTTTATTTTTTTTTAATAATTTATTTGTCTCTCAATTAGTTTTTAAATTTCTCATCTATTCTCACTTTTCACTTCAACCAGGACTTCATCTTTCAAATCATGTACGTATCAAATTCAAACTCTACTTTTAGAGTTAGAGATAGAGGTTAAATTCCTCAAATCTCTCAAAGAACAGAAATTCTAGCGGACCTGGGGGGCAAAAATACATTTTTGCCCCCTCCCCCTCTTTAAACACATACTCCAAAAAGGTGTTTTAAAGAGGGGGACAAAAATGTATTTTCGCCCCCCCAGGCAGGGATCAGGCTGGTTTCCCAGGCCAGCTAGAATTGCTCCTCAAAGAAACCAAAATCCACAGTTTCTTCTTCACACTCCATCGATTGGATAAGATGAGGGAAATCCCTATATTTCATCATCTTCAAAGATCTATAACTATTGAGTTATTTGAGCTCATCTTCACAAGATCCAGTAGGATCCAAACCACCTTATTCTTCTTCTTCTAGGTACCAGGTGCCTTCATTAATCACTGTGTTGGTCATCTCCACAAAAAAAATCGTAAGCAACTCAATCTCTTCCTCATTTTCTTCATGTAGTAGTAATCAACGATTCAAACCCTTCTCTTCTGTTGTGTTTCTATAAGTAGTAATCATCTTCAATGAATATAATAGTAATCATCTTCAATGACTGTCTTTGTTGTACTCCCTTTTTGCTATAGTAGTAATCAATGAATATAGTAGTAATTCTACAGGGCCTGAGTCCCCCTGCTTGGTTTGCTGCTTGGGGGGCAAAAATACACTTTTGCCCCCCCTCTTTAAACACCTTTTCCAAAAATGTTGTTAAATAGGGGGGGGGGGGGGGGAAAGTGTATTTTTGCCTCCCCAGGCAGCAACCTCGCTGGTTTTTCCAGGCCAGGAAGAATTTCGGATTTAAAAAAAAAATCATGTTAAAGTAACTAATTTTTATATTATATTTAATTAATTATGACATCACTCCGTCCCCCCTCGACAAAAATCCTGGCTCCGTCATTGTTTCTGTCTATAACAAGAATTGAAATAGTTATGTGTCTTTATTTGGCGAAATTTTGAAAATGCTCTATAAACTTAATGCTATTTACATGTCAATCTAGCTTCTCTAAATAAGGTTAAAAGTGTGTCAGTTGAGTTGGTAGATGTATAATGAATAATATCATACATCACAAACTTGAACCCGATCGACGACATGGGGTGGGAAGGGTTAATTAAGGGTAATATATATATATATATATATATATATATATATATATATATATAATTAATTAATGAATATATATCTTGTAAATATTCATTAATTACATTTAAGCCTTTAATATAATTTATTTAAAGCTCTTCAATTATTTGTGAATTATAAAATAGTTTTTAATATATTCATTATTTTTTTTCGAATTTATACTATTTACAATCAAAATCAGCCCCGATAAATATTCATTAGTTACATTTTAGCTCCTAAAATAATTTATTTAACGCCATCCGATATGACCCAAGGATCAGAGTGGCATGCTCAAGACATCTACTTCTAATAGCGAGAATTCAAAAGGTGAATCTGTATGTCCGTTTGTCATTCAAAATCCTGAAAACGCCCTCACCCGTATTAGATAATTTTTCGTATATCCATGTCCTCTCCCTCCCTCTTTGTAATCTCTCATCCTCCTCATCTCCTTCTCTATTCTATTCCTCTTCCATTGTCCCCAACCCCTTATTCATCCCCCCCCCCCCCCCCTTTCGCACTCTCTCTATTTTGCAACCACCTCGCCTTCACTTTTTTTTTTTTTTTTTTTTTCCGTCTTTGTCGACCTCCCTCGCATCTCTTCCACATTCGATTGCTCTCACAATCTCCAATAGCCGCCAGCAAACCTCAGCCACGCACGTCGATCAAATCCTTCCATCATCCTCCTCTTTATTCTACTACCCTTCCATCATCCCCAACCCCCTTATTCTTTCCCCTCTCGCCGTCCTCTATCTATTTCGCAACCACCACCCCCATTTTCCTCTCTCTATTTCGTATCTGTCAACCTCCCTCGCACCTCTCCCACAGTCGATCGCAGCCTCCTCGATCGCCCTTGCAATTTCCAATCGCCGCCAGCAGACCTCAGCCACGCACGTCGATCAAATCCTTCCATCATCCTCCTCATTGCCTCATCTTTTTACGCGAAGGTATTGCACTTCCACCCCTAGTAGCATTAATAGAAATGCAAGTAACTATCTAAATAGGGTGTGATATAAGAGATAATTGAATACATGGGCGTAGACAATGGACTTCATAGTCAAACATCATAGGGGTGGGCAAAAATCAATTTAAATTCGGTTAACCGACGGAACCGAAATATGAGTAGAAAGAAAATAATTTAAACCGAACCGGTTCGAAATCGGTTTACGATTTTGAACCGACCGATTAATTAGATATATATAAATAACTAAATAACAGGTAGGTGTTAATTCTTGATTAGTGCAACAAATGCACTGCAGTGCACCCTGTTGCACTGAATCACCCATTTTCTCTCTCAGTTTTCAATTTTGGGCTAAAAATTGGGTCTACCAAAAAATTGGGTCTGTCAAAAAATTGGGCATGTTTTAATGAAAGCCTTTCAAGTGCTTGAACCCGAAATTTTGGTCCAACCGAACCGAACCGATCTAAAATTCAATTCAACCGAATTCATCGATTTACAAATACAAAATTCAGTTTCGATTTGGGTTTTGAACAAACCGAATGAAATCGATTCGGGGCTAAAAAACCGAATCGAATTGCCCACCTCTATAACATCATACAAATTAGAGCATACTATTATGTCGGTCAATAATCTTGAATTCCTTATAGTTAGTCAATCAACTATAGAATAGGTGAAATTTCCATCTGTGATGTTTATGCACAACTTTGTGTTTATTGTATGGTCCCTTTTTTTTTGTTTCTTTCTTTTTTCTTCGAGTTTTAAGACCATGTTCTAATTGTGCCTTTGAGCTTATAATAAAAAACATTGTTCATTTAGTCCTTTATTTGTTGCAATAACATGTTTTATTAATCATATGGTCCAGGATGGAACAATTAAATAATGGTGATATTAGTTAAGATATTCTCTATAACACACATTTGTTTATCACTAATATATTAGTATTAGATTCGAAAGTCGAAAAAGCTTAAAATCTTCGGCGTTGGTAAATTTTTTAGCAGCACTCGTGACCGGCATTTTTATATCATGGATGTTTTAACCTTGACTACATTATATAAACTAATTTACACAAAACACTAGTTAATTCTCCATTTCTATATGGTAAAGGTTCTTTTATTCAAATGCATGTCAAAAATACTATAGGTGATTCTTTTCAGCCAAAAAAAGGTGGAGTTAATATTTGATCATTCTTTTGATGCAAGTAAGAACCAAGACCTTGCCTACTTTTTTACAGTTTTGAGTGAAAATATTAACTTAGAACACAAAAAGCATTGTTCTTCCCTACACGTATGAAAATCACCAACATTTTGAACTACCATCTCAAAATCAAATTGCATCAAGAGTTGGAAAGAAAAAAACACAAATTTCTTGCAAAGACATCTAAATTTTGTGACTTTGGTTCAATGCTAATCTTGTTTTCTTTACCATCCGTGGTAGCTTGATTTGGGAAGAAAAAAAAAGAGAGGATGGATTCAGCTTGTAATTTTTTTTAAACTTGTTTTTTTATACGTTCATGATGTCTTGGCGTTTCTTGATCCATAAATTATTTCCCTCGTATCTTTTTTTTATCTTTGTGGACACCCTTCCTTTCGAAATTTCTTCATAATCACTATGTTGTCAGCATTTGGTATTTTGGTCGTGAGTTTCAAGCCAGCATTTAAGTTGTTCAGGAATACTCTTATAGTCTTATCTGATCCATAAAAGTTTTGAATTTATGTTTTTTTTCCAAGTCAAGAATTCTGGGTGAGAGTCGAGAGATTAGAATTCTTGATCCTCCTTGCGGTCAATGAAAAGTTAATTTGTTGAAAAAAAAAAGGTGGAAAACTACGCTGCAATAATGGGAGTGTGGAACACAATTTTCAAATTCTAGGAAAACGTCAACGGCTATTGGTGTATTTGTCAAAGAAAAATAGAGTACATGATAAAGAATTAATAAATCTATTGGATATTCACGAGCCAAAAACTCATTAAGTTAATTTCAAATTTGTTTTAATACATGTATTAAATCAAAATTGTGAAAGCATTTTAAAATCAAGGGAAACTAGACAAACATTGTCATCTTCAACATTTGTTGGTTCAATATTTATTGTTTTTCTTCTCCTCTGTAAAAAAATTTCTGGTTCACCATTTTCGCTCGATGTGTTATAATTATTTTGCAATATGAAAACAGTGTATAATCGATGATCGATCTACCTATCCCAACAAGAAAAGTGGCTTAACAAATATTAAAACACATACAAAACCATACTAAAAACCAAAGCCCAATGAGATGATATGAAATCGGAGGCCCAAAACGAAATCAAGGGCCCATAATGCATGACGACATGCATGAGTTCATCTTATCAAGCTCACATCATTTAAGTGGGACCCACTAAACACCACAAAATGAGATTGGGCCATTGCTGTTTATTGGACCCCACTTCCGGATACGTCCTTTCGTGGTGTACGAACTTCACTTTGATGATCCAAATCGTGGGCCCCCGAATGATGTTAATTGGTTGTTGATTGTACCACCAATAAATCTCAGAGCATCCACAATAACCATGTAAATTTTGAAAAGCCAACCATGTAAATTGCCGAGTTTCAATTCGCGTAAAGGTTAGATGATGATTTTGTCTCCCAAAGATAAGGTCTAATGTCTATGGAGCCCTTATAGGGACCAAGGGAACGCGCGAGTGAAAAGGGAGCGAGGAACATCCATCCCCCTCGAGATGAGCGAGTGGATGCAACCCTAGAATTAACCAATGTCTATGACATTGTTCAAAATATGTGAACATATCCACAGTGACCCTGAACACGCAAATATTCAAACTATCTGGGTTGCATCCACTCGCGATGCATCTTTTTGTTTCTACAATTGCAAATATCTAATATGTTGTTGTGAGTGTGGAGAAGTCAGATATCTAATGCGAAGTAAGTGATATTATGGTTTATTAATATGTAAAAAAAACTGAAAATATTCAAATAAAAAAAAAGTATTTTTCAAAATTGAATAGTTGTGGACACTAAATTAGATGGGTTGGAATTGATACACTTGTGAATGGTTGGGATACATTAGAAAGAGAAGATTATGAACTGGGAAGTGTTAGTAAGAGATTTGCTAAACTCAATTAGAATTCAATCCTTATGGAAGATGTAATATTTGGTGTTGTCAAGCTGAACAGGGTCTTATCGATGTCGGAAAGACTGGAGTTAAGAGGGGTGACATATTTGGACTCGACATAATTGAAGGCTTTATCCTGCCTTGTGTGGTCGTGGTCAGTCTTACTGTCATTGCGCTTTCTCTTGTTCCGTTATGAGTCGTCGTCCTTATTTTTCTTCCCCTCTTTCTTGTCTCTGGGGACAGAGGATTTCTTCTCAGATTCCGCCTCTTTCTTTAGAGAGGCTTAAAACTGTAAATTAGATTTTTGTACCATACCATTATTCATCGACCTTTATCTCTTATTTTTAGTAGTGCTTTCCTTTTGGGAAAGAACATCCTGACTCCGTTACAATAATGATTTAAGTAGAAAGAGAAGATTATGAATTGTGATGGTTTATCCCCAACGTCTTGAATTCTATACTCACCGGTGGCACACTTACCTTTCAAAAAAAAAGATTATGAACTTGGGAAGTGTAAGTAAGAGATTTGCTAATATCTGACACAAACAACTTGACTTCTTAACTCAATGCAATTACTTAACAAATAGATTAAATGGACTTTGCTCCACTTTTTCACCTAGTTAGAAATCTGTAGTAGCAAGGGAGAGTTTAGGGTTTTGGTTCGACAAATCGAGAAGAGAGATTGTGGTGGGATGGAGCAGCGAGGAGAAAAGCTTCAGCTCCCAGCAGGCGCAGTAGACTGACTGACTGACTAACGACATGAGGGGTTTGGTTGAGCTGTGTGGTGCCTATGCGTTAATTTGATGAATTGTTTGTGTTCAAGGGAAGTCAGAGAATTTAGTCCCATATCATATAATTGCGTAACTAAAGCAAGATATTTATACCCACCAAATTAGCCTTATTGTCACGACCTTACTTGAACAGGATCTGTTCTATAGGCTCGTACCTCTGTATCCTTACCCGCTAAGGAGACAGGAACCAAAGTCTGGCTGATGAATGATAGCCGTGCGATCAGAGCGTGATTAACGGCTGGGGTTCACTCTGATGCAGTTGGGCACATTAGCTGTAGAGGATCGTTCTCAGCCGCTGATTTCAGTAGCTGGGGTGGTCGCACGGTTGTCTGACAGACTCCCTCAATAATTTTTTGCCTGGGCTTTCTTGAATGGGCCATAATCCAAATTCTTAACATGTGGGCTTTTTCGTATTATTCTCCTGGGCCTTAAATAGAACTTGGGCTTGACACACTACAAAAGATCAGATGGTCCATCTCCTTTTGCTTTGAAACATTGATAGGCTTATCCTAGCAATGCTGAAAAAACAAAATTGTAGTCTCGCCAATTAATTGTTTTGGTCTCTAATTCGATCTCTTCATAGCCTTATCCTAGGGCGTTAGTTAATACTTATTAATAAAATTAAAATAATTTTTATTTCGTTATATTGACAAATCAATAATGAGTATATATTTTTGATAAATGAGAGTGGGAAGTGTTAGAATCTAAGACAGAGTATGTGCTGAGAAACTCTATTATTTCAGTCACCTCAAATGATCTTTGTACATTGCTTATATAGACATCATAAATGGCTGTCAAAACAGAATGACAGCTATACAAACTTAAGCTAACAATCTGGCTAACTAACTAACAGAATGAGTATGCTTAATATTCCCCCGCAAACTAAGGGTAGAACCATTAACAACACTTAGTTTGTCACGTAACAGTAAAAATCTAGAAGTGCCGAGAGCTTTTGTAAGAATATCAGCCACTTGATCCTTGGCAGAAATATGAAGAACATTAATGAGTTTTCTAGCAACCTTTTCACGCACAAAATAAATGTCTAGCTCAATATGCTTGGTCCTGGCATGAAGAACTGGATTTGCACTTAGCTGAACAACACTCATGTTATCACACCAGGCATTAGGAGGTGCACAACCAATTCTTAACTCAGAGAAAAGGGACTGAAGCCATGACAATTCAGCTGTGACTGAAGCTAAACTCCTGTACTCAGCTTCTGTGCTACTCCTAGAGACAATACTTTGCTTCTTGGAGGACCAGGAAATGAGATTTGATCCTAAATACACATAATAGCCTGAAGTAGAACGCCGGTCTGTAGGATCAGATGCCCAGTCAGCATCACAATACCCAGTGAACTTGAGAGAATGAGTAGGAGCTATGTGAAGACCAAATGTTGATGTAGCCTTCAAGTACCGTAAGATCCTCTTAACTACTCGCCAGTGAGACTCAAGTGGATTTTGCATGAACTGACATACCCTATTAACAGAGTATGCAATGTCAGGTCTAGGTATAGTAACATATTGTAAGGCTCCAACAGTGCTCCTATACAACTGAACGTCTTGAACTAGATCACTCCCGGTGGCTATCATCTTCTCACCACCACACATAGGGGTAGGCAATCCATTTGCAAATTGCATTTTAGCTCGACAGAGAAGATCATGAATGTACTTGGATTGAGACATAAACATTCCATCAACAGTGTGTGTAACTTGAGTGCCAAGGAAGTAATGAACCAATCCTAATTCTTTCAAAGAAAACTGAGCATTCAGTTGAGATATCAAATGTGAAATGTCGGATTTGCTAGACCCAGTAACTAAAATATCATCAACATACACTAAGATGAAGATGGGGGATGGTGAGTGTCTGATGAACAGAGAAGAATCTGACTTTGTTGCAGTAAAACCAAACTTGGTAAGAGTGTGCCTAAGCTTGTCAAACCAAGCTCTAGGTGCCTGTTTAAGACCATAAATTGCTTTTGAAAGCTTGCAAACTGCATTAGGACGAGTTGGATCTACAAATCCAGGGGGTTGCATCATATATACCTCTTATTGTAAGTCCCCATGTAAGAAAGCATTGTTGACATCCAATTGAAAAACTGACCAAGAATATGTGACTGCAACATTGAGTATGACTCTGATTGTCGATGGTTTAACCACAGGGCTGAATGTTTCTTCATAATCAAAACCAGCAATTTGTTGGAAGCCCCTAGCTACTAGGCGAGCTTTATACTTCTGAATTGTCCCATCTGGATTCTCCTTAACCTTGAAGAGCCATTTACATCCAACTATGCTCCTATGTTGTGGAAGATCCACCAGATTCCAAGTGTGATTTCGTAGTAAAGTCAGATATTCATCTTGCATAGCCGAGAGCCAATGTGGAGTGGTCAAAGCCTCATTCAAACTGGATGGTTCTGCAGAAGCTAGAAAGACCTTGGGCTTGTATATTCCAGCTTTGGAACGTGTCACCATCTGATGTCCAGCAAGAAGTGTAGTAGTAGGAACTGCGGAAGACAGTAAAGGAACCTCTAGACTATGTGGTAAAGACTGAACTGGACTGGAAGGTAGATGAGTGTGAGGCAACGAGCTAGAAAATGGCAACTGACTTGTACCAGGCGTAGGTGTCTGAGTGACAGTGGGACTATGTAGTATGTGATTAGTTGGTATTGTAGCTTTGACAGTGGATGAATCAGAAAGAGGAATGGAAGCAGGTGTAGAACTAGGAAAAAGGGAAGCAGACTTGAAAGAGGAAAGTTTTAACTCTTGATGTGGGAATGAATTCTCATTGAACACAACGTCTCTAGAGATGAACAAACGACCAGTAGGTGACATACACTTATACCCTTTGTGTTGTATACTGTAACCAAGAAAAGTACATTCTTCAGATCTATATTGAAGCTTATGATTATTATATGGTCTGGTATTGGGAAAACAAGAGCAACCAAAAACCTTAAGATTACTGTAATCTGGTGCTTTGTGATAAAGAATTTCAAAAGGAGACATGCCTTTCAAGACAAAAAAAAGGAACTCTATTAAGAAGATAGACAGAGGTTCTAACTGCTTCATCCCAAAATTTTAAAGGAAGAGAAGCATGAGCTAGAAGAGTAAGTGCTGACTCAATGATATGTCTATGTTTTCTCTCAGCCACACCATTTTGTTGGTGAGTAGTTGGACAAGCCAAACGATGAAGTAAACCATTTTGAGCTAAAAAATTTGAGAGTGGCCTGTATTCTCCACCCCAGTCAGATTGAACACACTTAATAGGGAGACCAAATTCAAGTTCAACTTGTGATTTAAATTTGAGAAAAGTAAGAAAGGCATCTGATTTATTTTGTAAGAGATATATCCAAGTAAACCTACTATAAGCATCAATGAAATGCATATAATATTTGTAACCAGAAGATGACACAGTTGAAGCAGGACCCCACAAGTCTGTGTGAATGAGTTTTAATGGTTTGTGATACACTGTTGATGAACTAGAAAAGGGGAATCTATGAATCTTTCCTAAACAACAGGAAGAACAAAATACAGATTCATCTTTGGTTGAAAAAAAATGTTACATTGACTAAGAACCTTATGAACAATAGGGAAAGATGGATGGCCCAATCGAGCATGCCAAAGAGACAATGATGAGGAAGCATTTGTAGATGCTGTATTTACTGATTTACTTGAATTGGAATAAAGATGTGTCCCTGAAATGACTGAATCAGCAAGATGAGTTGAAGGGAAAACATATAGCCCATTGCTAATTGTTCCTTCCAACAGAATCTGTTTCGTGACCTGATCTTTGACAAAACAAACATTAGGATGAAATTCAAAAAAGACATGATTATCTTTTGCAAATTTGGACACACTTAAAAGATTCTTGGTGAGTTTAGGGACTTGAAGGACACTCTTAAGAGTCAGTTTTCTTGAAGGATTGAATGAGTGTAATGTAAACTCACCAATATTTTGAATTTGCAGACCAGTTCCATCCCCAATAAAGAGGTGCTCATTGCCAAGATATGGAGAAGAAGATGTCATGTTTCGAGTGTAGGGAGTGCAATGATTTGTTGCACCAAAGTCAGGATACCATCTCTGATCAGATGCAGTAGATGATGAGGGAAACATTTTTATCTGAGACTCAGAGTCAGTTCCCAAAGTGGATCCAGTAGGTTGACTGGATGATGCTGAGAAAGCATTTCGAGATGCTATGTTTGCTTGCAAATTTTCTTGCTGAGAAGCCAGGTAGGAAGGTGTTGTCTGCTGAGATGTTGTGCTTGAACTCCATGGATTTAGAAGAG
This sequence comes from Berberis vulgaris, assembly GCA_963556465.1. Classification (NCBI taxonomy): domain Eukaryota; kingdom Viridiplantae; phylum Streptophyta; class Magnoliopsida; order Ranunculales; family Berberidaceae; genus Berberis; species Berberis vulgaris. Next base: position 3,901,127 of record OY747135.1, read on the forward strand.
TATTATCAAATCTATTGTAGCATTTGAAAGCTAGATGACCAATCTTTCCACAAATTTGACACTGAGGTCGATTGTTTTGATGACCAGGAAATCTAGAGCCTCTCCCAGATCCAGATCTGACACTTCTGAATGAGAAAGAATTTGTTGGAGATCTGAACCGAGGTCTCCATGTATGTGGATTTGAAGCAAAAGATCTAGGTGAAGGCTTGTAATTACTGTGAGCAACATTTGCATAACAAGATGCATCAAGATCCTTTACATGTCTCTCAATTCTTGTTTCTTGAGCCAGTAGAAGTGCTTCAATCTCTGCAACACTATATGAATCTGATCTGGAACTAACTGACACTATGAATGTATCATAAGATTGAGGTAATCCATCGAAAATAGCATTAATGTGGTCTTTAGAAGATAGTGAATGACCTACTGAAGCCAACTGATCAATGATGTTCTTGATCTTTAATAAGTACTCATTAATGTTCATACCACCTTTCTTGAGATTCTGAAGTTGAGTTCTGAATTGTGAAATCTTTGCTATAGTTTGAGAATTGAAGAAAACCTCAAGTATATTCCAGATATGTGCAGAAGATTCACAACCAACTAACCTTGTTAGTAATGATTCAGTCATGGATGAAAGGAGCCATGAAAAGAGAAGTTGATCCTGTTGTTCCCAACTGATGAACTCTGGATTGACATTACTATGAACTTGATCTTCAACAGATAGAAACCAAGGTGGAGATGAGTCTTTTTCAATGAACTTTTGTAACTTGTGACCTTTAATTGTTGCTAATACTTGTTGTTTCCACAACAAGTAATTGTTCTCACTTAGTTTGACAGACAATACGTGAGTAAACATGATTGGTTTACATTATGTCATTGTAGAATTGTTGATAGATGCAGCATTTGAAGAAGTTGAATAAGCCATTATTACTACTGATTGAGAAGATGGGAAGAAACCGAGAAAGGAAAAAGAGAAGAAGATGAAGAACAATGAGGATGCTCTGATACCATGTTAGAATCTAAGACAGAGTATGTGCTGAGAAACTTTATTATTTCAGTCACCTCAAATGATCTTTGTACATTGCTTATATAGACATCTAGACATCATAAATGGCTGTCAAAACAGAATGACGGCTATACAAACTTAAGCTAACAATCTGGCTAACTAACTAACAGACTGAGTATGCTTAACAGGAAGGAGATGTATCACCCAACTTGAATGGTGACAAAGTCCATTTCAAGTGCTTGAATGAGCTCATTGCTGCTGTATATATGATCCATTTGGTTTTGGTTTTGGTTTTGGTTTTAGTTTTGGTTTCACTCTAGGAGGGTATCATATGTATTTGAAAGATGGATTTAGGATAGGTATTAATTGTGATGTACAAGTCCGTGAGACGTGGACCTATGCTTGGGTTGATGAAGATGACTCAATGCATTTATTTGTGGATGTTGAGTTTGCGACTCTACAACCATTGATAGTTGAAGCCGCAGTTGATCCAATACCTCCTCAAGATCAACCAATGGGTGAAGAAAATGTTGTCGTTTCTGCACTTCTTCAGGCAGAACACCCTCCTTGCTTGTTTGAATGAATCTCAACCAATGAGCCAAGAACCTACTGGTGGTGAATATGCTTGAAGCAATAACAATTCTAGAAAAATTAGAAGGACGACAAGGGCTAAAAGAAAGAAAATACCAAGTCGTACAGTTTGTGGGGATACAGAGCCCCCTACATCAAAGAGGAGACCATTTGGAAAATCTTTCCAAGCTTACAATGAAGCTTTTGAAGAAAGTGTTAGAAAAAATGGACTTTGAAAATCTCCGGAGGAGTAGTTAGATGATCTTCTAAAAGATAATGAAACTGATGCAGTCCCACCAGTAGCAGTAGCAAATACTCCACCTCATTCAGATGTACCACCACCTCCCCCGCAACTACTCCTCAAACAGTTCCAACTCCACCACCATCTTCTAACATCTATGATATTCACGTAAATTACCTTATAACTTATATTCTAATTATTTCATTTTCATGTTTTTGTAGGATTCAGAGCTTAAATGATGAAAATTGCATTAGTGCGACCAAACAACCACCAAACAACGACATCGCCTTTTTCTTCCTCTCTCCCTTGCAACCACCAAACAACGACATCGCCTTTTTCTTCCTCTCGGCTTGGTAGACACAACCACCGTCCACCATCCACGTCACCACCGCCACATCGCCACTGATCAATCACGCTAGTCACCGCCAACATCTCCTCCATTCATCATCTATCTCTCTCACACACACAGCCCACCACCCTTCTCGCCTCCGTCTCGACAACAACCCAGATGCAGAGCAACACAGACGAGAAGTCTGTGATCTCTCTACCAAGTCGTCCCTTCTCGCCTCCATCTCAACAACAACCAACAACACCCAAGGAATTTGGTGAAGCAAGTTTGTTGAGGAGGAGATGGAGTTGACCAAAGGCCTCGCTGGGACCATCTCCGCCATAAGTTCCTAGACCCCGCGCCAAGGCGAAGATGAAACTATGGGTTCTAGAGTTTGTTAAATTTAATTTACTGTTTTCTTTGTGCTTCATTATTAAATTCAATTTTTTTTTCAGAATATTGACGAATTGTTTTCATCGATTATATGGGATTTGATAACTAGATTAGTCGGTAGTTAGAATACTCTTTGGTTATATTTGAAGCATGATTTTATTTGATTATGATAAACTTATATATGATTGTGTATGTCATTCCAAAACACTCAATACCAAGGATTTAGATATTTGCTGAAATTGATAGTGATTTTAGATTAATCCTAATGTCATTGACGATCGCGTCATCGATGCATGTATTGGATTGTTCATCTCTAGTGCTTCTCGCTTTGTGAAAACAATAAGTTAGGTTTAAATAATTCTCGAAGAATCTAAGGTGAATTCGATGCATTGGTTCATTTTCCAATTGCCTTTTCTAATTCGATTGTTAGTTGTTTAATTTTATTCCGTTAGTTTAGAAATTTCTAGTCGTAGTAACCCTTATTTCAAATTAGTGTAAATAGATTTTAGTTTACAATTAATGTGGGATCAACCCGTATTTGCCACTGTGCAATTGTAGTATAACAATTACGATTATTAGCCTTTAATTTATATTAGTAAAATTTATATCAAGGAGTTTTTGGCTCCGTTGTCGGAGACTGTAACGGTGCAATCGCAAGTCTAGGGTATATTTTCACTAGTTTGTTGTTTAAGTTTAATTTTCTTTGTTCAGGAATAGTGTTAGGAATTGTTTGGTTATTTGTGATTAGTTTGAGTTTTTAATTTGTTTCATTTTTTTTGTTGTGCAGACAATCATACACAAAAAGTATTCATAGGAGTTTTCGTGGGAGCAAAGTGAAAATCATAGGTGGTGAAAAAAAAAAGCAAAAAGAAAAAAAAAATGATCATCAACAGTTGGCTATTGTTCAACTCCTTCTCCACAGCATCTAATCGATCATGAAGCTTGTTCAACTCCGTCTTCGAGGTCTCAAGTTCATAAGCAAACTTTTCCCGGACAACCTCTACTTCCTTCAATGAAGCCTGAGCAATCTCAGCTACTTTCTCTTGCTCCACATATTGTGCCTTCAACACATCTGACTGACAAAGATCGTGGAAAAACGCCAAATCCCGCCTTGCCAACTTCCTCTCCACGATTGCTACTTGATCACGAACAACCTTGTAATCTGACCCCATTATCCCAGCGTGAGTGAGGTGATTCATCCCCTTCATTATCTGTTTAAGACCATAGTTGAGATGGCCACCAGGCTGACGCACAGGTATTGGAACTCTATCAACCAACCGCCTATGCCACTCGATAATGAGATTACACACACTATCCTGCACGTCTATCTCTGAAAAGCAGTTGAACTTCCCCGACCTAATACTGATCTCTTATGGGTTAGGTTCCTTCCAGCCAATCTATGGATGAGGATAGTGGGATCCGGAAGAACTGAAGACCCGCCTCCAGTAGCTGGTCGGAACGACAGTGATAACAAAAGTACCACTCTTTCCATTCAACAATGGGATGAGCAGGAGACAAAGAAACAAGCAACTCCGCTACATTAGCAGTACGAGTCGAAAAGGGAAGAGAAGGAGATTTAGAACTTTGACTATAATCAACTTCCTCCTCGTCAAACACTGAGTTTGTCACGCCCCAATTTTCGAGAAAATGAAAATCCTTATTTTTACGTGAGGTTATCCGTTTCCCCAAAACTCGGGACGTGAAAATTCAATAACAACAAAACCATTTAGCAGCAACAACAAAAACATAGTTTAGAAAATTAAAACAAATTAAAAATAATCTAACCATGAACTCTTTGACAAGGTTCACCCCACTAAAGAAACTCCAGTAGCGATGCCCAAGAATCTTTCAACCTGAAAGACTAATTGGCTACATTCCCAAAGGAATGTACCCAAAAAGTAAAAACTCACTTGGGTCAGCAATTAAGCTGGTATGAGGTATGAGTATCTTCATCCCAAAAATCAACACATCAGCAAGTGATAACAGAACGTTAAATACAAACAATGAACAACCACACAAACAGGTAGTTCCTCAATGAGGCAAAGGTGTCATGCAAGAAAATCACAGTTCAAAGAATTTAGTTCCTCGACGAGGAAATCATGTCATCCTAATAAGTAAATATGTATTGTACTTATACTATAGAGGTTGACTATGGCAAGTCTGGCCTGCAAAAATATTAGAGGACTTGCCATCTTGCATAAAAAAAGTTATAAACAATATGAATATAATTTGTAGTCATTAATTAAACAATTGTCTTCATACAATATTTGACTTAAGCGTATTATTCAATTTTGATTTGAATTTGATCACTTAGACGATACCATGTTCGCACCACCTCAGTGTCGAATATACATGCACGTATGCCTCTCTCATATAAAGGATGACTTCTCCGTCATCCATGCTCAAGTGGAGTAAACATCACATACAAGCATGCATCACCGGATACTCCTAACTATATGAGTAACAAAAGCCACTATTGGGCTATCAATGCGCATAAGTCACGTCATTTTTTTTACGGATAAATATCAAGCCTATTTTAGGCATTTCAAAACCTCACCCTTTTTCGCAAGACCCAACCTGAAGGTAATTTAGTTTCTCTATAATAAAAGGGGTGCCCTACTCTGCAAAACTCAACCCGAATAGAATTTAGTTTATCTATAGGAGAGGAAAAACATAAACAATAAGAGATGTGATAGTTTTAAGTGGTACAATTCTAGGTAATTAAATTTTAAGGAATCAAAGTTTACCAATATAATTTATTTTTTTGATATTTCAAAATTTCTTCATGATGACACTTTGTCATTCATAAGTAAATCCACCATTATTTCGGGGAGACATAACCAATTTAGGTGCATACATTCAGTACTGACAATAACAAAAGCCACACACTCGCCATTTTATAATAGCAAAATTAAAATATTAACCAAAGTTTAAAATGACATAACAAAATGAAATGTATAATGGTATCTAGAAACAAGACTCTAGTATACAATGAAATCCACATACAAACGATGATATAATTCACATGATATAATTCACACAAACACATGCACACCAACAGAAGTGAGCATAAAGTCAAACAATAGATTCACAGCTAATCACAACACCCCTTGAACTAATTTTTTGAACTAATCAACATTAGAGGTAAGACTACACACTCAATTAAGCTACTAATAAAAACACAATACAATCATACCAAAGCAAACATCAAAATCCAACCAAAATTTGTCATGAATCTCAATTAAGCTAAAACACACTCTAAAGACTCAACAAAAATCTGTAGGAAACATCCTCATTTCAGCTCAAAAAACCGTCACAAAACAACCATGTTTCATTCCGCACAACAAATCTACTACACCCTATTTTCAGCGTCCACAATAGTCCCAATACATCCAAAATTATGTGTCAAAATGTAACTACTTTATCTCTGCAATCAACCCCATCTGGGTGATAAATTGGTAGCCCACTTCAACTCTAAAACAACAAATTTTGAATATCAAAAAGACAGTCCAAGACAAACCTCAATTAACTATGTATCCAATCCCGATACAGTCCCCAAAAGGCTAAAAAAGCCAACCCAATTCAATCCTCTAAACTCAACTGAAATCAATTATCTAAAATCAAGTAAAACAACCCTCGAATTTAATTAAAGACAACCCAATTTGAGTCTGCAGAACGACCCCAAACAGTCAACGATCAAGTGCATAAGATATTATCAAAATCATTACTCTTTAATTCATACAAATAATCCTCAAACAACTTTGTTTTTGTTAGAAAATACACACTCAAAACACAATCATATTCAGTCCCAAAAACTATTCACAATTTAATCCCAAAATAACATGCCCAAAACTATTCACAATTTAATCCCAAAATAACATTGTTTCATAACATAACAGTGTCTGATAATATCAATAATAAACCTCCAAGCCCCATCTAGGTTATCACTAGACATTCAAATCTCACATAATCACATATGAAGTGAAATGGCCTAAATGACATCAAACATGCATCACGAGGCATAATATATTAAAATACTAAAAATTGAAATCTTTCAAAATATAAAATAAATTTATTTCAAAAATAAATTTTGACACAACGATCACAACGGTGAAAACGGTGTTAAAAACATAGTTGATGTTAATTTTTTTAAAGTCAGCCAAAGTTTGGTCAATGTCTAGTCAAACAGATGACATCATCATCTTCTCCAATCAGCCAAAATAGACCAAATTTTCAGTTCAACCTGTTGTTTTCAATCCACTGTAACTTTCTCATTTCTTATCTAAATCGATCATTTCACATACCGTTAGAAACCTCTAAGTTTCATCTTTCTTATAGTATTCTTAATCACCCAAAGTAGATACTACAACGATAGTTATTCATACATGAATAGACCCAAAGGATCATGTTTACCCCCTATTTTCCAGTACAATATAGGGATGGCAGTGGGGCGGATTTTCACGGATATCCGCCCCACCCAATCCGTTTGGAGCGGTTTTGGATATGCTTAAACGGATTTTGGGGCGGATACGGATATCCAAACAACATCCATCAAATATCCAGGGCGGATACAGATTTAACCATATCCGCCCCACGAATATCCGTTTAAGTAATGAAATTACATAAATACCCTTGATCCTTTAAAAAAAAAAAACTAACCCTAACCATTTTTTTCCATTTCTTCCTTTCCTTTTTCATCTCTCCCTCATGTCTTCTCTTCTTCTTCAGTGAGAAAGCCACCGCCACCCCCGTCTCCTCCACCCAGTCATCTTCTTCTTCAGTGAGAAAGCCACTGCCACCTCCGTCTCCTCCACCCAGTCATCTTCTTCAATGAGAAAGCCACTGCCACCCCCGTCTCCAGTCATCTTCTTCAGTGAGAAAGCCACCGCCACCCCTGTCTCCTCCCATGTTCTAAAGGTTTCATGTGAGTTCTCTTCTACTCAGATCTCAGTCCATTCCCCCCTTTTTCTCTGCTTAAATCTTAGATCTAAGTCCATTCGCTCCTCTATCGCAGCTCAAATCTCAGCCGATTCGCTCCTCTCTCTGCTCAAATCTCCTCGAAAATCCATCAATGATATCCGGGGAAGGAGTCGACCGATCCATGGGAAGGAGTCAGAGACAGAGAGCGATTTTAGATCCATGGGAAGGAGTCGGCGTCATTGTCTGGTTTATGGTGATTTTAGAACCATCAACCATCTCCTTTTCCTTCTTTGATCTTCTCAAGAAACAGAGAGCGACCAATCCATGGGAAGGAGTCGGCGTCATCGTCTGGTTTATGGTGATTTTAGATCTGTATGTCCAGATTGGGACTTCTTATTTCATAGACTGTATGTCCAGATTTAGATTTCTTATTTCATAGTGATTTTAGATCTCACTGATTTATTAAAAAAATGGGAATAAATTGAAGTAATCACTCTCAAGCGAAAAGCAAAATGTTGCTCTGAAAACTTGTTTGAACATTAAAGTCTGAAGTGGAGATTTTTTTTTTCAACTTGTACAAATATGAACATCCTCATTTTTTTAAAACTTAAGCGTTTGAATTTGAGTTGCAAGTTTTTTTGGTTAAATGTCTCTACAGTTGACAACATTGTTTTTTTTTCCCGGTTATTCGGGGCGGGGCGGATATCCGCCAATCCGTTCGGAGCGGGGACGAGTTTTAAAAATTTGTATAAACAAATATCCGGGGCGGATTTGGGGATCTGCAATCTCCGACGGGCGGGGATGGATTTGCCCAAATCCGCCCCATTGCCATCCCTAGTACAATATTTGCACATAATAGTGTTTGCATTATCATATCTAGTGCAATTCTCCACCAAATTTTCCAAGGTTATACATATTCATCTTTCTAGTGGTATCTTCCATTTAATCAAATCATAACTAAAACAACATGAAATTCGTATGAAAACAGACCAATCTCAACATTTCAAACCACACTAAAACAACAAAATGATCATAGGTTTTGATTCTTTCCAAAAATATTCCGAATTTAAGAAATTGGCTAGATCTTACTCACTAGAAAAAAACGCAGCATCGAAGCATAATCCTATGCTCCCCACTCGAATCCCCTTTTTGGTTTTTTTTTTTTTTTTTCTTCCAATTTCTCCTACTTTTCTTCTTCCCCCACTTTTTTTTTTTTTTTTTTTTTATGGCTGGAGAAAAAAATTTACCTCATATTTCTTATTGAAAGTTACCCTATTATATTAGGTTTTTTTTTTAATCCAAATTTTCTATTTGCAACCCACTTAAATTCCCAAAAACAAAATCCTAAATTTTGAAATTTAAATTCACATAAATTTAACTCTATTTTAATTTAGAAAATTTTGAAATTAAATACTTTAGCCATAGGAAGTTTTTACGGGTGTTACAGGGTTGTACTCGAAGTCAACTATGGTCTTCGTGCTAGTTGGATCATGAGACCACTCTAGAGCAAGTTGCAACATCTTATTATTGATGACACGAGGATAATTATCCGACCACTTGGCAAAATCAAGTATGTTGTGAGTAGAGATGAGGCTCCTTTCATGCTCATCCAATGGTTGAGGTACTTATTTCTTGCCCCTCTCCAGAGTTTGATTTATTTATTCATATTCTTGAGCACAAGAAGATCATCTTCTCCATCATCCTTTCCAGATGATCTTGGATGAGGACTAGTCCGAGTAACCTGCTGAACGGAACTAGCAAGCCGCCTCTTCTTTGGAACACAGCCAGGACTAATTATCAGCTGCTTCAATGACCCGGTGGGCCTAGGGACCTTCTTCTTACTGGACGAGCTAGCAGGAGCATTGAAATTCATAACCCTCTTAACAGAGCTCACTTTCTCATCAATGTTAGCATTAGAGGAGCTCACTTTCCTCGTCGTAAAAATGATGACATAGCCAGCATGACCAATAATGACTTTAGCTGCATGAGCCTCAATAAACGCCGCACGGTTCGCCTCATTCATAGTGGCTTGTATGCTCAACAACATCCGAGGCAAGGAAAGCCTCCACGGTGACTACAGGAAGCAAGAGAATAAAAATTATTAATAAATATTAACTAACGCCCTAGGATAAGGCTATGAAGAGATGAAATTAAAGACCAAAACAATTAATTGGCGAGAAGTCATTTTTTTCTTCAGCATTGCTAGGATAAGCCTATCAATGTTTCAAAGCAAAAGGAGATGGACCATCTGATCTTTTGTAGTGTGTCAAGCCCAAGTTCTATTTAAGTCCCAGGATAATACAAAAAGAAGCCTATAGAAAAAGCCCATGTGCTAAGAATTTGGATTATGGCCCAATCAAGAAAGCCCAGGCAAAAAATTATTGGATGGTTCATGCAAAACCCACTTGAGTCTCACTGACGAGTAGTTAAGAGGATCTTACGGTACTTGAAGGCTACATCAACATTTGGTCTTCACATAGCTCCTACTCATTCTCTCAAGTTCACTGGGTATTGTGATGCTGACTGGGCATCTGATCCTACAGACCGGCGTTCTACTTCAGGCTATTATGTGTATTTAGGATCAAATCTCATTTCCTGGTCCTCCAAGAAGCAAAGTATTGTCTCTAGGAGTAGCACAGAAGCTGAGTACAGGAGTTTAGCTTCAGTCACAGCTGAATTGTCATGGCTTCAGTCCCTTTTCTCTGAGTTAAGAATTGGTTGTGCACCTCCTAATGCCTGGTGTGATAACATGAGTGTTGTTCAGCTAAGTGCAAATCCAGTTCTTCATGCCAGGACCAAGCATATTGAGCTAGACATTTATTTTGTGCGTGAAAAGGTTGCTAGAAAACTCATTAATGTTCTTCATATTTCTGCCAAGGATCAAGTGGCTGATATTCTTACAAAAGCTCTCGGCACTTCTAGATTTTTACTGTTACGTGACAAACTAAGTGTTGTTAATGGTTCTACCCTTAGTTTGCGGGGGAATATTAAGCATACTCATTCTGTTAGTTAGTTAGCCAGATTGTTAGCTTAAGTTTGTATAGCTGTCATTCTGTTTTGACAGCCATTTATGATGTCTATATAAGCAATGTACAAAGATCATTTGAGGTGACTGAAATAATAGAGTTTCTCAGCACATACTCTGTCTTAGATTCTAACACTTCCCACTCTCATTTATCAAAAATATATACTCATTATTGATTTGTCAATATAACGAAATAAAAATTATTTTAATTTTATTAATAAGTATTAACTAACGCCCTAGGATAAGGCTATGAAGAGATCGAATTAGAGACCAAAACAATTAATTGGCGAGACTACAATTTTGTTTTTTCAGCATTGCTAGGATAAGCCTATCAATGTTTCAAAGCAAAAGGAGATGGACCATCTGATCTTTTGTAGTGTGTCAAGCCCAAGTTCTATTTAAGGCCCAGGAGAATAATACGAAAAAGCCCACATGTTAAGAATTTGGATTATGGCCCATTCAAGAAAGCCCAGGCAAAAAATTATTGAGGGAGTCTGTCAGACAACCGTGCGACCACCCCAGCTACTGAAATCAGCGGCTGAGAACGATCCTCTACAGCTAATGTGCCCAACTGCATCAGAGTGAACCCCAGCCGTTAATCACGCTCTGATCGCACGGCTATCATTCATCAGCCAGACTTTGGTTCCTGTCTCCTTAGCGGGTAAGGATACAGAGGTACGAGCCTATAGAACAGATCCTGTTCAAGTAAGGTCGTGACAATAAGGCTAATTTGGTGGGTATAAATATCTTGCTTTAGTTACGCAATTATATGATATGGGACTAAATTCTCTGACTTCCCTTGAACACAAACAATTCATCAAATTAACGCATAGGCACCACACAGCTCAACCAAACCCCTCATGTCGTTAGTCAGTCAGTCAGTCTACTGCGCCTGCTGGGAGCTGAAGCTTTTCTCCTCGCTGCTCCATCCCACCACAATCTCTCTTCTCGATTTGTCGAACCAAAACCCTAAACTCTCCCTTGCTACTACAGATTTCTAACTAGGTGAAAAAGTGGAGCAAAGTCCATTTAATCTATTTGTTAAGTAATTGCATTGAGTTAAGAAGTCAAGTTGTTTGTGTCAGATAGATTGAATTCTAATTGAGTTTAGCAAATCTGAGATCCATCCCGTCCTGCCGCCAACCCTAAGTCTAATTGCAGACAAATATCACCATGAAACCCATGTTTTATATAATGAATCTGTACTTTCAATCTCTTGCTAGCTTTTATTCAGGCTTTATCTTGTGTTTGCATGTGTACAAGTCGTAATCCTTTCAAACAATTGTTTATGTCACTAGGATTAATCACTTAATAATCAGAGTAGAAAAGAACATATTGAATCTTTACAATCAAGATTTAAGTAGAAAGAGAAGACTATCAACTAGTATCAACTGTAAGTGTAGGAGATTTGCTAAACTCAATTAGAATTCAATCAATCTAACACCAACAACTTGACTTATTTAACTCAATGCAATTACCTAACAAATAGATTAAATGGACTTACTCCATTTTTTCACCTAGTTAGAAATCTATTGTAGTCGCAAGGAAGAGTTTAGGGTTTCAGTTCGACAAATCGAGAAGAGTGATTGCGGTGGGAATGGGATGGATGATGGATGGAGCATAGGGATGGCAGTGGGGCCGATTTTCACGGATATTCGCTCCACTCGCTCCGTTTGGGGAGGATTTGGCTAAGGCTGTATGGAGGTTGGGGCGGATACGTATATCCAAACTGTATCCGTTTCTTATTCGGGGTGGATACGGATTTGGCCATATCCGCCCCGCGGATATTCGTTTAACCGTTGTAATTACTAAAATGCCCCTGGTCTATAAAGGGAAAAGAAACCCTAATCAGATCTCACATAATCACATTCGGGATTCGGCTCAACCCTGCGTCCCTGCTGCCTCCTTCCCTGCAACTCTCACAGATGAGATCTGATCTCTCATCTCCCTGCTCCTTCCCTATTCCCTCATTCTGATCTATCTCTCACAGCTCTCATCCGATTTCTCATCTCCCTGCTCCCTCCCTGCTCAACGATCCTCAACCAAGCTCAACGCTCAACGATCTCATCTCCCTGCTCAATGCTCAAGATCAACCAAGCTCGGCTCACTCGGCTCAGATCTGATAGATCAGATCATATCTCTCATCTTCCTCCTCTTTTCTGTTTTTCATGAAGTTAAGGTAGAATTAAGGCTTGGGAAGGTGAAAGGATTCATGAAGTTGATGTGGATGATCTTGAACTCAGACTAGGTAATGGCAAAACTTGGTGTTGATGAGATGAGTGAGTCGTGTTAATGTGTTGTTGTGTTGAAAATGTGTACAAAACTGTGAGACTATTTGTGGTTACAATCAAAATAATTTTGTTTCTCTGTGATGATGGGAATGAAATGGAAAAATTTTCAATAGCCTTTACATTCTATTATTAGCAAATCAGTTTAATTGATTTTATTTTATTTAATCGATTTTTGGTAATATTCACTGTTCATCTCGGTGTCCATTAGCAAACCTGTAAACGGATTGGCGGAGTAGGGCGGATATCCGCCAATCCGTACGGGGCGGTTATGGTTTTTAAATAAAATTGTAAACATATTGGCGGGGCAGATTTGGGGATTCGCTATTCCTGACGGAACAGGCCGAGATGGATTTGCTCAAATCCGCCTTAATTCGCCCCGTTGCCATCCCTAATGGAGCAGCAAGAGCTTCAGGTCCCAGTAGGAGCAGTAAACTGACTAACGCCATGAGGAGTTTGGCTTGGTTGAGCTGTGTGGTGCACTAACCCAACCAAAGATTGAAACCATCGATTGCGCTATTTTATTTGTTATTAAACTAGAGTGTGCCCCATGTCGTTGGCACTCCATATAATTTTATTTTTGCTAAATATTTTGTACTGAACACCACTTTCACTATTCTCATTTTGGCTTTGAAGTGTAAGCTTATTTTAAGGTAAATATATATATTATAAATTTTAGAGTTAGACTCAGTTAAATTTGAATCAGTTGGGGAAAAAATTTAAACGCCGATAATGAGTTCTCCCTCAATCTTTGAATTCACCAAAACATGAAGTTTAGAATTTTTGTTTAAATGTTCATTAAGATGCCCGACTCATTTTTTCTGGTATGATCGGCACGTCTCATTATTTTGAAAAATATTTAAAACGTGAAATACTTTATATGTTTTTTAATTATAGAATATATATTTTTAAAATTTTAGCACTCGTGTTGATCATTGATTTTGTTGGAAAGATCTTAAAAATGCATTTCAACGATATTAACTTTACCAAAATCCGATAACGATATAGATAGTTATGATATTTTTCATTTTACTAAAAGCAAAACACAATATTTTCTCTCTCTGCCACATGTACATTCCACCAACTTTTTTCAATTTTTTTTCAATAATTCTACCCAGCCTGGGTTTCACGCCTGGGTAGATGCCTGGACCCTCCTGGGCACGTGCGCCTAATTTGGCTCCAAATAAATGAGATTTTTGGCTCCAAAGAAAAAGAACAAAACTCAGATCTCATCCTTCCCAAATCACTCGAACAACTCCTCCTTCTCCTCATTGACAAATCACTCGAACAACTCCTCCTTCACAAATCGCAAACTCCTCACAGACTCAGACTCCTCACAAACTCATAGACTCAGATCTCGTTCCTTCTCCTCCACAAGACTCAGACTCAGACTCTTTCACAGACTCAGACTCAGACTCCTTCACAAGTTCCTTCTTCTCTTCACAAACTCAGATCTCGTTTTAATTAAGTTTGCTTTTTGGCTCCAAAGACCCACACTCAGATCTGGTCTTTGATTTTGTATTAACATGAATCTGACAATTTGATTTTAGGGGTTTGTGAAACCCTAACTTCAGATTGTCATAAAAAATAAATTTCTTCATAGAATCAACAGTTATCATCCTTAGATGAAATACATTTTCTTTTGTTGATAAAAAAAACAACAAAGAGCATGCTTAGATGATATCAACATTAGTTAAGTAAGTTGGTGGTTGTGTTGTCTCGTTTATCAAAGGAAGTGATCTCTGATTTGTTTGAGAGTAGTCTTTCTAAGTACCTTTCTTGTTTGGTGTAGTTAAGTATTTGGTGAAAATGTTTGGATTGGAAGGAAGTAGATTCTTTCAGCGTTACAGTGTATGACGTTGTTGTGTCTAGTGTGGGTGGCACCAATATTTATTTCTACTAGGATTGTCTATCACTGCACTTATGCTGGATGGTTTCAATTCGCTCAAATGGATAATACTAGTCCTAGAAGACTAACCATATTGAAGGGATTGTCACATATGTAGCACCAACAGTACATGGTCCGTAGAAGGCTTGGAACGCTATCATAATATCAATGAACTTTAATTGGTAAGGTGTTTCCCTTCCTTAAGATGGTAAAGGAATTTTAGGTTGCTGTCGTGGAAGCATATTCTTCCATTGGTAAACTGTGTGAACTCCAGCAAGAAGTTGCAAATCTCAGTCAAGGAGGCTAGTATATCAAACATTCCAAGACCATTACATTTCAACAAAAATTAAACGACCATTACATTTCAAGACCATCACACTTCTGACATTTTGCATTCAGTCTGATGAAATTGGACAAACTCTAAAACAAACAAAAATCAGGTTGAGACAGAACAACATCCACAGAGTAGCAACTCCTTAGGGTCCGGAGCTGCAACTCCATCAATGGCCTTGAATAGAGCAACATCCACAGAGTCCGGAGCAACAACTCCATCAATGGCCTTGAACAGAGCAACATCCACAGAATTCTGGTCACCTTTCTTCTCCTGAGGAAGCACATTTTTTCCCTACATTTCACCCAATAGCAAGGCATTAGAAAAACACTATCACTGCACTAGACTTTACTGAAACAGAGTGATACCCTAAGGAATCCCAATGAAAACTATGTTTCCATGCTCGTGGAATTTAATGCAGATGCATATAGATGCAGACAAAAATGTTATTAAGAAACATCCTTCAACACCAACAGAATAATTCGCCAAACTCAACCTGAGTGAACATACTTCATATACACATGAAGACCCAATAAAAGGCTAAAATCTTTTAGAAACATAATTCTCAACCAAAGCAAACCCATCTACAAGTTCTGAACTGCTTTATATCCTTGACTGATTTGGAAAGTTAAGGCAATTATCTCCACGACATTCAACTTTCAGCTATAGAAAATCATCCATGACCATATTCTCATGGTGAATAACCTCCCTAGGAGGGGTCTGATGGGGTTGTGAAACTCATTAGGAGTCTGTGAGAAGTTTTTCTTTGCATGTCCATTTCCTCTGTAGATTGGTGCAGGCTGTGAGAAACCCTTCACCTGTCTATTAGAGCTAGGTGGTTGTGCTGATCACCATTTGTCTTAAAAGATCAATTCAATTGTCTTAAAAGATATCAAGCCCTTAATTAAGCTCCATTTGTTCCCATAAAAGCTCCATTTAAAACTAATGTTGATATCATCTAAGCATGCTCTTTGCTGTATTTTTTTATCAACAAAAGAAAAGGTGTTTCATCTAAGGATGATAACTGCTGATTCTATGAAGAAATATTTTTTTTAATGACAATCTGAAGTCAGGGTTTCACAAACCCCTAAAATCAAATTGTAAGATTCATGTTAATACAAAATAAAAAACCAGATCTGAGTGTGGGTCTTTGGATCCAAAAAGAAAACTCAAAACGAGATATGAGTCTGTGAAGAGGTGAAGGAACTTGTGAAGGAGTCTGAGTCTTGTGGAGGAGAAGGAACGAGATCTGAGTTTGTGAGGAGTCTGAGTATGTGAGGAGTTTTCGATTTGTGAAGGAGGAGTTGTTCGAGTGATTTGGGAAGGACGAGATCTGAGTTTTGTTCTTGTTATTTGGAGCCAAAAATCTCATTTCTTTGGAGCCAAATCAGGCGCACGTGCCCAGGAGGGTCCAGGCGTGAAACCCAGGCCGAGTAGAATTATTGAAATGTTTTCATTATTTTTACCCTTCTACATGTTTTATATTTACAAATATGTCATAATGGGAAATGAATCTCAACCCTCAAATTCAATTCATTTCCCAACTTTTAATCCTAACCATCTTTTATCTCTAATTCTTTCAATTTGACTTTGTCCCAATCAACAATAAATAGTAAAATACCACTCTGAATTATAATATAGATGTTTGTATTGAAGGGAAGTCAGAGAATTTAGTCCCACATCACATAATTACGCAACTATAGTCAGTTATTTATACTTACCAAAGCAAGCTTAGAGGGTGTTTTTTTTTTTTTTAAGTGCTTAGAAGCTAACTTCTAAATGAAGTTAGAAGTTATGAACGAGGTTCTGAATGAACTGTTTGTTTTGCTTCTGAATGAGCTGCTGATTAGAAGCTGTAAAATTAAAATGTGTTTGTTTTTAGGTCCTGAATGAGAACTATTTGACAATTTTGCCCCACTAAGCTGAATAAAATGAAGACATAAATATTGTGTTTAAAATCATACCCAATAATTATCCAAATCCTAGATAATATAAAAAACATTATCAAACCAAATTTCTTACTAATATTTCATTTGCAATACGATCTCGTAAATTAACCATATCAGTTTGTTCATGTGATCCAAAAACTTGAGACAGTTGTGGTTGTTCACTATCAGTTTGCTCTGGTTCCTCGTACATCAAATGTTCATTGGCCCAATAATTGAATAAATCATCATTTAGTTTAACTCGACGAAGAAAGTTATGTATTGCCATACATACAATGACGATATTCCTTTGGGTGGGAAAGCTATATGAAGGCATCATATTCAAAATGGGAAATCTTGCCTTCAACACGCCAAAAGTTCTTTCTATGACATTCCTTAGATGAGCATGTGCAAGGTTAAATTTCTCTTCTTTACTTCTAGCACGCTCTCCTCCATGTTGAATCCAATCTTTGATCCAATATCGAACACCGCGATTGGAACTCATGAAACCTCTGGTATGTGAGTAGGTCGCATCACATAAATAATATTTATCTGCAATAGTTGTAAAGCAAAATGAGTAAATAAAACATTTTCAAAATTATGGTCAAGTGTATAAATAAAAATTTACCTGAGGGAGGTAAAGGAAATTTGAATTGTGGTCTACGCAATGCATCTGTAAGTACTCTAGAGTCATGTGCAACTCCTTCCCAACCAGCAACCACGTAAATAAACTTCATGTCAAAATCACAAATGGCCAGCGCAATTTGGTAGCAAATTCCACCACCCCTTCCTCTAAACGGAATTTGTTTGTCAGCCGGAATAGACGCACTGATAAGTGTTCCATCTAAAGCTCCAATAGCACCTTTGAATGGCCTTTTTCGAAGATGTCTATGTGATTGTGAGATAATTTATGGGGCCAGTTCACCTTCCACTTTTCATTTATCTTGCTCCTAATTGCTAGCCATGACTTTGGTTTCAGTGATGAACCCACATAACCTTCTTTGGCTGCTTCTTGGAGACATAACTTCAAGAATTTCATCCTTAGATCGTCATCGTTACTAAAACTTATTTGATTATTGGCAGCCATATCTATTAAAATATGAAATCATAATTAATATAAATAAATAAAAAATCTTGTATTTAGTATTTTTCTATCACATGTGCTAAAAGGAATTGTAAGAGCATAACTTCAAAAACATTTTCTATCACTGTGCAATGTAGGGGTGGGCACGGGACGGGATGGGACGAGATATGCCCATCCCTATCCCATCCCGTTCATACGGGATCGGGACGGGACGGGATGGGAAAAACCTCATCCCGACCTCGTCCCATCCCAAACGGGTTCGGGACGGGACGGGATCAGCGGGAAGCCTGGACTGCTGGAAGCCTGCTGCTGGAAGCCTTGAAGGCCTGCTGGAAGCCTGCTGGGCCTGCTGGGCCTGCTGGAAGGCTTGCTGGAAGTCTGCTGGGCCTGCTGAAAGCCTGCTGCTGGATGTCTGGAAACCTGAACATTTTATGCAAATGTTCATAAAATAAATAAATAAGTAAATAAAAATATTAATAATTAATATTAAAAAATTAGTTCGGGACGGGACGAGATTGGCGGGATTGAAAATCTTCATCCCATCCCATCCCATTCTAGATCGGGACGGGACGGGATCGAGATGAAATTATTCAATCCCATTAAGACTCGGAAAAATCGGGATGGGACGGGACGGGATCGGGACGGGAACGGGATCGCGGGATGGGATGCCCACCCCTAGTGCAATGCAAAAACTAACTATGCACTACAAATAAATTTATTAATTAATCATTAGTTTAAGTCTCTTTTACTTTGAGTAAGATCAAAGACATCACATAGTTTAATTCTAAAGTTTAATTCTCATCTCTTCCTTCAAGTATACTTAATTCTCTCTGATGTCAGCCTCAAGCCCCACATTACCTCAACTTGCCTTAACTTCTTGTCACTACTAGCTACACATGATGCCAGCCAAACCCCACATTGCTAATTGTGTAATGACATCACATTATTTTTTGCACTGCTAGCTACACACGATGCCAACCAAACCCCATATTGCTAATTGTGATGACATACTGTAATGACATGACATGGTTTTTTGCACTGGTAGCTACACATATGAGATTGTCAACAACGGCTTCCATTACATAAACTCCGACCATATGAGAAAAGCTTCCATTACATGGGCTTACTCAAGTCAGTAATGAGATTGTCAACAACGGCTCTGAAAGGGGCGGAAGTAAAGGAGGTTGCTTCTTCTATAACAACAATTGCTAACCTTTTTCTTTTTTTTTTTCCAGGTTTGGGGATCCTAAATAACCCCCGCTCGCTTTCCAAAAAAAAAAAAATCAATTGCTAACGAAAAGCTCAAAGCCGAGAAAGAAGCTGCTGGGAAAAAGAGACCAGCCGCAAAGAAGAAATAGCTTCTTGTTGATAAGGTTGATGATAGGCACGGATCTACTAGGGGTCAATGCTGTCACGGACTAGTAATCCGTGCGGCACTAGCTATCCAATTCACTAATAAGTCTATGAGTAGTTACTTTGACGGGCACAAATATTAACTTGAGAATGCACAATATCAATCTGTAGACAATATAACAATGCACAATAGTCAGTAAAAGCTCTCATTCACATTCAATAGATTACAATGGGGAGGAACGTTCGGAAGGACGTTGCTCAAGACTAGTTCGATGTTATCGATCGATGGAAATACAAGTTTGAAGTTGAAAAGCAATGCAAAGAAAACAATAAAAATGCTAGCGGTACAGTCTGGCCCGACTATGCAATGGAGGCAACACGTCCTCACAGTCAAGAGCTCAAACCTTCCCCCTATAATATAGATGCTAAGCATTTGGGCACTTTTCAAAAGGGAACATTGAGTTTTGAGACCATTAGGAAAGTCTTGAAAGGCCTCTAAACCTTGATTTCCCTGACCAACGGTACTAGTCCTGACAAATGCCCCCACTGACTTTTAAATAATTTTTTGTTATTTCAGATTTGCAGACGCTCTGAGGCGGGTGATGTCATCCCGTCCCACCCCTTCTTCTCTTCCTCCCCCCTTTTTCTCTTCCTCCATTCTCTGTGACGTCAACGATCCTGCGCCTCTTTTTTCTACCCCTTCTATCTATTTACTACGAGACTGACAACCACTCCGCCTCCTCCTCTTTATCTCCATATTTTTCTGCTTGTTTTATTTCCCTTTTCCACTATTGCCACTAGCAATCTCAACATCTCTTGTCTACTTTAAGAAATAAAATAGTTCTTTTTTTAGTATTTTTCGAGATGAATTTGTATATCGAGGTCTAGTTTTTTATTTTATTCATATGATTTTTCTAAAGATACATGAAAATTTTGACCCATTAATTTTTTCTCAAAATACAGGCTTGTATCTCGAGATTCATCCATAGGTTATTGTTTGAAGGCATCTTGGTAATCAACGTGAGCCTTTAGATAGTCAACACACGTTGATTGCTAATCCTGAGGGATGCTGCAACAATGATTAATGTCGGGGTAACCTTTAATTAGTTATTTTTTATAGGGCACAAATCACAAATAGCAAATAACAAAAAACAATTATAAACATATAATTTACATTTGAAATTAATTTTCGCCCTTTAATCTTATATACCAATTTGAATTGGCCTCTATAAATCTATCTCTTGCGCTTTTACAAAATAGCTTGTTGGATCTATTTTCTTCCCTCATAAATTAAATGGAGTTTTGTTTAGAAATTGGTGTTTTATATAGTTATTTCTGTATTATTCAAATTAAAAAAATCTATTAAGTAATTAATTATTATATTATTATTAATTAACTATGATTCGTTCGCCCCCCTTCAACAAAAATAGGATATCTGAGCTTCTCGTTTCCCATTAAGCAACAACAAAAATCTATTTTCTATTAAGTACTCAGTGCTAAGTGATCAGTACCTCCCTGTTGCTGACTCCAATCAGAATTAGATCAGAACTAAAAACAAACGCTCCAAACAAAGTGGTTCACTTCTTATTAAGATTTATGACTTCATTCATAAGCAAAAACAAACACCCTCTTAGCAAACTTAGGGACACAAGCTGATGAACGAAGACTCTGCGATCAGAGCATGATTAACGGCTAGGGTTCACTCTGATGGAGTTGGGCCCATTAGCTGTAGAGGATCGTTCTCAGCCGCTGATTTCAACAACTGGGGTGGTCGCACGGTTGTTGTCTGACAGACTCCCCTTTGCCTGGGCTTTCTTGAATGGGCCATAATCCAAATTCTTCGTATGTAGGCTTTTTGGACTCTATTTCTTATTTTCTCTTCGTATTATCCTGGGTCTTGACTTGACACACTACAAAGATGAGCTGGTCCATTTTTTTTTTGCTTGGCAACATTGATAGGCTTATCCACGAAATAGTGAATTCGGTAAAAATGACTTCTCGCAAATAGTTTTGCTTTGAGTCGACCTCTTGATACTTTGTCCTAAGACATTAGTTAATATTTATTAATAAAATTAAAATCCATATTGGGCATATACTTTTGACACATACAAATGACACGAAGGACAACTGCACATAACTATATGAAAAATTTATTTTCATACTTGATGAAACTATGGTTCGTGCTTTTTGTATGACAAAACATTTCATTATGTTTTAATGATTCATTCGTATAAAAACAAAGTGCTACCTTATTCTCTTGATGGATGGATGCTTGATACAAATATAGATTATGTTGCTTGGTTAGTACACGAGAGATTGGAGAAAATTGAAAATTTTAGTAAACAAGAATGAGCCACAACCCACAATAATAATTAAATAACAGTGATTAAACAAGAATGACAATGAAATATGATAAAGATGATGAAGCATAAATGGAAACATAACCAAAATATTAATCTGTTCTATAATTCATGAGATCCGAGTGTAATTAATGGGTTTAAGTTTGGGTTGGATTGGAATGTATACTTACAGTGGAATAATTTAAAAAAAAAATCACTAAACATAAATATAATTAAAATTTTGATTTGTTGGGCAATAACATAGACATGAACAATTCAAAACCAGTTTAATCTTCAATCGAATTTATGAAGCAACAACCTTAATCAAATGAAAATGAAACAGAAAAATTCCTTAGCAATTCCATTCCATGATCCATGCACTGACTATAACACGATAATCTCGTCACTCACATATTATTAGGCCATTTATCAGAATTTTCTAACCATGATATATTTTCCAATATGATAATACGATAACCCCAAAGCTTTACATAAAGGTGGACTAGGCGGGCTATGTGCTATATGGAGGTTGAAATCAGCTTGGACCATGACCCTATCAAATCCATGACCATGATACCCTCTTAGAGTGAAACCAAAAACCAAATGGATCATATATACAGCAACAATGAGCTCATTCAAACACTTGAAATGGACTTTGTCACCATTCAAGTGGGGTGATACATCTCCTTCCCACTCTTATTTGTCAAAAATATACACTCAATATTGATTTGTCAATATAACAAAATAAAAATTAAATTAAAGCCCTAGGATAAGGCTGTCAAGAGATCGAATTAAAGACCAAAACAATTAATTGGCTAGAAGTCATTTTGTTTTTTCAGCATTGCTAGGATATGCCTATCAATGTTTCAAAGCAAAAGAAGATGGACCATCTGATCTTTTGTAGTGTGTCAAGCCCAAGTTCTATTTAAGGCCCAGATAAATGCATTGATCCATCTTCCAAATACATATGCCCAGGATAATACGAAAAGAAGCCTATAGAAAAAGCCCACATGCTAAGATTTTGGATTATGGCCCATTCAAGAAAGCCCAGGCAAAAAATTATTGGGGAGTCTGTCAGACAACCGTGCGACCACCCCAGCTGCTGAAATTAGCGGCTGAGAACGATCCTCTACAGCTAATGGGCCCAACTCCATCAGAGTGAACCCCAGCCGTTAATCACGCTCTGATCGCACGACCAACATTCATCAGCCAGACTTTGGTTCCTGTCTCCTTAGCGGGTAAGGATACAGAGGTACGAGCCTATAGACTCAATTATATCCCGTATCAGATCAACCCTGTTAGACATGCTAAAACAGCATCAAAAATTCCTAAATGGAAAAACCCAATGCCTGTCTCAAGGAATTTTTACCCAAAACCCTCATTTCCAGATATGCAATATGAAGAAAGATCTCTTCAAACTTTTGGTTCTTTTTCACCTAAAGAACTCTATATTTGGAACATTGATGGTATCTCTGAAGACGCCATTCTTGAACTCACCCAAGAAATGGTCATGATGGCTAGCACCCATCGATCAGAAGGTAAAAATGATCATGACATTGCCAATTCTATTATTACTGGATTTTCAGGCCTCATCAAAGGATGGTGGGATAATTATCTATCCACTGCTGAAAAAACAGAAATAATGTATGCAAAGAAAATTGGTCCTGATGGATTTCCAATGAAAACAGATCAAGGACAATTCATTCCTGACTGTGTGCCTACCTTAATACAAACCATTCTTAGGCACTTCTTAGGAAACCCTAATGAATATCAAGGTAAAGCAAAGGATTTGCTTATGACTCATAAGTGTCCAACCCTTAGCCATTTCAGATGGTATAAGGACATCTTCATGAAGAGAGTAATGCTTCAGACTGATGCATCCAATCCCTTTTGGAAACGCAAGTTCATTTCAGGATTGCCTGAGATATTTGCAGAAACCATCAGAGGAAAACTCCAGGATAAATTCTCTGGAGATATTCAATATGACCAATTAACATTTGGTGATTTAACTTCATTTATCAATGGTTGTGCTTTACAAATCTGTAATGATCTTCGGTTAAAAAGACAACTGAAGAAACAACACATAAATGGACCTAAAGAACTAGGTGATTTTTGTCAACAGTATGGATTTGAAGAATTTAGGGCCCCCGGCCACCTTTCTTCAAAACAAAAATACAGATCCCATCCTGCTAGACAATTTAAATCAAAAAGGTCTTATGGCCCAAAGCCTGCTAAACACATCGAAAAATATTATAGCAAGCCCAAAAGGCATGGCACACACAAGCCCAAGCCCTTTAATAAACACTCCACTTCAAAGCCCATATGCTTTAAGTGTGGAGCCTCAGGCCATTATGCAAAGAACTGCAGAACGGCCCAAAAGGTCCAAGCCTTGGACATTCCCAAACCAATGAAACAAATGTTTCTTAACGCTCTCAATGGAAGTGGAACAGAATCATCTGATGAAGATCTCCAAGTTGGAAATCTAGAATATTCATCAGACTCTTCATCCTCCGATGATCAATGTGATGAGTGCGCACCTGGTGCTTGCCTCTGTCATTTAACCAGTTCCAAACCCAAAATCAATATGTTATCCAACTCTAAGCAATCTCAAATATTGCTAGATTTTGTGGATAAAATTGATGATCCCAATTTGAAGACTGAATATCTTCAGCACATAAAGAGTTCTATAACTCAACCAAAACCATTATTTAATAACATCACTCCGTTTTATGACCATAAAGAAATCATTAATAAGTTTCATCAATCAAGATTGACTTCTTCTCCTGTTAGTTTATCTGACTTACAGTACGAAGTTAACAACATCAAAAAGGAGATCAATCTCCTTAAACAAAACCAAAATCTGGTTAATCTCCAGATTCAAACACTTCAAGATAACCATTATCAGCATTTTTCAGAACATGAAAATGAAGAGGAACCTTCATCTTCCATACAAAAAGAGGCTGAATTTTTAAACAATCTAAATCAAAAACAAGTCATCCCAAATACAGTCACCATTCAAAAATGGTTTGTAGCCATCGACTTGTTCATCAGAGGACAAACTCTCATATCAGTCATTGCCTTAATTGACTCTGGTGCTGATATGAATTGTATCAAAGAAGGAGTTGTTCCTTCACAATATTTCCAGAAAACAACGCAGAAGTTGTACACCACTGACAACTCTCGTTTGGAAATATTCTTCAAACTTTCAAATGCCCATATCTGTAAGGACAAAATTTGCATTAAGCAACATTTTCTTCTTGTCAGAAATATGGAACAAACAATGATATTGGGAACCCCCTTTATCAATTCAATTTCCCCTTTTTCTGTGTCTAAACAAGGAATTAAGACTTCCTATCTAGGAACAGATCTTGAATTCCCATTTTTGTTTAAACCAGAAATTTATGAACTCAATCAAGTTACAAAGAAATCATTCTTAAACCGATTGATTTGCAAACAACAACAATTAAACTTTTTAAAACAAGAAGTAGAATACATAAGAGTTGCGGATCAAATTCTTGAACCAAAACTTCAATCTCAAATCATCCAATATCAAAAGCATTTACAAACAGAACTTTGTTCTGATCTTCCAAATGCATTCTGGTACAGATCCCAACATGTGATTCACCTCCCTTATGAACCAGGTTTTGATGAACGCAAGATTCCTACAAAAGCTCGCCCGATTCAAATGAATCTTGAGCTTATGGAATATTGCAAAGAAGAAATCAAAGGTTTAATAGACAAGCGTCTTATTAGACCATCCAAGTCACCCTGGAGTTGTGCAGCTTTCTATGTCCGAAAAGCAGCAGAACTTGAACGAGGTAGCCCTCGTCTTGTCATCAATTACAAGCCTTTAAATCAAGTTCTTCAATGGATAAGATATCCAATTCCTCATCAAAGAGACCTACTAAAGAGATTACACAATGCTTGTGTATTTTCTAAGTTTGATCTCAAATCTGGATTTTGGCAAATCCAGGTTCATCCCAAGGATAGGTATAAAACTGCCTTCAATGTCCCTTTTGGCCATTACGAATGGAACGTAATGCCATTCGGTCTAAAAAATGCTCCCAGTGAATTTCAGAATATCATGAATGATATCCTTTCCCAATTTTCTCAATTCACAATTGTGTATATCGATGATATACTGGTCTTTTCCGAATCAATTCCAGCACACTGGAAACACTTATATTTATTTGAATCTTGCATCAAGAAAAATGGATTGGTTTTATCTCTTACCAAAATCAATTTGTTTCAAACAAGTGTTAGATTTTTAGGTCACAAGATTTTCAATGGAATGGTAACCCCCATTTCCAGAACAATTGAATTTGCAGACAAATTTCCTGATGAAATTCGGGATAAAACCCAATTGCAAAGGTTCCTTGGATCCTTAAATTATGTTGCTGATTTTTACAAAGGCCTCCGAGTTCTACTAAAGCCCTTATACAGTCGTCTTAAGAAAAACCCAAGCCCATGGACTGAAGCCCATTCACAAATAGTACGCCAAGTCAAAAGTCAAGTCAAGAGTCTTCCCTGTTTAGGAATTGCAGATCCCCAAGCCTTCAAGATTGTAGAGACAGATGCGTCTAACCTTGGGTATGGTGGTATCCTTAAACAGCGTCTTCCTGACTCTCCTACTGTCCAATTAGTCCGATACCATTCCGGTATTTGGAATTCTCCACAGATGAATTATTCTACGGTCAAAAAAGAGGTTTTAGCAATTGTATTGTGCATCATGAAATTTCAAGATGATTTAGTTAGTCAAAGATTTTTATTGAATGTTGATTGCCAATCAGCCAAGTATATTTTAACTAAAGATGTACTCAATTTGGTTTCCAAACAGATTTTCGCCAGATGGCAAGGTTTGATTTCCGCTTTCGATTTCGAAATCAAGTATATAAAGGGAACTGATAACTCACTTGCAGACTTCCTCTCTCGTGAGTTCCTCCAGAAATGAGTTCTTCTCAAAACTCATCTCCAAAGCAGGATACTCCTGCAAAGCCACAAACCAAAGCAAGCTATGCTAAGAAGCCTTCTGCTTCTCAGCCTCCAGCCCCTCTTTCTTATGCCCTCCAATTATCCTAAAGGTTTACCCCTTTAGGAAAACAAACTGAGTCAAGTTCGTCCATGACAAGCTTTCCAAAGCCTGACCAGGCATCCCTTGTTTATGTCAATAAGACTTATCTTGATTATCTTTGTATAATTGAGCCAGGTCTCTATGCTCTTATTTCTGATCCGCCAAGCATTTCCAGAAATCTGTTTTCTGCAGATCAACAATATGTAGAAGCAGACCTTTCCAAAACTAGGGAATTCTATGAATTCATCCTAGTCGATTCAGACTCTGTTGCAATCACACACCACCGTGACTCAAACTCAAAGATTACCTTCTCCAAATGTCAGATCTTCAAGGTCATGACTGAAGCAGATTGGGGTCAAATACCCCGTTATCATAAGAAGTTCTCCCAGAACTTCACTCCTCAATCCTACAGTTACCTTGACTACAAGAATGCGTGGTCAAGAGCCTTTCTTGTTGAATCTCAAAATAGTGGCCATTCTTGGTTCTTCCTTTTTTGCAAAAAGTTCAATCAGAAGCTCCTCCCTTTCTGGTTTCAACACCTTTGGTGGAGTCTTATGGTTCCTGTCCTCGACATCCTTCCTCTCCCTGTCAAAGAAGGTTGGAATGTTTTCAAAGAAAAGTACCAGCCACCATCACCTGTAAATGAACAGGTTTTATCCGTCTGGTTCTTTATCCGTTTCAACTTAGCCTGGATCATGTGTTGGGACTATGTTTGTTCACCCATTGATTCAGTCCTCAATCTTTCAAAGTCAAAGCCTCAATGGATCTGTCGCCGTTTCAAAGTTAAGTGGTGGCAACGATTTGATCATTCCAAGGCTTCCAAAGAAGGCGTAACTGCCTTCTTCTCCAAGAAAGAATTGTCTCCTACACCACAAGTACCATTGCAATCAGGCCCTATGCCAGAATCTCCCTCAAGTGCCAAGCTTCTGAAACAGCAAATCATGAAGCAAATTATGGCAAAACCAACCCGCGCTCAACTTATGGAGACCCTGTCTCAAATATGTTCAGATGAAACTGAAGAAGAAGATCCAACAGTGGATCTCAATGAAGATGACTGCTACAACATCTTCGATCCTCGAGATCTGTAGATGGACCAATGTTCATCTTGTCCAAAGGCAGCATCTGCCAGCTCCAAGTAAGTCAAGTTTGCTTTCGGCCACAGTCTTCTAGACAGCCTGACAGCATCGTCCTTTCCTTTGTCAAAAGCATCCATGTGAAGCTACAGTACCATCAATTAGTACAGCTACAGTCGAAGTATCTTCCAACAGTAACTGCCGACAGTCAAAAGGTGAACAGTTATTCAACAGCTCATCCTCCACTCAATGAAGAGCCTTATCTTTTCCCCCTTCTTATCTCTCATGTGATATAAATAAAACGGAGGTCTTCTGCGAAAGACCCAGACGCTCTTAGAATCCCAACTCCTGTTTGTATCCTTTAGTATCTAGTGTGTAATCTTTCGTCTTCCCTTCTCCAGCTTTTGTACATTCTTCTAAAAGCCTCCCTACTAGTAAGTCTCCCTTGTAATAATCTATTTTCAGATTTATAAATATATGCATCTGTTTTAGTATCAATATATATCTGTTTTCTTTCCCTTACAAAACCTATTCTTAAAAGATAGTATTGAACTAGGTTGAACTAATTACACCAATTAGCTATCGGTTCGTCCGGCGAAGTGGGTAAGGCTGTTCTCTTGGACAATACAAAGAATAGATCTTTGAATCTATGTCTCCTTTTATTATTGTTTTATGCATGTGGTGTTTTATTATGTATGTCTTGTTTATCTGTATCTCTCCCATGTTCCGTTTTCTTCTTGATCTTATTGACTAGTAGCCTTTGGTCCTGAGAAATATACCATGGTATCAGAGCCATCCGTTTTCTTTTGCCCCGGGAATGGGTTGTGAGTCCTAGGTGTCGTTGGAAAAATAGCCGTTGATAGCGTTGGTAAACCATGGATGTGTTGGTCAGCCGTTAGGAGCCTTAGATCCAGTGTAAGTCGCCATGGTGAGCGCAGAGGGTGATCTAGGTTAGGTGGTCCCACAGAGGTGTTCCAGCTGTAGGTGGTCCAGGCACAGTGTTCTTACCCAGACCTTAAAGCAAAATCAAACGATGTCTTTTATGTCAAGGCTTTCCAGAACTAATAGTTCTAGGTCAATGAGTTCTTCAACCAGAATGGAAGGAAGAATTTCAGAAGTTGAACAAGATTTGCAAAACTCGTCAATACCGGTAATTCCCCAAAAGGATATTTACAAAATTACCCAGTCAATCTTTTCTCCAAAAACTGAAGATTTAATCAGTATGGTTGAACAAACTGTACCGATCAATAAGTCTTTAGATTCAAAACAGCTTTTGTCATCTCAAACAATCAGTTCCTTAATTAAGGAAAAATACAAATATATTCACTTAGGTTTAATCCAAGTAGCCCTAAAACCTTTAACCAGGTTAGGACTAGACACTTGTGCTCTAGTTGCTCTTCGCGACTGTAGGCACAACAAGTTCAGTGACTCTCTGCTAGGAATCGCAGAGTCTTCACTATCAATGGGTCCAGTTTATTTTAACTCTGAATGACCCAAACATTCTAGAGACTCTGACTCTCAATATTCAAACCAGTGGTTTTGATATGGCTGAAGGTTCTGAACCCTTCGCACTTATCTATAAAATCACTTTCAAAGCTATGAAGACACAGCTCAGCCCTCGAGGCCTTCACTCTGATGAAAGAGGGCACACCATCCTCTTTGAAATCAATGACCAGAAAACCAATGTTATTGTACCCAGAACGATACAATGGGATCAGGTCACACTCCCAGACACTTGGGTTATTGAAGGTGCCTCTATCCCTAGAAGCCCTCCTCCAAGTCAAATTGATAGGATCTTTGCTCTCCCAGACGGGTCTGTTCAATTAAGATTCAGTGATCTACGAATCACTAATCTTGATCCTTCAAGGTTCCAACCAAGTCGCAGATCTGAATTTCCATCGTTCAGGACTGCCCCTGATCATTTACAATCAAGAGTTCAGACCCCTGAAACTCAAACTCTCCCTCATTTGAATCTAAGGAATATTAGAACAAATCCTAATTATCCCCAGATTCCCCAACCAATTTATAATCATCCAGTTATAACGGCTGATGAATGTTGGCCGTGCGATCAGAGCGTGATTATAAATTGGTTGGGGAATCTGGGGATAATTAGGATTTGTTCTAATATTCCTTAGATTCAAATGAGGGAGATTTTGAGTTTCAGGGGTCTGAACTCTTGATTGTAAATGATCAGGGGCAGTCCTGAACGATGGAGATTCAGATCTGCGACTTGGTTGGAACCTTGAAGGATCAAGATTAGTGATTCGTAGATCACTGAATCTTAATTGAACAGACCCGTCTGGGAGAGCAAAGATCCTATCAATTTGACTTGGAGGAGGGCTTCTAGGGATAGAGGCACCTTCAATAACCCAAGTGTCTGGGAGTGTGACCTGATCCCATTGTATCGTTCTGGGTACAATAACATTGGTTTTCTGGTCATTGATTTCAAAGAGGATGGTGTGCCCTCTTTCATCAGAGTGAAGGGCTCGAGGGCTGAGCTGTGTCTTCATAGCTCTGAAAGTGATTTTATAGATAAGTGCGAAGGGTTCAGAACCTTCAGCCATATCAAAACCACTGGTTTGAATATTGAGAGTCAGAGTCTCTAGAATGTTTGGGTCATTCAGAGATACTGAGAAATTGGGGTAACAGTTAAAATAAACTGGACCCATTGATAGTGAAGACTCTGCGATTCCTAGCAGAGAGTCACTGAACTTGTTGTGCCTACAGTCGCGAAGAGCAACTAGAGC
The DNA here is from genome assembly GCA_963556465.1 of Berberis vulgaris. Classification (NCBI taxonomy): domain Eukaryota; kingdom Viridiplantae; phylum Streptophyta; class Magnoliopsida; order Ranunculales; family Berberidaceae; genus Berberis; species Berberis vulgaris. The sequence goes on from OY747135.1 coordinate 3,931,706, forward strand.
ACAAGTGTCTAGTCCTAACCTGGTTAAAGGTTTTAGGGCTACTTGGATTAAACCTAAGTGAATATATTTGTATTTTTCCTTAATTAAGGAACTGATTGTTTGAGATGACAAAAGCTGTTTTGAATCTAAAGACTTATTGATCGGTACAGTTTGTTCAACCATACTGATTAAATCTTCAGTTTTTGGAGAAAAGATTGACTGGGTAATTTTGTAAATATCCTTTTGGGGAATTACCGGTATTGACGAGTTTTGCAAATCTTGTTCAACTTCTGAAATTCTTCCTTCCATTCTGGTTGAAGAACTCATTGACCTAGAACTATTAGTTCTGGAAAGCCTTGACATAAAAGACATCGTTTGATTTTGCTTTAAGGTCTGGGTAAGAACACTGTGCCTGGACCACCTACAGCTGGAACACCTCTGTGGGACCACCTAACCTAGATCACCCTCTGCGCTCACCATGGCGACTTACACTGGATCTAAGGCTCCTAACGGCTGACCAACACATCCATGGTTTACCAACGCTATCAACGGCTATTTTTCCAACGACACCTAGGACTCACAACCCATTCCCGGGGCAAAAGAAAACGGATGGCTCTGATACCATTCCAATTGTTCTGGAAATGGGGGTTACCATTCCATTGAAAATCTTGTGACCTAAAAATCTAACACTTGTTTGAAACAAATTGATTTTGGTAGGAGATAAAACCAATCCATTTTTCTTGATGCAAGATTCAAATAAATATAAGTGTTTCCAGTGTGCTGGAATTGATTCGGAAAAGACCAGTATATCATCGATATACACAATTGTGAATTGAGAAAATTGGGAAAGGATATCATTCATGATATTCTGAAATTCACTGGGAGCATTTTTTAGACCGAATGGCATTACGTTCCATTCGTAATGGCCAAAAGGGACATTGAAGGCAGTTTTATACCTATCCTTGGGATGAACCTGGATTTGCCAAAATCCAGATTTGAGATCAAACTTAGAAAATACACAAGCATTGTGTAATCTCTTTAGTAGGTCTCTTTGATGAGGAATTGGATATCTTATCCATTGAAGAACTTGATTTAAAGGCTTGTAATTGATGACAAGACGAGGGCTACCTCGTTCAAGTTCTGCTGCTTTTCGGACATAGAAAGCTGCACAACTCCAGGGTGACTTGGATGGTCTAATAAGACGTTTGTCTATTAAACCTTTGATTTCTTCTTTGCAATATTCCATAAGCTCAAGATTCATTTGAATCGGGCGAGCTTTTGTAGGAATCTTGCGTTCATCAAAACCTGGTTCATAAGGGAGGTGAATCACATGTTGGGATCTGTACCAGAATGTATTTGGAAGATCAGAACAAAGTTCTGTTTGTAAATGCTTTTGATATTGGATGATTTGAGATTGAAGTTTTGGTTCAAGAATTTGATCCGCAACTCTTCTGTATTCTACTTCTTGTTTTAAAAAGTTTAATTGTTGTTGTTTGCAAATCAATCGGTTTAAGAATTCAAGTAAGGTCGTGACAATAAATCTGCTTTGATGGGTATAAATATCTTGCTTTTAGTTGCGCAATTATGTGATATGGGACTAAATTCTCTGACTTCCATTGAACACAAACAATTCATTAAATTAACGCATAGGCACCACACAGCTCAACCAAACTCCTCATGTCGTTAGTCAGTCAGTCTACTGCGCCTGATGGGAGCTGAAGCTTTTCTCCTCGCTGCTCCATCCCACCACAATCTCTCTTCTCGATTTGTCCACCCAAAACCCTAAACTCTCCCTTGCTACTGCAGATTTCTAACGAGGTGAAAAAGTGAAGCAAGTCCATTTAATCTATTTGTGAAGTAATTGCATTGAGGATAAAACATGCCGCCTGTGGGTATAAAACCCAAGACATTGGGGATAAACCACCACAGCCTTAACCATCCAACCAGACTACCATTGACCAATTTATAATCTTCTCTTTCTACTTGAATCATTATTGTAATGGATTCAGGATGTTCTTTTCTACTCTGATTAGTATGTGATTAATTTGTTTGAAAGGATTGCGACGTGTGAACATGCAAGTTCAAGATTAAGCCTCAATAAAGCAAGCAAGAGATTGAAATGTTCAAGTCTATAATTCTCATTCACACTTTATAAAACATGGATTTCATGATGATACTTGTTTGCAATTAGATTAATAATTCGTTCCCAGAAGGAAAACTCTACTAAAAATAAGAGATAAAGGTCGATGAACAAAGGTACGCTACAAAAACCTAATTTACAGCTTTAAGCCTCTCCAAAGAAAGAGGCGAAATCTGAGAAGAAACCATATATCCCCAGAGACAAGAAAGAGAAGAAGAAAAAGGAGGACGACGACTCACAACGGGAACAAGAGGAAGCGCAATAACAATAAGACCGACTACGGCCACACAAGGCAGGACAAGACCTCCAATTATGTCGGGTTCAAATATGTCACCCCTTTTAACTCCAGTTTTTTCGACATCCTCAATTCCATCAAGAATTGGGAAGAACTGAAGTGGCTCCCAAGCAACGAGGAGACCCTGCTCAGCGCGACAACACCAAATATTGCGACTTCCATAAGGAAGGCGGACACGATACAGAGGATTGCAAAAACCTCACAGGAGAAGTCGAGTACTGGATCGTGAAAGACAAACTCACAGTTCCTGAGCTCAGACAGGAGGCATGGACAAACTCATAGTTGATTAATTTTATTCCGTTAGTTTAGAAAATTTCAATCGCAGTCAATTAATCTAAATAAGATTTAGTTTTTGATTGTTTTTCAATTATTGTGGGATCAACTCATATTTGTCACTGTCTACTAGTTAGACAATCGTTCAATTATAGTATAATAATTAGGTTTATTAGCCTTTAATTTAGGGTAGTAAAAATCTACATTAAGTTTTTGGCGTCGTTATCGGAGACTGCAACGATGTAATCAAAGTCTAGGGTATGTTCTCACTAGTCTATAATTTAGGCATAATTTTATTTATTTAGCAACAATGTTATGAATTGTTTGATTATTTGTTATTAGTTTGAGTTTTAATTTGTTGCATTTGTTTTGTAGACAATCATACACAAGTATTCATAGGAGTTCTTGTAGGAATGAAGTGAAAATTAGAGGTCGTGAAAAACAAGCAAAGCAAACAAATATAAAAAGAACAGAAATTCTAAATGTCGAGGAAGTGGGCGAGGAAATGGGCGAGGGAAGTGAGGTGGCGGGGGTGAGAGCCGTTCCTCACCCTCGAGATGCGTGCATTGACTTTTCGCGCATGCATCCCGAGGGCGAGGAACGGCTCTCACCCCGCCACCTCACTTCCCTCACCCATTTCCTCGCTCGTTTCCTCGCCATGTAGAACTGCTCTAAAAAGAAAAGGATATAGATTGCATTGTAATTTTTCATTTCAGCGTACGATTCGTGTGGACACTCTCAAAAGTCAGCGACCTGTCAGGTGGATCACAGTGCTTCTGATCGAAGACAACTCGACTTTTATCCGGTTTCGCAAGTAAGCCAAATGAGGTTCACGCTGGAGGTAATTTCACCCTATCGCTTTAGCACACGGTTTTTGTCTTGATTACTTGGTGTATGAGTATTTTTTTAGTATAATCTGCAAATTTGGATAGTGGCTGGATTGATTTGCAAATCTTGTGCCCTCTTTTTCGGATAGGTCAACAACCATCTGTTTTAGGGTTATAAACTTAAGTTTTTACTATTTAAAATTTATAGCAAGATAATTGTTTAGGACATATTTCATACTCATAGGACCCCTCTTTGAGAGTTTGAAAGCCTTAAAGTAGTCAAGTGAAAGAACATATCATATCTTTGAATATTTCTAAAAACTGTCATTACACTTTGAGCTGAAAAGTAGAAAAGATGTATGAACAATTTTTAGTGGCAGATTGATAGGAAATTATCGTGCCTCTCCCACGCTTAGGTAAATTGAATTTCAACCCTTCATTTGTAGTAAAACTCTATATAAAAATGAGTTCATGTTAGGTGTTTGTTGAGGGTTGTTTGTCATTCATCTTGTTTGTGCATCATTTAGGTTTCGTTTAGGGTTCTTTTGTTTATATTTTTTTAAAAGCTGGATCATCTTCATAAAGGTTAGGCTTGCATTAAAAAAATATATATAATCCTTTTAAGGAGTGTTAACTTTGAACCTTCGATGTCCATTAGTTTATGTGTACCTGGGTGCATGATTATAAGAATAGGTTGGTCCCAAAAGACCCTGCTGAGTTATTTAAAGTTCCAGTTACCTTACCAGGTTCCCCCTCATTGTCTACCGAGACCGAGAGATGACTGAGGAAAATGACTTTAAGGATTATTTCTCATCTTTTTCCAACAATGTTTCATCCTGCATTGTCTTACCTGAGACAACTGCAAATAGCTTTGAACACTAAATTAGATGAGTTGGAATTGATAAACTTCTGAATGCGGAATATATTAGAAAATAATTCTCAAGATTGAGAGGGGTAATAAGTCGGATTTTTTTTTTGTATTGTTCAACAGCGACGTGTGAGGGGATTAGGAAATAAATTGTCAAAATTGAAGGGGCAATAAGTCATAGGGCGATTTCGGGCGATTTCGGGGGGTATTTCGGTCTTTGACCGATATCTAATCTCAACCGTCCTTCTTTTGTGAGTTTGCATCCTAGCCATCGACTGGTGGCGGCTAGGGTAGCCACTGCGACAACCCTAGGCGGCTCAGCCATCCATTGCCGGCATATCTCTGGTCGCGACACGCCGATTCAGGCCGATATTGGACGTTTTCAGGGGCTCACAGCACGGATCCAGGCAGTTATCTCGCTATCTGTTCCCGTCTTGGCCGAGATTCAGTTCTGGTACTCGCGTTTCGGTTGCAGTGATCTATCCGTCACAGCCGCCGATACGGTTCCGAGACCGGTTTTGTGCACCGATACGGTACAGAGACAGTTTTGCACCATTTTGAATCTGCTGATTCTGTTTTGATTTTCGACTCTGGCACCGATCTGGCGGTGATGTCGGCGCCTCTCGCCGCCATCCCCCCCCCCCCCCCCACATGATGGGGAAATCTGCTAATGGGGGAACTGTGGAAGGAGCGGCTAAGCCCTCTTTCGCACAAATTTTGGGAAAATTTCTGGTGGCCGACGTTGTGGAGACTCCGATTGAAGGAACTAGATTCCGTAAAGAGGGCGCTCCAGCAATTGGCATTACGGCAACGGATGAAGTCCGTGGGGAGGAGTTTATGGAAAAACATGTGATCGTCTTAAAATTCTCTAGCTACCGCCCTACATTGGAAGACATTCGCGATTCGATTCACAGAACTTGGGGAATAATGGGCGATTTTTCGCTTGGATTACTCAACCAACGGCATGTGTTAGTTCGTCTTCAATCGGAGGAGGAAGCAAAAAAAGTGCTGTCGCGGGATTCCTTTTTGATTCGTGGCGTTCGTTTTAAAGCTTTCCGTTGGCATGATGGTTTCAGTCTGAAGGAGGACTCGATCTCGGTGCCACTTTTGGTAGAGTTGCCTAACTTACATTTACATCTTTTTCATCCCCCTATTTTAAAAGCAATTGTCAATTCTTTTGGTGATTTTTTGAGAATGGACGATCATACTAGATGTTTATCGAGACCGGGCTTTGCCCGCGTGTGTGTGGAGATGACTTTGGCAGACAAATTACCAAGCAGGGTATGGATTGATAGAGCCAATAATAGAGGTTTCTGGCAGAAGATAGAATACCCAGGTTTCAAATATTGTGATTTTTGTTCTTTGATTGGGCATCAAGAGAGTGTTTGTCGAAAGAAACTCGGCATTAAGACTGGGGGCCGCGTTTCGGACATAGGTAAGACTGAGAAGTTAGTCAAATCCAAGGCAGAAAATAATAATACCAAGCAACACTATATTCCTGTGATCAGCAAAGAAAAGTCTTCAAACCCGAAAGTGGGTGTGAGTGGAACAAAAAATAGCAAAGGCGAGGAGATTCCGGAGGGAGTTGTGGAGTATAAGCCGGTGGCAATTGATCCGGTAAAGGTGGCTTTGTCGAACCCATTTGAGGCACTACTGGAGAATATTGAGGAAGAGGAGGATGCTCCAGCGGAATTACTAATAGCGGATCAGCAAATAGAGCATGATCAAACCGGCGTCAAGTCCGAATCTACGGAGGAATGCCTACTTGAGGCGGGGTATACTACTTCAGAGATTGAAAATGTTCTTGGACACCAACATAAGCCGATTACAAATGACAAGGATGTCATTCCGGAATCAAAGCCTAACCTTTCTAATCACGCTGAGGCGTCGAAAATTGCTACGAATGGTTTCTCATGTGACACTCAGATTGGACAGCTTGTTTCAGGGATGAAAAAGGTAGAATGTTCAATGGCGGGACAGTCCGGGCACTCGGTGTTGTCCCAGGAAGATTTGCAATTGCACAAAACAGAGGAAATTATGTCCCCGCCCGCACAGAATGGGCTGTCTAAGACAGCCAATAGCAACCAAACAGCTCACTGTCAGCACCAAAACAGCACCAACAGCTCCAACTCGGCACTGAAACAGCACCAAAACAGCTCCAAAACAGAGGATTTTCGGCCTCTGCCTGGGCCCTGTTTCGCTCCAGCAGAGGTGTTTGCGTCTGACGCAGCTGGCGATCTTTCTCCCTTTCGAGAAACAGGCAGTTTAGCTCCTCGAACTGTGTTGATTACGACGTTGTCTACTGCTGCTGTCTCCCAGGACACAAGGGCTGAATTACAGGTCCCAATTGCTGCGAACCAGGAAGCAAGTGCTGAAACAGATCAGCAGACAGTTCAGGTTGGGTTGCCGGATGCGCGCGCGATGCCGGTAGACATTAGCAAATTGTTGAAGGTGGGTGTTTCTTTGCGGAAAAAGAAGAAAAAAATGAATGTCAATACACTTGAAAGCGCCACAGACAGTGATGAGGCAGAGTTGGATTCGGACATTGGGCCGGTCACACAAGCAATCAAAGACTTAGAATTGGGGGCCCTAACTAATGCGGAGCGAAAGAAAAACGTCAAAGCTGCGGTTCCTTCGGGCACTCGTCGTAAGACTAAGAAGGGGTTGTCTTCCTCCCGCGTTTAAGATGATTGAAAACTTTATGTTTTGGAATGCTCGCGGCGTTGGTAATTGGGCCACGAGACGGAGGTTACAAAAGTTGGTAGTGGAACACAATGTCAGAATTCTTATGATTGCAGAACCTATGATCGATGCTAGTAGGTCCATGGAAATTGGGAACAAACTTAAACTTGGCGGTTTTGCGTCTAATGACAGTGTTGGTGGTAAGATTTGGATTATGTGGGACACGTCTCTTATTCTCTCGGTGGTGGACATGTCGGATCAGATTATTCATTGCCAAGTAACAGATTCTTCTTCAAGAGTTTTTTTAATTTCTTTTGTCTATGCTAAATGCTTTGTGGATGAAAGAACTGCATTATGGTCCAATATGGTTAATTTTGCGGCTCAAAACGATTCCCCTTGGATGGTTGGTGGGGATTTCAATACTTACCTACACTCGGGAGAAAAAGTTGGGGAAATTGCACCTTCCTTGGCTAGCATGGCTCACTTCTCCGATTGTACTGAAACATGTGGCTTACTTGATTGTGGTTATTCGGGTCCTCGACTCACCTGGTGTAACAATAGGCGAGGAAGCGAGCGCATTTGGGCTAGACTTGACCGGATTTTTGTCAACTCGGCTTGGCTTACAGTTTTGGCTAATCCTACAGTTGAACATCTGAGCCGTACATTTTCTGACCACTCCCCTTTGCTGGCATCCATGCCCTCTCAACCAAGGATTGGTTTTGCACCTTTTAGATTCTTAGACATGTGGACTACACATCCGGAGTTTTTTGATCTGGTTAAGGGAATCTGGTTGACGGATATGGCTCTCCCCAGACCCATTGATAGATTGGATGCCAAACTTAAATTGACACGTCGCGCTCTCATACAGTGGAACCGTATGGTTTTTGGAAATGTGTTTAGCAGGATCCGCGCTCTAGAGGATGAAATGCAACAATGGGAAACTATTTTATTGGCAGGCTTTGCTAATGGCACTAATTATGGTTTCAATGTTGATGCCAACTGGGATACTAATGCTTGTTGCAATTTAAATCGCTGTCAGGCTGAATACAGATTAGCTCTCAAGCAGGAGGAGCTTTACTGGATTCAAAAATCCGGTGAAAAAGAGTTTAAGGAGGAGGATGCCTGCACCAAGTATTTTTTCGCCTCTACCAAGGCTAAGCAAAAACGGCGGGCTATAACTCAAATTACTTTACCATGCGGTAGGACTATTTCGGACCCTGGTGAGATTCTTTTTAATGCCACTGATTTCTTTGCCAATTTGTTGTCTTCCCAAGGTTCATGTATGGTGGATGCAGATTTGTTGAATTGTATTCCGAAACTGGTGAGTTCTGGCCATTGTGACATCCTGGTCAAACGTCCTTCTCTGGAGGAAGTGAAAAAGGTTGTTTTTGACATCCCCAAGAATAGTGCCCCGGGTCCGGATGGATTTACTGCTGGATTTTTTCAGTCTTGTTGGGAGATTCTGAGTAAGGATATTTGGGAGGCAGCTATTCAATTTTTTGAGGGGGAGGCGATGCCGGCTTCTTTCTCAGCCAATTTCTTGGCTTTGATTCCTAAAACGGAGAATCTAGGTTCCTTTTCTGAATTTCGCCCCGTCAGTTTATGCAACGTGATTTATAAGATCTTCAGTAAAATCCTTTGTACTAGATTGGCAGATCTTTTGCCCGTACTTATCTCTCCGGAGCAGGGGGCATTTGTTAAAGGTAGATTTATTGGCGAGAATATTGGCCTTGCACAGGAATTGATTAGGGATATTAATCGGAAAGTTTTCGGCGGTAATGTGGTTCTGAAAATTGACATGGAGAAAGCCTATGACAGAATGGAATGGAATTTTTTGTTGGCGGTGCTTACAAAATTTGGCTTTAATGGTAGATTTCGTCATATCATTTCCAACTGTATCGCTTCTTGTGGCTTTTCAGTATTGCTTCAGGGAGTATACAAAGGGTTTTTTCGTTCTACCAGGGGTTTAAGACAAGCGATCCACTATCTCCATTCTTATTTATTATGGCCTCTGAAGTGCTGAGTAGGGGTCTAAAAGAGGCTTTTGATAGTGGTAAAATTGGCTACTTTTATACCCCCGCTATTGTCAGTCTTCGGGACAGAAAATTAATGCAAGCAAAAGCTCTTTTATTTTGGATGACAAGGCGGTTGCAGAGAAAATTGTAGGTTTCAAAACCTACACAGGCTTCCAGTTTCGCGCTGCTCCTTTGAAATACTTGGGCGGACCAGTTTTTCAAGGAAGAGTTAAAATTTCATATTTTGAAGATTTGATTGCCAAAATTCAATTGCGAATTCAGGGATGGAAGGCGAAATTGTTATCCCCGGGAGGCCGTTTAATATTGATTAAACATGTTCTGAGCTCTATTCCAATTTATATTCTCAGTACCATGTGCGTTCCTATGAAAGTTTTATCCCGGATTAATAGTTTGTTGGCAGATTTCTTTTGGGGAGATTGTGAAGGAAGACTGAAGAAAAAATGGGTATCTTGGTCTCATATTTGTTTCCCATAGAATGAAGAAGGTCTGGGTGTGAGAGACTTGTTGGTGGTGATGAAGGCTTTTCGCCTTAAGGCACTTTGGAGACTACTTACTTCGAACTCCCTTTGGGCTACTTTCATGAGAAGCAAATACTGGGTGAACGGAGTGGCTTTGAATGGTCAGTTGGTGAAACTTGGGTCCTCGCCTTTTTTCAAAGAAATCATGCTTGGCAAATCTCTTATTATGAGCAATTCGCTTTGGCGAGTTGGTACGGAAAATATCAGTTTTTTTGAGGAAAATTGGAATATGGTAGCATCCTTCAGAAGATCAGAGGCAATGGTTGATCAAGGTATGTGGCCTTCGATACACGAGGTGATTTCATCCAATTTTGAGTTGGTTAACCCGAAACTCAGACTTCTAGCAAGAAGAAGTTTTGCTGATAGACTATATGGCGAGGAAGATGGAGAAGATGAATGTATATGGGTGCCGAATCAAAATGGGATTTTTTCCCTTCAGTCGGCTTATGAATTAATACGTCGAAAAGGGACGGTAAATGATCTCCATCGAATGATTTGGCATGACATTCTTCCTTCTAGAATTTCAGTTTTGGTGTGGAAATTACTCCGTAGAGGGGTACCAGTGGATGGGGAGCTGTACAGATGCGGCTTTAGTCTGGCTTCTAAATGTAGATGTTGCACCACACCACAGCGAGAATCTCTGAATCATTTGTTTTTGGATGGTGAACTGGCGATGAAGGTTTGGCGCCATTTTGAGTTGATTTTTGATGTGCATATCAGAAAACCAGCAGAAATATCCACGACCCTTGTCATTTGGTTCAGGCGAGCCAAAATGAGAACACAAACAGGTGTGTTTTTCTTTCTCACTCCCATGTTCATTTTATGGGAAATATGGAAACAGCGGTGCAAATGTGTTTATGAAAATGCTGCCCCTAATCCTGCTTTTGTGATTTTGAATATTCGGCGTAATCTACACTTAGCAAATAATTTTATAAATCCTAAGCAAGTTAGCTGGCATAAGGATCCATTATGGGCTTTGGGGATACAAGAAATTCCAGTTCGGAAAAAGCTAAGCAGAGTTGTGTTCTGGCATCCCCCTCCGTCAGATTTTGTTGCTCTCAATGTGGATGGGTCCTCCCGTAAGAACATGGCTGCGGGCGGGGTGATCATAAGAGACTATAGGGGGGTTTGTGTTGGGGGAAAGCAAATATTTTTTGGTGCAGGCTCAAATAATAAAGCGGAAATTTTGGCTCTAGCTGAAGGCCTCCGCCTCCGTCTCTCATTGGATTTTAAACAGGTGGTTGTTCAGACGGATTCGGCAATTGTTTGTGGATGGTTTAAGGGCAATTTCAAGATACCGTGGCATTTGGAGAATATTTTGAAAGAAATCAAATTTTTGGCGGCACAATTGACTTTAGAATGTTCCCATATTTATAGAGAAGCCAACGCAGTGGCGGACGCTTTAGCAGATAGAGCTCAACGAGACCATAGGACTGTCTCTTTCATGGCGAATGATCTTCCTAGGCGAGTGGCAGGATTATCAGTGCTTGACCGTCGGCATACGGCGTACATTCGTCACGGGGAAGAGTAGTCGCAGCAAGAATGGGCATTGACAAGTTCTGGAACCGAGTGATGGCAGGATACTCTGCTGTAAAACAGAGTATACCCTGTTTTTCAGGGCAGGGAGAGGCTGCGGAGTGGCGGGACTGGCGGTCTGGGATCTGTTTGCTGCGGTCTGACTGCTGCCTGTGTTGCGGTTAGGGATGCGGGTAAGGCAGGGGCGTTATGGAGGCTGCTGGGAGGAGTAGTGCGGATGCTGAATTGCTGCGTTGCAGTGGCATGCTTGCTGCTGGGCGCTGTTGCGGACTGTTTTGGCGGTCAGAGGCAGATGCTGTGCGGTTTAGGCAGAGCACTGTTGCAAAACAGAGTGCCATGGTTTCACCTGGGGGAATTTGTGGAACGGAACTGGATGGGCTCTCGCAAAACAGAGCGTATCCTTTTGCTGCTGCTGTTGCTGCGCTGCGTTGCTGTTGTTGATGCTGCTGTTGCTGCGCTGCGTTGATGCTGCTGCTGCTGCTGCGCTGCGCTGCGTTGCTGCTGCTGCTGCTGCGCTGCATTGCTGTTGCTGCTGGTTTTGCTGCTGCTGGGACGCATTGCTGTTGTCTGTCGCAGCGTTGACATGCTGAGATGCGGCGACATGCGGCTGGAGCGTGTGTATGCCGGTTGATTTGGGCAGTCCGGTGTACATTCGGGATTTGTCGCAGAAACGCGCGTGTGCTGCGTGTTCTACGGTTGAGAGATTGCTGGTGCTGTCCGGGTTGCTGGGAACTGCCTGTGAGCTGATTTTAGTTGATTGCTTTAAGTTTTGTATTTTCATTGCTTTTAGTTTTTGCTTTGGCTTTCATACGGGTAACGTCGTAATGTACCCCCGTAGCATTTGTAAGTCATTTTTTTGATAAGTAATTAAGGTCTGGCATTCCATAGTTGCCCCTCCCCACTGGAGGTTAATTTAAAAAAAAAAAAAAAAAAAAAAAAACAATGGCCTGACTTACTCTTGTAGATTTCAAAGAAAATCAAAGTTGACAGGATAAGGGACAATTTGTAAGTATTGAGAGGAGGGCAGTAAGGTAATATGAACTCCACATCCGACCATCTATATCTATGCACGAAAAATATTCAATTAATTATCCTAGTGCAATAGAGCTTTCCTTTTTAAAGGGAATTATTAGTCTAATTAGGGGTGGGCATTCCATCCGGTTTCGATTTTTTTGGTCATATTGGGGTTGATCAATCACATCCCGTCCCAAACCGATTTTTTTATATTTAATATGAAACTATTTGTTGACATGACTTTTATTTGTTGATATATTTATTGACATGACTATTTTATTCTCAAAAGCTTCCATGCGACTCACCTAGATAATGAATCTAACTCAAACGCTCTCCCTTTTTTTTCTTCTTCCTAACTCTTGACAACAACAATATGTGCTCCTCGTAGTTTTTAAATGACAATACCATTGATCATTTTCATTAGCAATGTACAAAAAAAATGGTTATCTTCAATAGTGGTTATAAAATAATAGAGTAACAAGCTAATGAAATGGGAAATAATAATTAATGGCTTAAAGTTATATAGTTGTTCTTAGAGTTGTGTGTTTGGTAAATCCAAAATTTTCAATCTTGCATGTTAAATTTTCAATCCAAAATTTATTACATGGTCATCCCATCCCGTCCCGAACCATTTTGGGATGGGACGAGGTTGGGATGAAGTTTATCTTGTCCTGTCCCATCCCGATCCCGAACAAACGGGATGAGATCCATCCCATCCTGTCCCCAACCCTAAGTCTAATTGCAGACAAATATCACCATGAAATCCATGTTTTATAAAATGTGAATGTGTATACTTTCAATCTCTTGCTAGCTTTTATTCAGGCTTAATCTTGTGCTTGCATGTGTACAAGTCGTAATCCTTTCAAACAATTGTTTATGTCACTAGGATTAATCACTTAATAATCAGAGTAGAAAAGAACATACTGAATCTTTACAATCAAGATTTAAGTAGAAAGAGAAGACTATCAACTAGTATCAACTGTAAGTGTAGGAGATTTACTAAACTCAATTAGAATTCAATCAATCTAACACCAACAACTTGACTTCTTTAACTCAATGCAATTACCTAACAAATAGATTAAATGGACTTACTCCATTTTTTCACCTAGTTAGAAATCTATTGTAGTCGCAAGGAAGAGTTTAGGGTTTCAGTTCGACAAATCGAGAAGAGTGATTGCGGTGGGAATGGGATGGATGATGGATGGAGCATAGGGATGGCAGTGGGGTGGATTTTCACGGATATCCGCCCCACTCGCTCCGTTTGGGCGGATTTGGCTAAGGCTGTATGGAGGTTAGGGTGGATACGGATTTGGCCATATCCGCCTCGCGGATATCCGTTTAACCGTAGTAATTACTAAAATGCCCATGGTCTATAAAGGGAAAAGAAACCCTAATCAAATCTCACATCTCACATAATCACATTCGGGATTCGGCTCAACCCTGCGTCCCTGCTCCCTCCTTCCCTGCGGCTCTCACATATGGGATCTGATCTCTCATCTCCCTGCTCCTTCCCTATTCCCTCTTTCTGATCTCTCTCTCACAGCTCTCATCTGATCTCTCATCTCCCCGCTCCCTCCCTGCTCAACGATCCTCAACCAAGTTCGATCTCATCTCCCTGCTCAACGCTCAAGATCAACCAAGCTCGGCTCACTCGGCTCAGATCTGATAGATCATATCAGATCTCTCATCTCCCTCCTCTTTCTGTTTTTCATGAAGTTAAGGTAGAATTAAGGCTTGGGAAGGTGAAAGGATTCATGAAGTTGGTGTGGATGATCTTGAACTCACACTAGGTAATGGCAAAACTCGGTGTTGATGAGATGAGTGAGTCATGTTAATGTGTTGAAAATGTGTACAAAACTGTGAGACTATTTGTGGTTGCAATCAAAATAATTTTGTTTCTCTGTGATGATGAGAATGAAATGGAAAAAATTTCAATAGCCTTTACATTCTATTATTAGCAAATCAGTTTAATTGATTTTATTTTATTTAATCGATTTTTGGTAATATTCACTGTTCATCTCGGCGTCCATTAGCAAACTTGTAAACGGATTGGCGGAGCGGGGCGGATATCCACCAATCCGTACGGGGCGGTTATGATTTTTAAATAAAATTGTAAACATATTGGCGGGGCAGATTTGGGGATCCGCTATTCCTCACGGAACGGGGATGGATTTGCTCAAATCCGCCCCGTTGCCATCCCTAATGGAGCAGCAAGAGCTTCAGGTCTCAGTAGGAGCAGTAGACTGACTAACGCCATGAGGAGTTTGGCTTGGTTGAGCTGTGTGGTGCACTAACCCAACCAAAGATCGAAACCACCGATTGCGCTATTTTATTTGTTATTAAACAAGAGTATGCCCCGTGCCGTTGGCACTCCATATAATTTTATTTTTGCTAAATGTTTTGTACTGAACACCACTTTCACTATTCTCATTTTGGCTTTGAATCAGTATTAAAGTGTAAATATATATATATATATATATATATATATATATATATTATAAATTTTAGAGTTAGACTCAGTTAAATTTGAATCAGTTGGGGAAAAAATTTAAACGCCGAGAATGAGTTCTTCCCCAATCTTTGAATTCACAAAAATATGAAGTTTAGAGTTTTTGTTTAAATGTTCATTAAGATGCCCGACTCATTTTTTCTGGTATGATCGACTCGTCTCATTGTTTTGAAAAATATTAAAAACGTGAAATATTTTATATGTTTTTTAATTATAGAATATATATTTTTAAAATTTTAGCACTCGTGTTGATCATTGATTTTGGTGGAAAGATCTTAAAAAATGCATTTCAACGATATTAACTTTACCGAAATTCGATAACGATGTAGATAGTTATGATAGTTTTCATTTTACTAAAAGCAAAACACAATATTTTCTCTCTCTGCCACATGTACATTCCACCAACTTTTTTCAAATTTTTTTCAATAATTCTACCCAGCCTGGGTAGCTGCCTGGACCCTCCTGGGCATGTGTTCCTGGGAGGGTCTTGGGCACGTGCGCCTGATTTGGCTCCAAATAAATGAGATTTTTGGCTCCAAATAACAAGAACAAAACTCAGATCTCGTTCTTCCCAAATTACTCGAACAACTCCTTCTTTTCCTCCTTGACAAATCACTCGAACAACTCCTCCTTCACAAATCACAAACTCCTCACAGACTCAAACTCCTCACAAACTCATAGACTCATATCTCGTTCCTTCTCCTCCACAAGACTCAGGCTCCTCCACAGACTCAGACTCCTTCACAAGTTCCTTCTCCTCTTCACAAACTCAGATCTCGTTTTAAGTTTGCTTTTTGGCTCCAAATACCCACTCTCAGATCTGGTTTTTGATTTTGTATTAACATGAATATGACAATTTGATTTTAGGGGTTTGTAAAACCCTGACTTCAGATTGTCATAAAAAAAAAATTCTTCATAGAATCAGCAGTTATCATCCTTAGATGAAATACCTTTTCTTTTGTTGATAAAAAAAAGATAGCAAAGAGCATGCTTAGATGATATCAACATTTTTATTTTATTTTTTTGAAAGGCAAGCAGGGTTTTTATAGGATCCCAGAACCCACTAAAGATGCCGCAAGCTGGGTTTGAACCCATGACCTAGTGGTACCATCCGCCAAGCTCTAACCGTTGAGCTGTCATGCCATTGGCTAGATGATATCAGCATTAGTTAAGTAAGTTGGTGAAGGTTATGTAAGTTGGTGGTTGTGTTGTCTCGTTTATCAAAGGAAGTGATATCTGATTTGTTTGAGAGTAGTCTTTCTAAGTACCTTTCTTGTTTGGTGTAGTTAAGTATTTGATGAAAATGTTTGGATTGGAAGGAAGTAGATTCTTTCAGTGTTACAGTGTATGACGTTGCTGTGTCTAGTGTGGGTGGCACCAATATATGTTTCTACTAGGATTGTCTATCACTGCCTTTATGCTGGATGGTTTCAATTCGCTCAAATGGATAATACTGGCCCTAGAAGACTAACCATATTGAAGGGATTGTCACATATGTAGCACCAACAGTACATGGTCCGTAGAAGGCTTGGAACCGCTATCATAATATCAATGAACTTTAATTGGTAAGGTGTTTCCCTTCCTTAAGATGGTAAAGGAATTTTAGGTTGCTGTCGTGGAAGAATATTCTTCCATTGGTAAACTGTGTGAACTCCAGTAAGAAGTTGCAAATCTCAGTCAAGGAGGCTAGTATATCAAACATTCCAAGACCATTACATTTCAACAGAAATTAAACGACCATTAAATTCCAAGACCATTACACTTCTGACATTTTGCATTCAGTCTGATGAAATTGGACAAACTCTAAAACAAACAAAAATCAGGTTGAGACAGAGCAACTCCATAGGGTCCGGAGCAGCAACTCCATCAATGGCCTTGAACAGAGCAACATCCACAAAATTCTGGTCATCTTTCTTCTCCTGAGGAAGCACATTCTTTTCCTACATTTCACCCAATAGCAAGGCATTAGCAAAACACTATCACTACACTAGACTTTATTGAAACAGAGTGATACCTTAAGGAATCCCAATGAAAACTATGTTTCCATGCTTGTGGAATTTAACGCAGATGCATATAGATGCAGACAAAACTGTTATTAAGAAACACCCTTCAACACCAACAGAATAATTCGCCAAACTCAACCTGAGTGAACATACTTCATATACACATGAAGACCCAATAAAAGGCTAAAATCTTTTAGAAACATAATTCTCAACCAAAGCAAACCCATCTACAAGTTCTGAACTGCTTTATAGCCTTGACTGATTTGGAAAGTTAAGGTAATTATCTCCACCACATTCAACTTTCAGCTATAGAAAATCATCCATGACCATGTTCTCATGGTGAATAACCTCCCTAGGAGGGGTCCGATGGGGTTGTGAAACTCATTAGGAGTCTGTGAGAAGTTTTTTTTTGCATGTCCATTTCCTCTGTAGATTGGTGCAGGCTGTGAAAAACCCTTCACCTGTCTATTAGAGCTAGGTGGTTGTGTTGATCACCATTTGTCTTAAAAGATCAATTCAATTGTCTTAAAAGATATCAAGCCCTTAATTAAGCTCCATTTGTTCCCATAAAAAGCTCCATTTAAAACTAATGTTGATATCATCTAAGCATGCTCTTTGCTGTATTTTTTTTATCAACAAAATAAAAGGTGTTTCATCTAAGGATGATAACTGTTGATTCTATGAAGAAATATTTTTTTTAATGACAATCTGAAGTCAGGGTTTCACAAAGTTTCACAAACCCCTAAAATCAAATTGTAAGATTCATGTTAATACAAAATCAAAAACCAGATCTGAGTGTGGGTCTTTGGATCCAAAAAGCAAACTCAAAACGAGATATGAGTCTGTGAAGAGGAGAAGGAACTTGTGAAGGAGTCTGAGTCGAAGTCTGTGAAGGAGTCTAAGTCTGAGTCTTGTGGAGGAGAAGGAACGAGATCTAAGTTTGTGAGGAGTTTGAGTATGTGAGGAGTTTGCGATTTGTGAAGGAGGAAATGTTCGAGTGATTTGGGAAGGACGAGATCTGAGTTTTGTTCATGTTATTTGGAGCCAAAAATCTCATTTCTTTGGAGCCAAATTAGGCGCACGTGCCCAGGAAGGTCCAGGCAATTAGCCAGGCGTGAAACCCAGGCCGAGTAGAATTATTGAAATTTTTTCATTATTTTTACCCTTCTACATGTTTTATATTTACAAATATGTCATAATGGGAAATGAATCTCAACCCTCAAATTCAATACATTTCCCAACTTTTAATCCTAACCATCTTTTATCTCTAATTCTTTCAATTTGACTTTGTCCCAATCAACAATGAATAGTAAAATACCACTCTGAATTGTAATATAGATGTTTGTATTGAAGGGAAGTCGAAGAATTTAGTCCCACATCACATAATTACGCAACTATATATAGTCAGTTATTTATACTTACCAAAGCAAGCTTAGAAGGTGTTTGTTTTTTTTAAGTGCTTAGAAGCTAACTTCTAAATGAAGTTAGAAGTTTTGAACGAGGTTCTGAATGAACTGTTTGTTTTACTTCTGAGTGAGCTGCTGATTAGAAGCTGTAAAATTAAAATGTGTTTGTTTTTAGGTGCTGAATGAGAAGTATTTGACAATTTTGCCCCACTAAGCTGAATAAAATAAAGACATAAATATTGTGTTTAAAATCATACCCAATAATTATCCAAATCCTAGATAATATAAAAAACATTATCAAACCAAATTTCTTACTAATATTTCATTTGCAATACGATCTCGTAAATTAACCATATTAGTTTGTTCATGTGATCCAAAAACTTGAGACAGTTGTGGTTGTTCACTATCAGTTTGCTCTGGTTCCTCGTACATCAAATGTTCATTGGCCCAATAATTGAATAAATCATCATTTAGTTTAACTCGACGAAGAAAGTTATGTATTGCCATATCCTTGACTGATTTGGAAAGTTAAGGCAATTATCTCCACCACATTCAACTTTCAGCTATAAAACATCATCCATGACCATATTCTCATGGTGAATAACCTCCCTAGCAGGGGTCTGATGGGGTTGTGAAACTCATTAGGAGTCTGTGAGAAATTTTTCTTTGCGTGTCCATTTCCTCTGTAGATTGGTGCAGGCTGTGAGAAACCCTTCACCTGTCTATTAGAGCTAGATGGTTGTGCTGATCACCATTTGTCTTAAAAGATCAATTCAATTGTCTTAAAAGATATCATGCCCTTAATTAAGCTCCATTTGTTCCCATAAAAAGTTCCATTTAAAACTAATGTTGATATCATCTAAGCATGTTCTTTGCTGTCTTTTTTTATCAACAAAAGAAAAGGTGTTTCATCTAAGGATGATAACTGCTGATTCTATGAAGAATTTTTTTTAATGACAATCTGAAGTCAGGGTTTCACAAAGTTTCACAAACCCCTAAAATCAAATTGTAAGATTCATGTTAATACAAAATCAAAAACCAGATCTGAGTGTGGGCCTTTGGAGCCAAAAAGCAAACTCAAAAAGAGATCTGAGTTTGTGAAGAGGAGAAGGAACTTGTGAAGGAGTCTGAGTCTGTGGAGGAGTCTGAGTCTGAGTCTGTGAAGGAGTCTGAGTCTGGGTCTTGTGGAGGAGAAAGAAAGGGATCTGAGTCTATGAGTTTGTGAGGAGTCTGAGTATGTGAGGAGTTTGCGATTTGTGAAGGAGGAGTTGTTCGAGTGATTTGTCAAGGAGGAGAAGGAAGAGTTGCTCGAGTGATTTGGGAAGGACAAGATCTGAGTTTTGTTCTTGTTATTTGGAGCCAAAAATCTCATTTCTTTGGAGCCAAATCAGGCGCACGTGCCCAGGAGGGTCCAGGCAGTTACCCAGGCGTGAAACCCAGGCCGAGTAGAATTATTGAAAGTTTTTCATTATTTTTACCCTTCTACATGTTTTATATTTACAAATATGTCATAATGAGAAATGAATCTCAAGCCTCAAATTCAATACATTTCCCAACTTTTAATCCTAACCATCTTTTATCTCTAATTCTTTCAATTTGACTTTGTCCCAATCAACAATGAATAGTAAAATACCACTCTGAATTGTAATATAGATGTTTGTGTTGAAGGAAAGTCGGAGAATTTAGTCCCACATCACATAATTACGCAACTATAGTCAGTTATTTATACTTACCAAAGCAAGCTTAGAGGGCGTTTGTTTTTTTAAAGTGCTTAGAAGCAAACTTCTAACTGGAGTTAGAAGTTTTGAATGAGGTTCTGAATTAAATGTTTGTTTTGCTTCTGAATGAGCTGTTGATTAGAAGCTGTAAAATTAAAATGTGTTTGTTTTTAGGTGCTGAATGAGAACTATTTGACAATTTTGCCCCACTAAGCTGAATAAAATAAAGACACAAATATTGTGTTGAAAATCATACCCAATAATTATCCAAATCCTAGAGAATATAAAGAACATTATCAAACCAAATTTCTTACTAATATTTCATTTGCAATACGATCTCGTAAATTAACCATATCTGTTTGTTCATGTGATCCAAAAACTTGAGATAGTTGTGGTTGTTCACTATCAGTTTGCTCGGGTTCCTCGTGCATCAAATGTTCATTGGCCAAATAATTGAATAAATCATCATTTAGTTTAACTCGACGAAGAAAGTTATGTTTCGCCATACATGCAATGACGATATTCCTTTGGGTGGGAAAGCTATATGGAGGCATCATATTCAAAATGGGAAATCTTGCCTTCAACACACCAAAAGTTCTTTCTATGACATTCCTTAGACGAGCATGTGCAAGGTTAAATTTCTCTTCTTTACTTCTAGCACGCCCTCCTCCAAGTTGAATCCAATCTTTGATCCAATATCGAACACCGCGATAGGGACTCATGAAACCTCTGGTATGTGAGTAGGCTGCATCACATAAATAATATTTATCTGCAATAGTTGTAAAGCAAAATGAGTAAATAAAACATTTTCAAAATTATGGTCAAGTGTATAAATTAAAATTTACTTGGGGGAGGTAAAGGAAATTTGAATTGTGGTCTACGCAATGCATCTGTAAGTACTCTAGAGTCATGTACAACTCCTTCCAAACCAGCAACTACGTAAATAAACTTCATGTCAAAATCACAAATGGCCAGCACATTTTGGTAGCAAAGTCCACCACCCCTTCCTCTAAACGGAATTTGCTTGTCGGCCGGAATAGACGCACTGATAAGTGTTCCATCTAAAGCTCCAATAGCACCTTTGAATGGCCCTTCTCAAAGATGTCTATGTGATTGTGAGATAATTTTCGTCATTGGTTCACTGAAATTTGGGGGGACTATCATTTCAATGGAAAAAATGCATCATTGCTGGCAATACCTCATGAAAGCACTTGCTGATTGTTTGTCCAGAATGTTGGAATCGATGTTTGATCATTCGATTTCTCTCATTATGACTTATGGTCATAAAAAATATTGTCATCTTTTGTTCCACATCTACATGTTTGCTATCTGTGAGCCAGCCCTTTTCTCGAAAATGTTGACAGAAAGCAATGAATGAACTCTTACTCATCATCATCAATCCATAGATTTGGGTTGAAGATCCTTCCAAGAGTTCTTGCATATATTTTTTGTCATTAAGCAAGGAAGTGTTCAACTTTTGTCTTTCAACCACTTTTTCTTAAAATGTAGTGCCACCCAAAGTGTTACGAGTCTCAAAATTTTCCATTTGATTCTCTTCATTCCGTACAATAACAATCATATCCCCTGCTTAAATAACCATTACCACAATCAAATAATTAGACTATTTAGTTCATGACATGTTTCATATAACCTATGAGCATCCTTACATATTAGTCAAACATGAGAAGAAATAAATTTCAAAACTAAACAAGCTAAAATAAATTGACATTCAACTATAGTTTTCAAATTAAACAAGCTAAAATAAACTAACACTCAATCATAGTTTTCAAAATTAAACAAGCTAACACAATTTGACAATGTAAAAACAATGTCTTCTAAATTAATCAAAACTATGAAAACCAACCTATCACTCTAACCATGTTTGAAAAAAAAATACAAATACACAACTTTTTCAATCTCAATTTTCCTAAAATCCTGCAATGGTCCCAAGAAAAGTCATTTTGTCATCAATCTTTGTCATCATCACAAAAGCCACCCTATAGCTTTCACACTTGCAAAATGCCTTCAATGCCTTATGGTATACACCATGTGTCAACCCATATGAATCCATCATTTCATTCATTAAAATCACACATTCATCAAGAGTTTGGATCTTTTCTTTTTCAGATTTTTTTCTTATTGGCACGTTCTTCCTCAAATGTAATAGTCTTGGTGATCAACTCCACAATTTGGCTCCCAATTTATTCATCTCTTTTACGGCATGACCCACTCTTTTGTGACTATGCTTGCGTTGTGTCACTTAGCCCAATTTTTTCTGAAGGGGTAATGGGTACATTTCCATCTAACTCTTCAATCATGCAACCATTAAAGTAGTCATCCTCTTGTGTCTGGGAGTCGTGAATATCTTCTTCCTGAGGCACTTGCCCACTTGAGGGCGTCCATGCATTGTCTCCATTAGCAAGAATTCCTTCAAATAAGGGCTTGCTTAGGTCAAGGTCCTTTAAAGGCTCTTTTTTTAATTTCCTTGCATCTTGATGTGTCTGATTAAAATAAAGTAATGAATTAAAAAAAATCTTAGCTTTCAAACTAAAATATTTACTTAAAGAAAATCTTAAATTTGTTTAAGAATCTTACCCTACAAAAAGCTTCCCATTGGTCGGGTGGCATTGAGAAGGTATGAGTTTCTTCATTGTAACCATGATCTGCTTTCGTTGTAAGTACTCTCCATATCTGATATTGTTTTTTACAATAATCCCAACGATTTTTTAATGTTTTATGGGGCCAGTTCACCTCCACTTTTCATTTATCTTGCTCCTAATTGCTAGCCATGACTTTGGTTTCAGTGATGAACCCACATAACCTTTTTTGGCTGCTTCTTGGAGACATAACTCCAACAATTCCCTCCTTAGCTCGTCATCGTTACTAAAACTTATTTGATTATTGGCAGCCATATCTATTAAAACATGAAATCATAATTAATAAATTAATATAAATATAAAAAAAATCTTGTATTTAGTATTTTTCTATCACATATGTGCTAAAAGGAATTGTAGGAGCATAACTTCAAAAACATTTTCTATCACTATGCAATGCAAAAACTAACTATGCACTGCAAATAAATAAATAAATTAATCATTGGTTTAAGTCTCTTTTACTTTGAGTAAGATCAAAGACATCACATGGTTTAATTCTAAAGTTTAATTCTCATCTCTTCCTTCAAGTATACTTAATTCTCTCTGATGTCAGCCTCAAGCCCCACATTACCTCAACTTGCCTTAACTTCTTGGCACTACTAGCTACACATGATGCCAGCCAAACCCAGTGTTCTAAAAATCGGCCTAGGCGTTAGAAGGTGGAAAATCGCTCAGATTAATGGTTGGGCGGGTCTAGGCGGGTCTGGGCGGGATCTAGGCGGGGTCTAGGCGGTCTGGGCGATTTTATTTTTTTATTATTTTTTTAAAATTATTTATTTATTTTTTTATTTTTTAATAAGGCTAATTGTGTTCCTATTTTTTTAGAAATAAACTACTTAATTGTTTTTTATTCAGTATATGTCTAAATGTAGCAAATGATGATTACTTAATGGAATTCTCAAAGGATCTGCCGGTACCAATTTTACTAATGTAGATTTTATCAAACATAACTGAGGTTATTCATGCAATTTGAAGAAAAATAAAAGAGTACACAAATTCAAATTTATATAAAGTACCCATCATGACCAACTTCAGTCATTTTTGTTCACGATTGTTAATTTTTCATGTTTTTAAATTTTTCATATGTATATTGGCATTAAATTGGATGTAATTGATAATGTATTATGCTTAACTTTTGTAAATTATTAAAGTAATAATACAAAACCTAAGACCGCCTAAGCCCCTGGGCACTAGGCACCTGCTCACCACCCGCCCAGCGCCTAGCGATTTTTAGAACACTGGCCAAACCCCACATTGCTAATTGTGTAATGACATCACATTATTTTTTGCACTGCTAGCTGCACATGAAGCCAGCCAAACCCCATATTGCTAATTGTGATGACATATTGTAATGACATGACATGGTTTTTTGCACTGGTAGCTACACATATGAGATTGTCAACAACGGCTTCCATTACATAAACTCCGACCATATGAGAAAAGCTTCCATTACATGGGCTTACTCAAGTCAGTAATGAGATTGTCAACAACGGCTCTGAAAGGGGCGGAAGTAAAGGAGGTTGCTTCTTTTATAACAACAATTGCTAACAAAAAGCTCAAAGCCGATAAAGAAGCTGCTGGGAAAAAGAAACCAGCCGCAAAGAAGAAACAGCTTCTTGTTGATAAGGTTGATGATGAAGCTGTTGTTGCTATTACGATTTAATGTGAACATGTGCTAGGATATCTGAGCTTCTCGTTTCCCATTATCTAAATTTTAAACTAGGATCACCCCATGCTCTAACATTAAAGAAGAAAGTAGGAAGGGATCCTGCGGCCTTTTAACTAGCCCTCCTCATTCTGGAGATTTATCGTAGTGCTGAATTGTGAGTGAGTTGTCAAACAATTTTGAGTTGCTACCGTTTATTTTCGACAGATCTTAATAGCTTGTTTGACATAGGATTGTGAAGGCACAATGGGATGTCATGCATGGTTTAAGATTGCTCTTAAAATTTCTATAGAATTCAAAAAAAAAAAAAAAAAAAGCTACACATGATGCCAACTACAAATCCCACATTGCTAATTGTGTAATGACATCACATGGTTTTATCAACTTCTTGTCACTTATCAGAACCCGTCTAAACGGCGAGGAAACCAGCGAGGGAGGGGGTACAACCCTCCATCCCCCTCGGGATGCGTGAAGGCACACATCTCGAGGAGGATGGAGGGTTGCATCCCTCCCCCTCGCTGGTTTCCTCACCAATTAGAATTCCTGCACTTATCAACAGCCACAAAAACCTACATAAAAATTAGAGCCTTGCTAGGGGTCGAGGGAGGGAGCGAGGGAAAGGGGCGAGGGATGGGTGGTAACCACTCATCCGCTTCGAGATGAGCGCATTGGTTTGAGATGTACGATATTACTCATCTCGAGGCGGATGAGTGACTTCCACCCATCCCTCGTTCCCTCCCTCGACCCCTAAAATTTTCGCAACCCCCAAACACACTCTGACTCATGCAATACCATAACAACAACGCAGGGAGTACAACGCCGCCACCGTGAGAGCATGCCAACCACCCAACTTGACACAATTTCCATACTTACGATTGTCATCAACAGTTTACGATAATATTCATGGCCCCCATCTTTTCACAATATGATCAATCTCAAGCCCTATATTTTAGAATATTCAATAGGTATTACCATACATATAAAACGTACTAAAAGACATGGCATAAAAGTTAAATGTTATATAATCAAAACTTGAAAATATGGATGAGAATGAGAGAGAAAGTTGGAGAGATGAAGAAAAACTTGAGTTTCTTACCGTTAAAGAGTTCTTTTAGAAGTAGGTAGAACAATAATGCTTGGTGAAGAGAATGAAAACATGTCGTCAAAATTTTGACTTATTTATTTTTAAGAAGATTGGGTAGCAATTGTCATTACACAATTAATTTAAGACTGCTATTGGAATAATTTTTCACTAAATACTCAGTGCTAAGTGATCAGTACCTCTCTATTGCTTACTCCAATCAGAAGTAGAACTTCTGATCAGAACTAAAAACAAACGCTCCAAACAAAGTGGTCCACTTCTTCTTAAGACTTATGACTCCATACAGAAGCAAAAACAAACACCCTCTTAGCAAACTTAGGGACACAAACTGATGAACGATGGCTGGGGTTCACTCTGATGGAGTTGGGCCCATTAGCTGTAGAGGATCATTCTCAGCCGCTGATTTCAACAACTGGGGTGGTCGCACGGTTGTTGTCTGACAGACTCCCCTTTGCCTGGGCTTTCTTGAATGGGCCATAATCCATATTCTTCGTATGTAGGCTTTTTGGACTCTCTTTTCGTATTATCGTGGGTCTTGACACACTACAAATATGAGCTGGTCCATTTTTTTTTTCTTTGCAACATTGATAGGCTTATCCACGAAATAGTGAATTCGGTAAAAATGACTTCTAGCAAATAGTTTTGCTTTGAGTCGACCTCTTGATACTTTGTCCTAAGACATTAATTAATATTTATTAATAAAATTAAAATCCATATTGGGCATATACTTTTGACACATACAAATGACACGAAGGACAACTGCACATAACTATATGAAATTTTTTTTTTTCATACTTGATGAAACTATGGTTCGTGCTTTTTGTATAACAAAACATTTCATTATGTTTTAATGTGTACACGAGAGATTGGAGAAAATTGAAAAATTTAGTAAACAAAAATGAGCCACAATAATCATTAAACAATAATGATTAAACGAGAATGGCAATGAAATATGATAAAATGAAGAAACATAATTGAAAACATAACCAAAATATTAATCTGTTCTATAATTCATGAGACCGGAGTGTAATTAATGGGTTTAAGTTTGGCTTGGATAGGAATGCATACTTACAGTGGAATAATTTTTTTTAAAAAATCACTAAACATTACTATAATTAAAATTTTGAGAGATTAAAATGTTGATTTGTTGGGCAATAACATAGACATAAACCATTCAAAACCAGTTTAATCTTCAATCGAATTTATGAAGCAACAACCTTAATCAAATGAAAATGAAATTAAAAAAAATTCCTTAGCAATTTCATTCCATGATCCATGCACTGATTATAACACGATAATCTCGCCCTATTCTAACTTTTGTAGATAAACCGTTTTCTCACATATTATTAGGCCATTTATCAGAATTTTCTAACATATATTTTCCAATACGATAACCCCAAACTTTACATAAAGGTGGACTGTGCATGCTATGTGCTATATGGAGGTTGAAATCAGCTTGGACCATGACCCTATCAAATCCATGGCACAACGGGCCTGGCTCTTTAAAAAATTTCGACCCCAAGATTGAAAAGGTAAAATTTAAAGCTGTTATCACAAATTTGGCTAGATTTGCTGAATTGGATAACGCTGCACTTCAATGAGAATATTATGTTAAAAAGAAAAAAAAAAAAAAAATCACCAAAGAAGAAGTATTAGCCTAATAAGTTGTCCATTATACATGGCACAAAAATTTCACCTCCTTATAAGACCTTAAATTTTCTTAAGAGTAAACGGTGATCACATTGGTTTTGGACATTAAAATATTCGATACACGCTTTGTCTTTCAAACACTGGAAGATCAATCCTATCATCTTAAAAACATTTACAAATATGTTTTTCTGGGACAGCAAGCGGGGGGGGGGGGGGGGGGGGGGGGGGGGGGTTGCTTAGGTCTCCAAACCTTAAAATGAAACTCAGATAAAGATTACATTGCAAACAAATTTGAGTCACTTATCGCGAATATCGATGAAGATGAGGGCCACTGCACCAATCCAGTGGCCACTGCACCAATCCAGTGGCCACTGCTCCGACAACGGTGGTGTTGTCAAATAAATTTGAGTCACTTATCGAGAATATCGATGAAGATGAGGGTGCTCAAGAGGATCAGCAGCTAGTGGGCAAGACAATGGCTCATGACAGTGCCGCGGTTGTACCAGAATCTACGGAGGATTGCCTCTTGGAGGCGAGGTATACAGTTTCGGAGATTGAAAATGTTATTGGTCCACACGCACAGTCGTTGCTACAGGAGGATGCTGTCGACTCGGGGGACACCAGCAATAGCCTTTCTAAGAATATCCTTGTGGCAGTGCCGCGAGACGCGGCAAGCGATACAGTGATGCATGCTGATTCAGGGAGGCCGAGCGATGCAACCTTCACAGCGAGGGCGTTGAGACGGTCTGATATTCAGCCAGAACCGGTCTCGCAGCAGCCAGTGCTCTACCCTTCAAGAGGGGCCGTGACTTCCCCCCAACCAGCGATCTACACCATGTCAGGGGCCATGGCCTCGCCCCAGCCAGCGCCCTGCACCAAGGCAGTGGACGTGGCCTGCACCAATCCCGCGCCCTGCATCACACCAGAGAACAGAGTCTCGCCCCAGCCAGCGCCCTGCACCAAGACAGCGGAAGTGGCCTCGCCCCAGTCTGCCTCCAAGACAGGGGTCGTGGTTTCGCCTCAGCCAGCGCCCTACACCACATTTTTCGGTGCTACTAGCACAGAGCTAGGGGATGCTATGCAGGGTCAGCAAGTGCAGAAATCCTCGGATGATGATTTTCAGTCTTTGCTCAGGTTAAAGAGACATTTTGACAAATATGCTATCAAAACTTCCCCGGATTATAAAAGAGCCGAAGACCAATTGAATTAGGCTATATCTTTGTTTAAAGAAAATAGGTTACTACTGCCGAAATTGGACCTCAGTACACTCGAAAGTTCTAGTGAGGATAGTGATGAAGTCAACTCAGAATCTGAGCTTGATCCACAGGCAGAGAACAGTGATTTGGATTTAGGAGCTATGTCAGACGGAAAGATGAATAAGAGGCGCCACACCAAAGATATCAGCATTTGTCCCCGAAAATCCAATAGAACTATGACAGAAAACAAAAGGTACAAAGACTGATTTTGTCGAGGCTTGTATTGGTGAATCCTATCTTTTGTGAGAGTTTGTTTCTTTTGTGAGGCTTGTATTGGGTCAGTCATGTAGTCTTCGGGCGTGGATTTTTATATGAATAAAATGGATCAACATCCCAATTTTGTTAAAATAAAAAAAAATAAATAAATAAAAAACATTGCAAAAATGTTAGAGAACACACAAACCATAAAACAGAAGAATACTGTTTTGTTGCATGCTGCGGCAACCAAATGTTGATCATGGAAGAAGAATCACCACCAAAAACTCAGACATTAATTTGTCACAAATGTACAATATGGATGTGTTCATTCAAGATTCAGGACAGAATATGCTAGAAAAGTGATAAAACAACCATGGGACCATTGTTGCAATTTTGAACTACATAACGAAAAAGTACTATATTTCGTGTCTGGAGGGATTGAGACTTTTATAAAAATCTTTCTCATCAGGTTTTTAGCTGGCGATCTTCTTGAACCACACTTTCAGAACAATGTCGACAATGTACAAATAACTTGTGCACTTTGTAATAAATAACACTATCTTATAGGATCTCAGAGATAAGAGTACCATTCGCGCATGGCATGGAAAAACAAATGTTGAGATTGATTGGCAGATAGATGATGGCCACATGAACTTAGATTAAGAATGGCCGGTGCAGAGAACAGAATCATTTAAAACAAATGTATATGTGACGATGCTCAATAAAAAAAAATTGTGGGGATGGTAATTACCATTTTCTCTTTAAGCAATGGTCAGGAGTAGGGTTGAACAAAAAATCGACCAAACCGATTGATTCAGTTTAAATTCGATTCGATTCAATTCGATTTCGGTTTTAAAAAATTCAAAATCGAAGTGGTCGGTACGGTTTTCGGTTTCTATATGATTTTAATCGACCGAATATATAATAAATAATATATATTTTATACATAAAATAATATAATATGTTTAAAATAGTCGGTCGGTTCGGTTTTGGTTCATTTTAGTCGGTTCAGTTCAGTTACGGTTTGCATAAATTAGAATCGATTCGATTTCGAATCTATTTTGTTAATGATTTGTTCAGTTCGGTTTGAAAATTTTAGAACCGACCAAAGTCGGTTCATATTGATTCACGGTTTAGGTTGGTTTGGTTTTCAACCATAGCCGGGAGCTTTGCCAAATAGTTAAGAAAACTCTCAGTCCCGTGAATAAAACGAATACAATTTCGATAGAGAATACATAGAACTCCAAATTCTCACTTTAACATCCTCTAGACTGTTTGCAACTGAGGACTTGAGAACCCTATCAGAATTCAAGGCCAATCTTCAGGGACCCAATCTAAGGATTCTTGTCTTCTCATGCAGTTTCTCGACCATAGTCACAGCCTGCAATGCTTACCAATTTTGAAAAGTAGTTGTAGTTGCACTCCAGCACCCATTGGGTTTATTGGGCCACTCCCTCTCTTAGAGCCTTAACTAAGACTTGGCGTAACATTGGGGCTTATGATCTCATTCGCCACAAGTATTTCCAACCAGTCTTGAGTATTGACAAACTAACCTTAGGTTCACCTCAAACAAAGTAGTATAGGCTTAATAAGGATCACTCAAAACGATAATATCAAAGGGTTTTTACAACCGGGACAATGATACCTTCCAAGTCTTTCGCAAAATGACCTTAGGATCATCTTAAAAAAGAAGTCTTGGCTTAAGGATCACCGAATCACCTAAAAAGGATAATAGTGAAGGTTCAAAACTAGGACATATGATACCATCGGCCACGACGGAAAAAATAGAAAAAGGAATGGGGATACCTTCCAAGTCTTTGGCAAAATGACATTAGGATGACCCTTAAAAAATAAGTATTGGCTTAAGAATCACCCATTCGCCTCAAAAGGATAATGTCGAGGGTTCATAACCAAGACATATGATATCATTCGTCAAGAGGAGAGAGATGAAAAAAAAGGAATTATCGTCATCAAAGTTCATTTTCGATACTTTCGGGGTCAGTTACACGGATTTTGGTTATTCAAGTAATGTGGTCTTCCCACATATCATCACCTAATCCAAGCTCAATGATGTCTTCTTTCACAGCTTTCATCCAAGTTTCAACGTTCTTCCCCTCCATTAACTTGCCAATCTAGACACTTTCTTATTGGCGACGTGTTTGGTCTCCTCCGCACGTGATCAAACTACGTTAAACGCATTTTTCTCTAATTTTGTTCTCTATGAGCGCTACATCTAATTATCTCCTAATTTTTTCATTCCTAATTTTATCCTTACGAATTTTACCACACATTCATCTTAACATACACATTTCTACTACCGCCATCCTATGCGTAAATCATCCCGGAAAAAAAGGAATTGAGTAAAATAACCAGAAGGAGATGAGACAAGCTCAAACTCTTAACCTCAGGATCACTTGCTTAGCTATGAGACCTATAAACTAGCCAACTGCACCACCACCCCAGCTATAATCTATTGTTAAACTTAACTTTATTTGTTTAAATATCAAATCACAATGAAGCAATGAGCAAGCATGAAAATCAATTTGATAAGCTAACTTTCATCCTTAATCAGCATCACTACTTTTCAAAAGAAACTGTATCATTTACGAAATAAAGTTATTCTCAATGCAAACTAAGTCACCTTGATTGAACTTATAGTTACACACACACACACAAAAAACAGGGATTGCAGGAAGAAGAAATTAATGGATCAATCAACTCGTCAAGTTTTAAGGACATGAATTGAATGGTAAACATTAAACAACAACAAAATCTGAAGTGCAAAGTATGTATGTAATTGCTTACATCAGAGTAGTCATGTTTTTTCTACAGCACATGGTTTAACTAGTCAATCTTTTGAAACTTCAACCCTTTATCAGATAGTTTTATATATAAGACCTTATAGAACCACTGACTTGATCATAGATTGGATTCAGTAAAGTCATGTAATATTAAACACAAGACTCCATCTCGAACTGCTCTTGGAATCGATTAGGTTCAAAAGATTTGTATAATCAAATATACAAAGTAGGCATCTATACACCATTTGTCCATTGATCCCATCCACTGCACAGTCTTCCTGAAGTTTATAACAGAAGATATGTTTTTAGTATAGCTGATTATAAGGGAAAAGTTTTGGTCATCCCTTTCAGAAGAAACTTCCGCCAGAAGAGAAAAGTTCCAAAGGAAATGTCCTTGAGTTTGGACCATAGGAAAAGTATAAGTTTACGTTACACTTGTCGTAAACTAGAGCATCTAGTGTTTTATGTCGACTGGAAAATGTACTAGCTAGCTACTTCTATAGTTCTATAGATGTTTTAAACGCAAGAAATTACTAGCATCTAATTAGAATGACTTATTATTCTTGTAATTTGGATTTAAATCGATATTCACTGTAAATTCTTGCTTCACTATTTCTTTTGTCTTCAGATCAGCACCGACATTAATTTGCACTATATGAAGAAGACAAGGATTTGATAACTATTAACTTTAGATGATAATGCATGATTGGGTACATTAAGGATAGAAAAATAATACTAAAAAATGAGAGATGGGGCAATGGAGAAAGATTACTTAGCTTGAATTTGAAGCAAAGAAAGATTTAGTGGGGGCATTGCAGATCTGCTATAACACAAGTAGTGAAACTAAAAAACCAAACTAAAGAGCTAGCCTATATATATAAAGTCTGATCAAAGAATTATCAATTTATCTACCAAAAAGGAGGGAGAGACTTACAAAGTCAAACCTTTCAACTCACGATGTGTATTGAAAACAAGATACAATAGTGTCAATGAGCAAGCAAGCAAGCAAAGCAAAAGCACACCTGATGAGCTGAGCTGAGCTGAGCTTTCCTTTGGCTTCCATTACATGTGATCTTCACGACGCAACTTGTTTAAAAGAGCTTGAATAAGAGCATCCCTCTTCTCCGCTCTAGCTTCTTGGCGCATCCTTCTTTCCTCCTCCCTTTCCCTCCAAATCCTATCAATCATCAACCTTTCCTGTTCTAGTGCTTCCATTCTCTGTCTCCACTCCATCTCCTTCATCTTCCGCTTCTCCTCCCGTGCCTCCATGGCTTCTCGCCATTGTAACTCCAATTGCATTTGTTGCTTCATCATTTCATTCAACTTATCTTTCAACTCATGACTATTACTACCTCCACTACCAGTACTAACAACGTTCTTCCCTTTCTTCCGTATCTTTTTAGTAGTAGTAGTAGTAGTCTTATCTTCTTCACTTTCTTCATTCTCATCTTCATCATCCGACGATATCCTCCCACTGCTCCTCTTCTTCAAACTACTACTACTCCCGCCCTCCACTTCCAACCACAACATCCTCTGCATTCGAGCTGTAAAAATCATTTGCAGCTCATTATAAAACGGGAATTGCTGCTGCCTCATCGCGTCATCTTCCATTGTCTCACTTCCCTACATAAAATTACACCCAAAATTCTTTACCTTATAAACACAACTCTCTTGCAAAAAATTACAAAAAAAGAGTTTCAGTAACGGAAATTACCTTATAACGGGTTACAAGATTCTTCCACTTGCACTTGCACTGATCCGCGCTACGATAGTAACCCATCTCCTTCATCTTGTTTGATATAATTTCCCAAAGAGATTTATTCCGTTTAGTTTCCATGAACGTCTGATCTAACTCAGCTCTTATAACTAAAAACTCGCGCGTTTCTTGATGACTCCATTGAGGTACTCTATCTCCTCCTCCTCCACCACCCCCACCTCCAGTATCCAAGTTCATCTGCTGCTGCTGCTGCTGCAGTTGCAGAAGTTGATGAAGATGATGGTGATGATGATGATGATGACCTTCCATGTATGAAGTGTTAGTGATCAGAATTAAACAAGGAGTGATTTGAAACTTGTTGTGGTGGTGTATAAGAAGAGAAGGTGTTTTGTTTCCTTTTATTTGATGTTAGATCTAGAGAGACAGAGAGAGAGAGAGTCGAGAGAAGTCTTTGTTATATTATCTGTCAACGCGTAAACTCTATTGGGCTTTCTTTTTTCTTTTTAAATTTATTTAGATTTTATTTATATGATTTTCATTTTACATTTGTTCACATTTGGTGTCGTCATGATTACGCCTGATCAAGACATAGCAAGATGTAGCTATAGCTCTAGTAATATAACTTGGTCACTAAGTTTTCAACTCGACCGTGTTGTGTTATTTCGTGACAAGTAAGAGGACGATGGTTCGAGAATGTAAATCTAAGGCGGTTTTATACAAATCTCTGGGAGCTCGCAGTAATTGTGGGCTGATTAAAATAATCTAATAAAAAGTGTGAAGCATATTAGAATTTTAAATCAATAGTGATGCACCAACCTGTAAAATAATTTATTAAGAACACTTGCTAAGTAGATTCATTCCTAAATTCAATGAAGTTAGTGGCTAAAAATTTGGTGACCTAATTGCTATGTCCTATGTTTATAGGATTGCTTAGACGTCATCTATTTAGTGTAACTACAAGAACTTTTGCTTAGACGTCATCTATTTCTAGAGAGTTTGGTAAAAAAAATACTGATTTGTACCTGGTAAGGTAAATGTGATTGGACTAACTCTACTAATTTTCATCTTTTTCAAATTCATGGAGAAAATGATAGAGTGATTCGATCACGTATAGATCACCCTCTCAAATACAAATCAATGCTTTCAAACCAAGGCTCCGTAAAAAAAAAAAAAAAAAAAAAAAATTGTCAAATGTAATTTTACTTCATCAATCATTGAAGCCTACCTCTAGCTAGGGTACTGTACAGTCCTAGGGTACAACTCATTATCTAGTTATTAGCTTAATAGATTAATCACAATAGGAATGGTTTGAATCGATGACCAATATTTTTCAAACTTAATACATCTTTTGGGTCCAAATCCAAATAAATTTTTTTGGGATGTATTGTTTAATGACAGACTTTTCAAACATAAAAATTGAGTTTCAAAAAGAATTTAGAAAAAACAAAGATTGCACTTTTCCTTGTCATGGAAAGAAGAAATAGTCGAATCCAACATCCATTCTCTGTTGACATAAATAAATAAATAAATAAATAAATAAATAAATAAATAAATAAAACTAGTAGGCACCACCACAACACGTGTTTTAACATTCAATCGCTATCTCAAGAAACTTCGACGGCTTGAATTCGTTTGTGAACAAATGTGAAGAGAATTGTTGTGCGACAAAAAGGAGGGCAATAACGCGGCTTTTTTTGTCATAATTATGCCCGACTATTATATTCATTGCGCTTTCTCTAAATGTCGAGGGAACGTCCAAGGAAAAGGGTGAGGGAGGGGTGTGACCCTTCATTTTTTTTGAGATGCGCATTTTTACGAATTTCGAGGGGATGAGTGGTAACAGTCCCCCTCGCCCATTTCCTCGACGCGTAGAAGGGCTCGCTTGTGATCGCTAAATCCACGTGACTATCATGCATAGCTCTCATGCGAGACCAGGTAACTGTTACAGTTGACGGTCAAAAAAAAACAAAAGAATTTTTTGATTTCGGGCCCACTGAATGTGTGTGCGGAATGGTGTGATTTCACACATGAATTGAGAACCAATGGGATGAGTTCGAAAAAAATTTGGCCTTTTGTAAGATAACGTGTCATCGACAGGATGTCCTACAAAAGTTAGATCCCAAATGTAATACAACTTCTTCGCCACCTCAAGGTGGTTCGGTTTGGATTATTTAGTACCAGTTCAACTGTAGATTTATGGTGGATGAAATCACGTAAGAGTTCGACCTCTGTCATAGATGAAAAGGATTAAGGGATAGAAAAAAAAAAAAGTGGTGCAGTTTGGTGTCTCTTAGAAGCTCGTAAGTTCCTATGATAGTTTGAGAGTTGATGATTCTTGATTTTTGTTATTAGTATATTTGTATAATAAGTTTCGATCTTATGAAAAATTGAAGTCACCATGTATAATTATTTGTCTTATGAAAAATGTTGGCTTGAATAATTTTATATCAAGTAAGAAAAAATTGTCATAAAGATTTATAAGAAGATAGTTCACTTCTTAATAGTAATGAGGCATTTTAAGAAAAACCTCACACCACCTCACTCAGATAAAAGCCTCCACGATAGGTGCCCGCACACGACCCCGTGCCCCAACACTCAACACTGAGTTCTGACCACACTGCCTTAACCAACAGACGTGGCCACCTTTGGCCAACAACTCTCTCACAGACCAATCAACCAACAATCCATGTAATATCTGCATTGAAAGCGACCTCTATACATTTCAAACAATGAGGAAATTTGAAGACCTTTGTTTTTGTTCTTAACTAATTTATCCCAAGAAATAAGAAAATAAGGTCTAAGAATCATCATTACCCTTCCACTAGAAATTCTATAATAATTTTATCCATTTGTTCAAAAAGGGTTTTGAGTACAAGAAAAGATTGCATGATATAGATAGATGGGATAATAAATTTTATGAGAATAGTTCTACAGCTTGAGAGATTAGATCAGCCTTCCAACTAGCTAATCTTGTTTGCATTTTTTCCAGGATATAATGGAAATCCTTGGTTTTGCTTCCGGTGATCAGGAGTTGGGTGCAAAGATATTTATCGGTGGGATTCATGAATTTAACTCGTAGGAGCCTTTTAAAGATTCTTTTTGTGTCTAGGATAGCAATCACCATTGCAATAGAAAGATGTTTTCCAAGAGGCATTTAGTAATAGTTAAAACCATCTATAATATTGGTACATTGGTCCAAGAGGATTTTCCAAAATAATAAGGTCATCGGCAAATATAAGGTGTGATATAGAAGGGAATGAGGTTTTTTCCTGTAACCAGATATCAAAGAGGCAGTCTCATATTTGTTGATCATCCTAGAAAGAGCTTCGAAAACAATGATGAAAATGAAATGAGACAAAAGATCTCCTTGCCTAAGCCCCTTTCGTGGACTAAATCTAGACTGAGGAATACCATTGATCAAGACTTGATACTCTACAAGAGACAAACACTGAGAGATGAGGTAAGATTGGAAAAGGCCTAAGGCACTAAAGATATCAAAAAGGCCTATAATTTTTGTACTCTATTATATGCTTAAGCTATGTCCAATATAAGAGCCACCTGCCTTATTTGTCTTTCATTTTCTTATAGGGTCTGTTTGGCTGGCTATTTTTCGTTGAAAATATAAACCAATTCCCATGTCAGATGGTTTTTTGTCGTTTGGTTGTGTATTTAACGAAAGAAAAAAAAATAAAAATAAAAAATTATACATATGCCTAGTTTTTTCATTTATCATGGAATCCATATATCTTGCCCACCCATCGAAAATGGAATCTGCGAAAACGGTTTCAATTCTCATGCTATTTCCATCCTACCAAAGAGACATATAGTGATGGAAATTTTCAAAGACAATACCATAATTGGGTTGAATTGAAACGAGAGTACCAAACTAAGAGTGTTTGTTTTTTATAATTTTGAATTAGGGATGGCAACGGGGCGGATTTGAGCAAATTCATCCCCGATCCGTCAGTAATAACGGATCCCCAATCCGTCCCGCCAATCCGTTTACAATTTTAATCAAAATCCATAACCGCCCCGTGCGGATGGGCGGATATCCGCCCCGCCCGCCAATCCACACAAAATTATATCAAAAAATTAAAAAATCAATCTCTGAATTCGTACAAAAAAAATACAAAAAATTCTGAATTACAAAGAATTCGTACAAAATATATATATATATATATATCAATCTCTGAATCAGATTTTAGATCTGAGATCTGATTTCAGATCTTAGATCTGAGTGCAGATCTCAGATCTTAGATCTGAATTATCTGATTTCATATCTGAGTTATCTGATTTCAGATCTGAGATGTGTTTTAACTCAGATGAATCTTTGTATCTTGAAGCTAGGGAAGGGAGGGGAGGGGAGAGGGAGGCGGCCGACAGAGAGATGAAGAGGAGACCACGATGGAGACGACCTTCGAGTGTCCGTGAGAAGGAGACGATGGCGCCGAGGTGGAGAGGAGACCGAGACAAAGATGGACTGATGGAGAGGAGACCGAGAGTTTTCTCTCTTCGATCTGTGACCGAGAATGGAGGGGCTCTTCATCTCTGTGGAGATGGACTGATGGAGGGGAGAGTTTTGTGACCGAGAATGGAGAGGAGAGTTTTCTCTCTAAACTCTCTTCATCTCTGCTGCTTTGAGAGATAGTGGAGATGAGAGTGGGGTAAGGGGAGGGGGAGAATGTGAGTGAGATGGAGAGATAAGGCTATGGCTAAGGGTATAGTAATTTGACTATTTGAGCAGTATAAGGGATAAGGGTATAGTAATTTGACTATAAGGGTATAGTAATTTGACTATTTGAGCAGTATAAACTGATATCTGCGGGGCCTGCGGGGCGGATATGGCTAAAACCGTATCCACCCCGAATAGTAAACGAATATTTTTTGGATACCCAAAACCACTCGAAAACTCATTTAACCATATCCAAATCCGTCCCATACAGATTAGGTGGGGCGGATATCCGTAAAAATCCGCCCCACTGCCAACCCTATTTTGAATGGACTTAGAATCTTAATAAGAAATTTGACATTTTAAAAAGAATGTTTATTTTTAAATAAGAATGGCTCCTCTTTTAATTTTTACAATTTTTAATCAGCAGTCTATTTTAAAAAAGAATGTTTGTTTTTAAACCTAAGGACTCCTAAACGAAACAAAATTTTGCAAAGACGTTAAAATGGCAAATCTGAAAATCACAACATCCCAAAGGGCATTTAGGGTATATTGTTTAGTCGTTATACCAAAACCCACAGCTTTTGTTCAGTTTCTCTCTCTGTTTGAAGTCAAATTGGAAACGCTGGATTCCATTTCTCTCATACCATTACCAGCTACGCTTCCTTCTCTGTCTCTCCAACATCTTCTCTGTCGATTGAGATCTATTCAACCCACCACAACATCGATTTGCGGAGTTTGTATGGACAACTAGATGAAAGCTCCTTACGCGCGTTGATTGTTCAATTTCAGATTCTTAGTTCTTCGTAATGAGTATGTTCTGTTTTCTTGTATTAAGTCTGCAGAACACCTGTATGATATTGTGTCTCCAAGAAAATTAATCGCGTTTTAGTCAATTATGATAAAAAAGAGCATTCGTTACAGTTGTTATTCAGCATGTTCCATAGGTATGAATGATACATAATCATCATAACTTGGATAACTTAATTCTGAAAAAGAATATAGATATTTTTAGTAGGCAATTTGGAAGAGATTGACAGTATTTTTTTTACGGGGACTTCGTACCATAGAGTTTATGCATCTAAATTAACAGAGGAAGAAGCATGCATGGTTTGATTTATTTTGCATACAGGGTGGCTCGATTACTCGATACAATAAGAGGTATAGGAACCAGGGGCGGACCTACTAAGGGACAAGGGGCGCTACCTCAACTTTCAAAATATTTTGAATATATATCTAGCATTTTCAAAAAAAATTTAATATATAACACAAAATTATATCATCATTTATAAAAGTTTTACCATGACTCTTTGCTTGGTGGTTCGTTATAACCTTTTTACTAATTGATATATGTTCGATTTTCTTAGAGCGATAGATTTTTTTGGTATATTTCATCGCCTCTCATTAATTGTCCCTGATTTTTTTTTTCATGAGTTTTTTTTATGCATTTTCCTAGCTAATTAATTGAAAACATTAAAAAAGAAAATGTGTTCGTTCGCAGGTGGCATAAAGCCCACAACAACCAAAATATATTATAAACCCACAACAAAAAATATATTTGAAATAAATATCTATAATAATCAGTGTTCTAAAAAGCGCTAGGCACTGGGTAGGCGGCGAGCAGGAGCCTAGCGCCTAGGCGGCACCTAAGCAGTCTTAGGTTTTGTATTATAACTTTAATAATTTACAAAAGTTAAGCATAATATATTATCAATTACATCCAATTTAATGCAAAGATAAATATGCAAAATTTAAAAACATGAAAAATTAACAATCATGATCAAGATTTACTAAAACTCAAATGATTGAAGTTGGTCATGATGGGTACTTTATATAAAATTGAATTTGTGGACAAATATCCAAATCTACTCTTTTATTTTTCTTCAAATTGCATAAATGACCTCAGTTATGTTTGATAAAATCTACATTAGTAAAATTGGTACCGGTAGATCATTTGAGAATTTCATTAAGTAATCATCATTTGCTACAATTAGACATATATTGAATAAAAAATAATAAAATAGTTTATTTCTAAAAAAGATGAAAGAAAAATAAAATAAGAACACAATCAGCCTTATTAAAATAAATAAAATAAAAAATCACCCAGACCGCCTAAGCCACCTAGACCCGCTCAGACTGCCCAGAACCCGCCCAACCATTAATCTGGGCGATTTTCTACCTTCTAGCGTCTAAGCCGATTTTTAGAACACTGAAAATAATAACTATAGAACACTGTGAAAATATATACCATTAGTAATTTCATACAAAATTGGAGGGTTAGAATGGCTCATAAAACCTATTTTTTTCTTATAAAATTATATTAGGATCTTATTATGTTCGCACATTTCATATTTTGTTACTTCAAACTTAATCTTAATTATATTTAATTATTATTTTAGTTATTACACTAATTTGTCTTTGCTATGATTAACGACAAAGTGACCTTATGACTTAAAATAGGATTGTAGGGTTCAACTGGATATATATACAATGCACTTATACTTTTTTTTTTATAGTTGTATTTATTAGATAAATGTACTACATTACAATTAATATTTTATGATTTTTATGTCTAGATGTTATTTAGAGTTTGTTATTAAATTATCAACCTAGGGTAGAAAAAATTCCTGAATCCATCATTGCATAGGACTGAGACGATAAATGATGTGTTTTTCAATCTAATTTATTAAATAAATAATGTATATATGCAAGTATTGCACATGGATACTCCTAGGTTTCCAGTCCAAATAAATAAACAATGACCTTTACGAGGAGGTATGTACTACGTTTATTTATATCCTTGAAGTACTTATTAACAGCTAATGTGGTGGATAGGAACAATGGCCGGATAGTAGTCTCGGCGTCATCAGTGGAACATGCCCTAAAGAACGCTCTCGAGTGTGTCTGCTCTTGTAATGCAAAAGCAGCGGCCACCATGGGTGAGTTGTTAGCCATGCGGCTCAAGGTTGAAGGTCTTGATCAAGGACATGGTCTAGGTATCCATGCCGATGTTGAGAAGGAGATTCAAAATAAAAGGCTTCAAGAACCAGACAATAATGTGATCCATTGTCAATGTGCTTACGAATCATGGTGTTAAACTCATTCTAAATGATGAAGACATTTCTGCCCGCTAGTTTTGACTTGTGAGTACATATCAGCTAATGTGGTGGATAGGAACAATGGCTGGATAGTAGTCTCGGCGTCATCAGTGGAACATGCCCTTAAAGACGCTCTCGAGTGTGGCTGCTCTTGTAATGCAAAAGCAGCGGCCACCATGGGTGAGGTGTTAACCATGCGGCTCAAGGTTGAAAGTCTTGATCAAGGACATGGTCTAGGCATCCATACCGATGTTGAGAATGAGATTCAAAAGAAAGGCTTCAAGAACCAGATCAAAATGTGGTGCATTGTCAATGTGCTTACGAATCATGGTGTTAAACTCATTCTAAATGATGACGACATTTCTGCCCGCTAGTTTTGACTTGTGAGTACATATCAGCTAATGTGGTGGATAGGAACAATGGCTGGATAGTAGTTTCGGCGTCATCAGTGGAACATGCCCTTAAGAACGTTCTCGAGTGTGTCTGCTCTTGTAATGCAAAAGCAGCGACCACCATGGGTGAGATGTTAACCATGCAGCTCAAGGTTGAAGGTCTTGATCAAGGACATGGTCTAGGTATCCATACCGATGTTTCGAAGGAGATTCAAAAGAAAGGCTTCAAGAACCAGACCAAAATGTGGTCCATTGTCAATGTGCCTACGAATCATGGTGTTAAACTCATTCTAAATGATGACGACATTTCTGCCCACTAGTTTTGACTTGTGAGTTCGTCCCACTGCGACAAGTTTTTCTTCTTACAATAATTTTGTGTTTTTCTTGTTGAAACTCTCAATTTTAAATTTAGGTGAACTCGTATTAGAAAAAGAAAAGAAAATGAGTAGTTCCCCATGAGTTCCTGCGATTTGTTTTCGCTCTAATAAAGTTCACTATAAGGTTGGTAGTCCAAGTCCAAGGTCTCCTAGAACATAGACCTGAAGTTTATAAGAAGTTTGCTTATGA
Organism: Berberis vulgaris; assembly: GCA_963556465.1. Taxonomy (NCBI): domain Eukaryota; kingdom Viridiplantae; phylum Streptophyta; class Magnoliopsida; order Ranunculales; family Berberidaceae; genus Berberis; species Berberis vulgaris. Next base: position 3,973,280 of record OY747135.1, read on the forward strand.
CAGATGAGCCTTCAATATTGGCATCATAGATGGTTTTTCATATTGCACCAAATATTGTTGAGTTCAGTGTCTTGCCCTTGAATCATGTCGAGAGAAGTTATTATAAGACCTTATCAATCTAACAACCAAACCCATTCATTGCCTTCCTCAGCAGCTCATCTAGAAGTGGCTCAACTATATTGGTGAGCAAGGTTGTTGCTTTATGTCCCACACCTGTATGACTAGACCTTTTCTTGTATCTAAAGCTTTTGGGGATTTCCTGATGACCTCAAATTTTTAAATAATTTGGAAGAATAACTATGCAACATCGAACCATCTGACATTAGGACCAACGCCTTTACTTAATGACTGTTTGTGTAATCTCTGACCAATGTCTTGATGGTAACTTGTTTTTTATCTATGATCAGATATTGCTATAGAATTTAGGATGGAATTAGCAGATAAAGCAATTGGGTTTCTGTTATCTGCGATCAGCTTGTCAATATTCTCTTACTACACATTTTGGGTCATCGATCATTCTGGTTTGTTTCTCAAACATTGTTCTCTTTCCTGTTCCTTATGATAATTGTTTCATTTTTTTTTTTCTAATTTAGATTATGTTTTTTTCCACAGCCTTTTGTGGATAGTGATCACTTCATCCATAAATATTTCTTGTCTCAAGAGTATGCTATGGCAGGCCGGCTAGAATTTCTGAAAAAGAAGAAGAATATCGTCCCATTTAATCATTGAAAAATCTATTTTGTAGCTGACTGACCATACTCTTTTCCAAATGAAGTTTAATTGGATGTTTCTTTCCCCAAATGTAAGTGATTAGTTTTAGTCTAGTTCAATGGATGATGTCAACTTGTCAATGATTAGTTTCGGTCAAGTTTAATGGGCAATATTACTTAATTTCTCTTTATAAACAATTTTCTTGACAGATGGTAAATGGCGTGACTTTGAGTTCTCGAAGGCACACATCTTGAGGGAGATGGAGGGTTGCATCTCCCTCCCTCGCCGGTTTCCTCGTCATTTAGAATTTATGTATTATATATTGTAGTTTTTTCTTGTCTGAATCAATCTCTAGTCAAACAAATTGAGAGACATATATTATATGGGTATGTTTTGGCACCAAAGGAGGTGCAAATTGAGAGACAACTGGATGCTGAACCACTTTTCGGTGCATCTTTTAGGAACATACACTTTTTTTTTTTTTGGTCAGTACGCCAAGGGTGAATTGTTCCTGAAGACATTTGAAGAGTATTCTATTAGAGAGGCAAAATTCTGGAAAGAACTTTTCCTAGTCATGATGATTTTAACACTAAACTTCTATGACCAATTCCTAAGGAATGTTCCGTCCTATTTGTTATGGTAATTAGTCAAAGGGGGCATTATGTTTGAGATCAAGAAGAGTTCTTTACATACTGCCATTACAATTATACTACTCTTGAAGTGTATTATAAGGTGATAACCTCGAAAGCTGCAGAATCCTAGCAAGGCACCTGTTGTTCAGAAGCAAATTTTTACCAGAAGCAAAAGTCCTAACTTAACATTCGATAATGCATCTCAATAAACTAGGAGTTGGAATCCTTAACCCATCGTATGTAACATGATATGCTCTCTGGGAATGGCAACGGTTACTCCAATGGCCGGTTTTCCCATCTTTAAAGTGTAAATTTACCACTTGTCGAGTTCTTAGCCTGTCACATTGTCAATATCATCTACTGCAAACAGTACCTTGGTGCTTTCAGGGGGAGTTCAATGCAAAGAGCTTGGTCAAGTCTTTTTTTTAGAGCTGTTGCGCGAGTACGCATTTCTCCCCCCCTAGAGTTTTACTCATGTATGATTATTTAAAGTGTTTTATTTTGAAAATTTTCAGAAACGCGGCTCAAGTCTCTCAGGAAAGCCCCAATACTCCATTACGGCACTTTGGAGATGGTTCCTCTAAAGCGACCAAAAGCCTTTTCTCATTCAATACCATGTGGGTTAACAATCCTAAAGTACAACATAACCTTGATGCAGCTCAACATAGCCTTCTTGAGTACTTTCAATATCCATCTTCCAAATGTAATAAAAAAATTCGAAAATTCTAGCCGGTCTGGTATTCGCACCTGGTTTGCATGCATGGTCGGCTAGATTTACTCTTTTGTTCCTCTTTTTTTAAGTGTTTGTGATTGTGTTTAAAAGAAAGGGACAAAAAGTGTAAATCTGCTGACCATGCCGGCTAGAAGTACTCTAAAAAATTAGAGCAATACTATTCAAAAGTACATGCAACCAGTTTATAGGAAGAGGGGAATTTAACCATGTTTGAATGGCAATAGAACAAAGAAAACAAAAAACATGCACAATAGTTTCAACAACTCTCAAAAAATGGACACTCCATCAGAATATTCTTGCGGTGCTTCAAAAGATTTTCCTTAGTTGGCCAGTGATAAAAATAATGTTTTCACATAAGGAACTTAATCCTATGGGAAGTGTGTGCAGTCCACAGAGCATCGTGAAGTGGACTGCACACACTTCCCATTTATCATACCATAGGTCACATTGTCTACCATCAGCAACAATCCATGTAGTATCTACATTGAAATCCTCCACAAATTTTCCTAAGGATTTCCAAGTACAAGATATGTTTGCTTTTTTGAAGTCAGCTAGAAGGATGGATTGGCCTGGACTGAAGATAGAGCTCATAAATCTGCTCCACAAGGAAATGGGGTTTTTCGAGCTTCCGTAGCAATTTAGAAAAACAACCTTTATTCTTTTCAAACATCCTTAATATTGATCCAAAGAGGTTCTTCCAAATAATGAGGTCATCAGCAAACATAAGGTGGGATATAGAAGGGGAGTGACGTTTTGTCCTGTAACTAGATATCAAATAGGCAGTTTCACATTTGTCGATCATCCTAGAAAGGGCTTCAAAGACAATGATGAAAAGGAAATGGGACAAAGGATCTCCTTGTCTAAGACCCCTCCGTGGACTAAATCTAGACTGAGGAATACCATTGATCAAGACTTGATACTCTACAATAGACAAACATCGAGAGATGAGGTCCCATCAAGATTAGGAAAAGCCAAAGGCACTAAAGATATCCAAAAGGAAACTCCATTCTACTCTATCACAGTCTCTGGTCATGTCCATTATAAGAGCCACCTAGCCTTATCTGCCTTATCTTTTTTGTTATAGTGATGGAAATTTTCAAAGACAATAATGAGTATTGGGTTGAATTGAAATTAGGTAGACTGTAAAATGGCAAATCTGAATATCACAACACCCCAAATGGCACCTACAGCTTTTGTTAATTTAATTTTCTCTGTAAAACAGCAAGTTGGAAACGTGGGATTCCATTTCTCTCATAGCAGCCACGCTTCCTTCTCTGTCTCTCAAACATTTCTCTGTCGATTGAGATCTATTCAATCCATCTCCACAACATTAATTTGCACAGTTTGTATCAACAACTAGGTGAGAGCTACTTAGTTCATCATCGTAATGAGTATTTTCTGTTTTCTTGTAAATAAAGTCTGCGGAACGCCTGTATCATGTTGTGTCTAGAGAAAGTTAATAGCCTTTTAGTAAATTATGCATGTTCCAGAGATTTTAACACTCATAGCTCTGAATGATACATAATCATAATTTGGATAACTTAATTCCCAAAAGAATATAGACATGGTTAACAGAAATATCATCACACGTAGATTATTGTGACAGATATTTTTAGTAGGCAACTTGAAGGGTGAGGTGAAAACATCACCTTTATGAGTATATTGCTATAGAATTTATGACTGTTTGGTTCTCTTAATCTCTGACCAATGTCTTGATGGTAACTTGTTTTTGGTCTATGATCAGATATTGCTATAGAATTTACGATGGAATTAGAAGATAGAGCAATTGGGTTTCTGTTATCTGTGATCAGCTTGTCAATATTCGCTTACTATACATTTTGGATCATCATTCTGTTTGTTTCTCAAACATTGTTCAGTTTCCTGTTCCTTATGATAATTGTTCTACTTTTCTATATTTTCTTTTTCTTTTTCTTTTTTCCAATGTAGAATATGTTTTTTCCACAGCCTTTTGTAGACAGTGATCACTTCATCTGTAAATAATTCTCGTCTTAAGAGTGTGCTATTTTGATACATGTTTCTGCTGGTGTGGCCTTTTTTTGCTTCTTACGCGTCTTTATTGGGTTTGTAATGCTGAATTCAAAAAAGAAGAAGGCATAAAAAATAAAGAATATCATTCATTCTTTTTAAAATACAACCACAAACATTATCAATAAAAGGAGTAAAAGTATACAAAGCCCAAAACCTGGCTATAAAGCCTGACTGCCTAGAATTGGGGCATCCCATTTGAATCATTGAAAAATCTGTTTTTATGGCTGACTGACCATTTTTTTTTTTTTTTTCTGATTGAAGTCAAATTGGATGTTTCTTTCCCAAATGTCGGTGATTAGTTTCGTTCTAGTTTAATGGATGATGTTAACTTGTTAATGATTAGTTTCGGTCAAGTTTAATGGGTAATATCACTTATTTTCTCTTTATAAACAATTTTCTTAACAGATGGTAAATGGCTGTGCCAGGAAGGTGACTTTGAGTTCTTGAGTAAATATTTTATGTTGTAGTTTTTCATTGTAAATTTTTCTTGTCTGAATCAATCTCTAGTCAAATGAAATCTTCCTTGGGTTCAGTATGCAGGTTGTCTGTGCTTGTTTTCCCTTCTAATTTAGTTAGAGATATGTGTATGTTTTCAAATTGAGAGACATTGGATGCTGAACCACCTTTCGGTGCATCTTTTAGGAACATACACACTATTTTTGTGAGTGTGTTTAAGGTCAGTACATCGGAGGGTGAATTGTTCTTGATCCTGAATACGTTCTAAGAGTATCTATTAGAGAAGTTCTTGAAAGAACTTTTCCTAGTGGTGATGATTATAACACTAAACTTCTATGACCAATTCCTTAGGAATGTTCCATCCTATTTGTTATGGTAATTAGTCAAAGGGGGCATTATGTTCAATTCAAGGCTTTTTGTTGAAAATCTGCCGAAGATGGTGGAAAGGGTAGGGGCACAAAACTTTTGTAGCTTCGTCCAAGTCTGAGCAATGGAGTTTCTGTCAAGGGTCAAACATCAGAATGGTTCTTTGTTATCAAAGGATTCTCTGAAATGTTGATTTTTAGCAATCATCAATTGGCAAAATTTCTTGAGTGATATTGCCAGATTAAATTTGAGATCAAGAAGAATTCTTTACATACTGCCATTACAATTATATTGTTCTTCATGTGTATTATATGGTGATAACCGCGAATGCTGCAGAACCCCAGCAAGGCACCTGTTGTTCAGAAGCAAATTTTTTTTTTTTTTTTGGAAAGCGAGCAGGGTTATTTAGGATCCCCAAACCTTAGAAATGAAAAAAGATGATGATAAAGTTTACAATCACTCATACGTTCACTCGTGACAGCGTCCACAGGACAAAAAGCTTGCTTCAAATCTTCAACAAAGAACCTAATTAGTTCTAGAATCACCGTCTCCAAGTTGGGGTGTAACCTTGCAAAAAGTTCTGCTACTAAGGTAGTTGCATGATAGACCTGCCATAACTTTTCTTCCTCATAAGTACCAATCAATCCTTTAATCACTCTCATGACGTGAGGTATACCTAACGTAGGCCCTAGGATGTATGAGAAGTCGTCGTAAGGATACAAGCCACATCGAATCATGATAAAAAAAACCATTGAATGCTAGCACTAATCTAGCATCCATACAAGGTGCTAATAAGCAGTTGCATTCTACTTGTAGTATCATCATCAGTTACCTGAATTTAGGATTGATCTTCTTGCTTCGAGAGGACCTTCGAGGAACATATGTCGTGGGAGACTGGATAACCTCACGTTCTTCTTCATTAGTGTTTTGCCCCACCTTTGCTGCTTCCTCTTCAAGTGAAGTATGAATTTCAACGACCAATGCATCCTTGCCTATTTTTGCAATTGCTGAATGCAGACCCTTAACGGCTTGGGGTGTTAGACAATCCATGAGCGTTGTGGGATCTTCCCCCAATCCTCTTATACCAGCGATTGCGCGAAGCACCTCCACTACTTGCTTTTCCTCTGAGGTAGATATGGGGGTGGACAGACCTGGCTCTGCTTCTACTTCAGCGTCTGCTCCTTTGGCTTGCATTACCACAGGTGGCACCTCGGTGTCAAGGACTGGTTGCGGGAGAGAAGAATTAGTGCTTAGCTTATCAGAGTCAGTGTTTGCACCCATGTCATGTATAGCATTGTCTGTGCACGGCTCGTTCACATGCTCGCATGTGTTGGAGGTCTCCGCGTTCATGTGTGATGGAACATTACTGCTGCTAGACTTCCTATTCGTTGCCATGTGCTTTTTCTTTGGTACCTCCCAGCCCTCCTCTGTCGCTGCTAGCTGAGTTTTATTGTTAACTGGTCTGTAAAATTTGACTGCAGGCCGCTTAGCATCAGCCTTGGGGCACTTCTCAGTGCTATGACCAAACACCTTGCAGTGTTTGCAACGAACAGGTTTCCACATATAGTCTACACCCACTATATATGTGCGGTCATCATCGACAACCACAGGAATTTCGCTCGGGAAAGTGCTGTTAATGTTAACCTCAACGCAGACTTTAGCGAAGTTCATTCGAGTCTTATCCTCCGTAGCTTTGTCAAGTTTTAAGGGAGCACCGACTGCACTGGCGATAGCTTCGATACCTTTGGGGTTCCAGAACAATAGGGGAACATTCTTCAAACAGATCCAGATCGGGATAGTATTCAAAGCAGAGATAACGTCCTCAAGGAAAGGTCTCCATGGATGTAAGATAAAAAGTCTACTTGCAATGTGCAAAGAGCCAATGTCTAATACCTTTTCCTTGTCTTCTGGAGTATTGAACTTGAAAATAAAAGTATTCTCACTGTGTGTCTTCATGTCAAAGCCATTTTTAAGTTTCCATGTACGTGAGAGTACCTCTTTGACATAGCCAAAAGCTAATCGTTTGCCGACAAAGTTACCAATGATAAGTTCCTCGCAAGCCTTGCGCTCCGCAACAAAGTCAGAGGACTGCAACTTTACCACCGCAATGCCACTGGACATAGTTGGAGGATGATATGAAAGTTTTGTGGTGCCTGAGCCTTGATTGTTTGCAAGGATCTCTGCCCATGGCTTCTTTGCAGGGGCTGCATGGGCCTGGCTAGCGCTGTCAGATCGCTCACCCAGATCATCAGTAACACCTATACCAGCACCAATAGGTACCTGGGCCTTGTTTAGATCTTCCCCGATCGGTCTTTCCGGAGACGAAGTAGGCGAGCCATTGCCTAGCAGTTTGATTGGTGAACCAGGACCATATCGAGCCTCCATCTCTGTGATCATTCGCTCGACATCTGGGTCGAGTTCAATCCTGTGACCAGAGGTAGGGTTAACGTTAGTTCCTCTCTTATCATGCAGTCCTACCCCACGAGAGGAGATGGGGTTGGCTGTGTGGTCTTGTTGAGTCGTCATCCACAGTACTGCAAGCAATCATCAAAGCTGCAAGCAATCATCAAGTCGAAACCCTAGCTCTCTCCTTCGAAACCCTAGCTCTCTCCTTCAAAACCCTAGCTCTCTCCTTATTGTTGGATGATGACGGTAACAAAAGGTTCGGTTGCCACCAATACGGGCACATTATTGATAGGACACAAAGCGAAAACTTCCATGAACATAAAGTTTGAACATAAACTAAAGAGAAATGTAAAAGTACTGGTCCTGTTTACTATCAAGTTACAATTGTTCAATGTAGGAAGTAAGCAAGAATGGTTATCCAGTTACTAGCTACCAAGATGATTTTGCTAGGTGTTGGAATGCTAGGTGTAGGAAGTAAGCAAATTTTTACCAGAAGCAGATGTCCAAACTTAACATTGGACAATGCATCTCAATTAACTAGGTGTTGGAATCCCTTAGTACATCATATGTAACATGATATGCTCTCTGGGAATGGCAACGATTACTCCAATGGCTGGTTTTCCCATCTTTAAAGTGTAAATTTACCACTTATCGAGTTCTTAGCCTGTTCACATTGTCAATACCATCTACTGCAAACAGTACCTTTGTGAGACCTGCGTTTTTTTTTTTTTTTTAAAAAAAAGATTTTTATAGGGCGGGTGTACTCAGCAAAGGTGGTGGGGGCACATAGCCACCCACCCCTTAAAATGAAACGACCCCCCCCCCCCTTTTCTTTTTCTTTCTCTTTTCTTTTTTTTTGGTTTCTGTTCGTTCCAGCAGCGAGCGAGCGATCGTCACCTCCTCCATTTTTCTCAGCGGTTTTTGGGTGATTTCTTCCCCAATCTCACCTCCTCCTCCTCGGTTCGTTCTCTCTTCTTTCCCTTCTTGCTTTCTTTGTTGGTTTTTCGAAAAAAAAAAAAAAATCATTTTTCATTTGGGTTGGGTTTGATCGGTTTCCATAGCTCCGATCAGCCGTGTTGGGGCCTTCGTGGCGTCCTTGGGAGCCCTTAGAACCGACATGCAAGACTGTTTTGGGGTTGGCCAAAAAAATTTTTCAAAAAAAATCAGGGTGCATGTTTGTTTGGAGGGTTCCTCGGCGTAAATCCGAGCTTTGGGTGCGTGGGTGAGCCTCACTTTCGTGACTCCGAGTGTCCTTAGACTCTTTTGCGGGCTGTTGTGCAGTTTGGTAGCGATCAGACCGGTGTAGGGAGGGTTTCGGCACGTTTTCGCCCCACTTTGGGTTGCGGCGGGGTGGTTGCCGAATTTTTTAGTGCCTGTAAGTTTTTCTTTCCGTCGCGCGCCGATTGTATTTATTTATTTATTTCAGTTTTCGGCTAGTTTACTCATTTCCGAGTCCGCCTTGCAGTTTTCGAATTTTCGTGGTCTCGCATTTGTTGTTTTGCGTGTTTGGAGCTTCGACCGGTAGGAATTGGGTTTTGAAAATCCATTCCGCCAGGTGAGTGGAACTATAATATTTATTTTGATAAAATAATTACTTGAAATCCTGAATTGAATTTTTACAGTATACCGTCAATTGTATAGAATTGAATTCAGATCCGAAAATTCGGAGTTTTCAGATATTTCGAGGATTGTGTTAGTTATGTGTGAATGAATTATGCATTGGATTTTCGGAAAACGTGATATACTTGAATGAAATCGAATAGTAATTTTGGTGTAATTAGGCTTTGGTGTAATGACATGAGACTGGTATGCTTTGTTTTCTAGTTTGCATAGCCTATCATGTTACCGTGGATTTTCGAGTCTTGAGCATGTATGATAAGCGACTCGAGTAAATTTATTGTGGTGAATTGGGTCATGTTGGGACCCTGGCATAGTCGTGGTTTTATAAAAAAATTGCCGAATTGTTTATGATTGCACGTTTGTACATTTGGTTATGTACAGATAGTAGTATAAGTGTCTTTACCCCGCTATAATGCCTGTTGTGCCGATGCTTAGGAGCTTGCTCGCATCGTGAGTTGGATGGTGCTTGAGATGACTCGCACCTGACATTGTGGACGCTACTGCATGTGGCAAGCTTGCTGAGGTGCGGTGAGCTCCCGCACGCACTTGCCACTATAGAGTGCAGTAGGACGGGTCCCGGAGGACGTGCTTTGGAGATTACTCGCTTTCCCTCCCAGCGCGCTTGATTTTGATTATGTTAGGTTGGCCGTGTTAGGCCAGTCGTTCGGGATGTTTGAGTTTGTATCCTGGCAGATGGCACTCCATTAGGATACAAACAAGCCTGAAGTGGTACTGGTGCACGTTGTGGGATGTGTCTGGGTGAGACACATTCGTAGGGTATGCGGATACCTACGATATGAGACACTTATATAGAATTTTACAGGATTTTTTGATTTCAACCTAATTGCTATACCTAGGAGGCTAGGAAGAATTATGAGATTGTTTTATTTCCATTGCTTGATATTTACCATGTTTGAATCGTGTGTAATGATTGACATATATCGTAAACTGGTAGTTATTGTTGAATCTGAAATGTTTGTGTTGTTGCTTGAACTTAGAAACATTATCCTTAGAGACACAGTGTGATTTAGACTTTAGAACTTGTTGCTTATTCATTGTTGTGTGGCATGAATTTTCCTTGTTTATTATTCTGTTATTTGTATTTAGTTCGCTCGCACCAGCTAGCTTTGTGCTTTGCTGACCCCGCAAGGGGTGTGCTTCTATTGGAGTGCAGGCAGTGTTGGAGTTCCTGCTGATCGTGGCGCGTAGGCCCCAGTTTTCGTTGTAGGAGCGTTTTGTGCTTTTTGGTTGTGTCCACCCTGTACGGGTATGTTTTGCTTCCTCTGTGTTTCAGATGTACTATATTGTTAAACTAAATGTTTGTATACTGGTTTTGTCGCTAAGACTCTGGCGGGGCGAATCAAATATATATTTATTTTGTTCAAACTTTAGCGTAGTTTTATTTTCGTTTGTTTATCGTATCAAGAATGTGTTATATTATGATGTTGTGGCCGGTTACGATCCGCCTGTGTACGTGTTAGTTCACGCATCGGCACGCTGCGATTCCCGTGGCGGGTCGGGGCGTGACAACCTTGGTGCTTTCAGGGAGAATTCAATGCAAAGAGCTTGGTTAAGTCTTTTTTCAGAGCTGTTGCACACACTTCTCTCCCCTAGAGTTTCATTCATGTATGATTATGGACGATTGAAGATATTCATTTTTTTTTATTTCAACTAGAATTCAGATTCATATTTCCTTCGGAACTCACCATGCTAGGATGTTAAGATTGTGCATAGTACCATTTACTAACTGGTAAGACTAACCTTGTTAGATTAGCGTCAAGCTTCGACCACAAGGCAGCAGGGCTGTCAAAACAAAGTTAACCAAAAAACATACCTATGTAGAGCCACATTAATCAGCAGATAGTTATCCAATGTTCAGTTTCATATACATAAGAACTACTTTGCCATTTCCATTCACATTAGTGTGATTAGGGGTTCAAATGAGCTTACAGATTGTTCTTGTATTCTGCACTAATAATTCAAGATGCGACCATATGAAGTTCCAAACAAAACTCAATGTGCACAAAAACAAAAATTATTTTCTCTGTCACTTGTTTGAATAAGTTCCTTCAGGGTTGGCTTCTGACAGAGAGAGTTCAGACCTAACACCATCATCTCTACAAACATATATGCACAAAAAGCACAATTTCGCAAAGAAAACACAGAGATTGTATTCTAAGAACAAAAAGAACAAACAAAAACTGAACCACGAAAAACAAAACAGATGATAAACCAAAGAACAAGAAGAAAGACACACCAGTCTTCTAATTCCATGAATTATCAAAAGCGGCGGAAGTGATTGCCTGCGCAAACTCCTGAAAGCTAATACGACCATCTCCATCCGTATCTGCCTCTTTGATCATCCCTGTTAGCTCTTTAGCCGTAAGCGCGTGGCCTAGTCTAGCCATTGAATGCGCCAATTCTGCAGCTGTAATGTACCCATTCCCGTCTCGATCAAACACCTTGAACAGCTGCTGAAGCTGTTCTTCTGTGTAGGGAGATCTCTCTGGTAGAAGATCAGGTGCCACCAGTGCTACAAATTCTGAAAACTCAACAAGCCCATTGCTGTTGATATCTGCCTTCTGAATTAGTGCTTCTAATTGCTCTGGGCTCGGTTTTAGCCCCAGAGATCGAAGCAATGATCCTAGTTCTAACTGCGTTAGGCTTCCATCATTGTTTCGATCAAATGATCGAAAAATCTCCCTTAGCTCTGCCAATTGCTCATCATCTAATTGTACAGATTCATTGTTGTTCATTTCCCCCTGTAATCTATTCATTTTTTTCTTCCACTCTTCTCTATCTTTTCCTCTTATATCACCTCAAACAAAAACAAAAACTCAATCGCCTACACCTTTATAGAACCATTTGATCCGATCTCATCAATACCCTTTATCTAATTCTGCAAAATTGATCTTGTTCTACAATCAAAAATACTCAGCGATCTAATCTACCAAATATTTTGCCTCCTCTGCTTTGCCAATTGATGAATGAATTTATGGGTTTTTTTTTAAATGGGATCAATAAACAAGTCAACAGATTCATGCACTGGGGATCATTGAAAAATAGTTTCGATTCGAGGGGTTGTTCCTTGTGGGGGTTAGTTGAAGAAGATGTTCTTGTCTGGGTGGATTCAAACCTATATGCTTAGATTAAGGATCTATCTTAGTTTTTTTGGGGATTGGGAAGAAGAGAGAACAAGAAGAAGGACAAAGGAGGAATTGTTATTGTTGTTGGTTTGTATGTAAAAAAATATAGATATATATTGGTCGGCATCAGCTATTATGCCTTTCTCGTGACAAAAAGAAGGATTCATTGAAGAAGAAAAAATGTAATTCTCATTTTAGCAAAAGAAACGGCGAGATAAATGGGAAGAAGATCCGTGAATGTGGCACGTATTTCTTGCAAGAAGAAGAAGAAGATGACCAAGTATGAGAGATTGTAGAAATGTTACATGATAGAATTTATCGTGCCTAATGCCTATAGAAAATGCACACCTACTAGTTGTTTTGGGCGCTAACTATCTGTCAAAATGACATCGTTGTCAATGAGGTACTAGCTTAGTTGTAAGTTTGTGACAGATGATATAACAAGTCTAGAATTCGATGAATTAGTGAAATGATATGAGTTGTGTTACATAATGTGATCATCATCATTGCAACAAATTTAGCATCTCGTGTGGGGGCACATAAACCATTATCCACCTTGTAAAGTTAAAATACACAATTGAATGGTTATCCAAAGTCATATTTTGCGGTAGGGTATGGTGACCATACATCTTGCGACTTTTTTTTTTTTTAGGACACCAACACTTTTGTAAAGTCATATTTGGTTAGGTAGCGAATTTTTTGACACCAACACTTTTATTGAAAGACACTACTACCTTTTTTAAGCACACTATCACCTACTGAAAGACACCACCAATTAAAAAAAAATCACACCACTACATATCTTCCCTCTCTTCTCTTTCAAGGAACAACACCACCTCTGCACCGCCTCACCCTGCCATTGTCGCCCCTCCCATCAGTCGGTCACGCCTCTCCTATGTTTTTTTCTTCTTCTTTTATTCTCCATCGCTCGACACCACCCCACCCCGTCTCATTCTTCTTTTCTTGTCCTCTATTTTTTTTACCCTCCAACAAATTCATGCGAATGGGGGTTCCCCATACACAGGAGCTTGCGTGAGGGCAAAATTTTGCTCGAGGAAAAAAACCAAATCAAGAAGTTAATAAGAAGGATGTGGGCCGGGGTGGTGCGCCTTGGCATCAAGAGGGGTGGTGCAGCCGGCAGCAATGCGATAGTGGTGGTTGTTGTTCCTGAGAAACAAGAGATGAACAATGATCTGAGAAGGGTTTATATTAGTGGTATCACTTAACACATAAAAAAGAAGTGGTGACATCCTTCAACACATAAAAAAAAATGATAGTGTTCTTCAGTAAAAGTGGAGATATAAAAAAAGTTATATTTTTAATTTTTTTTATTTTATTATCAGGGATTAGCAACACTTTTGGGGTTTTTTCTTATGCGACTCTGTCGAGCCATGAGTATTGAAAGTCGTACTACTAAACTTGAGGCCAATGAGAAAAAGCTTTGGACTATCTAATTTCTGACATGTCCATATTTTAGCAACGTGAATTGTGAACCATGGCAGTGTTGTTCGGGTTATTAAATCAATATATTGTACTACTACAACGACTGCAGGTCTAAATGAATGGTACAATGTTTTCAACCTCATTTTATATTTCAATTTTGTTCATAGTTATTTTTCAAAATTACAAACTATGCCTTATAATTATGTATTGGGCCTTAAAAATTCAAATCATCCAAAACCCAACTCATGTGTATAGTACAATTGCCTAATCCAAATCCAAACCCACTATTGAACCATGTTCTATCCAATTTATAACCCAACTAAATTCTACATCGTACAATCATACCTAGAATATTGACAAACTCTCCTGTAGATTTTTTTGTTTATTTCATATTTAGTCCTAATCTTTAATTTAATCAATTACTGATATCTCCTAAAAATTTTGATAATTTTACATTGACCCTTTACTCTGATTAGATGACACCCAAATGTAGGCTAAAGAGAACTATTGGGCCTGAGTTTTAAAATGGGCTTAACTCTAATATTTAGCAAACCAATGAAATTTTTTTTTTCTAATATACCATTTTTTAATATTTGGTTCATATATTTCTATTATTGCAAATTGCATTACAGGTGTGTGCGATTGACTTAATAATTTTAACTTATAAATCTTTTTTTTTCAATAAAAATCACTACTCCAATTCTCTAACTTTTTAATTCGCACTTATGGACTCATTGAATTCTAAAACACAACAATCCAAAATATACGTGCACGTAAAGCGCTTCGACACACTACACTAGTGTGCTGCAATTGGTGTTGAAACAATGGTACCAAGCCGTCAAGCCAAAAAAATTTCCATGATACTGTTTAGAGTTAGACAAAAGTTTGACAATGTATGAGAAAGATCATGGGCTATAACATTTTGCCTTCCAAAAAAAAAAGATCATGGGCATGTAGAATAAAAGGCCGAAATTATGGGCCCATAAAACAAATGCCCGTTGGACTATTTTCAACTATGGGCCTTTTGCGCTATTGTGCCCGGCACAAACTTTTCTAGAGAGCCAGGTCAGGCCAGGCCCAATACCATCCATCATCCTAAAGATGCTCATAATGTCACAATCGAACACAATTACACGGACAGAGAACCCCTGTCACTATCCTGGCTCTCTAGATTTTTGGGCCCGGCACACTGTGTGGCATTATGTTCCAAAAGGCTTTTGGACATTTTGTTAATCTGTTCTACCATTGGCATTTATCGTGATTTTTTTTCTTTCTAACTCCTCCCACCCAATGCCATCGGTAGGGTTTGAACCCTGTGATTTCATCCGCCACATGCATACCACTAAGCTGGTACTACATTGGCTTAGTTTATTAGTCTTTCCAAACTCAAATGTTTTTTAAACACCTATTTGTATACATGTTTAATGTTAATTAGTGATCAATGGAATCTTATTCAAATCGATAAATTCCTGTATGTGGATTAGATCTAACCATTAAGACAGAACCACTTTTATTGCAATTATTCGTGATAATTGATCAAGAAATGATTGTTAGTTTCCAATCATTTACCAAAACACATTCGTTTTAATTATTTAGAAAAAAAACATTGTAGGTTTCTAGTTTTTTTTTTTTTTTTTTTTTGGTTTTTAGTTTCTTAATGCTCTCAGGACTATACTTTCTATCTGAGATTACTAACAAAATCAATTGAAATGCAATGAGGGCACATACAATCAATTGAATTTTTTTAATCGTGACAAAATTAGGTAATACAAGCATTAATACACAACATTTGCAATGTGATCATTTAGTCATTTAACAGCAGCATATAAGAAAAGGCATTTGAGTATTTGGCACCAGTATTTATACTCACTCACATCCAATAATGCACGGAGTCGGACTCGGACACGAATACGATACGGCGACTCGGCAATTTTCAAAAAAATAGGACTCGGCGAACGGTCAAACTTAATTTTTTAATATATTTTTTTTGTAACTTATAAGAATATAAAATCATAAATAAATTAATAATACTATTAAACAATCCAAACATATCAATAAAGCATTCAAATTCATTCATTCAAATTTACAAATGCATCATAAAGTCAAGCTCAACTGCTCAAGTCATACTCATAAAGCATAAGCAATATAATTTCATTAACTTGATAATGTAAATAAAATGTAAATTGTAAATTGATAATTTCAAAAACTCACCAGCGAGGCGGCTACATTTCTTCTTCTTCATTAACTAGCGGATCAATTGTCGCATTTTCTTCATTCAATAGCCCAGCCTCTAGCTCAGGTTCATCAAGTGAAAGACTGACAATCTCAAGCATTCCAGTAGCATCCAAATCCAACGAATCAATAGTATCTCCTGCGATATCTCACATCTTTGTCTCACCTTCTTTGTACTCTTGTTTTCTTCTTGACAAAAGACGAAAGTTGGAATGCACATACACTAAATCTTCAGCTCGTTGTGGGGTCAATTTCTTCCTTTTTAATGAGTGGATGTTGTTATACGTGCTCCAATTCCTCTCACAACATGAGGAAGAACAATGTTGCCCAAGTAACTTCAAAGCAATATTCAGGAGTAATGGTGCACAGGTACCATGAGAAACCCACCACACATCAGGTTCTAGGTATGTTCTATTCTGTATAGCATCACCTTCTGCAAACTGTCCAGTACCCGTTGAAAACCTAGCATACTCTGTAATAACCAATCTTCTTTCTTCAATATTAGGAAAGTATCTCTTGAAACACTTATCTCTCTCCTTTGTAATCTCAGGATATATGTGTGGCGAAATACGATTAGGATCCTCTTCAAGCCATTATCTGCTATAATACCTATATATAAGCAATGTCAATCACAAATTAATATATAAACATTAAGTGTATAACTCATGAATTCTAGTCTTCTAGTCAAGACTCAAGAATAAGTAGAATAAAAAGTTTTAAACAATGTAATTATTTACCTTGGATTCAAGGAATGTGCTAAGCAATGCAGTGGTGTGTTGTTTTTCTCCCATCGATCTACCAATATCTGATGCACCACTGAACAAAACTTAGACTCCTCACTATTTTCCTTTCCTTCATGGCGGTAAATAACTTGTTTCACTTTCTCAATCATAACATCCCACATCTCATACACCAAGTGAAGACAAGACTTATCTGTATCAGCCCTCCGCAACATTGAATAAATAGGCTATGTGAAACGAAGTACATGGTCCACTTTGTCCCACCACAAGTCATCCAATAGTTTTCCTTTCACAATCCGTGCTTTCTCAACATCATCTTCCCTATAGGAATCCCACTGATCTCAATTCACCATACTTTGGATGCTATTTTTAATGTCTTTCAACCTCTTGAGCATAATTATGCTTGAAGCAAAGTGTGTCTCTGCTATGTAAAGCAACTTCATTCTTGAATGCTCATTAAACATATGCAACCTCATGGAATGGTTCATGATAAAGTTCTTGATCAGCACCCCATCCCCAACAACATCAATAATCCAACTACACAAACTGTAGGCCTTTTCATTTGCAGGCGTGTTCTTTGGAGCGCATATATGTTCTTCAAGGCAAGGTTGAGAGTGTGGACTACACAAGGTGTCCAAAAAACCTCAGGATACTGGCTCTCAACAAGTAAACCTGCAGCCTTACAACTGGAGCATTGTCGGTTATAACTTGAATCACATTACGTGGCCCAACGTCACGTACGACTTCCTTGATCAAATCAGCAATGAAGAACTTGTCTTTGTATTCCCCTTCACAGTTCGCAGCCTTCAAGAACATTGGACCACCCTCATTAATCACTATGAAATTAATGAGAGACCTCCTTTGAGAATCAGTCCACCCATCACAAACAATGGTTGCCCCTTTAGTAACCCATGTGAACTTTGTTGCCTCCAACAACCTCTGAATGTTGCCCCTTTCATTTTGAAGCAATGTCGTCCTCAATGCATTATACAAAGGGATCTTGTAACCACTAATGAACTTTGTTTTATTTGTTGCATATGTGAAAGCCTCCTGAAAATGCGGATTCCTTGCAAGGTTGAATGGCAATGCAGCTGAGTAGAACACCCTTGCAATCAAAGCATCCAACTTTTGTCGCTCACTCGTATTGAAAGCATTTGCAATAGGATTATTAGTGGCTCTCCTCTTCCTTTGTTCATTGTATGGAACTGAAGGACCAACCCCCACCCCCCCCCCCCCCCCCCCCCACTACTTGAACCTGGGTGCGGGTGACTACTTGATCCCACTGAAGGAGGTAAAGGAACACTTCGCACCCTTGAACTTTCTGCTCTCAATGCAACTTCATCAACAAATTGTCGCACCTCTCTAAGTTGTATGGGGGAGATTTTGGCACAAATAGCTATCCCACGGCCTGTTATCTTCAACAAGTGGTCCTTCAATCTAGTAAGAGATCCCGTATACTCTTTCTGACAAAAGTTACACCGCCATCTAAGGTTTTCCCCACCTTCACTTGGTCTTCTTATTATTGTCACATGCTTCCAAAGATCATCTCCAGTTACTTGGCCTAAAACCAGTTTTAGTTTTTCTTTAGTTTTCAAACTTTTCAGCCAATAGGTGCAAGCTCAAATATGTGGTATTTGAAGTATTTCATTAATGCTTTCATATATATGCAGAGAAAGAAAAGAAAAAAAAAACAGCAAAAAAAGGAAATTGCAGCAAAAAAATGATTCGCAGGAAAAAAAAAACGAAATTGCAGGATCAATTGATCTCAGAAATCAATTTCAGGAATCGATCGATCTCAGAAATCTCAGGAATCGATCTCAGGTATCGATGGATCGATCGATCTCAGAAATCGCAGGATAGATCTCAGGAATCGGAGGAAAAAAAAAAGCAAAAAACAAAGAAAATAGCAGAAATCGCAGGAAAAAAAAACGAAATCGATCGATCTACCTGGTGTTGATGAGGACGCCATAGATTCTCTGTTATGAGTTCTCTCTACCTTCGCCTCTCGATCTTTCTACCTCCGTCTCTCGATCGATTCTCTGTTCAAAGTGTGGGTTTGTGGGAGTTAGGGTTTGCCTGTGTGGGAGGAATGATCGATCGATCTGATTTATTTGCAAAATTTAAAGTCAACGAATTTTGACCATGTTTGGACCATGTCCAAAACAGTCAACGAATTTTGACCGTTGACCCCGTGTCCAATACGTGTCGGGCGCGAATCTATGTCCGACACGCATTTGACGCATGATACAGAGGTTTTTCGGAGAGTCGGTGCATCCTTGCTCACATCATTCATCTAATTTTTTCTTTCTCACACCATGCACTTTTTGTTTCACACCACAATTCTCTTCCACACTCGTAAAGGAAAAACTTAAATCCTTCTAACCTCCCAAATTCAAAATGATCAAAAGCTCCCTCTCCCCTCCCAACTTCCCCTCTTCTCACAACCATCATTATTTTTCCAACATCATTTTCTTCTTTGATCTACTTATTCTTCTTTCATGATCTTCTTTTTATTCTCGGCATCTTATTCTCTCATTTCTCTTCTTTTCTTCCTTCCTCATCCGAGGGCATTCCAAAACACCCCTTGCATATCCTTTCCACTCTCTCAAATTGAAAAATTGAAAACAAAGTCGAAAAACACAAAAAATCGGGGAACCCATCATCGCACAAGCCGTCACGAGGGCGAAAAAATAGAGTGCGAGGGGAAGGAGAAGAAGTAGAGGGAGAGGGGTGACAACATGTGCAAGAAGAATAGAGAGTGGGAGAAGAAGAGAGGGAGAACTGAGAGATAGTAGGAGATTTTGGAGAGGGGAAGGAAGAAAAGAAGAAGATAGTGAGGGGAATGAGAAGAAAAAGATGGAGAATGGGCGACAGTGGTTGTGATTCCATCTCCTCTATCTCTCGTCGTCGCCTATCGTCTCTCACCGTCCCTCGCAATCGATCGTCCATCTTCCTCATTACCCCTTCCAAGTTGGTGTTATTGTTCTTGAGAACAGAATGAGAGAAGAAGATGATGAAATAACGATTTTTTTTGTTGTGCGAGAAAGCAGGCCAAAAAAAAAAAAAAATGGATGGATAGTATAGGTGAGAGCGAGTTGCGGTGTGAGCGAGAGTAAGTTGTGACATGGAGTAGTCTTGGGGCAACATAGCAGTCCCAAAGAAATCGAACCATTTGATATGGATTGATCGACTTGCTTCTGTGATGCTTCACTTGAGTTTTAGTATTATTACAAAGTACAAACACTAATACTGACTAATTAGTAGTCTGAAAAAACAAGCAACATGAGGCAAAGAGATTTGGTAAGGGAATCATATTTGAGACCCACCACACCAAACAAAAACATCACAAACACACAAAACAATATCATGTAGACAAAGCTGGTTTCCTTGACTTGAATCATGTATTCAAATCAAACACAGACTACTCAAAGCATCTTTATCTTTCTTTCCCCAGGGAGGAGATTCTTTAGTTTTGCACATCTTGCCTTCTTCCATAATTCAGCTAATAAAATTATTATAAAGGAGTAAAATAGTGAAAAAAATAAGTTCATTATGTCTAAATGTACTAGCAAATTACAAAAACTATGCCCTTTTATATTCTCTAATTTTTCTTCGCCATAATTAATTTGCCCGTGTCAAGTTTTCATACTTTGCGATGAACATGCGACACGTTAAATATGTTTAGTACATGATAAACAGATGATAGAACTTAGCAGTTTTGTCCTCGCCGACCTTGATGATTTGGACTCTGGAAAAAATGAGCAGTGGTTAATATCAGGAATCACCGTTGTGGTGGTCAAAAGCACTTTAATGCTTTAGTCAAATCTCGATGAAAAGATGAGTGAAAACAATATATAAATTACAGTATGTGTGCGTACTTTTCTTTCTCTTTTCATCCATCTCTTATAGCGAGTGTTCCCCTACTAATTGTCCATGTGATTTAGAGCGTGATGGAGAGAATAAATCTCGCATAAGATCTCACATGGGTATTGATTGGGTATCTTCGGCACTTGGCTTTGTTCAGGATCCAATTCTTGATTGGGCTAAAGTTGATTTCGTGCAAGTGGATCTCGAGGATATGACAGCTCCCAAATTCATTATTCTGACCTTATTGTCCTGAGTCAAACTTTGAGATCTGTACCTATGGGGTTTATGTGTCTTGGGCATGAGCACCTGACTTACGAGCTGAATAATAGTTGCTGCATAGAATCGCTTAGAACAACGTTGAAGTCTCTTACATACTAGGATTAGCTCATGCCACGTATATAACTGTGATTCAGTGACTATTGGATGTCTCATTAATTACGATAAATGAAATATACGAGTCACAAAATTTCAAAATTTTTAACTTTAATTGACCATTGGAGATGGCTTATCCATATCCAAATACAATAAACATGCTGAAAATGACTAGATAGTAGATAAGGTTGATAATTTTTTCACCTTGAGACACTAGGTGGACAAAATAGTGTTAATCAAAAGAACTAAGACCAAGAAAACTAGCTACATAATCCAAAATTTCAGTTTTTTAAGTTGGCTGCTAAGTTCATGCACGCAAGAGTCGGGTCAAAATCCAAACCTTCCGTAAGTCCAAAATGCCAACTTCGTCTCTTCTCTCCACATATATACCTATTTTGACTCTTGATCCTCCATCTACTCACTCTCTAGTATAGCATCAACTGGTGCCGGTTAGGCGCCTGAGCGGGTTTTTAAATTTGTCAAAATATTTTAATTAAAAAAATAAAAATTTAAGATTATTTTTGTGTTATTTTTATTATTTAATTTTTCATGATTATAAAATTTACATATTTATCTTGACATTAAATTGAAAATAATTTATATGTTATTATATTTAATTTTTATAAATTATAATTAAAAAACCGCCTAACCTCTTCATCAGGCCTTAGCGCTAGTTCCCTGCTCGCCGCCCGCGTAAAACATTCTCCAACTTTAGACAAGTGGTCCAATGTCAAGCTAAGAGTCCATTGCTTATCCAACTTCCTATCTACACAATATCACGACAATTTTCGAAATTAAGGAGTAGAAACAACCACAATCCGAAATTAAATGAGAATCCAACACACCACATCTCTCTCTCTCTCTCTCTTCCCGCCCCTTCCGACCGTTACAGTCCAAAGGCATTTCACCGTTCAATCAAATCTTACACGCATCTCGAGCAAAATCCAACTGCACATGCTTATAGTCTACTTTCCACTTTGGTAGTAACTTGGACGACACACTTGTCATAATTACAACTGAGCCACTAGTAGTAGTACAACACATCCATCACTCATTGCAAAAGCTCTCATTTTTATCTCTCACCACTATAAGCAATAACACACAACACATCTCTTCTTTTCTTCTTCATCTTCTTCTTGAAACTCCAACACTCTGTTACTCTTCTTCTTCTCAGTTTTATAAAGTTTCTTGTTCTTTTTGATAATGTAAAACCCTAGCTAGGTTAGGGTAGGGTTTTAAAAGAACAAGAACTAACCTAATCTTGATTTGATCGAACTAAAATTTGATGGGGAATTGTTGCAGATCTCCGGCGGCAGTGGCGAGGGAGGACGTGAAGTCCTTAAATTACACCTCACACGATTACCACACCAAGAAAGACCGAGGAGTTTCTGGAACGACGGCAAAAAAGAAGACAGTCACGGTACTGAGCGGGATCTCAAAGGAGAGGATAGAGGAGAAGTATGTAGTGGACAGAGAATTAGGTCGAGGAGAGTTCGGAGTAACATACTTATGCATCGATCGTGACACGAGAGAGTTACTCGCCTGTAAGTCGATTTCGAAGCGGAAGCTGAGGACAGCTGTGGACGTGGAAGATGTGAGGAGGGAGGTGGCGATAATGAAGCATTTGCCGAAGAATTCAAGCATTGTTAGCTTGAGGGAAGCTAGGGAGGACGAGAATGCAGTTCATTTGGTTATGGAGCTGTGTGAAGGAGGTGAGCTTTTTGATCGGATCGTGGCTAGAGGGCATTATACGGAGAGAGCGGCCGCGAATGTTACGAGAACGATTATGGAGGTTGTGCAGTTGTGTCATAATCACGGTGTCATTCATAGGGACTTGAAGCCGGAGAATTTCTTGTTTGCGAATAAGAAGGAGAATTCGCCACTCAAGGCTATTGATTTCGGGCTTTCTATATTCTTCAAGCCTGGTGAGTGAGTGTTTGAATTACATTTTGGTTTAATTAGTCAGTGATTTGAAATTTATTAGGATGCAATACAATATAGTGAGATAATGTTTGTATGTTTTTAGAAGATTAGTTATTAGTTAAACCTAGATTATAAGTTTTAACAATTTTTTACCTAATTGGAAGGATCGAATTTTGAAATGTAAGGTGATCTATGTATGGTTACATCATTAGTTCTTCGAAGTTGTTGAAGAGTGTCGCTTAGATATAGCTAGTTATTGAAGAGATTGTAGGAGTGGACATGTGTGAGGAATGTATTGTAAAAGCATGGATCTTGCTCCTGTCCATTTAACACCTTTTGGGAGGTTGCAGTAGCCGCTACATCTTGGTCTCAATGGGTTGGAAGACTATCCACAATGCTATATGTTGGAGTTTATGGTAGAAAGAAACACAAGAATCTTCAAAATAAGATGGTGGATGGTGAGAGTATTGTAATGGACATCTTGGCTCTTGTGTGGCACTAGGGATCCTCTGACCTTGTGTTAAGATTAGATGGATGTACTTTGAGT
Source organism: Berberis vulgaris (assembly GCA_963556465.1). Taxonomy (NCBI): domain Eukaryota; kingdom Viridiplantae; phylum Streptophyta; class Magnoliopsida; order Ranunculales; family Berberidaceae; genus Berberis; species Berberis vulgaris. Next base: position 3,996,523 of record OY747135.1, read on the forward strand.
CTTTTGTTGTAGATTAGTTATCTTATTTAAGGAAGCCATGATCTTTCGACTCGACTTGTTTTGCACTTAATTTTCTCTAATATAGTTGAAACCTTACATGGGTATAGGGTTTAGTATAATTCGACTATATGACCTTGACTGAAAAATCTCTAGTGTCTTTGACACAAGAACGCAATCTGAGACGTGATAGTCTTAGACAGTGGAGCATCATTGTTGTATTGTATAAGATAAGAAAATACAATGAGCTTGGCTTCTAAAGCGCCGGTCTAAGTCTCTTCTTTGCTCCTTTCAAAGCACTTTTTAGTGAAGAACTATGGAATGTCCTGCATTCCAGCTTGTTTGGATCACATAAAAACTAACATGCTAATGATGCGGTTATATTCATTTGGCAATAGCTTCGGTCACAAATCACTCTTGAGTTCATTGTTGAAACTCTTGAAAGTAAAAAATAATTTACCATTTTTTTTTTTTCCTTTAGACTGAACAGGGATCTTAATTGACTGGATATAAATGCCTGATACCTATCTTGACATTCCAGGTGAACGGTTCTCTGAAATTGTTGGAAGTCCATATTACATGGCCCCTGAAGTGCTCAAGCGCAATTATGGACCTGAAATAGATATATGGAGTGCTGGTGTTATACTCTACATTTTGTTATGTGGTGTTCCTCCATTTTGGGCTGGTAAGGTTTTTCCAAACTCCTAGGTGCACCTATGCATTCAACTCTTTCTAGAAGATCATGATTTTTCATTTCGTGGATCAGATTTCAGGAATTTCTTTTTCATAATGATTTAATAACACTGTTATTAGTCCTGTGGAAAACATTTCTAGGTTCTAATGTACAAAAAGAGCCTAGACTGTCCTCTTTGCCATATGGTGAATTAACATTATTTTTCATAATCCAAATCAATCATTTACTGTTTGGTCTTACCAAACCAAAGCAAATAATTGGTTCTTCATCTGTCCATTACATCTAATCTACCCTATTGTGGCCTTGTATGACTAGTCTTTAAAGCACCTTCAGAACCAGGGAAAACACAACCTGCTTCATTATCTCAAGTTCATTAACCATACCAGGATAGAGTGTTCTCACACCTTGTTAATATAAGATAGACCAGAATAAGCTAATGCCAAAACAGTTTTCTAGAGAACCAAGAATCAGACAAACTCAAGGTGTTTATGAAGGAAGATGCATCTAAATGTAACTGGATCATTCCTGCTCCATAGCTTGGTGATAACACGTGAAGCCAAGACTTAAAGACCTCTGCTCTATGAAAGACACTCATCCATGGACAGACTTCATAGATTAAATGCACTTGTCTGCATTTACTTCCAATCATATATTTTTAAATAATGTCAACATTTGTCTGACATTAAACTTTTTTTCCCTGTTGAAACGATCTTGGGTTCTAAAATGCAGAGTCGGAGCAAGGGGTTGCACAGGCTATCCTTCGTGGGCTAATAGATTTTAAACGGGATCCTTGGCCAAACATTTCAGATGGTGCTAAGAACTTGGTGCGACATATGTTGGAGCCTGATCCAAAGCTTCGTTTAACTGCAAAGCAAGTGCTTGGTATTGGACACCCTTCCTTCTTTTCATTTTTTTTCAGTCAGCAGAACTCTGTGCATTTCTTATGTGAACTAACTTTCATGCTTATTATTCAACTGGACTGACATTGAGAGTAGAGGCCAAACAAAAAATGTGAATTACTGTGATTAAACTTTACTAAATCTGTATGTGGTTGTGTGTCATTATTGACTACTCCTTTGATGCTTCTAACCTTAGTTTGCAACGAAATTACATTGGCAAAGGATTTGCCACATTGGAAACTGTTGAACTTACTAGAAACAAAACCTAACTTTCATTGGTGATTCAATAAAAATTGTAGAAAATGTCAGCTGAACAGAACTCAGAGTTGGAACTGCTAGTAATTATAGAATTTTATCAAGCACCACACCATATACAGTACAGTTGAATGATGTATTCCTTTACTATTTACAGAGCATCCTTGGGTGCAAAATGCTAAGAAGGCTCCAAATGTTCCTCTTGGAGACGTTGTCAAGTCAAGGCTTAAACAGTTTTCAATGATGAACAGATTCAAGAGGAAAGCCTTGAGGGTTGGTTGACTATTTCTATTCTTTTCCATGTTCTGCCGTTACTACTTATTCAATGGATTGTAGACTAATGAGGCTCTTGTGAATAGGTTATTGCAGATCATTTGTCCATTGAAGAAGTTGAAGACATTAAAGTAATGTTCAAGAAGATAGATTCGGATAATGATGGCATTGTTTCAGTTGAGGAACTGAAAACTGGACTTCGGAAATTTGGATCCCAGCTTGCAGAATCTGAAGTACAGATGCTCATTGAAGCTGTAAGTGTATAACTACTTTCACTCCTTAATAATGCACTTGGAAACATTATCGCCCTTCCATCACCAGCTACCACGACCACGATTCCTAAAAACCATATAGAACAGTGTGCTTTTTGTCAAGAAACAAGACACAGCGTCAATGTTGGCAGCTAGGCTATAACAGTATCTCATGAATATTGTTAATGATATAATTATTCTGCAGCTAACAAAGCATATTATGTAAGTTAACACTACATGTGTAACGATATTGACCTACAAGTGAATGAATATGACTAATAATAGTACTAAAATGTAGAAAAGTAAATAGTAATAATATGACAAATAATACTAAACTCATTGCTAGAAAAATAAATAGTACTAAAATGTAGAGGTGTGTGTTGTATTGTGTTTTTTTGGCTGACCTGTCCGCTTCTCATATTGGTGTCAAACAACAATAATACCGTCTCCATGTTGTAAAGGAGAGAGAGGGACACAGACACACATACCATTGAGATGATGCAGCAGGCAGGATTTGTATGTTCAATTATCAATATAGGTGTCAAACCATCAGTTGACGAGGCTGGAATCCATGATACGACTGATTTTGACAGTTCTAAAATGTGGTTAAGTTTGATATTTCTAAAATGTGTTAAACCTAAACTCTGCACAATATGTCCAAATTTGCAAGAATTGAATGACATGGGCTTAGACTCCATCTAAGGTTTTGCTAGGGAACAGGCACTGTAGGTGCTGAGAAATGGTGAGATACATTGGATTTGTTTTGAGACACTTGGTCTTTGTCATTGTTTTCAATGAAAGTAAATTCTCTTGTTCAAGAAGAAAGAAGATACTTATGTTATCGGAAGATGAATCAATTGGATGAAGGAACTGTGAGACCCGCAGGTATGTGATCCTAAAGCTTGTTTTGCAATAGCCTGAAAAATGATTTCCTTTTTTGCTCCAAAACGAGCATGAGATGTATAACATCAGAGAAACAGTGAGATGCATGTCATCGATTTCTATAACCTTAGAAACACATGAAGTAAGTAATTAGGACTTCTGTGGAGCCAACAAGATGGGAAAGAAAAGAGGAGGGGGGGGGGGGGGGGGGGAGGGGCTAGGAAACTAGGGAGTGTGATCTTGCTGGTTGGATTCCCTAGTTTTGTTGCTCATGAGAAGACTTTTTGCTTGACCATATCTGAAGAGGAGAGGTTGGACTAATGTAGAATTTTCTAGTCATATGTGCATAAATGATGAGGATTACTGGAAATGGCAATGTAAAGATGGTGATTTTTTCGTTTTTTATCTCGACTCTCGCATTTTTAACCCCCTCCAGAGCCTTTTAATGTCTTCCAGATTTGATTGGTTGGTTTAGAAGAAACGTACCCCCTCCTCTTCTAAAGTTTACTTCTTCATCATGTTAGAAACAGTAAGGAGTTGGGCTGCCCCAAGGATGTCTTTTAGAAGAAAAATGCATGTCAATGGAATTCATGCGAGTTGTGGATGAATATAGCTGGTGTTTGGAGTCCAGTTGGTGCTCCTTAAATTGATTGTGGAGGTTCTTGGAAGTCCAAGCATGGGGTAGAGAGGTGAAGAAGTTTTTATAGACACACCTTATACCATTTGTTGGACATTATGGCTTGAAAAAAACAATAGTGTTCAACAGTGGGACTTTACTTCTCACCTCCTCTTTTGTTTCATGGATTGAGATTTGTGTATTTTCTCTACAGTTGAGATAACATCATACGTGGTACAAATCTCTTTGTGTTGCACATGCTTGTTTGTAATATTATATTATCCTCAATAAAAAAATATTTAAATATATAAATAAGTTTTTCTGCATTTGTTTTCTCTTAACTATGTAATCAAAGCCAAAGGACAGTCTTTAGTCTTTCCAAATGATATGTGCCACTTTACTCGCACCAGACCACGAAGTGTAGTGGCAAGATGGAAGACTTGGTCTGGTTTATTTAGTCATGGTTTGTTGAGTATGGGTGCTATTCTTTGCCTTGTTTTGCAGCATTTCCTATTCTTTAGCATGGTTGTTAGTTTCCCTACTAGTTGTATGGCTATATATAGCATAGCCTAAATGAGTTGAATAAAGATGTGTAGTTTTAGTCTCAAGCAGCCCCTCCCTTCTTCTATTCCTTCCTTCTGTTAAATTCTTTCGTATCAGTGGTATCAGAGCGCGGTTCCAACCATGGACACTCGTGGCAAAACGAATGCAGAACTCCGCAACGATGTCAACAAAATCTTGGCACGACACGAGTCTAGTTTGGATCAGGTGAACACAACCTTACAAGCGGTGTTAACCGAGCTTCAAGCTCTTCGAGCCTCCCGTAGCCAAAACACTAGCCCTCCCGAGACCAACCCATTTGCACATGACGAATCCTCACACCCACATACTTCCCGTTCTAACACTATCAACGACTACTCTCATCAACACCTCAAGTTGTCCTTCCCAAGTTTTAATGGAGACGACCCAACTGGATGGATTTACAAGGCAGAACAATACTTTGAATTCAAAAACATTGCACCAGAACAAGAAGTTTAGTTGGCCTCCTTCCATTTAGAAGGCATCACCCTGCAATGGCATAGGTGGTTGACGAAATTTCGCAGACCACTCACATGTGATGAGTTCACCAAGGCTGTACAACTCCGATTCGGCCCAACCGACTACGAGGACCCGTCAGAAGCTCTGACTCGCCTTAAACAGACCACAATCGTAGCAGTTTATCAATAAGCTTTTGAAAAGCTTTCCCACCGAGTTGACGGCCTGCCCGAAAAGTTCCTAATTGGTTGTTTTTTTGCAGGACTTCGAGACGACATTTGCATAGACATAAAAATTAAACAACTCGGAACCTTGGCGATACAATAGGAGTGGCTCGGCTAATCGAGGAACGCAACCTACTGCAGAAGAGACCAAACCTGCAACTCCGTTCCTAACCTGCTTTTGCGACACCAAAGGCCTCACCCAACCCAATAGCAGGTGTGGTAGGACCTCCACCAACCCAACGCATAAACCAAAGTTCCAACACTCAACCAGCTACCTTCCGCCGAATCACCAATCAAGAGGCACGAGAAGTCGAGAGAAGGGATTATGCTATTATTGTGACGAGAAGTTCGTTCTAGGCCATTGTTGCGAATGACCGCAATTATTTATGATCGAGGATTCACCCCATACGGGCATCGAGGATGTTGAGGGCGATCAACCAGAATCAGAACCTCATGAAACTCTACTTGAAATTTCTTTTCATGCAATTGCAGATACCGAACACCCACAAACCATACGCGTCCTCGGCAAGCTGAAAAACAAGAATGTAATGGTGCTAATAGACGGTGGCAGCACTCACAACTTCATTGATCAGGCTATAGTCTCTAAGTTCAGGTTACCAGTAATCCAGGATAAGAAATTCCAAGTCATAGTTGCTAACCGAGAGAAGATAGAATGTGCTGGACAATGTCGGGCGCTCACCCTCAAGGACTTCCCGTCACCGCCGACTACTACATTTTTCCCGTCGCAGCATGTCAGTTGGTATTGGGAGTGCAATGGCTTGCAACTCGGACCCATCAAGATGGACTACAAGCAGCTCACCATGAACTTCAACATGGCAAGAACGTCCCACACATTCCAGGGATTGGGAAATCGAACCCAATCGAAGCCTTGACTGACAAAGAATTAAATGGATTACAAGGCACTGGGCTATTTTTTTCAAATAGTTCCTTCCAACAGTAGCAGCCAACCAACTTCCCACCCACCTGAGATGGGCCACCTCCTAGCTCAATTCTCTCAGGTATTTGAAACACCTACCAGCTTACCTCCAAGGCGATCACATGACCATCACATTCCATTGCATCCGACTGCGGGACCAGTAAGTGTGAGGCCATATCGATACCCTTAGTACCAAAAAACTGAGATAGAGAAAATGGTAAAAGAGTTTTTGCAATCTGGTTTGATATGGCCAAGCCACAGCCCGTTCTCGTCCCCAGTTCTGTTAGTAAAGAAAGCAGATGGCGCTTGGCGATTTTGTGTGGATTATCGAGCCCTAAACGACATCACAGTTAAAGATAAGTATCCAATTCCTATCATCGATGAACTATTAGATGAGCACGACGCCAAATTTTACTCCAAATTGGATTTACAGTCTGGATATCATCAAATCCGCATGCAAAAGACGACATTCCTAAAACCGCATTCTGGACACACAAAGGGCATTACGAGTTTACTGTGATGCCATTTGGTCTCACCAACGCACCAACAACCTTCCAAAGTCTCATGAATGATCTCTTCCACCCCTATCTCCGGCACTTTATTTTGGTTTTCTTTGATGACATTCTAGTGTATTCAAAATCATGGGAAGACCATTTCACACATTTGCAAATTGTTCTACAGATATTATCCGCTAACAGTTTATTTGCAAAAAAGTCGAAATGTCGAGTCGGAGTTTTACAAGTCGACTACTTGGGTCACGTCATTTCCGAGCAGGGGGTATCGGTTGATCCAACCAAAATACAAGTTGTCATTGAGTGGCCAACACCAGCAACAGCAAAAGGGGTCCGTGGGTTCCTCGGTTTAGCAGGCTACTATCGGAAATTTATCCGTCATTTCGGATGTATAGCAGCTCCTCTGACCCGTCTCTTGAGCAAGGATGGATTTCAATGGAATGAGGCTGCAGAGATGGCCTTCAAACAATTAAAATAGGCATTGATGTCACCACCAATCTTACACCTTCCCGATTTTACTCAACAGTTCGTAATTGAATGCGATGCCAACGTAATCAGACTCGGTGCAATTCTTACCCAACAAAATCGACCAGTGGCGTATTTTAGCGAAGCATTGAAAGGTTCGGCCTTAGCATTGTCCACCTACGAGAAAGAAATGTTGGCTATCGTCAAAAAACAATCAAGAAATGGCGTCCATACTAGCTGGGGAAACCATTTGTAGTCCGCACTGACCAAAAAAGTCTCAAGTACCTACTGGAGCAACGAATTACTACACCAGCACAAACATGATGGCTGCCAAAAATACTTGGTTATGATTACGAAATTGAGTATAAACGTGGGCCAGAAAATCAAGGTGCAGATTGTCACGTGTAGTTGAATTCCAATTTTTATCCATTTCTCAACCACGTGCAGATTGGTGGCCAAAGCTTCAAACAGAAGTCCAACAAGACTCCTTTTATGAATAATTACTACAAAAACACCCCTCTCAAGCCGCCCACAAGCTGCTCCAACGTGGAGTGTGGTTCAAAAGAGACAGTCTATTTGAACCCCACCTCACCCTTGATCCCGAAGATAATGGATGACTGCCATTCATCGCCAATAGGTGGGCACTTTGGGTTTCATAAAACTCTTTCCCGTATCAAACAAAGTTTTTTTTGGTCCAATATGCGCTAGATGGTGAAGGGTTTTTTGCAACAATGTGATGTCTGTCAGTGGTTCAAAACCGATTGTATGAAGCCGGCAAGGTTGCTTCAGCCACTACCCATCCCTACTCAAATGTGGACTGATGTCTCGATGGATTTTATTGAAGGGTTACCATCTTCTAATGGATATACTGCCATCATGATGATCGTCGACTGATTAACAAAATATGCTCACTTCATAGCCTTGAAACACTCATTTACTACTGTAATTGTCGCCAACGTGGTTCGCCTGCACGGTATCCCGACTTCAATCGTTAGCGATCGGGACAAGGTGTTTTATCAGCTCCTTTTGGCGAACATTGTTCCAGCTGCAGGGAACCAAGTTGTGTATGAGCTCAAGTTACCATCCCCAATCCGACGGCCAAACGAAAGTTGTCAATCGAACTTTGGTGCAATATTTACGATGTTTTGCAGGGGACCAGCCGCGAAAATGGCTTGAATGGATTCCTTGGGCTGAGTTCAGCTACAACACTTCCACTCACTCCTCCACCAAGCTGACGCCCTTCGAAGCTGTTTACGGCATTCCGCCTCCAAGTCTATTGGCTTATGTACTAGGCACTTCCCGCGTCCAAGCAGTAGATGAATACCTTCGTGACCGAGATACCGTCCTATGTGAGCTGCGACATAACCTACTGCTGGCTCAAGATCGGATGAAATGTCAAGCCGACCAACACCGGCGCGAGGTATCATTCCTAGTAGGAGATTATGTGTATTTGAAACTCCAGCCCTATAGACAGACTTTTGTGGCTTTTCGGGCCTCCATGAAGCTCGCCCCACGTTTCTACCATACAAAGTCATTGAGACGGTTGGTCCGGTGGCTTATAAATTGGCTTTACCTCCGGGTTCTCAAATCCATGATGTGTTTCATGTCAATTTGTTAAGAAAGCATTTGGGACCAGTTACTCCAACATCTACCCAACTTCCCCCTGTCTCGGATACTTTGACTATCCTTCCACAACCAGAAGTTGTCTTAGATCGACGTGTGATCCGCAAGGGTAAATACCGCCCAAATTTTGAAATCCTGATGAAGTGGGTCGGTGCACCAGCAGAAGACGCAACTTGGGAGAATGAGTGGCGTTTCACCAAGTCATATCCTGATTTCATCCTTGTGGACAAGGATCCTTAAGCGGCGGGGAATGATATGTGCCACTTTACTCGCACCAGACCTAGAAGTGTAATGGCAAGATGGAAGACTTGGTCTAATGATTTATTTAGTCATGGTTTGTTGAGTCTGTTACGTGGGTGCTATTCTTTGCCCTGTTTTGCAACATTTCCTATTCTTTAGCATGGTTGTTATTTTCCCTACTAGTTGTATGGCTATATATAGCCTGAATTAGTTGAATAAAGATATGCAATTTTAGTCTCAAGCAGCCCCTCCCTTCTTCTATTCCTTCCTTCTGTTAAATTCTTTCGTATCACCAAACTTCTAAGTTCTGCCCTTTCCAGCTCTCGGCTGCTGGTTGGTTCTGTTTCTTATATAGTTAAAGTTAAAATCTGAATTTTCGTTCAGATCTGACATGTTAAATAGTAACAATAGTTTACTGTATTCTGAATAAATATAGGTGGAAGTGTAGTAAAGTAGCTTTCACCTAAAGCATCACTGTAGGTGACTAAATTTTTACGGTTTTACCCTTCTAAAATTTTTCAAATCCATGATGTGTTTCATGTCAATTTGTTAAGAAAGCATTTGGGACTAGTTACTCCAACTTCCCCCCTGTCTCGGATACTTTGACTGCCTTCCACAACCAGAAGTTGTCTTAGATTGACGTGTGATCCGCAAGGGTAAATACCGCCCAAAATTTGAAATCCCGGTGAAGTGGGCGGTGCACCAGCAGAAGACGCAACTTGGGAGAATGAGTGGCATTTCACCTAGTCATATCCTGATTTCATCCTTGTGGACAAGGATCCTTAAGCGGCGGGGAATGATATGTGCCACTTTACTCGCACCCTAGGAAGCACGGACTCTCGAAAAAACCCTCCGAATCCTAGTAATACGTGTGTCGGATACGGATACGCGTGCGATTCGCGGTCGATACGTATCTGACACGCAGTCAACGTATCGGTCAACGTGACTTGGTCAGGATACGGCCTGAACTCGGTCCGGATACGGTCTGGACACGGTCAGGATTCGGTTGCTAATAATTTTTTTTCTTTTCAGATCTTGATAAAATCGGACGGTTGAGATCTAAAAGCCCTAATTCCTCTCCCCGATTTCATCTTTCTCAACCCACAAGCCCTAATTCGACTGAGCCAAAGATCGAGCACAGAGAGATCGATCGATCGATCGGAGAGATCGAGCAGAGAGGGAGATCGAGCAGGGAAATCGATCAGGGAGAACGAGCATCGAGAGATCGAGCAGAGAGATCATCGAGAGAGATCGATCAGGGAGATCGAGCAGAGAGATCGAGCAGGGAGATCGAACGATCGACTGGGAGGGAGATCGAGCAGGGAGAGAGATCGACTTGTCGCTTTCGTTGTTTCTTCAACCTCGCCTGCGCCTCCCATCTTCTATATTATCATTTATGAGATATTGGTCAGGATATGTTGTTCTTATGGATTGACTTCCATCACTCTCTGCTATCTATATGGATTACATTGATGTGTTGCGTAGGGTCCAAGTTAGGCCCGACCCATATTAGAATTCATTACCCTAGTTTCCACTTATGTACCCAAACTTTTCATTCATTCAAATAATTTCATTAATTAAGCTCATTGCATTTAGATGTTTTATATGTTTGGATTATTAATTATTGTTTATGAGTTATGACATTATGTTAATAGTTTTTTAATAAAATATAAAAATAAAAATAAGGTTTGACGTGTCGCCGAGTCCCCGAGTCCTAATTTTTTGAAAATTGCCGAATCGCCGTGTCGTATCCGTGTCCGATACGATACGCGTATCCGAGTCCGTGCATCACAGCTCGCACCAGACCACGAAGTGTAGGACTTTTTAAAGGGTTGACCAATTCAACGCGAAGGGGCGCCTGGTTCTTAGCTTTTTAAGTTGTAAGAGAGAGAGAGTTTGAAATTAAATTAAAAAAAAAAGGTGTAGGGTCGCACCCTCTTTACGCGCTCTTTCAAGGGTCGGGGGATGACATTTGTTTATAATAAAAGTGACATGCAACCATTTAGAAAACCTTTCTATAGCCTCCTTGACTTGTACGTTCATTGGAAAGGAGGCTTCTAAATTTTCATTTAGAAGGCCTTTTAGAGCATCTAGAGTAATCTCATAAATCTTTCTTCTAAAATGACTTCCTAAAATTAGGAGCCAAAAGTCCCACAATAGCCTCTTAAAAGGTCATACAGATTAAGGAGCGCTATCTATAGAAGAGTTTTTTAAATGGACGCGTTAGACTTTTACTATAATCAAATGAGAAGTGATGCACTTAAAGGAGCTGGCGTGGTGCCCTCTTTTATTATTATTATTATTATTATTATTATTATTATTATTATTATTATTATTATTATTATTATTATTATGTACTTATTTATTTTTACTTTTGAGATCTCTCTCTTTCTTAGCACTTGAAAAGGTGAAAAAATTACTTTTTTTGGGATCTCTCCTACCACTTAAAAAGCTAAAAATCATGTGACCCTTGAAGGGTCACGTTGACTTGGTCAGCCCTTAAAAAATTTCCTACTAAATCTCTTCTATATTTTTTTTACCGTGTTTGAGAAATTTTAGAAGGGTTCCTAAATCAGGCAAACATATTAGTAGAAATTTTTGGAAGGGTAAAAATTTAGGAGCCTACTGTGAATGCTCTTAGGAGGCTACTGTGGGACTTTCGTCCTAGGAAATACTGTGGATGAAAGTTACTACATAGAGATCCATCCTATGGCATCTTTTTACTTGAAAGAGCTCATGTGCAACATGTCTATTTCTTAACTAAGTTGATGTTTTCCTTCAGAGAAATTTATAGTACTTTCGTTTGATTATTCTGGTGACATTTTCTTCATGTTGAAGAAATGATGGCGAATGTCTTAAAACTGTGGTTCATTATCTATCATAACATTTCAGGATTACCCAGCAGGCCATAGATTTGCTGACATGTCACTATGAAAATCGCATGCGTAGAGTTACGTGTTCAATTGCATCGGAGTTTTTAGCAATTTTGAAAGAGAAATAGGCATCACATCTTTCCTTGCTAGATGAATCGTTTCATATTCACTTACTGCACTGCTTTCAGTTAAAAAGTATATATTTTTACCTCTACAGACGTTGTATTGAAATCCAACTGATTTTATTTGTCCGCAGTCCCTTACCCCTGTCACCTTGCTTTGTTCAAAGTGTACATCTTATGACCTGTTAGAAAATTATGGATTTGAAACCCTGAAATTACCACAATTAGATTCTAAGCATGATTCACAACAGGTGGATACCAATGGGAAAGGAACACTGGAGTATGGAGAGTTCGTGGCCGTGTCCCTCCATTTGCAAAGGATGGGGAATGATGAGCATCTACACAAGGCCTTCTCATACTTCGACAAAGATGGTAGTGGTTATATTGAGTTGGAAGAGCTTCGAGATGCCTTGATGGAAGATGGAACTGCTGATTGTGCAGATGTAGCAAATGACATCTTCCATGAAGTTGACACTGACAAGGTGATTATGCTATTTTATCTGTTAAGAACTTTTTGTTTACTCAAATCTTCCAACAAGTCTCACATTATCTACTTGATATAATAATCACAGGATGGACTCATCAGCTACGAAGAGTTTGCAGCAATGATGAAAACTGGAACCGATTGGAGAAAAGCTTCGCGACATTACTCAAGAGGAAGGTTTAACAGTCTCAGCAGTAAGCTGATGAAGGACGGCTCTATAAACATGGGCAGTGAGTGATACATAGCCAACATAGGCTTCTCTCACAACAGAGTGAAGTGTTTGAGAATTCACATACATCTTGGGTTGTCTGATTTATTTTTTGAGCAGCCATTGGTAGGCAGTTCCCTGACAGCAATTGCTGGCTTGCAACTACTATGAAGACATTAACGGATAAAACCATGAGGATGTCAATGTGCTGCAGCAGTGTATGGATTGATTGTATGACTTTCACGACCACTGAATTCGTGAATGTTTAACAACGACAAGGTCCCTACTGCATGCTATAGGGTTCCCAACGAAATGTAAAGGTTTCTTATGTTTTGTTTGTTTGTGTACTGCAATGAACTCTTGTATCAGTGTTGACTGGCTTGGTCGTGTGTGGTTTAAGGAAAGGTTTATGGTGCAATCTGGATTGCCATTTCTCTTTTGCAAACGATACATTCTTGTGCTTGTAGTTTACATTCTTCTGCTTGTAGTTCACGATCTACACGAAGGATTTAGGTAAACTGACATAGTTAGCCAATTTTACTTTAGAGGTGAACATCTCAAGGATTTTTTTTTTTTTTTTTGGCCTGAGCCTCTTCTTCTATTGTAAAATCAGTATTTATGTGAAAGCTTTGTGTATTCATATTATATTTATATGTATCTTTTAGTTTCATATATATATATGAATTGTATCCCTAAAATCACAGATTGCTATTGAATGCGCATTAGGGAGATGATGCTTAATTGACCATTCCACTCTAGTTTAACTACAACACTCCCCTTGTGACGTTCAAACGCGATGTTACGTTACGTGGAAAACGCATGTCATGTTGCCTCGTTAAAACCTTGCCAAGTAACAAAAACCCAGTGGGATAAAATAACCTTGGTTGAAGGAAAATCTTCGTTGCGCATCAAATCTCCCCCTGATGTTGTCTCCCCCTGACACCAACAATCAAGGGAGATCAGACAATTTACGTAGTCCGATACTGTGTACATTTTTCTCGAAAGTTGCTTTCGTGAAAAGATCTACCACATTGTCATCAGATCTAACCTCTTTTACTTCAATCTTCAGGAACATTAGTTGTTGCTGATTATAGAAGAACTTCAGTATATGCTTAGTATTGTCGCTTTTGATGTAACCTAGCTTCATTTTTTTTTTGGAAAGCGAGCTGGGTTTTTATAAGATCTCATAACCTATCAACAAGGTGCGACCTACAGGTCAACACCATAAGAAAGTAACCATGCCGCCGGCGGGTCTCGAACCTAGGATGTGGGGGATAAACTCACACAGCCCTAACCACTCGACCAAAACACCATTGGCAACCTAACCTAGCTTCATTTGTTCAATGCAAACGACATTATCCTCGTAAATGCACGTAGGTTCATCTGTGGTTGACTTCAAACCACAAGTACTTCGAATATGCCTAATTATGGATCTCAACCATACACATTCACGAACTGTTTCGTGAAGAACAATAATCTCTGCATGATTCGAAGAAGTAGCAACAAGAGTCTGTTTTGTCGACTTTCAAGATATTGTTGTGTTCTCCATGGTAAAGACATAACCAGTTTGAGAATGTCCTTTGTGCGGGTCAGAGAGATACCCGACATTAGCAAAACCTGTCAAGACATCACTTGGAGTCTGACCAAAGCGAGCGACAGCACGTTTGCTGACATTGACGGTGGCTTGATCGGCGGTTGGCCGGTGGTGGGAGATGTGGCCATGTCGTCGGTTTTTGGGAATTTTCCCATTTCGTGAAGATCAACGTCCAATTTTGATCTCTCTATGTAGGGATAAAACAAGCCCATATCAATTGTACCTCTTAGGTATCGAAATGTCTTTAATGTCAGCCAATGGCGGCGTGTCGGCGTAAAACTAAATCGAGCCAACAAATTCATAGCGAATGAGATGCCCGGTCTCATACATTGCGCTAAGTACAATAATGCGCCTATTGCACTTAGGTAGGGCACATCTGCCTCTAGTAATGCCTCGTTTTCCTCCTTGGGACGAAATGGATTTTTCTTCGGATCCAGACTCCGGATGATCATGGGAATGCTACAAGGCTTAGCCTTATCCTCATTAAAGTGCCTTAACAATTTCTGAATATAGCTCGATTGGTGAATCATAATCCCATCGGCACGATGCTCGATCTCCAATCCAAGGCAAAATTGTGTTTTCCCAAGATCCTTTATCTCGAATTCAGACTTCAGGTGCTCAACGGTTTCCTTTAACTCTTCTAGCGTTCCAATCAAATTCATGTCATCGACATAAATCGCAACAATAGCAAACCCGAAACTTATTCTCTTAATGACCACGCATGGGCATAACTCATTGTTTATGTATCCCCTTTCGATCAAGTATTCACTTATTTTGTTATACCACATTCGTCCAGATTGTTTCAATTCGTAAAGTGACATTTCAATCTGATAGAAAACGTGCTCCGTGGTTTAGAGCTACTTGATTCGGCCAAACGAAGTTCATCCAAGACTTTCATGTATATCTCTGTATCTAGATCCCCGTAGAGATATGCCGTAACCACATCCATAAGCTGCATATTCAGTTTTTCGGAAACTACCAAACTGACAAGGTAGCGAAACGTTATTGCATCCATTACGGGAGAATACGTCTCCTCGTAATCGATCCCAGGGCGTTGAGAAAAACCTTGCGCCACGAGATGAGCCTTATATCTATCAATCTCATTTTTCTCATTACGCTTCCTAACGAATAGCCATTTAAATCCGACACACCTTCTGTTTCGTTAGGGAATCCAATTCAGCCTGGATCGCATCTTTCCATTTTGGCCAGTTAGCTGTACGTTGACACTCTTCAACGGAGCAGGTTCGATATCATCGCAAGCTATGATTTCGCGCGCAACCGAGTATGCAGATACATTATCGACGATGATTTCGTTTCGATTCCATGTCCCATCTATGCATGCATAATTGACCGAGATTTCTCTATTCTCAGGAGTAGGTACCGACATTGAGGTGTCCCCCATTGATGACTCCTCTCGGACATATCCATAGTCTGGGATATTCTCATGGGATGGTTCAATCGAGATAGCGATGTCAGATGGATTGGTTGCGTCCTCTTCCTAGGACGAGAATCCATCGAACCCAGTGGTCTAATGCACTTCCTCGCGGGATTAGATGACTGGTTAGCCGCCAGGGTACCACGCGCACCGTTTCCGTCACGGGCGGCGCACGTCCTGTGGTGGGGACGTCAATCCTTGCAGGCATGTTTGCAGCAGGTATATGTGATCTTGTCACTTTAGCGATATAAGTGAAAGCGTCTGGCAACTTATTTGCTACGCTCTGAAGATCGAGAATTCGCCGTACCTCACTCTCGGATTGTGCGGTTCGGGGATTAAGATGAGACAAAGTGGGGACAGACCACGACAATTCATGTCATTCCTGTTGAACGTTAACGTTCTTATCTCCCCCTAACGACGAGAAGACTGTCTCATCAAAGTGATAATCCGCAAATCGTGCGGTAAAGAGATTGCCTGTCAAGGGTTCCAAGTAGCGGATAATTGACGGTGTATCATATCCCACATATATACCCATCATTCGTTGAGGCCCCATCTTGGTACGTTGTGGCGGCGCAATTGGTACATAAACCGCACACCCAAAAATGCGTAAGTACAAAAGATCCGATTCGTACCCAGTCACAAGCTGTGACGCATAGAATGGTTGGGTGACAACCGGCCTAAAACAGAGTAACATTGTTGCGTGCAAATTTGCATAGCCCCATGCGGATATAGGCAGGTTGGTGCACATAACCAACGTCCGAGTGACCATCTGCAACCTTTTGATGGTGGCTTTCGCGAGACCGTTTTGGGTGTGAACATGGGGAACCGGACGTTCAATATCAATCCCAATGGACATGCAGTAATCATCGAATGTTTTCGATTTAAACTCTCCAGCATTATTGTAATACCCGCCTAATTAAATAAATATAAATTTCTTTTGTAAACCCTAATGTTGATGGGTTGCTACTAAAATTGTATTTGGGCTTGGTTGTGGGCTTTTATTAAACTAATAAGTAGGGTTTTTATTTTGTGAAATAGGGTGGGTGCATTCGGAAGTTTGGTGGGGGCAAATAGCCACCCCTTATAAAAAAAAAAAACCCTATTCCTTCCATTTTCTTTTCTCCTTCCTTCTCCTTTTTCCCCTTCTTCACAAATTCTTCCTCCTTCCTCCTCACGATCTTTGCTTCTGCTGTGCAAGCTGCTCCGAGTGTGTGCATGACGAGAGAGAAAGGGCGACGACCTATTGGCGACGGTGACAAAGAGAGGTCAGGCGAAAAAGAGATGAAGATTTTGCGAAGAAGAAATGGAAGGCGAGGCTGCTGGAGATGTGGTGTTGGCTGCGATTGAACTTTGTGAAGCTGTGATTGAAATCTCTTAGAGGACTGTGGCATGAGAAAGGTGAAGAAAGATTAGGGAGAAGATGGAGCTTTGTTGTTAACTGTGCGTGAAGAGAAATTGTTGATTTGTGGAAGTCTCTTGCTGTGCGTGACTTTGTTGTTGCTGTTGTGCGTGATCTCACTCTGAGGGTTGCAACTTCATCTCCTTGTTGGCTGCAACTCTCTTTCTTTGGCTGGCTGCGATTTCTTTCTCAGGTTGATTCGAAAGGAAAGTTGGTTGTATGAAATTGAAGAGATGAAATAGGAAAGAAAGTAGGAGTTTTGATTTGGGAATGGAAGCTTGCTTATGAAGGAGAAAGCAGAAACAGATGGTTCCATCAAGAAGTTCTCTCTGTGTGGATGAGATGGTGAGTCTTCTTTCATTCTCTTTATGAGTTCCTTTTTTTTATAAATATCCATATCTTTGTTTGTTGATTTTGGTGTGTTTGATGGCTTACTGGCGATTTAGTGTGTTTAGGGGTTTGATGTTGTGATTGGTATTGTCATCTTAGGGAGGTTTGGATGGATTAAAAATTGGGGTTTTTGGGTTCATTTGAAAATGCTGCTTTGTTTCTTCTCTGGGTTCATTTGAAAATGCTGTTTGAAATTTGAGATTCTCCATCCCTTTCATCTTTACCGTGAGTTTCATCTTTCCTCCTTTTTCTGTTATTGTAACATAAATGTTTGATCATCCATACCGTTTTTTTTACTTTAGGCATACCATTAAAATTGACCTCATAGCAGTGTATTGAATGAGATTGACCTAAGATGATTCTATGCAAACAGTATTGAATGCAGAGTATTCTATATTATAGTTATTGGACTTTCAGTATTGAATGCAGAGTATTCTATGCAATTTGATGATTCTATGCAGAGTATTGAATGAGTATTAAATTGACCTCATATGCACTTTGATGATTCTATGTTGGTGTCTGACCTAAGATCGATACTTTCATCTAGACCTTGTATTGGGCATAGGTTGGTCAGGTCTTTGAGTACAATCAGCATTGGCAGTGATTTTGAAACTCGACCCAGAAGATGAGAGTAGTTCCACTATGAAGGGTTATTCTCCAGCTGAGTCTTGTTTTCTTATTCAGGACAATCATTTGGATAGGAAACCCAAATGCAGGGATGTTTAATTTAGTTACTTGTAGGAGGATTGTGTCCACGGGTTTTTCTTGTTTTTGTATCAATCCATATAGGATTAGTAGTTCACAATGAATGTGTTGGATCTGTTTCTTTGTGCATTTAGTTTCTTGAAATTTTAATGGATTCAATTAGTTAGGTGAGTTGCTTATGGTATTTGATGGATTTGGATTTTGATGTGCATTTCTGTTGTGACATCTCTATAAACTTTACTGGAGTGTAGTAGTTTGGATTTTCCCTATCTTGGACTTGCACAGAGAACCTCATTGTTATACAACTCTAACTTCCAGTTTTAACAAATTTCTCTTTGTTGGGTTTTCTTGAACTAGTCAAAATCTCCTAAAAAGTTCCTTTACCAAGTAGATAACTGAATGTAAGTGGAACTGACAAACCAATCATATCCATTAGGAGTATCTCACTACTTGGTGTGGGGACAGTGTAAAGAGGACAAAGGTCATACAGTAAATGGGTATGGGTATGGGTATGGATATGTATGTTGACAGTGTATGTTCTATATTGATTGTCACTGTCTAATCAATAGATGTGGTCATGATAGGTGGTTTTCAAAAGAAAAGGTGGATTTTCATAAGGATAGTCAGGTATAGCCAGTAATGGAACTTGTTTTCTTGTCACGCGTATGTGACTATGTTAAAAGAATGTTTGTGCTTGCGACACACTTGTTTTTCATTCTTTTCTGAAGGAGATGGCAAAATAGATTTTGTCATGTTGTGAATATCACCTTGGTAATGTTTTATGTATATATGGTTCTAGTAAAGGGAATGTGATGTGACGTTAATTGATTTGGAAAAATAATGACTCAAATAAAATCCTTGGTAAATGTTCTTTTTCCACAACTCCAGAGAAAAAAAAAATGTGAAAAGAAATGAAAATTTTGTATACAGACTTGCTTGTATACGTGTGATATTATTATGGGTATGCAGACTTGCTTGCATATCGGTGCACCGTTCCATGTGAGTTCGGTTGTACGTGTAGAATGCTTGTCAGTGATCGAACTTCGGGTGAGATGACATGACACTCGAGGTGGCACCCCACTTGGGTCATGTACGCTCCGAGTGGCTTCGATGGCAAGGGAGGCACACTTGGGTGAGGTGTGTTCGGCACAGGAGGAGAGTGCGATTGTGGAAAAAGGAGCCAAGAATTAGAAAACAAAATAAATAATTAAATTAAATCATTGAATTGAGTATGCCATGAAATTGTGTATAGATTATTTTAGCTTATACTAGGTTAGCCTTGAGGGAAGAAACTAAATGCTCATTCAACCATTGAATGAGAACTACACGTCTTCCTAAAGGTAGAAAAATGTATTTGTTTAATATTTCAATAATAGTCTAATATGATTATGAATTGTAGTGTTGTTGCATTTATGAGGATTGATAACTCATAAACTTTATTTATTAGTGATAAATGATGCATATTTATTTATTAGGATAATAACACCATTGCCTCATTGAGGAACTACCTGATGGTGTGATTATTTATTGTTTGGTTTATTTTTATCATGTGCGGGTTTATTGATTTTTGGGATGAAGATTTCTCACACCAACTTTATTGCTGACCCGAGTGAGCTTTTGCTTCTTGGGTACATTCCTTTTGGAATGTAGCCGAGTAGTCTTTCAGGTTTAGAGATTTTGAGCTGCATTACTGGAGTTCCGCTAGTGAGCTAGCCATGCCAGTCTTCTCCGGGTTAGACTTTTTATTCGTTTTAGTTGTTTAGTTGTTGCTGCTATTTGTTTATGTTATTATTGAATTTTCACGTCCCGAGTTTTGGGGGAAACGGATAATCCTACGTGGATTTTGGGATTTTCGTTTCCTTCGAAAATCGGGGCGTGACAATTATTGAGTCAAATTGACTTCATAGGGTAATCCGGGTTGCGAGCCCTCAGCCGAATAACCTGGGTTAAGAGTTTAGCATATGCAGCATTTCGGGTGGACAATAGCGTGATATGTGACCAGCGTGTCAACGAATCAACCAACACCATAAAATATATAAATGGTCCGCAAGTTGGTTGGATAGGTTCACAAATATCCCCTTGAATTCGCTGTAAAAATGGGATGAACTCTTTAGAAATCTTTGCATAGGACGGTTCAGTCCTAATTTTCCCAATGAACAGGCTTTGTAGAACGAGCGAGCTGCGTGCATGGCGGCACCCCTTGGTGCGGCGGCGGCAGTAGCGGTGGCTGCACCCCTTGGTGCAGCGGCCTGTGGACCAGCGTTGGTCAACTGAAGCAGATTCCTTTTAGTGTTTCGGGTAGCTCGAAAGAATGAATGTCTTGCACAATGCAAAGTGAACAAAATTAGTGTTTCTGAGCCAATGCTTCCAAGAAACAGATATCCATGGAACTGGATTAGAATGAAACTTGAAGTTTCAAACAATGGTCGTGAACGGTCATCGTTCAATGCTACACGAACTGCCATAGTTCAGAGCTAATGCGAACCCCCACTGTTCGACTTGGTGCGAACTTCCATGGTCCGACTTAGAAGGAATGGAGTAGAAAGCTAATTGGGAGAGACATGAATTTAAATTAATTCATAAAAGTTATAAAACTTACATATAATCAAAGTAAGCCATCACAAAGTCTCAGAGGAGTTAGTAATGTCGCAAGGAAATAGATAATCAATGAAAAATCCAAATGTATCGATGATGATAGATCAGGAAGAATTAGCTTGATTTAGTGCACCTTAAGCATGTCTCAAAACATATAACAATCTAGAATTCAGAACCCAATGAGGCTTAAGCAACATGCCTATTGCTGGTGTAGACCCACTAGTATGCTATACAAATACCAATAGGTGGATGGGGTAGGTAGAAAATTTTATGAAATGAGTACTAGGGAGGAATATGGGAAAACACAAGTCCAAGGCCAAGAATTAGAAATTAGGTTTAGCTTTTATTACAAAAACTGCCTTTTATGGAAAAAAAATCATTTTTGACAAATGGAATTCTCAGTTATAGCAGGACATGAGCATCATCTATTTGAACAGTCTAAAACTCTCATTCTAGCTTTCCTTGTACAAATCCAATTCTTCATAAAAGTATGGTTTATCAAACCAAAAAAATGACATAAGAAACTCCCAAGTGAAATAAAATATAAGCAGCCCATGCTAACATAGCTGTGCTAAATGGAAACATATCATTGTATAACTGAAAACTACAAAGTACAAGATTAAGATGAAGAAACAATGAGTCTTGTTGATACTGTTTTGAGCACAAGATCTAAACTAAAGTTGCTTATTAAAGAAAAATCATAAACTTAAATAAATAAATAAACCATATAAAGTGGGATATATAATATCCTGTAACATGTTCTTACTTATCAATTTGTTGACAGACTATCAATCATAATGTGTTTCCTAACCGTGGCTCTTTGATATGCTATATGCTTTTAACAAAAAAAATTGTGCCTCTTTGATCAATAAAGCAGGCGCGTTAACAAGTCAAAAGAAGATATTGTGAACTAGATATTAAAATGAGTAATTACAGTAAAGTATTACTTATATGAAATGCAAATCTACTTTATAGGTTCAGACAATCTCTTGTTTTTGCTGGATGGTAAGTCAACAACCAATAAAAATAACAGAAAATAAACCTCAAGACAACAAGTTGTTAGAGCAAGAACTAGTTGGCAGATTACAAAAAAAAAAAAAAACAAAGTTGGTAGATCAAGATTAACGAAGCTACAAATATATAATTATTAGCGAGCAATATATTCATCTTATTCACATCATGATGCAAGCATAAAAAAAAGTTACTTACAGTGGGCCGCTTTGATTGCAGATAAACTCTTTCAAGGGTTTAACCTGGCCGAGCAGGAGGCAAAACAAGAGTCGAGGGGGAAGACGCTCGCGGTAATCGTTTGCGGCGGACGGTGTTCGCGGCGGATGGCGTTCACGGCGGATGGTGCTAACGGCGAATGACATTCGCATGATGATTTTTTTTAATAGCTGCTAGGGTTAGGGCTTGTGTTGGTAACGTGTTGAAAATATCGTAAAGTAAAGAAAACAAAACAAGAGTAGAGGGAAAACATAGAGGTTTTTATTCATTGGTATGAACCTCTATATATAGAGATAACAATTACATAGTGTCCCAATTTAAAACGAGATAAGAAACTTATGCCAATAAGGTATCTAAACCCTACTCCATAACAAAGAATATATCCTTCCTCGTTTAGACTAGTCACACAATCCTAGTTTAACAGCAAGAAGATAGCTATTAAATGTGCATTAGGGAGATGATTCTTAATTAACCTCTTTATTGACCATTAATTCCACTCTAATTTAAAAATGACATTTAAATAATTTAGAAATCATTGTCAAAAACAGGGGAACATGTGTCATAACTATTAAGCATCAAACCACTTGCCCACTCTTTATCATAAACTATATTAACCAAAGTCAGATGAATACTTTTGTGCTTCTTGCTTTTCCCCAATTTTTATCCAACTTTTCAATCTTCTTTATTAATGTTTTATTTATTTATTTATTTATTATTTTATGTTTTTCAGAACATTAGTTTATTCAGGTATTCCTTAAACATTGCAATTATGCAAACCTTAGAAAACATAAGTGGGATGTAAACAACCAAAAATGGTTTGAAAGGTTTATCTAATGAACTTTAAACTGTTCAAGACCTTGCAAGATTATAATGGGCTTTTGAATAAAAAACTCCAAAGTTTTCAATTTCACACATAATCTCATTTGGTTGCTTGTGCAGGCCATTATTTATATATGCCCCCCCTTCTATTGACCATATGGTGCCAATGGTGGTTTGCAGTGCCCTTCAATTAGTTTTAGTGTTTTACATGATTGTGGAAAAATCTATGTTGTCGGTTTCTAGCGGTGTGAAAAATGTATAGTTTTGTTAGTACAATACAACACTTTCTTCTTGTCTTCCACTTGAGAATTTAGATCACACAACACAATCCAGACATTTTGTTTGAACATGACTATTGTCTGGGCCATAGACCTAGGTGACAGTTTTTCTTTTTCAATCTTTTCAATCTTTAAAAGGGATGTCACTTTCAGCTTTTCTTTTTTCCGGGCAAGTAAAGAAACTTCTTGTTATAGCTATCAGCTATGAAGACATTTGGCCTAAACACAAGACCATATAGCACTTGTATTTTAAAACATGTCTAATCTCTATAAAAACATGTGATAATACTAAAGGTCCATTCAACATACATGCATCAGCATCTCCAACAATAAACTGCCTAAAAATTCCACTTGTTCAAGATACCGACGCTAATGTAGTGCAATACTTTACTAGCCATTACATATTTTTCCGACAAACATTTGTTAGTAATGTGTTACTTTAGTCTACAATTAGAGTGAATTTTTGTAAATGTATAGTGTAGCATTTGATTATTGAGGTGCTCTTAGAACCCAAGATGGATAGAATGAGACCCACAGTAGGGGTGTTAATTGGTTCCTGAAAATCAATTGAATCGGCTGAACCGAAATTGAAATATAACTGAAAAAGACCGAATCGAGAAAAACCGAATCGAGTTGGTTCAGTTCGGTTTCAATTTTTTTTCACACATTCGTAACAATCGGATCGAACTGGACTCTTCTTCTTATCTTGTTTTTAATCTCCCTAACTCTCTCTCTCTCTCTCTCTCTTATTTGATCCCCCACCAACCTACTCTTATTTAAATTTTCACCTCATTCCAATGCACCTCACGTCCCCACCCTCTCTCTTAACTCTCACTTTCTCGTTTTTTAATCTACATTCAGATAAAGAGTTGAAAATGCCTACATTCTCTATCTTATTTAAGCCTCACCCACCTCTCCCCATTTACCTAACTTATCTCTTTTTATTAATGTTATATTTTCTCTTTTTTAACTCTCTTTCTTTCTTTCTCTCTATCCAACCAGTTGCAAGTTGAGGAGGAGAGACATAGTTTGACTCAATCTTGTTGAAGAAAACCACGTTTTTCACTTGCTTGCTTGCAGCAACGATGAGCAATGGCGATGGCGACAACTTCAGCACTTCTGATTTGATAAAAAAAACATTTTTGCGGGATGAAATTACGAGACTGGTGGAATCGTTATCGAAGGTTTCGGTCTTGTTCAGATCATCACATGGGTGTGGTGGAGATAGATTAAGATGCAAACAGTGCAGTTATGGTTATAATATTATGTATGATGTTATAATATTGTGTATATGAGAGACATGACAGGTTTTTTTAATCTTATGGAATTATCAAGAGAAATAGGCAAGAAAAAATTGAAAAAAATCTCTATAAATAAATAGTTGGAGCCTTGAAACTCTTTTTGTGTTCATCTGACATTTGCTTTTCCTTTACTGTTTCCCTTTTTCTTTTTCTTTTATTTTATTTGTAATCTCTGTCTCTGGGTTTTCCTCCATTGCAAACCAAACTTCATTTTCTTTTTTCCAATTCTTTGTAGCTTTGACTTATTCTTTTTGTGTTAGAGCCAACTCGGTTGTTTGTAACAGCATAAAATAAATAATTAAAAAGAAAAAGAATAAAAAGGGGGAAAATCGAAAATAACCGAACCGATTGATTCGGTTCGATTTTGGTTATTTATTTGATAAATGTGAAAACCAAATTCTTGGTTCGGTCCGATTTTGGTCCAACTTTAAACCGATCGAACCGATTAACACCCCTAACCTACACATCATAAGCATGAAAACACAGACAAATTCCTTGCCAAAAACCCAAAATAGAGAACTCACTCTTATAATGGGATCTCTTGTTCAAGTTGTCCTTAGCGTCCCGAACATACTACTAGCCATAACTCATAAGAAATGAAGTTAAAAATGACAAATGACATTATATTTTTTTTTTGGAAAGCTAGTGGGGGTTATTTAGGATCCCCAAACCATAAAAAAGAGATCTAAATATTACATTCTCAAGTACGTCTTACATATTCTATCTTCATGTATAATATTTTTCAAGTCCTCTGCAAAGAAACTTGGAATGATATCCATAAAAACAGTGTTTGGAAGTAATTAGCTCGCCAATCGATCCACAATCATGCTGGTCTCCCTAAAGTCATGACTAATCTTGTGGTCCTCAAGTAATCCAAGCATGCTTTTAATCCTCCTTTATGATACATAAACACGGTCACACCCCTGAGCCGTACACGTGTCAAGATGATCTCGAGGAACAACGGGCCCCAGCACCAGCCCAATACTGATCCGACCCAAGCAGTTCTAAGCTCGTCCAATTCAGTCTGCCAGACGGACCCGAACTCTTACAACATGCTAGGCCCACACGTCTCACAACTATCCTCAATACCCATAAGTTCTACTAAGGCAAGTATCTCAAGGATCAACTTCGAACGGGCAACTACAACAGTTCTCTGCTTCAAACTAAGAAGCAAATACTATAGTACATTCAACACAGAGAAATTCCCTTCCACGGATTACTCTCGTATTGGGAACTATCTCCCATGTATCTAGGAGCACAGGGCTAACATGGAATTTCCCTCTTACAGCACGACTCCTAATTAGATATTGATTTCTACGAATATCTCCTTCCTAAACTATGCCCATGATGGCCTGGTAAAACTAGGACTCTTTGCACTATAAATAAGACATGAGATTGGTAAACTAAGGTACGCAACAAATTCCATGTTTACATCATTACGCCTTCCTCAGATCCTTGTCTAACTTTAGCATCAGAGTGCCATCGGCCACCACAACGGTGGTCCGTGGCTCATGTGTGTTACTTGTGCAGGTCAGCAGGACCAGATCAAAGCAAGGAGCAAAAAATGACTGCATAATTTTGGCGCTGTCCGTGGGGACCACAAAATTCTTAACTTTTCATTAGTGTCGTCTCCTTTTAAAACCCAAAGAGATGGTGACCACTAGATCACGCAACAACGAAGAAAAAGGGGGACACATCAAACGCTTTGATTGGCACAGCACCACCGCTTTCAGTGGCTCCGGTCATACACGGGCTATAGACTCAAGCCCCGCGCCGACGACAACAACAACAGACCCACGAATCGATAGGCTGACATCTCAAATACAACAGATAGCCAACGCGACACCACCTGCCAATGGAGACCAGGAGCATCATGGGCCTTCGTCTCCAGTGGATGGCAGGGAACAAGCATAGAAAAGTCAATCCCCCGTCAATTGGACTAGGGGAAACTCTGCGGCTGATGTTGAGATCGTGGCAAGGACAGAGAGGCTTGACTCTGGGAACCCCCTCCGCAGAAGGGGGCACGATCCGGACGTACTATACCACCTCTCTGTCCCACCATTTGTGGGCCAGATCATGAATAAGGTTCTTCCGAGGAAGTTCATTCCCCTGAAGCTCGACTTCTACGACGGAACCACCGATCCTTTTGACCACCTACGCCATTACCAAGTCTGTCATGTGCAAAACCTTTCCCACCAGTCTGAAAAACTCAGCACTGACGTGGTTCCACAGCCTTTCGCCAAAGTCGATCGATTCCTTCAAGACATTAGCAAAGGAGTTTCTGACACGTTTCATAGGGAGCCAGAGTTTCCAAAAAGGCCCATACTACATACTTTTTTCTAAAGCAGAGGTCCCACAAGACTCTCGGAAAATATGTCACACGTTTCAACAACGAACTGACTCTCATCGACGAATGCAGCGACAACATGGTCATAACAGCCTTCACTGAGGGCCTCAAGGAAAGAAAGTTCTACGAAGACCTCACCTTGGAGCCCTCTCTGAACATGACAGAGCTTCTCAAGAGCGCTAAGAAGCATATTACCTTGGAGGAGCTGAGAACCGTGAAAAGGAAAATCGAAGGCGAGAAGAAGCCCTCCTCTCTTAAGGACAAGGAGGGAAAGAAATGCGAGGATGAGGAACGGAACAAGAGGAATCGCAATGACCACAGGTCAGACCCTAGTCGGTCCAAGCCGAAGAAATCATCCAACTACGTTGGATCCAGGACTGTGACACCCCTCAATGCCCGCCTATCAGACGTACTTAACTCCATGAAGAATTGGGAGGATCTGAAGTGCCCCCAAAAGCAGCGCGAAGACCTTGCCAAGCGTGACAACAACAAGTACTGTGCGTACCACAAGGAGGGTGGCCACAATACCAATGACTACAAGATCTGAAGTATGAAGTTGAGTACTGGATCTGCAGAGGCAAACTGAAAGAATTTATGAACTCTTAGAAGCGACCAGAACAAACCAGGGACAGGGGGAGTCAGTTAAAGAAATAGCGAAGGAGACTCCAGGGATAACATATGTCCTTCATGGAGTCGGACCGAATGAAAACCAGTTGTACATGTCCCGCAAGCAGACCTTACTGGAGATGCGGACACAATCCGCGGATGAGGACAGACACATCTGCCACTCAAAGATTCAGAGCCCCATTCCCACCTTGACCTTTACGGACAAAAAACTCAAAGGAGTTTGAGCGTCACATAACGACGCCTTAGTCATCTCGGTCTCCATAGCAAGGTGAGAGGTAAAGAGAGCTCTGGTGGATACAGATAGCCCGCTCAACGTCCTGTTCTACAACGAGTTCCGCAATATGGATCTCAAGGAGGAAAACCTTTCGTCCTCATACTACCCGCTAATTGGATTCAGCGAAGAGAAGTGCTTCTCGATTGGGAAGATAAGGTTGGCGACAGTGGCAGAAGAGTCGCAGCTAAGAAAGGTCTTGTTTCTGAACTTCATGGTCGTAGACGCACTGTCGACCTACAACCTTATCTTGGGAAGACAATGGATCTACCAGATGGAGGCAATAGTCTCCACCCTTCACCAGTGTGTTAAGTACACAGCTAACCACTCAGAAGAGATTATACGCGGAGACCAACCTATGGTACGAGCCTGCTATTATGTCGCACTAAAACAAATAGAATGCTCCCAGATCCAGCTACATACTGCGGGGCAGCCTGAACTAGTGCCAAGCCAAGCAACAACGGGGGCATCACATTCAAACAGTGCGGGAGCTGTCAGCTATCACGACCCAATTTTTGAAGAAAACAAAAATCCTAAAATCCACGTAGGTTATCCGTTTCTCCAAAACTCGGGACGTGAAAATTCAATAACAACAAAAACAATTAACAGCAACAACTAAAACATAATTTAGAAAATTAAAACAAACTAAAAATAATCTAACCATGAAACTCTGACGTCGCTAGCCCCACTAATGAAACTCGAGTAATGCTGTTCATAAATCTTTAAACAAGTGAAAGGCTAAATGGCTACGTTCCAATAAGAACGCACCTAAGAAGCATAAACTTACTTGGGTCAACGCAGTAGCTAGTATGAGTAATCTCCATCCTTATAAATAAAATAGTTACATGCTTTAACATAAAAATTTCATAAACAACAAAATAACACTCAAAGTCTTGTAGTTCCTCAACAAGGCAAACATGTCATACTACAAAGTTCTATCATGCTTAAAATAAATATTTATTTTACCAACACGTACAAAGTGAAGGTTGGACGTGGTAAGTTTGACAAAAAAAATGCTAGTAGACTTACCATCCTGCACAGAACGTTTTAGAAATAAATGAATAAAATTTCTAATTTATCGTTCCTCATAAGTACGATTGTTTTCAAATAAATATAGACCATACT
This sequence comes from Berberis vulgaris, assembly GCA_963556465.1. Lineage (NCBI taxonomy): Eukaryota > Viridiplantae > Streptophyta > Magnoliopsida > Ranunculales > Berberidaceae > Berberis > Berberis vulgaris. The sequence goes on from OY747135.1 coordinate 4,025,226, forward strand.
CATAATCACCATTATTTAAATGTTAACCAAATACATTTTACCTTTAAGGAAGACATGTAGTTCTCATTCTAAGATCGAATGAACATTTAGTTTCTTCCATTAAAGCAATCATGCACATAAATGAAAATCTCGCTTCTTTTCCACAATCACACTACCCTCCTTGTGCCAAACACACCTCACCCAAGTGTGTCTCCCTTGCATTCGAAACCACTCGGAGCGTACATGTTCCAAGTGGGGTGCCACATCGAGGAACATGTCATCTCACCTGAAGTTCGATCCATGACAAACATTTCCTAAATACTACACGTACTACCGAACTCACATGGAACGGCGTACCGATATGCAAACAAGTTTGCATACCCAAAATTATATCACACGTATACAAGCAAGTCTGTATACTAAAATAATTCTTTTTTTCACATTTTTTTTTCGGAGTTGTGGAAAAGAGCATAAAAAATCAATTAATCTTCAATACTCTTTTACGGTGACACTTTGTCAACCATAAACACATCGACCACAAATATTCACCCTTTTTTTTTGGAAGCAAATAACATTTTTATAAATAATTTTATTTTCATAACAGAAAACAGGGATCAGACCCATTCCATATAATGATACTCTTTAGCAAGACAATTTGCATATCAATCAAATGCAAGTTTATCATATGATCACATACTAACCACATATTTCAAGTCATAACGTAAAATTACAAATACTAACTTACATAACACCACTAATACCCAAGTTTATTTACATGGTGAAACTCCAGCACACCCAAAATGAACCTAGTAACTAAAACCACCTAGAATGCTAATTAGCCCCATTAGATCAAAACATGATCCCTAGTTATGACTGACCCTGTCACCATGAGCATAACAATGTTCATGAAAGCATTATCAAAATGATAAGTACTTGATCAACTTCTATATAAGATATGCTCGTACTGTATGAAAATATCACCACCCATGTAAGGTCATATAAGAACAATGTACTTGAAAACATTATCAAAATGATAAGTACTTGATCAACTTCTATATAAGATGTGCTCAGACCCAAAAAGTAATAAAGTGAGGCCTTACTGATAACACATTGTTGCCTTATTAGAATACACTATACCTTCCAACCACTTTCATATAGCTAACAAGCTCATGTATGAATTGTTGTAAGGTGAAAAATGTGCAATCAATGTTGCTAGTATATGAACTAGATGGAGAGATACCCTGGGCTAAGTTTAAGCCTTTTTTTTTTATAGCAAGTTCCCTTCAAGTCAAAAACAGGTAATGCAATGGGTAGTTATAACAAGGACCCTAACGCTGGCATGATGAACCATATAATCGCTAAATGCATTTTTTTTTTGTTCAAAACAATGTTTATTTAGGCAAATGTATTGTAGTGCTTCCATCAAGTACCAGTTACATCAGTAAAATAACAACCCACAAACACAAACAAAAGACTATATGATTGTTCTAAAAATATTCATTGGAAAGGTAGTTGTTACAGCTCCATAGACATGATCTGCTAAGAAAATCTAATGTCACACGTACCATAGGAATTTATCATGCAAGGCATTGTAGAGTAGAACTCACATATTTTAAATGTAACTCATAAACCAAACATTATTAAATTCACATAATTAATATAAGAGATGGAAGAATCACTCAATAACTTCTACTACTAAAATTTTGTTATACAAGGGTTTCTAAAATTGGATCAGTGACCTTTTTCTCTACCTCGAGTGCGATTTAACTGTTGGATGAACTTCAAACCAACGGTATGTTTTTCATACGTGTGTTATGAATCTACGGATTTAATTTTAAAGTATTCTGACCTCTAGAAGGTCTCGATCCACTGAAAATACTAAGACTACGCAAAACTGTCTTTATTACGGGATTTAAATAAAAACCTAAATTTAGGTTATCTTTCAACTCATCTAATTTCTACGAAAATACAATAAAATTTTCATATTTAGGATTTATATTTGTATTAAACCCTAACCTTAATCAATTGATTAATCAAAAAGTAAAGAGAACGAAGAAGACTCGGCTTTATATATCCAAAATACTAACAACATACATAATAAACAAAATAAAACAATAGAAAATATCAAATATTGAATAATTTGATAGTTTAACTCACTATTTTGTCGAAAATCACAAAGTTGAAGCAAACTTTTTCTCTTTGCCTCATTTTCTTCTACGTAGGTTTTTCTTTTCTTTTGTGTGTGTATCCAAAGAGAAGAGGTGGCTAGGGTTTTCTTTTAAAATGTTTTCAATTAGGGATTTACTAGCTTTAGTTAAACACACCCACCATTCTTCTTTTACCCACCATCAATCTAAACCTTGGTCCCAAAATTCATATCATAAAGTACTTATATATTTGTAAATACTACCAATTAATAAATATTACCAATAAATAAATATTATTAATGATTAACATAATAATATTATTTTGGCAAGTGATTTGGCGGGTATTACAATATACACACCTTGAAAGAATCTCGTCCTGAGATTCAGAAGGTAAGAGAGTCGTGCGAATATTAAAAATGACACGGCAAACCAAATGAAATTTTAATATATATTTTCAGATGAAAATTTCTCGAATTTTATACTCATATAAAAATTTCACATCAAACAAAGCAAAACACCAGACATGCATACACACGATGCTACTACATGCATGTACCTATATTATTTTAACAAGAAATTAAAAATAATAAATTGGAACAATATATACAAAAATATTATTAAGGTCAATGAAAAGTACGGGTGTTACAATATATACACCTCAAAAGAATCTCGTCCCGAGATTCGACAGAGATGGTAAATAGGAAATTAATTCTATAATAAGCCAACAACTTACCGAATAAAACGACACTAGAGTCCAAATAATAAATCATTCAAGAATATATTTTCTGTCAATCCTCCAAAAAAACAAACCACACATCACATGGACAAACAAATAGCTCAAGCACATGTCAATAACTTCATAAAGACAATCACACAAAGATATATTATAGAATTTAATAAGTATTAAAAATATGGGGTGCTATACAACTCTTCCGCCCAGCAAAACGAAGAGGCCAAGGCAAGTGGAAATACATCCCCCTGACGTTTCGTCGGCACAGAGATTGACCTCTCTACAAGGTTTAGTCTTCAGTAACCTCTAGAGCGCCTCGACAGTCCGCTAAACGATCCACAAGGGCAATCTGAGTCCACTTCAAGGCTAGGATCAATTCTTCTTGCTCAACAGTTAGCCTGCTTTCAGTTGTTTATTTCCCTTTCCATAGTCAATGTAAAGTTTTAGTTCTTAAATACTTATGTGATTTGCAATCATTTAAGAAATAAAGAAAGAATTACAGAAACAAACTCTATTGATTATTGAAGAGATGTAACAACAAGCGCCATGAGACAGATAAAAAAGACTTCATACTACAAGCATCTGAATACAGTGCGACATGAAGCAAAATACTCGTTTAGACAATTCTACTACGAGAGGCATCCGAAGAAGACTCAAATCCTCAACTTCTCCACAGAGTCTGAACTGAGCAAGATCAGGATGAAAACATCATGTTCAAACGCCACCACAGACATACCCCTCAGATATGGTTTGAGGTGGTACAAAATCGGCAACCAGGAGCACTGGCAAAAATTCGAAGCCCAACTCACAAACTCTATGAACTTGGGACCAGTATCAGGTGAACTCGGATCGCATATACCTTCCCGCGCAAGGAAAACAATAATATTTGGGAATCAATGGCTCATTCCGACAAGCCATGTCAAACTCCACCTCAACCCAAATGTTGACTTCCAGTGCAAGGTGAAGCGACGGAGCTAATCGAAAAGTGATGGGAATAGGCGCTCGAACAACGACTGTTGGTGCTATCTTTGAAATTAAACATTCAGGAACAACGATAAGACACCAGCATATGAACGACGAACTCTTCCATTGAAAGAGAATCTGTACTACTTCTCGGCAATATGAGAAGAAATTACGAGATCTCAGCAGATCGCCTACGTGCCCACCCACAACAGGTGACCACACATAACAACAATTATGATCGTGCAGGATCAGGGCAAATGTCAGAACATTCGGAGACTCTGACAATGGAGATTTACCTTCAGCCTTTGGAAAATCCAAAACATTTTCTTCAAGCAATAACATTACAGGAGATGAGCTCTGCGAAATATAGTGTCTACAACAATTGGAGAACACCATTATATAAACGTAATAGTTCACCAAACGGACTTTCTGCATTAATTGCTAAGCATAGAATACCGTGTGAGAAATGAAGAAACGTTGATTTTCAAGGAAAGTGCGTGGACCACGTTCTCTCAATTAATGGCACTGCATGCAACCCCATCAATTCAGAGGGAGTAACCAACACTCAACCGCTCCGCAGCTTACGCCATACATGTGTCACTACGCGATCTATGTTGTACACGTAGAGCAACTACACAGCCTCCCCTAACTCTTCCTTTGTGGGCCCAAATGCTCGATCCACTCAGCCCACCATTCAAACAAAATTATGCTACATGCTAAGCACGAGCGCAAATCCAAAACAACCTTGACGCACGGACCGTACCTACGGATCGTTGTTTGTTTTAAGGTAATGTTGATCGCACAGTGCGCGACACTAGCGAACATGGGTTCTCACGCCCTCAAACGGGCGGAACCCCTCCCCAACTGGGCAAGCTTAGTCAGCCTAAGCTGATGACGACGACTTCTGGTATCACCCAACACCTAGTCCGCTTAATGTGGATCTCGATGGTCTAGGAAGTGGGAGTCTAATCAACGCTATCACGTCTGGTGACGATGACTTACCGGGAATCATTGTCCCCCTTCGCAGTCAATGATCGCCGAACCCAATCAGGTAAGCCTAGTTGGTGACTACTGGCAACGAAAGCTTCTGATCAAAGCCCAAACCTGTAGCCCCGGTGTATATGGTTTGGAAGGTGGGAGCCTAGTTAATCCAGAACTGATTCCGATGGTTCACCACGAAACCACTGCTTTTCAGCGTGGCCGCCGAATCACCAACCCTGGACTTGTAGCTCCCATTGCGCGGGTGTAGATAGTTTAGAAGATGGGAGCCTAGTCAGTCCCGAATTGATTCCGATGACTCGCCATGGGACTGCTGCTTTTCAGCGTGGCTGCCGAATCATCAAACCTGGGCTTGTAGCGCCCATTGCGCAGGTGTAGATAGTCTAGAAGGTGGGAGCTTAGTCAGCCGCAAACTAATTTTGACGACTTGCCACGAGACCACTGTTTTTCAGCGTGACTGCCGAAAACTCCCAAATTTGTACCTTGATGTGCACAGGTGTAGATGATTTGGAAGGTGGGAGCCTGGTCAGTCTTGAATTGATCTTGACGGCTTGCCACAGGACTACTGCTTTTTAGCCTGGCCGTCGAACAATTTTACTTGAACTTGTAGCCCCCACCGCGCGAGACGGCGTAGATAGTTTGAAAGGTGGGATACCATGATGTCGACGACTCACCACGGGACTATTGCTCTTCAGCATAGTCGCAAAACCTTCATTCCCCAAATCTGTAGCCCACATAACTCGAACGTAGATGGTTCGAAAAACGGGAGCCCCAAGCAGTTCGCCACGCGACCACCACTCCCCTACGGCGACCGCAAACATTAAACTAGTTGAGTCAGTGTCTTCACGCTCAAACAGACCGACCTTTTAATATTAACAAAGGCTACTCGGCACGAATGCTCTGACACATACACTCAGCCATCGCAACTCGCCCATAGCCGCAGCCGACCGATCAGACAAGTGAGGCAAGCCTCAAACAGCTTACCTTGGGGACAAGAAACAGCTCGGGCAACTCAACCTTAGCTAAATTGTCCGCAACATGCCCACTATCGAACATGACTACACATCGATGACCCTGAGTCATTCATAATGCAAAACGGTCAAGCTCTCTATCGCAGACAGACCAGCCAACGTCCTATTGATTCAACTAACCTATGCCAAAGCAAGAGGACAAGACGAAACGAAAAAAACATGCAATAGAGACAACAAGCACGAAACGAATAAAACTGTTTTCATTAATGGTCAAAATGGAAAGGGGTACAAACACACAAAGTTTACTCCTTATCAGGAGAATGTACAGAAACATAAGAGCTAAGCCTAATGGAAGGAGTTGCATCCACACTAGGGCTGAACAAAAAACCGATCAAACCGATTAAACCGAACCGATCGGTTCGGTTCGGATCGGTTTCGGTTTTAAAAAATTCAAAACCGAAGTAGTCGGTTCGGTTTCGATGTGATTTTAACCGACCAAACCGAACCGACCGAATATATATAATAAATAATATATTTTTTATATGTAAATAATACAATATGTTTAAAATAGTCGGTCGGTTCGGTTTTATTTTGGTTTTAGTTCAATTTTAGTCGGTTCGATTCGGTTACGGTTTGCATAAATTAGAATCGGTTCGGTTTCGGATCGGTTTTGTTAATGGTCGGTTCGGTTTCGGTTTGAAAATTTTAAAACCGACCTAAGTCGGTTCGGTTCACGGTTTAGGTGAAAAACCGAACCGTCGGTTCGGTTTTCAGCCCTAATCCACACGCGCCACGACTTGGATATCAGGGCCTAAATTGTCTTCCTCGTCCGATGACGCAGAGGTAACAAACAACTCTACATATGACATTGTGGAGACCCTTGTGTGGGCGGACCTGAGGGGGAGGTGAGGGTTGGAGCCCAATAGGCCCAGGCCCAAGAAGGTTGGCAAGCTACAAAGGGGGGAGATAGTCCCACATCGCCTGGGTGTGGAAAGGAGATGTGCTATATATGTGCGAGGTTGGATCCCCATAGTACGAGGCCTCTGGAGCCCTAGTAGGTGGGTGGAAATAACAAAATCGTGAGGGGGGTGAGGGTTGGTTCCCAACAGGCCTGTGGATCCCAAAGCGGATAGTATCGTATTGTGAGCGTCCGCTGCGTACACTCTGATACGAGGCCTTTTAAAGCCGTGCGGGCCGGTTGGGCCCAGAGCAGACAATATCGTACTGTGCGGATCGGGTCGTTTTAGAATGGTATCAGAGCATGACCCATCCGGAAGTGTGCCGACGTAGACGTTGGGCCCCAAGGGGGGTGGACTGTGGAGACCCTTGTGTGGGCGGACTTGAGGGGGAGGGGGAGGGTTGGAGCCCAATAGGCCCAGGCCCAAGAGGGTTGACAGGCTACAAAGGGGGGAGATAGTCCCACATCACCTGGGTGTGGAAGGGGGATGTGTTATATATGTGCGAGGTTGGATCCCCATAGTACGAGGCCTCTGGAGCCCCAGTAGGTGGGTGGAAATAGCAAAACCATGAGGGGGAGGGTGAGGGTTGATGCCCAACAGGCCTGTGGATCCCAAAGCAGATAGTATCGTATCGTGAGCATCCGCTGCGTACACTCTGATACGAGGCCTTTTAAAATCGTGCGGGCCGGTTGGGCCCAGAGCGGACAATATCGTACTGTGCGAATCGGGTCATTACAGACATCTTCTTATAACGACCGAGATCCCACTCCGGATGCTCCTTCTTCATCAGCGCCAACAGCTCAAACCTTCCATGTACAACCCAATGGAACTCGCATTTGCCTTGTTCCTGAATAAGCTCCTCTTCGTGCACCTTCGCATCAACAAATTCACGTTCCAATTGCTCCAACTTGCCAGTCAGCGCGTCAACCTGAGACTGCTCTTCACAGCACTAAGTTCATGTCACTCCAATTTGAGTTGGTCTTCGACCTTTCTTGCCTCTCGAACATATAACTTCACATCGGATTCTAACTGTTGCTTCTAAGTAGCCCAGTCGGCCTCTTTCGAAGCATTCTATTCAGTAAGAGACCACAGTTCAGAACGCGCCTTAGCCGCAACTTCCTGCGTAACCTCTACATCTCGGCGGGTTCGATCCAACTCCTGTTTGAGTCTATCTCTCTCGAACACCGCCTCAAACAGATCACACTCAAGGACCTTCAGACGAGCCCATTGAGTCTCATCGGCCACGGTTGATTGATCCAGCCTCTTCTCCTCAGCCTGCTTCTGTAGCTACTTCTATAGCTGATCAATTTCATAAAGCGCATCAGAATATAGCGCCTGCATGTGCGAGAAGACACGCTCCAAAGTGTATACCCTCTCATGAGTTGTCTTGACTTTCATCCCAGCAATGGCCACGTGGCTCAAGTGAGACATACCCAACATAAGGTACTTCAAGCCCTTGTCCATACACCCTTCTAGCGTATCCTCTTCAGGTTTTGGAGCACAATCCATCAGCCAACTATGACGCCTGCTTATATGCTTCCTCAAAGCATACTCTTCGACACCCTCTTGGTGCCAGACCTGTGAACTCATTTTTACCAAGTCCGGTGCAAACAAGCTTATCCGCGCATCTGGATGAAGCTTTCCCGGATCGGGAATTATGACAGCACCACCCTTCACGATTGTCACTGTCCTAAGACTCTCTTCCGTGACTTTTCCCTTGTCGACAGCAGCCGACCCTTTATTGCAAGACGACTTGACGGGATCCAGAAGGAGAAGAGGAAGCGAATTATCCATAGAACCATCCAACACTTCTAGTTGTGGCCTGCGCGGACTACATGAAACTTGGCCTGTGCCACCACGGCCACTTTCAGACTGCACACCAACAGGACGATCAAATTCTACAACCTCAAGCGAATCCTTATAGAAGCCTTCTATCAAAACAGTCCCGGGCGAATCAACACCGGCGAAATCTGCCATTGCGACCTGCACCAGACGATCATTCAAATCTTCAACATGCGCGTCGCTAAGGTTCGACCTATCTACAACTATTGCGAACTGCAGGTAATCCTTCTCCAAGCCGGATACATCAGTCTCCATCCCAACAGGCGTAGCTGGCTCGCGTTTTTCTCTCACTAGAGCGAATCGTGCTGAAAGCAACCAAGTTCTAACACGGGACCTCTTTCTCGCAAAAGAGGCAAGCGTTTCAGACGGCTCATCCACGTCAGACAGGACGATAACTTTGGCCCCAATAGCCTTCCTCTTCCTTGAAAAGGCCTCATCTTCAAACTTAATTCGCGATACTCGGTACAGAGTGGGGGCAACGTGCCAGTTGTCCTATAGCCCACTACAGATGAAGTTGAAAACTCTTATAACATCGACCACGTTCCTCTTTAACAAGTCGCAGAACATCTCTATGGTGTTTTGCTCCTCTAACGTAAGAGGAGTAGCGGGAAACCTTCCCGCGAAGAAACACCAACAATGATTAGCCAGTCCGCAATCAAGCATATCAAAGTCACAAGAAAGGGTTGAACTTACAAGGTGGCCTGAACTCTCGCTTGAGCAGACGCCCTTGCATCAAAAATACTTTGAATCCGCAGGGACCAAAAAATAATACTTCTGCTAGAACTTGAAATCATCGGACAGATTCACAAAGCAAGCTGGTGATGTCATCTTACAGACAGCGTTACCCTTCAGCCGGGGAGAAGTCAACAATTGAATTACTCGCGGAGTCACACTGACGTCGACCTCCTTAGCACTGATCAGAATCAGGAGGATGATCCTATATCCATTAGGCCCCAGCTGGGCTGGAGGAATCCACAAGAGATCCAAGAATTCTCAAATCACGTCCAGAATCGGAAAATGCACTCCAGTTTGAAGCATCCTACGATGCAAGCAGATGAAACCCGTTGGTGTCGACATTGGCGTTTGTCACCCGTCAAGACATACAACGGCGGGTCCTCAGGGACCCAAACTTTGTACGAATTTTGGCAAAACCGAACTCGGATAACAACCTGTCTTCGAAAAACTTTAGACCATTGGCCAAGGTTGCGTCATCAAGAAGGCTTTGTTGAGCCATAAAGAAGATGAACAATTTTTTTCTAATCAGAGCGGTATCTTCAACAGCAAAGAAAGTATAAGAGTCAGACTCTACACTGCAGATGACCTAAATAGGGATTTGGCTCCTGCCTCTTTTCCGCTGGACCGATGCATGTTCAATTAATGCATGGCGCAGCTCAAGTAACGATTCAGACTCAATCATCATGAGGACGCATCCCTTCAAGAGATGACTTAGCGAACCGATGTGACGACCCACTAACTCAGGGGGAGTAGTTAATGATACATAAAGACAGTCACACTCCTGAGCTGTACACGTGTCAAGATGATCTCGTGGAACTACAGGCTCCAGCACCAACCCAATACTGATCCGGCCCAAGCGGTTCTAATCTCGCCCAATTCAGTTTGTCAGGCGGACACGAACTCTTACAACATGCTAGGCCCACACGTCTCACAACTATCCTCAATACTCATAAGTCCTACTAAGACAAATATTTTGAGGATCAGTTTCGAACATGCAACTACAACAGCTCTCTGCTTCCAACTAGAAAACAAATATTAAAGTACATTCCACATAGAAAAACTTCTTTCTACTAATTGTTCTCGTATTGGGAACTATCTCCCGCATATTTAGGAGCATATGGCTAACATGGAACTTCCATCCTACAACACGACTCCTAATTAGATAAAGTTTTCCACGAATATCTCCTTCATAAATTATGCCTACGATGACCTAGTAAAATTAGGACTTCTTGCACTATAAATAAGACATGAGGTTGGTAAGCTAAGGTATGCTACAAATTCACTGTTTACAACATTACGCCTTCCTGAAATCCTTGTATGTCTTTAGTATCGAAATGTCATCAGCCGCCACAACGATGATTTGTAACTCATGTAGATTACTTGTGCAGGTAAACAAAACTGGCTCAAATCAAAGAACGAAAAACAACTACATCACTCCTGACGCTGTTTCTTTGGTCCCAAGCTGATCTCATATCTTTAGTTAGATATTCAAATATTGTGGTAGATATTCAAATGACTTTAAGAAAACAGTAAACCTTTATATAATTCATTTATATTATTCAACACAACATGTGAGAAGGTCATATTCCACAAGAAAACAGTACAACTTATATTATTCAACACAACATGTGAGAAGGTCATATTCCACAAGAAAACAGTAAACCTTTATATAAAAAAACTCCTAGTGCCCCAGTGAAAACTCCTGACATTTGACCACAAAAAAACCCATGCACATCATGTTTTCTAAATACCAATACCTCCTAGTGTACCAACATATGTAGAACATTTTAGGGTTAGGGTTTGATCAGTCAGATGCATAGTCATCTACTCAATTTTCATGTTTATTATCAACTTGGTGACTTTGTGCCAACTTTTTAAGACTGTATTATTAACTTGATGAAGGGATTCTGCCAACTTAAAAGAAGTAGTTTGTGAGTTTACTTAAATGTTGGAAAAAGTGGATCGGTGGTGTACATTTGATTAAAAATAATTGTCATTGCTGACGAACGAACCAACATGTCTCAAATAATGATATTGTGCTTACTTAGACATTAATCATTTATTAACCTCATATAATCATATTGGTCCTTATCGATGTGAGACTAAATTTACAAACTCAACTAATCAATATCTAATCGGTTTTAGGCTATGAGAAGACCTTTCACCTAAAATCCCATAATTACTATTGGAGATGTTTGAGCCAATTAAATTTGGTTCGGTGAAAAGAAAAGTTTGATGAAAATGCTAATGTTTAGATATGGAAGTGCGACAAAAAACATGCATCCCTGCCATCTACATCAAGATCGGTATCCCAAAAAGTATTTTTCGAGGCTTTCAGTCTCATCACTAGTTGCGCGCCACCATCTGCGCCGGTGGTGGGGGCTGGTGTGAGCAGAAGGATGGTAACAGATGAAAGTTTCCTTGTCCATCTGATCACCCCGTTAAGTTTTCATTTGATAGCCAAAAATTTTAAAGGGATCATGGGATGGGGATTGCAGTGGTTGGGTTCTGAGTCACTAACATCACTTCCTTACGTATCTGTTTCCCCCATTTTTTACATGTGATGTAATTGAAATTCCAGAGTCCTGTGAGAGTGGATGTCCGCATTAGTGTTCCTTGACTAGAGAACTCGAAAAAACAAACCAACTATAAATTTTTCTTCGCCTTTTTTAAAGGGCTCTTTTTAAGTGCACCGGGTTTTTGCTCGGTGTTGTGTCTGGTGCAAATCAGGCATCATCCATTTGCCCCGAGATTAAGACCCATTCTCTCGATATGTGTGTTGTCGCTAATCTCAAGGGGATGTCGCTTTCTTTTCTCGTCTATTCCCTCGACATTAAAAAAAGGGCTCATTTTTCTATATGGAGTGTTTTAGAGTCGAATCATGTTTAATTCCGTATGAAAAAGACGCTTTCTTATCTGCCAAGTATTTGAAATCACCTTAAATAGATCGTACTGAAACGACTATTTTTATAGAAATATCTATTAATGATAGTGATTTAAATATACACGCTATCTGAAATGGTATGCACAGCCACTTCTTTTGAAGTCGAAAGCTCTTGAACCTTTTTAACCAAGTTCATCAACACTTTATAGGCTGATTTTGGATGGTCTAAGATGATAAAGTACAATTATTTTTAAAAACCATTGTTCACAATTGCGAAAAGCCTTGCAACAGCTTGCCTAAAAAGTACTACTAAGAATATATAGGCTCGAGGTTAGGATATGGTTAGTTGGGATACGGGATAATGTTAGGCACTCCCTATTATCCAGTTTTAGTCATAATCAAGGATTGTGATTTTGTTTTTCGAGTTAATTTAGGTCCTATGATTTTAAGAAATATTTAGTTTTGTGTAAAAAAAAAGTAAAAATTTTAGTTGTGATTTCGAATTTAACAATACAGACTATGTATTACATTAGAATCACTCGCATAACAAGCTTTTGATACTAAAATAACATTACAGCATGTTAAAATAAGTTGAGATGAAAATGGATTGGAACTCATATTCGTATGGAAACTTCTTATTGAAAAGCTAAGATACTTGAATTAATATGGAAAATCTCTACAAAATATAGAAATTTGTTCAATACTTGTTAATTGGGTAAAACTTTTTAGGCGTGTGAATCTACAAATGGCTTTCATATGGAAACTTAAAGAGTAATCCCTTCCAAATACACAATCACAAAGCTGGACTTTTACATATATCTCTTTCCTTCCAAAATATCTCACAAATCATTGTACATTCTTTATAGATTTCAATTCTAACAGGGAAAGATCATGAGATTAAAGAGTTTTCCAATAAGAAAACAAAGATATCTCTTCCAAGATCAACTCATGTTCTAATAATGGTCCTACACCAACAAAATGTTTGTCAATCTACTTGCTAAAATCATACACTTGTACATCAAAGTTCTTTCAAGTCTCACTTCTACACTATCATGTAAAACCCAACACATAAAACGTTTTCAAACAAGTCCATATCACTAGTTTTTTTTTCACCAAACACACACAAGACTCCACTATACTCTCCCTATATAATAACTCTGTCACACCCCCACATTAAAAACACACTATATCTACCCTCTTTTTTCTTTACAAGTAAATCAACCTTGGAAGCCTCACATACCTTCCAAGTCTCCAAAAAATGAGTTCAGTTCAAGACTGGCCTGAGCCCATCATCAGAGTTCAATCACTGTCTGAGAGTGGGATGACCACAATCCCTGACAGGTACATCAAGCCGCCTTCCGATAGGCCATCATCGATGATAACAGTAGGGGATGGTGGTCAAGTGAGTATCCCCCTTATCGATCTTTCTGGACTAAATGGTGATGATAAGGCAGTTCATGCAAGTATTATGAATGAGATATCTTTGGCTTGTCGCGAATGGGGTTTTTTCCAAGTTGTGAACCATGGGGTGGAGACAGAGTTGATGCAACGTACCCGTGAGGTGTGGAGAGAGTTTTTTCATTTACCTGTTGAGGTGAAGCAAGTGTATGCTAATTCGCCTAAGACGTATGAAGGGTATGGTAGTCGTCTTGGGGTCCAAAAAGGCGCGATTTTGGATTGGAATGATTACTTTTTTCTCCATTTTCTTCCTTCATCACTGAGGGATGTTAACAAATGGCCTGCCCTCCCATGTACATGCAGGTAAATTTGTTATACTGTATACTATGAATCACATTTTTTTTAATCACAGGTCCAGGATTTGAACCTTACTATGTTATTTATGAAATAGTTATGAGATACTACATGGTATGGAATACGTTTTATTTGAAGGTCTAAAATAGTTTTTTTTTGGGGTGTTCATCGTGTAAATAATATACTTGATTGATTGTGTAGGGAAACCACTGAAAAATATGGGAACCAAATAGTAAAATTATGTGGAAACTTGATGAAGATCTTATCGATGAATCTTGGGCTAGAGGAGAACCAACTTCAAAAATCATTTGGAGGGGAGGACATTGGGGCATGCTTAAGGGTGAATTTCTATCCAAAATGTCCACAACCTGAACTTGCTCTTGGTCTCTCCTCGCACTCTGACCCAGGAGGAATGACAATTCTCCTCCCTGACGAAAACGTTGCTGGTCTTCAAGTTCGTAAAGGCGATAGTTGGGTCACCGTGCAGCCAGTTCCCAACGCTTTCATCGTTAACCTTGGTGATCAAATTCAGGTCTATATATTCTCCTTATACTCTCATTTTTTTTCCAATTACCCTCCAAAGATTTAAAAAAAAATTAAAATTTGGTTGACCAAAATTTTGCGATTTATAGGCATAAAACCAATATAGGGTCAATTTTGCATGTTAAATCCCTTTATAGACCCTAACTAATTATATCCATTAAACACTATTTTCTGAAATTTTGTCTCTGAACTTTTACAAGATTACGACCCTGCGAAGAAAATTTCAAGATCTAACTTTTACATTTGTAGAATTTTAGGATCCTGAAAACTCCGCTCGCCTTTCAAAAAAACCATAAAATGGTAAAAAAAAAAACATGTTAAAACACATTGGTGTGACATTTTCAATTATTTCCTTGAAAAAATTTTCTATTTTACTTTTTCAAAGGGAGTATTTATTTATTATTATTTTTTAGGTGGTGTTTGTCATCTTAAAATCAACATGTCCATATTTTTTCAATTTCAATTTCATCGCTACATTTTTTTCGAAGGCTTTGTCATTGTGTTGTCTTTCTATTGGATATATTTTTTATCCTCATGTCATTTTCCACGGAAAAAATTTTCTTGGCGGCGATACTATATAGGGGAACTTAAATTATAAGTTCATTTTTCATCAAGAATATCAAAATTATAAGTTCAGTTTTCATCAAGTCATTGTACAGGATATATGGTTCTGAAGATCTAACTTTGAAGTCTGCACAGATTGGGTTCCATTCTTTTCTATCATAAAAAGGGTGTCCATAAACCTAAATAATATCAAGGAGAGTGATTTGTACTGCCAATAGATTGCATACCAGTCATGACATTTAATTTCAATGTTGATAAAATCCTCAAATTTTTCTCCGTCAGAAATAGATTTTATTTGACAGTTACATTCCTCCAGAAATGAGATATTTTGTGATAGTGATAGTAGTATTAAAAAAAAGCAACTGGGACAGGTTTACTACATCACCAACATCAAAATCTCCACTGCTAGATTTGCTAATTGTCTTTATTGGGTGTTTGATGTTGTATCAGGTACTAAGCAATGGAATTTACAAGAGCGTCGAGCACAGGGTTATAACAAGTTCTGTTAAAGAGCGTGTTTCGCTTGCATTCTTCTACAACCCTAAGAGTGATCTGGTCATGGAACCGACTAGCCAGCTTGTGACACCGGATCAACCAGCCTTGTACCAACCGATGACATTCGATGAGTACCGGCTTTACATCAGGACTAAGGGTCCACTTGGCAAGTCACAAGTAGAGTCCCTCAAGTCCATTCGCCCTCCTTGTGTGTAACATATCAATGTACATTATCTGCAGTGCTCAATTATATTATGAATTATCTTTCAGAAACTATACTCATCAGAAGAAGATAGGTTTTCAAATAGTAATCTCAGTGATAATATGAGAGAAAAAGTATGATGATAAGGCATTAATTAGTACTAAGTTAATTTTGACCCGGAAGAATGATGATGGCATGAATTGCGCAGTTTCATGCTTTACATTATAAAATAATGATAATGAAATTATAATCTATATGAAGCATTACTTAAAAGACACAAGATGTGGTCATAATTTTCGTCGAATTAATCATTTCCTGGGGTAAAAAAGTATAAATTATTACGAGTAAGAATCTAATTGTAGTGAAGTTATTAATCACATATTGGATACTATACAACTTTTGGGGGGTTTAGTTTATATGGTTTTGTCCTCTTGATATTGACATTCTCTGTAATTTAATCGATATAGTTGCTAAGCACTGAACCTTTTTTTTTTTTCTGAGTAGGGCACAAGTGGTTAATCTTGTATATATATATATATATATGTAAGTTCAAGATTAATTATAAGTAAAGCTAGCAAGATATTGTACAAACATTTCCGCGGTCTCTAATACACACTTAATTGTGAAAGAAAAAAAACCTTCAAACTTGTTTCTTTTGTTACATAGATCATCAGTCCTATGAAACAATCAAACTGACAGTCCATGTTGAAGTTTCCTTGATGTTAGCAATTACAAATACATACTTGGCATTACATATTCTGTTGTTGTTTTCCCATTCAATTCATGTCATGAGATTTTACGAGTTTATTGTTCCAACACTCAGTGACGCAGCCAGGATTTTTGTCGAGGGGGGCGGAGTGATGTCATAATTAATTAAATATAATATAAAAATTAGTTATTTTAACATGAATTTTTTTTTAAATCCGAAATTCTTCCTGGCCTAGAAAAACCAGCGAGGTTGCTGTCTGAGGAGGCAAAAATACACTTTTGCCCCCCTATTTAACAACCTTTTTGGAAAAGGTGTTTAAAGAGGGGGCAAAAATACACTTTTGCCCCCCCTCTTTAACTACCTTTTTGGAAAAGGTGTTTAAAGAGGGAGGGCAAAAGTGTATTTTTGCCCCCCAGGCAGCAAACCAAGCAGGGGGACCCAGGCCCTGTAGAATTACTACTATATTCATTGATTACTATTATAGCAAAAATGGGAGTACAACAAAGACAGTCATTGAATTCAGATGATTACTATTATATTCATTGAAGATGATTACTACTTATAGAAACACAACAGAAGAGAAGGGTTTGAATCATTGATTACTACTACATGAAGAAAATGAGGAAGAGATTGAGTTGCTTACGATTTTTTTTGTGGAGATGACCAACACAGTGATTAATGAAGGCACCTGGTACCTAGAAGAAGAAGAATAAGGTGGTTTGGATCCTACTGGATCTTGTGAAGATGAGCTCAAATAACTCAATAGTTATAGATCTTTGAAGATGATGAAATATAGGGGTTTCCCTCATCGTATCCAATCGATGGAGTGTGAAGAAGAAACTGTGAATTTTGATTTCTTTGAGGAGCAGTTCTAGCTGGTCTGGGAAACCAGCCTGATTTCCCTGCCTAGGAGGCGAAAATACATTTTTGCCCCCTCTTTAAAACATCTTTTTGGAGTATGTGTTTAAAGAGGGGGGCAAAAATGTATTTTCGCCCCCACCCCCCCCAGGCAGGGAAGACTCGCTAGAATTTCTGTTCTTTGAGAGATTTGAGGGATTTAACCTCTATCTCTAACTCTAAAAGTATAGTTTGAATTCCCAAATTCTAGACAGCCTGGGAGAGGCTGCCTGGGGGGCCCAAAATACAAGTTTGCCCCCCCTCTTTAAATACCTTCTCCAAAAAGTTGTTTAAAGAGGGGGGGGGCAAATTTGTATTTTGGCCCCCCAGGCAGCAAACCAGGCTGTCTAGAATAACTCGTTTGAATTTGATATGTACATGATTTGAAGGATAAAGTCCTGGTTAAAGTGAAAAGTGAGAATAGAGGGGCACATAAAAAAACTAATTGGGGGACAAATAAATTATAAAAAAAAAATTCTCAAAAGTCAGTGGGGGCAAGTGCCCCCACTCGCCCCCTCGTAGATCCGTGCCTGCCAACACTTTTCCCTGCAAATCTCTCTTTTTTCTTGTAGCTATAAGATCGATAAGATAGTTTTTTTGTAAAAATAAAGAATAGATTTCCTTTGTAAACGATTTTATTTCATTTGAATGCTAATGAGTCTTGCTGGTTATGGGGATGGAACTGAGTATACCACATACCATCACTACATCAAATTGGCACTTTTGTAACAATTTTCAAAACAGTATCACTTTTGAGATGTTACAATTCACCAAACAATTTCAAGTCAAAATTAAATTTAGTCAAAAAAATGAAAAACAGTAACAAAAAAAAATGATACAATACGTTGGATCAACGTGAATAATATCACTTTTATAACCATACTATTCATGGTGATACAATTATTGTATCATTTTGTTTGTGAAAATATGTAAAATTATTAGGTGGATTGTTACACTTCAAAAGTGATACTGTTTTAGGGGTTGTTACAAAAATACCAATTTAGTGTAGTGCATGTTCTTCACTTCACATAAGGAAATGATATACAACCTGTAAAGATGTAATATTAGTTATCAATAATTTCAATTAGGGGTGGTGGCGTGTTTGACTAGCGTTTAGCTATCATAGCCACCCATCCCTCGCTCTTTCCTTCGCTACCTAGAAGGGCTCCACAGCAATACGAGTGATCCTGAGGTCGAGGGTTAGTCTTTAGCCGTTAGCACTACTTGTCACCCCAATTCATTTTCTTTTTCTAGTAGGTGTTTTTTTTTTCTTGTTCTTTTTAAGGCTTAGGCTCTGCTTGTTATATGGTAAAAGAATGTATATGTAAAAGTTTACGGCGGTTACATAAACTTGGATGCTTGGTGGACATGATGAAAAACAGTTATTGGAATTTGAATTCAGGACCTCCGCATCACCTAGTTATAAAATTCTGCAAAACTTTGCGGGACAAAATCTCTCGCATTACTTTGCAAAAAACTCTCATCGTCTCCTCTTACTCGAATTATATTTTCAACTCCTTCATAAACACCCCAATCACCACCACCTTCGCAACTACCACCATCACCACCACCACCATACCGTAACCATCACCGCCACTGCCACCTCCACCCGCTCTGTCATCGTGCGCCACCGCCACAACCACCATAATATTACCATAACAACCACCACCATTACCACTACCATAACCACCGCCAACCCCACTACTACCACCACCACCACCACCACCTCCACCAATACCACTACCATAGCATAATAACCCACAACCAACAACACATTTACTACTACCACCATAATCGGCGCCGCTACTATAACAAAACCATCACAACCACCACTCCACTGCCATTACCACCACCATAGCCACCACTACCACCATCACTACCACCTCCAAGATCACCGATACCATAACATACCACAACCACCACCAACTTCACTAGTACCACCATAACCGTCCTCTCCGCCACCATTGCCACCACTACAACTACCATAGCACAACCACCATCACCACCACTATAGCATAATCACCACAACCACCATCATCACCACTATAGTATAATCACCACAGCCACCACCACCTTCATTACTACCACTGCCGCAACCATCACCACTATCACCATTATATTCACCGAACCACCATAGCTTAGCCACTACAACCACCACCATTTTAAAATCACCGTCATTGCCGCCACCACCACCACCATAGCCACCACTATCCCACCGCCACTACCACTACCACTATCACCACCACCTCTAAGATCAACGATACCATAACATACCACAACACCACCAACTTCACTAGTACCACCATAACCGTCATCTCTGTCACCACAACTACCATAGCACAACCACCATCACCACTACTATAGCATAACCACCATCACCACCATTATAGGATAATCACCACAACCACCACCACTTTTATTACTATCACTGCCGCAACCACCCCAAGCATTATCACCACCACCTTTATATTCACCGAACCACCATAGCTTAGCCACCACAACCACCACCATTTCCACCACCATCATCGCCCACATTCGTTATCACCATTAACACAACCACAACCAAAACTACTGCCATCATCACCACCACCAACAATCACTTGTTCGATTGCATCAATTTTATTTAATTATACCAAGCGCCCGTAAAGTAATGCATTGCAAACCAATGCATCTACGTTAATTTGCAAAATGCATTATTTTACAGTGTACCAAGCGGAGCTAGTTAGTCTTTAGCACAACCCAATTCATTTCTTCTTATTTTTTTCTAGTATTTTTTTTGCTCATTTTTTTCCTGGTAGGATTCTTTTTTTTTCAAGGCTTAGTTAGCCTTTACCACAATTTATTCCAATTTTTTTTCTAGTAGGCTTTTTTTTTTCTTAAGGTCAACTTATCACCCCAATTTTTACTCTTTAGCACAAGTTATTCCATCTTTTTTCTATTCATTTTTTTCCTTGTAGGCTTCTTTCTCTCTCTCTCTCTTTTTTTTTTTTTTAAGGCTTAGTTAGTTTTTAGCACAATGGATTCCAAGCCTAGAAGGTGTTTGTTTGCAACCTACTAGAGGTGTGGGAAAGTGTTTGTTTTAGGCTCTTGCTAGAGCCATAAAGTAACAGAATTGGAAGCAATTCAAAGGTTTAATTATATCTCATGAAAATTGGACCCAATGTCTGAATCAGACATCCAACCAAACATAAAAATCAACATTAACAACTATTTTTAAAATTTAGAGATAATGTCTGGTTAAGATGGTTAAGAGGTGTAAACAAACACCCCCTTAGTCTCTTCAGTACTACTTGTGGTGGATAGTACAGTAGGTCTTACTTTTTCCTATTGAAATCAAGGACTATAGTTGCAAACAAGTCTAACGTTGTCTTTTGGAATTAGAGGAAGCAAATCTTCAACAAGCTCTTCGAGCTCAAGGACAATAGTTACAAACAAGTCTATTAATGTGTTTCAGAACTAGGGGAAACAAAGCTTCAACAAGCTCTTAGGCGACAGTAGCAAGCACGTGTCCGTGAAGATCCATAGCAATAACACTTATAGCTCTCTGTTTGGAGTGATAAAAAAAGCGTCAAAACTGACTATGATCGTATCTGGGTCCAAAACAAGAAGAATAGGTTTTAGTTGATTGGATCTGAGGTTCAGTCTGTGGTGACATGTTGACTGGATTTGGTCCTGGATCAATGTAGTATGGGTTGTCATGATCTCATAAAGGGGGCCAAAAGTGGTGTCTTGGTGAAAAATTGGGGTGTAGGAGGCGACTAGAGGTGCCTCCCCTGAGCTGGCAGTGAACCAATGTTTGTGCCATGCTAACTAGGTATGATGGAAGGAAGAGAGAAGCGATTGGGTGCAATGTTTGGCTTTGTTGAAAACAACCTATTTGCGGATTTACCAGATGGTAAGTGAGACAGCCACAAACTAGGACATCAATTCGTCTGTCACCTCTAGATGAGCCTTGCCAGTGTCCCACATGAACTTACACACAACTCCAAAACGAATGGAGGATTGAAATTGGTATTGCGTCAATCAACGGAAAGAGGGGAAATTCGCCAAAATCTATTGATAACCGGACAAAGAAAAAAGAGGTGTATGACATCCTTCGGATGATTGTTGCAAAAAATGTAGCAGTCATCAATAGGTGTGTGAACCCTCACCAAGTTGGTCACGGTCAAGAGAATGTCGTGGCTGATCTTCCAGGGGAAAAAAGGGGGCAATGTGAGACCCTAGAGTGGGCAGACCTGAGGGTGATGGTGAGGGTTGGAGCCCAATAGGCCCAACAGGCCCGAGAGGGGTTGGACGAGCTACAAAAGGGGACATTGTCCCACGTCACCTGGGTGCGAGAGGGGGATGTGCTACTTATGTGCGAGGTTGGATCCCCATAGTAAGAGGCATTTTAAAGTCGTGCAGGCCGGTTTGGCCCAGAGCGGACAATTTATTACTGTGCAGATCGGGTCGTTACAGTCAAGGTGGGGCTTTTATTTTCCATAAGGCTCTGAGTTGAGTAGCCCCAAAAGTGATGGGAGCTAGGCCAGAGGTGGAGATTTCAGATTGTTCCAAAACAAATACTTAAGTGACACCTTTGACAGAAAAATGAGCCTTTTTTGTCAGCGAACCAAAGAAGTTTGTCAGGGTTATTAGTAGGTCCGAGTAAAATGTCTTAAATATCTCTAGCCACTAGAATAGGGAAGAGGGAGTTGATTAAAGTCGCATTCCAGCTAATGAAGTGATATTGATAAGAGATCTACAAATCATGGATGGTCCTAGGTAAGAGGGGATCAATGGGATTGGACATACAATCAGCTAGCAGTAGACCTGACTTTACCCAGCAGCCTTTTAAGATGTCAATTTAGTCGTCAGATAGAACTTGTCATATCAAGTAGTGTTTCATTTTGGTCAGAGCGGTGAGATTACCCCGACAAGCGAAAGAAGCCAGGGAAGGGTGTTTTGAGATTTGAAAGATGCTCTTCGAAGTAAAAAAAAAACCTTGAGTTGACGGGTTTGAGAGTTGTGCGGTGAAGAAATAGCATTCTATATGCTTTTTGCCATTAGTTACAATCCGCATAATCTCCCTTCTAAGAAAATTCCATTAACAACAACCCACTTTTTCCAACTTTTAAGTAAACTCACAAATTACCTCCTTTAACTTGGCAGAATCCCATCATTAATAAGTTAATAATACAGTCTTAAAAAGTAGGCAGGAAGTCACCAGGTTGATATTAAACATGAAAAATGAGTAGAAGACTATGCATCTGACTGATACCAAACCCTAACCCTACAATGTTCTAGATATATGTTGGTACACTAGGAGGGATTTAGAGAACATGATGTGCATGGGTTTTTTTGAGTCAATTTAAGATATTTTCACTTTTTTAGGAAAACTGGTGGAATATGACCTTCTCACAATTGGGGTTGTTGTGATGAATTATATAAAGGTTTACTGTTTTCTTAAAGTCATTTGAATATCTACCACAGTATTTGTATCAGCTTGGGACTTGAGACACATCATGAGGAGGATTAAAAGCATACTTGGATTATTTGAGGACCACAAGATCAGTCATGATTTCAGGGAGACCAACAGGATTGCGGATCGATTGGCGAGCTTAATTACTTTCAAATAAGCCCTGTTTTTATGGAGATCATTCCAAGTTCCTTTGTCGAGGACTTGAAAAATATTATAAATGAAGATAGAATAGGTAAGACGTATTTGAGAATGTAATGTTCTCTTTTTTTATGGTTTGGGGATTCTAAATAACCTCTGCTCGTTTTTTTAAAAATAAAAAATAAATATCATTTGTTTCAACAATTCTAATCAGTCAGGAGGTTTGGTAGCCAAGTTTGGATGTTTTTATACTTCTACCCTTTCTATAGATGGTGTTTGTGATTTTGTTTTAAAGAGAAAAAATAAAAAGTGTTAAAAAAAAAAATCAAAATTTAACCAAAAAATTGCTACCAAACCTAACCGGCTAGTTTGCTTTGTCTGATTTTTAACTTCATTTCTTATGACTTATGACTGGTAGTATGGACTTAGGACAACCTGAACAGGAGATCCCATTATAAGAGTGAGCTCTCAATTTTTGGGTTTTTGGCAGGGAATTTGTCTATGTTTTCATGCTTATGATGTGTAGGTCTCATTCTATCCATCTTGGGTTCTAAGAGCACCTGAATAATCAAATGCTACACTATACATTTACAAAAATCCACTCTAATTGTAGACTAAAGTAACACATTACTAACAAATGTTTGTCGGAAAAATATGTAATGGCTAGTAAATTAGAGCTAGGAACAAATGTACAAGGGTAGGTATTCTGATTTTTTTTTAGGCAGTGTATTGTTGGAGATGCTGATGCATGTATGATGAATGGACCATTAATATTATCACATGTTTTATAGAGATTAGACATGTTTTAAAATGGAAGTGTTATGGTCTTGTGTTTATGCTAAATGTCTTCATAACGAAGTTTCTTACATGCTTGGAAAAAGAAAAGCTGAAAGTGACTTCCCTTTCAATATCATATCATGTAATGGCTTTTAAAGATTTCAAAGATTGAAAAAGAAAAATTGTTATCTAGGTCTATAGCCCAGACAATAGTCATGTTCAAACAAAATGTCTGGATTGTGTTGTGTGATCTCAATCCTCAAGTGGAAGAGAAGAAGAAAGTGTTGTATTGTACTAACAAAACTATACATTTTTCACACCACTAGAAACCCACAACATAGATTCTTCCACAATCATGTAAACCACTAAAACTAATAGAAGGGGGATATATAAATAATGGCCTACACAAGCAGCCAAATGAGATTATGTGTGAAATTGAAAACTTTGGAGTTTTTTATTCAAAAGCCCATTATAACAGTTTAAAGTTTATTAGATAAACCTTTCAAACCATTTTTGGTTGTTAACATCCCACTTTTGTTTTCTAAGGTTTGCATAATTACAATGTTTAAGGAACATCTGAATAAATTAATGTTCTGAAAAACATTAAAAAAAAAAAAACTTAAATAAAACATTAATAAAGATAATTGAAAATTTGGGAAAAAGCAAGAAGAAGCACAAAAGTACACATCTGACTTTGGTTAATATAGTTTATGATAATGGGTGGGCAAGTGGTTTGATGCTTAATAGTTATTACACATGTTCCCCCTGTTTTTTGACAATGATTTCTAAATTATTTAAATGTCATTTTTTAAACTATAGTGGAATGGTAAATTACACATCTCCCTAATTTGGGGATTTTTTTTAAAGGCTTAGTTAGTCTTTAGCACAACTTAATCCTTGTTTGTTTTTTTTTTTTTTTTTCATTTTTATCCTTGCAGGCTTCTCTTCTTTTCTTTTTCTTCTTTTTTTTTATTTTTTATATTTTAAGCTTAGTCTTTAGCACAATGGATTCTAGGGTTAGCAGGTGTTAGTTTGAATTAGAGGTCTAACATAACCTACTAGAGGTGTGGGAAAGTGTTTGTTTTAGGAGCTATCACTAGAGCTATAAAATAATAGAGTACAAGGCGATTTAGAGGTTTAATCATGTCTGAAGAAAGTCTATAGCCCAGACAATAGTCATGTTAAAAATATCTTGATTGTGTTGTGTGATCTCAATCCTCAAGTGAAAGAGAAGAAGAAAGTGTTGTATTGTACTAACAAAACTATACATTTTTCACACCACTAGAAACCCACAACATAGATTCTTCCACAATCATGTAAACCACTAAAACTAATTGACAAATTCTCCACCCAAATTTCTTGCTTTTCTCATTCACAATAATGAAATATATATAGTACAAAATATTGCCAAGAACCTTGCTCTCCAAGGCTCGATTGATCTCCCAAAAATTCTCCTAATCACATATATGATCTCCTAAAAATCCTCCTAATCACAAAGATATATTTACCTAAAATACAAATACTATCTTAAGGAAAAATATTTCTCAAAAGATATGCACAAGAAACTCTCCTATTTTAGTCCCAATAATATCGTAATACCCCCCCCCCCCTCAAGTTGGAGCGTGTAGATCTCGAATGCCCAACTTGCGAAGTAGAAACTCAAATTTCGCTTTCCCCAACGCTTTTGTAAAGATGTCTTCCAATTGAACACTAGTGGAAACATAAGATGGACAAATCATCCCTGCAGTCACTGCATCTCGAACAAAATGACAGTCTGCCTCTATATGCTTTGTTTTCGTGAAAAACTGGATTTTGAGCAATGTACAACGCCGACTGACTATCACAATACAACTTCATACCCTGCGGATGTCGCACACCCAAGTCACCCAAAAATTTTTTAAGCCACTTTAACTCACACACTGTTGCCGCCATAGATCTATACTCAGCCTCCGCAGACGATCTAGACACTGTTTGTTGCTTCTTGGTCTTCCACGACACAGGAGAAAAACCAAGTAACACGAACCATCTTGTCAAGGAACGCCGCGTATGTGGACAACTAGCCCAATCTGAGTCACACCACCCTTCTAGACTTAGGTCACTGTTAGCACGAAGCAAAATCCTTTGCCCCGGACTCTTTTTCAAATATCTCACGACCCTCAGAGCCGCCTCCCAATGATCCTCACGAGGTTGTTGCAAAAATTGTAACAAAATATGAACCGAATATGCAAGATCAGGTCTCGTCACAGACAAGTAAATTAATCTTCCTACAAGTCGCCTATACGGCTCCGGATCCGCAAGAAATTCACCCTTTGCAAGGGCCAAATTGTGATTTTGTTCCATAGGGAATGCCGCAGGCTTTGCTCCCAATAAACCCGTTTCAGAAATTATCTCGAGTGTGTATTTTCTTTGGCAAAGAAAGATTTCTTCTGGATTACGGGCTACCTCTAGCCCTAAGAAATATTTCAAAACTCCCAAATCCTTCATATGAAAGCACCTGCCAAGGTAAGCTTTAAAAGTTGTCAATGCAACCTTATCATTCCCTGCAATAATCAAGTCGTCAACATAAACTAACACGTTGATCTGAGTGCTTCCCCTGCACAACCCAAATAATGAATAATCGGAATAGGATTGCACAAATCCATAATTCTTCAACGTTGTTGACAGTTTTGCAAACCAACATCGGGGAGCTTGTTTCAGACCATACAACGATTTTTTCAACCTGCAAACCATGTTAGGATTTGTATTCTTGAAACCTGGAGGAACCTTCATATAAACCTCCTCACTTAAGTCACTGTGAAGGAAAGCATTATGCACATCCATTTGATGTACCTTCCAATTTTTAATAGCAGCAATTGCAAGAAAAATACGAACCGTCGCCATTTTTGCCACAGGAGAAAATGTCTCGTTATAGTCAATTCCTTCCACCTGATGATTGCCATAGATCACAAGTCTTGCTTTGAGTCGCTTTATGCTGCCATCAGACTTATACTTAATTTTATATATCCACTGGCTCCCTAGTGTTTTCTTTCCGGGTGGAAGAGTCTCCATTACCCAAGTCTCATTGTCTTCAAGGGCTTGTATCTCCTTACCCATCGCATCTCGCCATCCCGGGTCTTTCATGGCTTCTTTAAAATGCTTTAGCTCATGTCCCACTGTCACTGCTGCAAGAAAATTCCTATGTCTCACAGAAAAACGTTCACAATTCACAAAGTATGTTATAGGATAGGGCGTACCTGAGGAAGATGAAGGAGCAGATGAATTCTCAGATGGACTTATTTTTCGTATAGTATGAGTAACAAAATCACGATACCGTGTTGAAGGAGTTTTGGCTCGTTTTTCTCGCCCTAGCTCACCGTCAACTTGCACACCTTGCTCCCCCACCGTATTCTCCAGCCCCGCATCACGCACGTCCTCCTGTACAGGCTGCTGCATAGGCTGCACCGCAGCACCCGACTCCCCCTCGATGGTGGACGCGGCCTCTAACCCCCCCCCCCCTCAACACACACATCACACTCATTGGCACCCTCATCCTCACTCCATGCTCCATCCTCATTGTTCGCCAGCATAGGAGTCACCACAGTCCGTGGTTGGTTTGTCGCAAAAGGAAATTCGTTCTCAAAGAACTTCACATCTCTCGATACAAAGTACTCATGTGTTTCTAAATCATACAATTTCCAACCTTTCTTCCCAAATGGATAGCCAACAAAGATACATTTACGGCTCCTACTTGCAAATTTATCACCGTTGTGTCGTTGATTATGAGCATAGCAAAGGCACCCAAATACACGAATAGCATCATAAGAAGGCACTTTCCCAAACAACAATTCATATGGCGATTTAGTCTTAAGTAAAGTAGAGGGTGTTCTATTAATCAAGTGACATGCTGCCAACACACATTCTCCCCAAAATTTGATTGGTAAGTTTCCTTGAAATCTTAATGCTCTAGCCACATTTAAAATATGTTGGTGTTTTCTCTCAACCCTCCCATTTTGTTGTGGAGTCCCAACACAAGAAGTCTCAAAAATAATTCCATTATTTTGAAAATAAGCATGCAAACAATTAAACTCGGTCCCATTGTCACTTCTCACACGTTTTATCAAATAAGCATTCCAGCTAATGAAGTGATATGGATAAGAGATCTACAAATCATGGACGGCCCTAGGTAAGAGGGGATCAATGGGATTGGACATACAATCAGCTAGCAGTAGACATGACTTTACCCAGCAGCCTTTTAAGATGTCAATTTAGTCGTCAGATAGAACTTGTCATATCAAGTAGTGTTTCATTTTGGTTAGAGCGGTGAGATTACCCCGACAAGCGAAAGAAGCCAGGGAAGGGTGTTTTGAGATTTGAAAGATGCTCTTCGAAGTAAAAAAAAAACCTTGAGTTGACGGGTCTGAGAGTTGTGCGGTGAAGAAATAGCATTCTATATGCTTTTTGCCATTAATTACAATCCGCACAATCTCCCTTCTAAGAAAATTCCATTAACAACGACCCAATTTTTCCAACTTTTAAGTAAACTCACAAACTACCCCTCTTAACTTGGCGGAATCCCATCATTAAGTTAATAATACAGTCTTAAAAAGTGGGCAGGAAGTCACCAGGTTGATATTAAACATGAAAAATGAGTAGAAGACTATGCATCTGACTGATACCAAACCCTAACCCTACAATGTTCTAGATATATGTTGGTACACTAGGAGGGATTTAGAGAACATGATGTGCATGGGTTTTTTTGAGTCAATTTAAGATATTTTCACTTTTTTAGGAAAACTGATGGAATATGACCTTCTCACAATTGGGGTTGTTGTGATGAATTATATAAAGGTTTACTGTTTTCTTAAAGTCATTTGAATATCTACCACAGTATTTGTATCAGCTTGGGACTTGAGACACATCATGAGGAGGATTAAAAGCATACTTGGATTATTTGAGGACCACAAGATCAGTCATGATTTCAGGGAGACCAACAGGATTGCGGATCGATTGGCGAGCTTAATTACTTCCAAATAAGCCCTGTTTTTATGGAGATCATTCCAAGTTCCTTTGTCGAGGACTTGAAAAATATTATAAATGAAGATAGAATAGGTAAGACGTATTTGAGAATGTAATGTTCTCTTTTTTTATGGTTCGGGGATTCTAAATAACCTCTGCTCGTTTTTTTAAAAATAAAAAATAAATATCATTTGTTTCAACAATTCTAATCAGTCAGGAGGTTTGGTAGTCAAGTTTGGATGTTTTTATACTTCTACCATTTCTATAGATGGTGTTTGTGATTTTGTTTTAAAGAGAAAAAATAAAAAGTGTTAAAAAAAAAAATCAAAATTTAACCAAAAAATTGCTACCAAACCTAACCGGCTAGTTTGCTTTGTTTGATTTTTAACTTCATTTCTTATGACTTATGACTGGTAAGATGGACTCATGACAACCTGAACAGGAGATCCCATTATAAGAGTGAGCTCTCAATTTTTGGGTTTTTGGCAGGGAATTTGTCTATGTTTTCATGCTTTTATGATGTGTAGGTCTCATTCTATCCATCTTGGGTTCTAAGAGCACCTGAATAATCAAATGCTACACTATACATTTACAAAAATCCACTCTAATTGTAGACTAGAGTAACACATTACTAACAAATGTTTGTCGGAAAAATATGTAATGGCTAGTAAAGTATTGCACTACACTAGCGTCCGTATCTTGAACAAGTGGAATTTGAGTGCACAAATAAGATCCATCCGACGAAAACACATACGACTTTTAGATAAATTAGAGCTAGGAACAAATGTACAAGGGTTGGTATTCTGATTTTTTTTTAGGCAGTGTATTGTTGGAGATGCTGATGCCTGTATGATGAATGAACCATTAATATTATCACATGTTTTATAGAGATTAGACATGTTTTAAAATGGAAGTGTTATGGTCTTGTGTTTATGCTAAATGTCTTCATAACGAAGTTTCTTACTTGCTTGGAAAAAGAAAAGCTGAATGTGACTTCCCTTTTCAATATCATATCATGTAATGGCTTTTAAAGATTTCAAAGGTTGAAACAGAAAAATTGTTACCTAGGTCTATAGCCCAGACAATAGTCATGTTAAAAATATCTTGATTGTGTTGTGTGATCTCAATCCTCAAGTGGAAGAGAAGAAGAAAGTGTTGTATTGTACTAACAAAACTATACATTTTTCACACCACTAGAAACCCACAACATAGATTCTTCCACAATCATGTAAACCACTAAAACTAATTGACAAATTCTCCACCCAATTTTCTTGCTTTTCTCATTCACAATAATGAAATATATATAGTACAAAATATTGCCAAGAACCTTGCTCTCCAAGGCTCGGTTGATCTCCCAAAAATTCTCCTAATCACATATATGATCTCCTAAAAATCCTCATAATCACAAAGATATATTTACCTAAAATACAAATATTATCTTAAGGAAAAATATTTCTCAAAAGATATGCACAAGAAACTCTCCTATTTTAGTCCCAATAATATCGTAATACCCCCCCCCCCCTCAAGTTGGAGCGTGTAGATCTCGAACGCCCAACTTGCGAAGTAGAAACCCAAATTTCACTTTCCCCAACGCTTTTGTAAAGATGTCTGCCAATTGAACACTAGTGGAAACATAAGATGGACAAATCATCCCTGTAGTCACTGCATCTCGAACAAAATGACAGTCTGCCTCTATATGCTTTGTTTTCGTGAAAAACTGGATTTTGAGCAATGTACAACGCCGACTGACTATCACAATACAACTTCATACCCTGCGGATGTCGCACACCCAAGTCACCCAAAAGTTGTTTAAGCCACTTTAACTCACACACTGTTGCCGCCATTGATCTATACTCAGCCTCCGCATACGATCTAGACACTGTTTGTTGCTTCTTGGTCTTCCACGACACAAGAGAAAAACCAAGTAACACGAACCATCCTATCAAGGAACACTGCGTAAGTGGACAACTAGCCCAATCTGAGTCACACCACCCTTCTAGACTTAGGTCACTGTCAGCACGAAGCAAAATCCTTTGCCCCGGACTCTTTTTCAAATATCTCACGACCCTGAGAGCCGCCTCCCAATGATCCTCAAGAGGTTGTTGCAAAAATTGTGACAAAATATGAACCGAATATGCAAGATCAGATCTCGTCACAGACAAGTAAATTAATCTTCCTACAAGTCGCCTATACGGCGCCGGATCCGCAAGAAATTCACCCTTTGCAAGGGCCAAATTGTGATTTTGTTCCATAGGGAATGTCGCAGGCTTTGCTCCCAATAAACCCGTTTCAGAAATTATCTCGAGTATGTATTTTCTTTGGCAAAGAAAGATTTCTTCTGGATTACGGGCTACCTCTAGCCCTAAGAAATATTTCAAAACTCCCAAATCCTTCATATGAAAGCACCTGCCAAGGTAAGCTTTAAAAGTTGTCAATGCAACCTTATCATTCCCTGCAATAATCAAGTCGTCAACATAAACTAACACGTTGATCTGAGTGATTCCCCTGCACAATCCAAATAATAAATAATCGGAATAGGATTGCACAAATCCATAATTCTTCAACGCTGTTGACAGTTTTGCAAACCAACATCGGGGAGCTTGTTTCAGACCATACAACGATTTTTTCAACCTGCAAACCATGTTAGGATTTGTATTCTTGAAACCTTGAGGAACCTTCATATAAACCTCATCACTTAAGTCACCGTGAAGGAAAGCATTATGCACATCCATTTGATGTACCTCCCAATTTTTAATAGCAGCAATTGCAAGAAAAATACGAACCGTCACCATTTTTGCCACAGGAGCAAATGTCTCGTTATAGTCAATTCCTTCCACCTGATGATTGCCATAGATCACAAGTCTTGCTTTGAGTCGCTCTATGCTGCCATCAGACTTATACTTAATTTTATATATCCACTGGCTCCCTAGTGTTTTCTTTTCGGGTGGAAGAGTTTTCATTACCCAAGTCTCATTGTCTTCAAGGGCTCGTATCTCCTTACCCATCGCATCTCGCCATCCCGGGTCTTTCATGGCTTCTTTAAAATGCTTTGGCTCATGTCCCACTGTCACTGCTGCAAGAAAATTCCTATGTCTCACAGAAAAACGTTCACAATTCACAAAGTATGTTATAGGATAGGGCGTACCTGAGGAAGTTGAAGGAGCAGATGGACTTATTTTTCGTATAGTATGAGTAACAAAATCACGATACCGTGTTGAAGGAGTTTTGGCTCGTTTTCCTCGCCCTAGCTCACCGTCAACTTGCACACCTTGCTCCCCCACCGTATTCTCCAGCCCCGCATCACGCACGTCCTCCTGTGCAGGCTGCTGCACAGGCTGCACCGCAGCACCCGACTCCCCCTCGATGGTGGACGCGGCCTCTAACCCCCCCCCCCCCCTCAACACACACATCACACTCATTGGCACCCTCATCCTCACTCCATGCTCCATCCTCATTGTTCGCCAGCATATGAGTCACCACAGTCCGTGGTTGGTTTGTCGCAAAAGGAAATCCGTTCTCAAAGAACTTCACATCACTCAATACAAAGTACTCATGTGTTTCTAAATCATACAATTTCCAACCTTTCTTCCCAAATGGATAGCCAACAAAGATACATTTACGACTCCTACTTGCAAATTTATCACCGTTGTGTCGTTGATTATGAGCATAGCAAAGGCACCCAAATACACGAATAGCAGCATAAGAAGGCACTTTCCCAAACAACAATTCATATGGCGATTTAGTCTTAAGTAAAGTAGAGGGTGTTCTATTAATCAAGTGACATGTTGCCAACACACATTCTCCCCAAAATTTGATTGGTAAGTTTCCTTGAAATCTTAATGCTCTAGCCACATTTAAAATATGTTGGTGTTTTCTCTCAACCCTCCCATTTTGTTGTGGAGTCCCAACACAAGAAGTCTCAAAAATAATTCCATTATTTTGAAAATAAGCATGCAAACAATTAAACTCGGTCCCATTGTCACTTCTCACACGTTTTATTACTTGTTCAAATTGTCGTTCAACCATGGCAACAAAATTAAAAAACATAGATTCAACTTCCATTTTATTGCATAACAAATATACCCAAACTCATCTTGAAAAATCATCTACTATTGTCAAAAAATAGGTAGCTCTACAAGAAGAACGAGTCTTGTAAGGCCCCAACAAATCCAAATGAACAAGTTCAAAAATCATACCAGCTTTATTCGTACTAATGGGAAAACTAGACCGAGGTTGCTTTGCACGCGGACATACCTCACAAGTTTTATTATGTTTCCTACAAGAATGGCTCACAGCCGGTATCATCTTCAATATTTTCTCCGACGGATGCCCCATTCGTTGATGCCATAACTCGAACGACGAATCACCATCCACTGTCAAGACCTTCACTTGAGGAACACCACGGAAAAAATAAAGTCCATCCAATCTTTCACCCGCACCAATCACCTGCCTCGTCGGTTGGTCCTATATAACACAAATATTATTAGTGAATTGGACAACGCAATTTGATTCATCGATTAATTGAGTCACAGAAATCAAATTGCATGTTAATTGTGGGACATAAAGCACATTATCAAGCTTCAATCCTCCTGACAACACAACACTCCCCTTGTGGTTTGCTTCTGTCGTGTTTCCATCCGGCAATCCCACCGGGCAGTGTTTCACCTTTCTCACATTTCTCAAAATAGATAAGTCACACGTCACATGGTTCGACGCTCCTGTGTCGATAATCCAACTAAAATTATTGGTTTTACCATACAGTCGATCTTTTGTTTTGGCCAAGTTCAAAACATCAAGAAGTTGTTGCAGTTGCGTTGCTGAAACACCCGCAAGACCCGTTGCTTCGGTCGCAACCGCCAGCCCCTGCGAGGTCCTTGCCTGCTGTCCAGACAAAGTTCCAGCCCCGCCAGTTTTATTTGCGCGGACAGGCGGTACACCAAACCCTCTTCCATGGCCAGAACCTGCATGCCCACCTCCTCTTCCTGTTCGTCCGCCACCACGACCCGGTCCCCTTCCTCCGCGAGGTCGGTCCCCTCACCATTCGGGGAACCCGTGTAATTGAAAACAAGAGGATTCATCGTGGCCTTCTCTATTACAATGATTGCAAAATTTGTCAGTATTATCCACAAAACGAGACTTACCACGCGTATCAGGCTGAATTGCAAATGCCATGATACTATCTCGTTCTTCCTTTGATGAGGACAACTCTCCTCCACGCAGTCTTTCCACTTGAATCACTTGTTGATATGCTCTATCAAGCGTCGGCAATGGCTCTTGTCCAAGCAGATTTGTTCGAATGGAAGCATATGCTCCATCGAGGCCGATAAGAAAGTGATGTAGATAGTCCTCTTCTCTCAATTTTTCTACCTGCGTGACTATGCTACACGTGCAACCTCCACACTTATAAACCGGCACCTTCACATATGCGGTCAGTTCGTCCCAGATTTTTGACAAACGACCAAAATAATTGCTACAGTCTCAGTTTTTCCTTGCTTGCACTCCCCCAAGGACGTTTTTAATTGACATATACGAGTGCCGCTTACCACACAAAACCTGTTTTTGAGATTGTTCCACAGGATTTGTGCATCATCATATTCTCCAAGTGTCGACCGAACAGACGGCTCAATGGTGTTGGTCAGCCATGACACCAACATCGAATGCACAGCTATCCAATCCTCAAGTTTCTCCTCTGTTGTTGGCTTCGGAACCGTCCCTTCCACAAAGCCAACTTTCCTCTTCGCCTTTAGCGAGGTTCGAATTGCCCTCGCCCATTCATCGTAGTTCTCACCACGTAATTGAATCGGGGTAATGATGTTGCCCAGACCGTCACTCGATCCAAGATGATACGTCATATCCACCTTCTTGTCACCATCTCCTTTCTTTTCTCCCTCTCCGCCAGCCATGATCTCTCGTGGAGGCTATAGTATTGAGAGAAGAAAAAAAAATCGTGTTTGCCCTAGGATCTCCCTACGCTCTTGATACCATGACAAATTCTCCACCCAGTTTTCTTGCTTTTCTCATTCACAATAATGAAATATACATAGTACAAAATATTGCCAAGAACCTTGCTCTCCAAGGCTCGATTGATCTCCTAAAAATCCTCCTAATCACAAAGATATGATCTCCTAAAAATCCTCCTAATCACAAAGATATATTTGCCTAAAATACAAATACTATTTTAAGGAAAAATATTTCTCAAAAGATATGCACAATAAACTCTCCTATATTAGTCCCAATAATATCGTAATACTAATAGAAGGGGATATATAATAATATCTTCCACAATCATGTAAAACACTAAAACTAATTGAAGGGCACTTGCAAACCACCATTGGCACCATATGGTCAATAGAAGGGGGGCATATATAAATAATGGCCTGCACAAGCAGCCAAATGAGATTATGTGTGAAATTGAAAACTTTGGAGTTTTTTATTCAAAAGCCCATTATAACAGTTTAAAGTTTATTAGATAAACCTTTCAAACCATTTTTGGTTGTTAACATCCCACTTTTGTTTTCTGAGGTTTGCATAATTGCAATGTTTAAGGAACATCTGAATAAACTAATGTTCTGAAAAACATTAAAAAAAAAAAAAAACTTAAATAAAACATTAATAAAGAAGATTGAAAATTTGGGAAAAAGCAAGAAGCACAAAAATATTCATCTGACTTTGGTTAATATAGTTTATGATAATGGGTGGGCAAGTGGTTTGATGCTTAATAGTTATTACACATGTTCCCCTGTTTTTTGACAATGATTTCTAAATTATTTAAATGTCATTTTTAAACTATAGTGGAATGGTCAATACAAAGGTTAATTAAGCATCATCTCCCTAATTTGGGGATTTTTTTTTAAAGGCTTAGTTAGTCTTTAGCACAACTTAATCCTTTTTTTCTTTTTCTTTTTTTCATTTTTAGCCTTGCAGGCTTCTCTTCTTTTCTTTTTCTTCTTTTTTTTATTTTTTATATTTTAAGCTTAGTCTTTAGCACAATGGATTCTAGGGTTAGCAGGTGTTTGTTTGAATTAGAGGTCTAACCTCTTAATATAACCTACTAGAGGTGTGGGAAAGTGTTTGTTTTAGGAGCTATCGCTAGAGCTATAAAATAATAGAGTACAAGGCGATTTAGAGGTTTAATCATGTCTGAAGAAAGTCGGACCTAATGTCTTAATAAGACATCCAACCAAACATAAAAATCAACATTAACAACTATTTTGATATTTTAGAGACAATGTCTGGTTAAGATGGTTAAGAGGTGTAAACAAACACCCTCTTAGTCTATTTTGTACCACTTGTGATGAATAGTACAGTAGGTCTTACTTTTCCTATCGAAATCAAGGACTATAGTTGCAAACAAGTCTATTGTTGTCTTTTGGAATTAGGGAAAGCAAAGCTTCAACAAGCTTTTCGAGCTCAAGGACAATAGTTACAAACAAGTCTATTAATGTGTTTCAGAACTAAGGGAAGCAAAGCTTCAACAAGCTCTTAGGCGACAATAGCAAGCACGTGTCCGTGAAGGTCTATAGCAATAACACTTATAGCTCTCTGTTTGGAGTGACAAAAAAAGCGTCAAAACTGACTATGATCGTATCTGGGTCCAAGACAAGAGGAATAGGTTTCAGTTGATTGGATCTGAGGTTCAGTCGGTGGTGACATGTTGACTGAATTTGGGCCTGGATCAATGTAGTATGGGCTGTCATGATCTCAGAAAGGGGGGCAAGAGTGGTGTCTTGGTGAGAAGTTGGGGTGTAGGAAGCGATCTGAGTGTCTGTTTTGGTTGTTGAAAGAATATGGGAAATCAAGGTAATATCTAGAGGTGCCTCCCCTGAGCTAGCAGTGAACCAATGTTTGTGCCATGCTAACCAGGTATGATGGAAGGAGGAGAGAAACGATTGGGTGCAAGGTTTGGCTTTGTTGAAAACAGCCTATTTTCGGATTTACCGGATGGTAAGTGAGACAGCCACAAGCTGGGACATCAATTCGTCTGTCACCTCTGGATGAGCCTTGCCAGTGTCCCACATGAACTTACAATACTCCAAAACAAATGGAGGATTGAAATTGGTATTGCGTCAATCAATGGAAAGGGGGGAAAGTCGCCAAAATCTATTGATGACCGGACAAAGAAAAAAGAGGTGTATGACATCCTCCGGATGATTGTGGCAAAAAATGTAGCAGTCGTCAATAGGTGGGGTTTTTATTTTCCATAAGGCTGTGAGTTGAGTAGCCCCAAAAGTGATGGGAGCTAGGCCAGAGGTGGAGCTCTCAGATTGTTCCAAAATGAACGCTTAAGTGACACCTTTGACAGAGAAATGAGTCTTTTTTGTCAGCGAACTAAAAAAGTTTGTCAGAGTTATTAGTAGGTCTGAGTAAAATGTCTTAAATATCTCTAACGAAGTCGCATTCCAGCTAATGAAGTGATATGGATAAGAGATCTACAAATCATGGACGGTCCTCGGTAAGAGGGGATCAATGGGATTGGACATACAATCAGCTAGCAGTAGACCTGACTTTACCCAGCAGCCTTTTAAGATGTCAATTTAGTCGCCAGATAGAACTTGTCATATCAAGTAGTGTTTCATTTTGGTTAGAGCTGTGAGATTACCCCGACAAGCGAAGGAAGCCAGGGAAGAGTGTTTTGAGATTTGAAAGATGCTCTTCGAAGTAAAAAAAAACCTTGAGTTGACGGGTCCGAGAGTTCTAGGGTGAAGAAATAGCATTCTATATGCTTTTTGCCATTAATTACAATCCGCACAATCTCCCTTCTAAGAAAATTCCATTAACAACGACCCAATTTTTCCAACTTTTAAGTAAACTCACAAACTACCCCTCTTAACTTGGCGGAATCCCATCATTAAGTTAATAATACAGTCTTAAAAAGTGGGCAGGAAGTCACCAGGTTGATATTAAACATGAAAAATGAGTAGAAGACTATGCATCTGACTGATACCAAACCCTAACCCTACAATGTTCTAGATATATGTTGGTACACTAGGAGGGATTTAGAGAACATGATGTGCATGGGTTTTTTTGAGTCAATTTAAGATATTTTCACTTTTTTAGGAAAACTGGTGGAATATGACCTTCTCACAATTGGGGTTGTTGTGATGAATTATATAAAGGTTTACTGTTTTCTTAAAGTCATTTGAATATCTACCACAGTATTTGTATCAGCTTGGGACTTGAGACACATCATGAGGAGGATTAAAAGCATACTTGGATTATTTGAGGACCACAAGATCAGTCATGATTTCAGGGAGACCAACAGGATTGCGGATCGATTGGCGAGCTTAATTACTTCCAAATAAGCCCTGTTTTTATGGAGATCATTCCAAGTTCCTTTGTCGAGAACTTAAAAAATATTATAAATGAAGATAGAATAGGTAAGACGTACTTGAGAATGTAATGTTCAGATCTCCTTTTTATGGTTTGGGGATTCTAAATAACCTCTACTTGTGTTTTAAAAAATAAAAAATAAATATCATTTGTTTTAAAAAATCTAATTAATCAGGTTTGGTAGTCAAGTTTGGATCTTTTTATACTTCTACCCCTTCTATAGATGGTGTTTGTGATTGTATTTTAAAGATCAAGAATAAAAAGTGTTAAAAAAAAATCAAAATTTAACCAAAAAATTGCTACCAAACCTGACTGGCTAATTTGCTTTGTTTGATTTTTAACTTCATTTCTTATGACTTATGACTGGTAGTATGGACTCAGGACAACCTGAACAGGAGATCCCATTATAAGAGTGAGCTCTCAATTTTTGGGTTTTTGGCTGGGAATTTGTCTATGTTTTCATGCTTATGATGTGTAGGTCTCATTCTATCCATCTTGGGTTCTAAGAGCACCTGAATAATCAAATGCTACACTATACATTTACAAAAATCCACTCTAATTGTAGATTAGAGTAACACATTACTAACAAATGTTTGTCGGAAAAATATGTAATGGCTAGTAAAGTATTGCACTACACTAGCGTCCGTATCTTGAACAAGTGGAATTTGAGTGCACAAATAAGATCCATCCGACGAAAACACATACAACTTTTAGATAAATTAGAGCTAGGAACAAATGTTGGTATTCTGATTTTTTTTAGGCAGTGTATTGTTGGAGATGCTGATCTAAGATGCAGATGCCTGTATGATGAATGGACCATTAATATTATCACATGTTTTACAGAGATTAGACATGTTTTAAAATGGAAGTGTTATGGTCTTGTGTTTATGCTAAATGTCATCATAACGAAGTTTCTTACTTGCTTGGAAAAAGAAAAGCTGAAAGTGACTTCCCTTTCAATATCATATCATGTAATGGCTTTTAAAGATTTCAAAGGTTGAAACAGAAAAATTGTTACCTAGGGTCTATAGCCCAGACAATAGTCATGTTAAAAATATCTGGATTGTGTTGTGTGATCTCAATCCTCAAGTGGAAGAGAAGAAGAAAGTGTTGTATTGTACTAACAAAACTATACATTTTTCACACCACTAGAAACCCACAACATAGATTCTTCCACAATCATGTAAAACACTAAAACCAATTGAAGGGCACTTGCAAACCACCATTGGCACCATATGGTCAATAGAAGGACATATATAAATAGTGGCCTACACAAGCAGCCAAATGAGATTATGTGTGAAATTGAAAACTTTGGAGTTTTTTTATTCAAAAGCTCATTATAATCTTGCAAGGTCTTGAACATTTTAAAGTTTATCTTTCAAACCATTTTTGGTTGTTAACATCCCACTTTTGTTTTCTAAGGTTTGCATAATTGCAATGTTTAAGGAACATCTGAATAAACTAATGTTCTGAAAAACATTAAAAAAAAAACTTAAATAAAACATTAATAAAGAAGATTGAAAATTTGGGGAAAAGCAAGAAGCACAAAAGTATTCATCTGACTTTGGTTAATATAGTTTATGATAATGGGTGGGCAAGTGGTTTGATGCTTAATAGTTATTACACATGTTCCCCTGTTTTTTGACAATGATTTCTAAATTATTTAAATGTCATTTTTAAACTATAGTGGAATAGTACAGTAGGTCTTACTTTTCCTATCGAAATCAAGGACTACAGTTGCAAACAAGTCAATTGTTCTGTTTCAGAATTAGGGGAAGAAATGCTTCAACAAGCTCTTCAAGGTACATTGCAAAGCTTCAAATAAATAGCATGTGCTGCTCAATCGCATGGGAAAATCTTTAGTTTAGGCGGAATTTTCCACGTATAAATTAATATCAACTCTTACTAATTGATGCGTTTCCATCATTGTCAGCTTATTATTATTGTCTGTTAATCCTAACATTTGCTTTCCATGCCATGGGCCAATTGTACTTCAACTTAAACCTATCAAGAGGTTTTGCCCTCCTCTATCCCTAGTTCTTTGTACATCATCCCGATCTGAATCAACCAACTAACATGCACAGAAAACATCTTCCAATTAGGCAAACCCCATGTTGATCTGCATGGTCAGATCATCACTGTGAGTAGAACTGCAAACTATAAGTCTGTAACTGCTACTTGGGACCTGCAAATCTCAGGTTCCACACCATTTTGGTGTTTCTGCACAGAAAGACATTAAAATGAGAACGAACTTCCAAGAAACATAAACTGCCCTAACAAAACCAAATATGTCAACAAAGATTAAACCCCAGTAAGCAAGATACGCTGAATACAATGTAAACAAAGAAAAAAGGCAGTTAACTTGTGTCTCCCCTTCAAAGCATTAAGTAAACATTACAAGCATTCCTAATAATCCTTACTACCACTGCTATTCCGATGTCAGCCACCAAACAACGCTATCCTCCAACAGGAGTTTTAGTGACTACTACTGCCTGCCTCTCTTAGCGCCGCTGCAAAGAGGACACTTGTACTGCTTTATATTATCAGCCTTTGCTGGAGTAATCTTCACACACTTCCCATGATACCACCTCTCGCAGACGTCGCACCCAATCCAGAACTCATTTGCACTATAATTTCCACCACAACTGCCACAAAGAGTTTCACTGTGTTCATCCTCTTCTTCCCCATATGCCTCATCAGCCAATTTGTTGTTTTTCACCTGTCCTTCACCAGATCTCTGCCCATCGTAATTTTATGTCAAGTACACAGACAGATGTAAACATGTAGTAGTCCAAGTCAAATTTTTATAGATCTTACCTTTGTGCCGAGTCTGGATTTGCTTCCACTATCCACGCTTGGCTTCTCTTTCACAGGCTTTCTTTCCGTCACAACTTCAAAGACTGTAGGCAGATCATTGATTAAACTGAAGAGACGTTTCCTGTCACAAAAATGCCAATGTGAATTCAGATGTTAATGTCCATAAAAGTAAAACAAAAGGGTCACTATATCATCATACTCGAATTTAACAAGGAATATATATATATATATATGTGTGTGTGTGTGTGTGTGTGATGCTCATATTGTACCAAACACATAGCAGACTGCCAGAGACTGCATCCATCAGCTACATGATGCTTAGTCCTCTAAACTTTAGCTCCGACCAAAAAAAAAAATGAAAGCAACAAATGTTTCTTCATTTCACCAATTTCGTATCGCAGTATCAGCATCAGAATTAAGGAAATTTCAAATCAGTGGTACAATTGTGTCATTTATTTTATTTGTCAAGACTTGGAGCAACCTTGATCTGTTGAGCAAAATACCAGATATGCCAATCTGCTTTAGTAGCGAACCTGGACTTAACAATAAGTAAACAAAATTGATCGAATATACTAGCATCTCAAATATATACATTGGAAACATGAAACAAGTTACACAAAATGCGTGTCTATTATGTGTTTATTATGTGTCTATTATGCAGTGTCTACTATGTGTCTATTATGCAGTGTCTATTATGCGTGTCTATTATTCTTCAAAATTTCAAATTGTTTAGAGTTCAGATGTAAAATACATGCAGTGTCTATTATGTGTTTATACTGAAGAACTTACATCCAAATATACTTGATATACACGGAAACCGGAAGTGTTTTCCTAGCATACGCTTAAGAGCATCTCTCCAACAGAGCATAGCATATATAGGGTGTGTTTGGTTGCAGGGAATCCTTTGCCATGGGAATCCATGAGGGGACCCCTATAATTTATGCTAATTTGAGTTATCACTCCACATCCACCATTTGATTTTGTGATCAATTGTGGGAATTTGAACATGGGAATCACATGCCTTGGGGACCATTGATAGCAAAATAAAATTATGGATGTGGGGTGATACTTCAATTTAGCCTAAAATATAGGGGTCCCCTCATGGATTCCCATGACATAGAATTCCATGCAACCAAACACACCCATAGTGTGTCCTCACCCATATCATTTGTTGAAGAAAAACATTTAAGAACCTGCTCCAAAAGCTTACCAACATGGCACAAATCAAATCTACCATCTAAAGTCTTAACATTTCCCAAATTTCATGCAAGTCAAGTCACACCTCAAATTACCCTACTAAATTCCTAGACCTGCACCAAGCCAATCCACCAACTAACCCCTAACTCCATAGATCCAATTGATTCCTCTCAATTCTCCTGATCTAACCTCAATTCATCTACCTTCACTTGAAATCCACTTTGAAGCCTTAAACTGTGCCTACATCAAAAGCCCATACCAGTCACCTTTTTTATCATGAGCAAATATGAGAATGTCCAATCATCATATGCTCCAACAAAGATCCTATCATACAACGCCTTCTATACAGTAACTTTCTAATTGACTCCTCCAAAGTCTCTTGATCTAGCCTCAATTCATTAAAATCCCTAGATCAACCATAATTCCACCAAAACTTTCTTCTGAGGTCTACGTTGAAGCCTCAAATTGTGCCGGCATCAAAAGCATACCAACTCTCCCTTTTTAATAAATATGAGAATGTTAAAATTGCCCCTAGCACAATTCCACCAGCTTCAGCTGAGATCTGCCTTAAAGCCTCAAATTGTGCCTACATAAAAAGCCTGATGAAAACATCCTCCCTATTTCGAACAAACACGAAAATTTTAAAAATAGCCATTACAGCTAAATTTTATCTTCATTTCAATTAGCATTAAAGCTTCTCCCAACCATTGATGTCATAGAATACAGCATTACAGCTTGTATTGAATGCCATGAGGAACTGCACATGCTTTCTAGAAATTCTCAAACATCCACAGACTTTCTTAGTCACCAAAACAAACTGTGCATTCCCAATGGTCTACTCAAAAGTCTTATCATCCAAACAAACCAAAATTTCTTCTGCAAATCCAACATCCTTTCATGTCAGTCCAATACAATGACCAGGAAAAATCAATCACCGTGCATGTGCCCAACCAACATTTCAGGAAAAATCAATCGCCTTGGATGCCCTAGACAAAGATACTATTGCTCTAATAGCATTTTATTCTAATTTGCAACAATCTACAATTAACCTAATTTCTGCCATCTTATTTCTTTGAAATAGCTAAGTGCCATTGATTACAAGTAACTCCTCAAATTCGGATGAACTCCATTAATCATACAATAGAGCATAAGGTTCAATACCTACGTTTTATATATACGTATATATACAGAAATAAACAATTTCATAAAGGGTTGATGGTTCAACAAAGGATTACTTATTTCTACAGTACAGGGCAACTTACTAACTTTTTCACATTTGAACAATAGTGCTGAGAAAGAGTGCAATCATAGGAGCTCAATTGAGCCTCCCAAGAAAGTTGTGTTGACAGTTAATAAAGGATGAGAAGAAGAATGTTTCAGATGGTTTTGTTTGGAGGTTTCAAGAGCGCGAAAAGATGAATTAGATCAAGAATCACTCACATGATGAACAACTTCGGAAGCATCCTATCTATATAACACGTCGCTCTTCAATGAGCTATCTGCCATGGAGAGGGTGCAGAGAATGAAAATAACTTTTTTTAATCAAACCATATTCATGCAAATAGCAGAACTGGTTTGTACACTAAAGAAGAAAAGATTTGGCATAAGAGATGATAAGACCCCTTTACCTAACAAATAAAATGCTCAAGTTGCTAGAGAATCCCAAAAGGAATGATAACACCAAAACCCCTTTACCTTACAAATAAAATGCTCAAGTTGCTAGAGAATCCCAAAAGGAATTATAACACCAAAAGATAAGGATGGCTTCCTTGTCATCAGAGAATCCCATGCTCAAGTTG
This sequence comes from Berberis vulgaris, assembly GCA_963556465.1. Lineage (NCBI taxonomy): Eukaryota > Viridiplantae > Streptophyta > Magnoliopsida > Ranunculales > Berberidaceae > Berberis > Berberis vulgaris. Next base: position 4,069,108 of record OY747135.1, read on the forward strand.
TTAGAGCATTTCCAATTGGTAAGAGTCCATTTAGCAAGACTGATCTCAAAGTGGAAGGAAGAAAGAAAATAAAGTTGGATTTCACTCATGGTGTTGCGGTAGATCTTTTGCTAATTTACACTAGATTGCATGTGTTATGCCAGAGGTACAGGAGGATGGTACAAGAGTTTGGGCATGTTGCATAAGATGTTACTACTTGGAATCTCCGTTCTTTAAGCTCTGAGACGGATTGGATTCAATTTCTAGCTTGACGAGAAGGTTTCTCTTATATGAATAGTCATACATGAATAGTGAGAAGTGTGACCCTTGGACGTGTTTCATGGTTTTCTTATCAAATTGATACAGAGAAAAAAGGTTTATAGTGAATGTCCTTTATGTGCAGTCTCATTGGTAAAATTCCAAGAGGTGTCATATGGACATGCATTTCTTTTTTGCTGGGAAAATTCTACAGTGCCCGACTGTATGCCCGGCTACAGTGCCCGGTGCACTGTAGCACCGAAGATATGCATCGAGATACGCGACAACTCCTATCTCGATGCATATCTACGGTGCTACAGTCAATGTTTTAAAAAGCGTTTTTAAGACTCGAGGCGATCTAGCTTTTTCCGAGGCGAAGTGAGGCGTTTTTTTGTAAAAAATAGTGAAAAATGTATATAAAAAATTCAAACAAATAAAGAGCAAGTTTTACAATGATATGGAAACCACCAACAAGGAGGACTCTTCACCTTTGACGTTCAACGCAGATTAAACTACTGATAATCAGTTCAGATTCCAGCATGAAGACGATAGGTTGGAACAAAGCGGCAAGAATGATCAGTTCAGCTTAAATTTGTCTATCTTAAGCTCTGCGGGGGTAGTATCCAAAGGTGGGACAGAGATATCATCAAGAAAATATGGGTCAGTAACATTGCCCCCAAAGCATGTGTTTTCGTTTGGATTGCCTTAATTGGGAATACCCTCAAAAGGGACAATCTCCTTAGAAGAGGTAGGCATGCGAACAACAAATGCGTCCTGCATGTCAAGCAATGAATCAATCAACCATTTGCTTGTCAACTGCAGTGTTTCTAGGTGCATTTGGGGAGCCATTTACCAAATAACGCCAACTGATCAAAAAATAAAAAAGCGTACGCCTCAAAAACGCCTCGCCTCAAAACACCTCGAAGCGTACGCCTCAACGCCTCAAAAACGCCTCACACTGGCAGCTCAACTCGTACGCGCAGAGGCGATTTCTGTGCGCCCCGCCTCGACTCGCGCCTCAAGGCGCGCTTTAAAAACGCTTTTTAAAACAATGGCTACAGTGCACCGGGCACTGTAGCATTACTCTTTTTGCTATTCCATGGGAGAAACAACTACTATATCGCACACCAGCTAGAGAGATTTGGAGCTTTTTTTCAAGACATTTTGAGTGTTCCTCCTCCATTATTTATATATTTTTGGACAAGTATTCACTACAAAATAGAGAGTACAATAACATGAAGCTATTGACCAAACCAAGAGATTATCCCCCTTAATTACAAAACCTTCGAAATAGATCCCTTAAAGCTAAAGAGTACAAAACTCCAATGCCTAGAATGGCTAAAATGTAGATCACCACCGCTGCCCTTGAACTTTTTGTGTAGTTCCTTTAACCTCAAATATCCCAAGTCATAACATAATATAAGGATTAAAGCATGACAATAGCTTATCCCACCCCATCACGAAAGCCTTGCAATTCCATTCTTGCAACACATTTACAAAAGAATTAGAAAACCCAATACACACCAAAAGCACAAAGTGGTTGCAAATGTCACAAACAAAATAACAAGCGAAACCATTCCTAAACTGTATCCATCCAATCGTCCTCCCTCGAATCATGCACCACCAAAGAAGTATCTTCATCAACTCTCCGTTTAATACTTCCACTTGGATGAAGAAAAGAAAGTGGATATGGTCTCGTGTGGAAGACGATGAGAGAAACAACCCCGCAATAACAAAGTGGGTTTGTCATGAAGGAGACAATGACTAAACCCGACGATTCTAATTCGATCGAAATACTACCACATCACAACTCAGTAGTTTTAGATTTTTTTATCTTAACTTTATAAATAGTAGGTTCCCCACGTGTTTTATGGATAGATATTTCATGGTGGCTTTTTGAAATTCTTGACTATAACAATACATGGATTGATACACACTGTAACAAGCAGAACTTAATTGTCGATGAAATGCACATTGAAAATCATAAAGAGGGTGGGGGGAATGGAAATCAAATAGTGAATTGGGTAGGTTGTGAGCCTCAAAGATAAAGAACTTTGTGTACTTTAAGTTGAGTACTTGTATACCTGAAACAATCAACACAAAGCCAACTATTGCAAGTAAACTCTAACACAAGGCCAAGACCTAATTGGTGAAAGTGAATGACTGAAAATTATGCTATGAAACAACCAAAAAGTAAACAATAGCAAAAAATAAAAGATGACACAAAGAATTTAACGTGGTTTGGTTGTTCCTATTCACGAACAACGACTCTGTGATAAGATTTTATGGAAAACACTTACACCGGAGATTACAAGAAGAGAAGAGAACTAACTCACAGTAAACACAGCCACAAGAACAAACCTGTTACACCCTATTTCCCCTCCAGAAAACAGCCCAAGAACGGCTCTATAACCTGTTCTTACACCCTATTTTTCTCCCTGTAAAAAACAGTCAAAGAGATGGGTTTACAACCTCCAGGAGTAGCTGAAATCAGCCTTGTATTTCACGTTGCACACAGTCTCTATTTCACGTTGTAAAATTTGCAACCTATTTCACGCTGCACACCTCTGTTTCACAAGTTGTGTATGCTGCCCTTTGACACGTTGTGTATGCTTGTTGTTTAAAATAGAGAAGAGGACTTGAGTCTTTTTCTAACACTTCCCATATAATTGGGAGTTCAACTCCTTGTCTAATTTTAAGTCCCACATAATTGGAAATCCTTGTGTGTAGAGGACTTTTAGTCCCTGATAAATTGTGAGCCGAGCCACAAAAATAAACATTTTTTCTTGTCTGACTCATTGAGTCCTTGTCTCACAATCCCCACCTTGGCAAACAATTTCACCACACAAGCATCACAAACAACCACATAAGCATCTCCACCTTGGCATGAAAAACCGCCAAGACCCATTTCTCGGTCATGAAAATCGTTGTCATGCCCCTAAGGGCCTTGCCCCCTTGGGACTTCAACACTGAGAGAGTCTGTTCAAGTTGAAACAATGCTCAAACTTGATCCCTATAACCACTTTTGTCAACATATCAATGGGATTGTCTTGAGTACTCACCTTCTCCAATAGAACATTGTCATCTTTGATGACATCCCTCAGAAAATGATACCGCGCATCAATGTAATTCGTCCGGGCATAATGAACCTAGTTCTTTGCCAAATGGATAACACTCTGACTGTCACGTAACACTATCACATCATCTTGAGTAATACCCAAATCACTAACCAAGCCTCGAAGCCAAATGGTTTCCTTCACCACCTCCGATAGAGCCATGTACTTTGCTTCAGTAATAAACAAAGCAACTATAGACTGTAACTGAGACTTCCAGCTCACCGAACCCATCGCCAATGTAAAACAATAACCTGCAGTAGATCGACGTCTATCAAGATCACCAGAATAATCAAAATCAACATAACCTCGAATCATATTTGACAAATCTCCTCTCTCATATACCAAACCAACATCCAGCGTACCCCGAAAATATCTCAATATCCACTTTACTACCTGTCAATGTTGTTTTCCCGGGTTTGACATAAACCTACTAACCATACTGATTGCATGAGTGATATCCGAATGTGTGCAGATCATGACATACATAAGACTACCAACTGCACTAGCATAGGGAACCTATAACATGTACTTTCTCATCCTCTGTGCTAGGAGACAACTTACCCGAGAGCTTAAAGTGAGCAGCTAAAGGAGTACTTGCCGGCTTAGATGTATCAATGTCAAAACGATGAATAACCTTCTTTAAGTATTGTGTGACAATGTCAGTCTGCCATTCTTCCTATCTCTCACTATCTCCATCCCAAGTATCTTCTTCGTTGAACCAAGATCTTTCATCTCAAACTTCCTGCTAAGTTTCAACTTCAATTTATCAATTTCTTCCATACTCTTCGCAGCAATTAGCAAATCATCAACATAAAGTAAGAGAAACACGAAAGATCCTCGAGCTTCCGCGTGAATACACAAGGATCATACTGACTCCTCGCATATCCCTGCTCAATCATAAAAGTATCGAACCTCCGATAACGTTGCGAAGATTGTTTCAACCCATACAGTCATATATTTTAGCCACCAATCTTGTCTTATATCGTATACCTGTACAAGTACCCTTGGAATTTGAAATCCCGCCTTTCACTGTAAAAACTCACTTACAGCCAATCGGCCTCTTCCCTTTAGGGAGTGTCACAAGCTCCCATGTATGATTCATTTAAATAGATAACATCTCCTCATCCAAAACCTCCTTCCACTCTTCTTTGTGAATACTTCGCAAAGCCTGCATATATGTGATAGGAACATCATCATACCCGTCAAGAACTGTGAACGCTCAAGTTGCATCCTCCTCGTAGCCAAATCTAAGTGGTGCACGTTTGACTCTAGGTTCTCTGCATGCTGCTAAAGACGGTGTTTGTAACTGTTGTTACTACTGAAGCAGAGTACATAGCTCTATTAGAGGCGATGAAAGAAGTCATTTGGCTTCGAGGCTTAGGTAGTGATTTGGGTATTACTCAAAATGAGGTGACAGTGTTATGTGACAGACGGTATCATTTTCTGATGATGTCATCGAAGATGACCAAGTTTTTATTAGATAAGGTGAGTAATCAAGACAATCTAGCTGATATGTTGAAAAAAGTAGTTCCAGGGATCAAGTTTGAACATTGTCTCAACTTGATCAGGCTCTCTTAGTGTTGACGCCCCAAGGGGGCAAGGCCCTTAGGGGCATGGCGACAATTCTCGTGACCGAGAAATGGGTCTTGGCGGTTTTTCATGCCAAGGTGGAGATGTTTATCTGGTTATTTGTGATGCTTGTGTGGTGGTCTGAAATTGTTCGTCAAAGTGAAAATTGTGAGACAGGGACTCAATGAGTCAGACAATGACACAAAGTCCTTTATCTTTGTGGCTCACAATTTATCAGAACTCAAAGTCCTCTATACAAGGATTCCCAATTATGTGGGACTCAAAATCAGACAAGGAGTTAAACTCACAATTATATGGGAAGTGGTGAAAATGACTCGAGTCATCTTCTCTCTTTTAAACAGCAAGCATATACAACATGACAAAGAGAAGCATACACAACGTGTGAAACAAGGGTGTGTGACGTGAAATAGGTTGCAAGTTTTACAGCGTGAAATAGAGACTGTGTGCAACGTGAAATACAGGATTGATTTCAGCTGCTCCTGCAAGTTGTAAACTCGCATCTTTGGCTGTTTTATACAGGGAGAAAAGGAGAGTGTAAGAACAAGTTATAGAGCCGTTATTGAGTTGTTTTCTGATGGGGAAACAATGCGAAATTAGATGTAGCATGGGTTATTTTTGTGGTTGTGTTTTAGGTGAAGAAACGGTGAGTGAGTTGCGTACAATTGTGAACAGTGAGTTAGTTTTCTTCTCTTTTTGTAATCTCTAGTATAAGTATTTCTCATATCAATAAGATTGTTATAGAGTCGTCACCGTGGAGTGGGCAAAGCCGAACCACGTTAAATTCTTGGTATGATCTTTATTTTCTGTTATTGTTTATTGCTTGCTTGTTTCATAGCATAGTTTTCAAGCATTCACTTTCACCAACTAGGTCTAGGCCTTGTGTTTGAGCTTACTTGCAGCGATTGGCTTTGGGTTGATTGTTTCAGGTATCTTCAGGAAATGTATAATTTAATAAAAATAATTCAGCTCATGGAATTTGAAAAAGGTCTTAGATTGACAATTTGAGTGCTAAGAAAGTTTGAGTACTAAGAAAGAGGTACTTCACCGTGTGCAACCATTCAAGGAAATCAGGCATGCTCACTTAATCATGATCTATAACCCCTTATGATAAATGCATAAAACATGCTTCCAAATCTCCACATACCCCCCCCCCCCTCTCCAGTATCCCTCTTCTTTGAAGCTGGTAAATGGGATTAGGACTAAAATCAGACTAGGGCTCAGTTAGAGCTACAATCATGACTGATTATCGAACAAGTAGAGCTGTGCTATTATTCAAGATTTTGAAAAGATTTGTATCAATCCCTTGCAATCTAACTCCTAACGGTTTTGATGATAACGGTTTTGATGATGACGTGTAAATGTATATCAATCCCTTTAATATCACAACTACTAAGACAATCCAATCAAGTGCATTGACAATAGTATGTCTTCTTTTTTTTTTCAATCAATATCACAAAAAGGTCTTGCTTCTCCTTCGTATTAAAATTAACTCACACATTGACCAACATACGTAAAACAGGCATAACCTCAAGCTCTTTCGGTGTCTAAAACAGCTTTTTCAGTGTCTAAAACAGTTACGCCATGTATTCCCAATTAGACACCGGTACTTAGATTACATTATTAATTAACACCACTACCTCGATAAATTACATTATTAATTAACACCGCTACCTCGATCACCCTATTATCACTCTTTCATAATATACTTCAGACCCTACAATCTCTAACAATAACTTTCAAATGAATATGTTTGATTAGATCTCATACGCAGGTAACCAACAAGATAAACAAACAAAATTCAGCAAATGCAGCAAAACACGTAATCATGCTCAACGGCAGGAAACAAAAAAAGGTAAGAAACCGAAGCAAAACCTTTCGTTTCGATTAAACGGGGCAGCAAGATAGAAAGCCACTGAGAGCAACCAAGAATCACTGTGCATGGCAACGAGCGACAGCCAATCTCTACGAACCATACCATCTCTAGCAAAATTAATCCCCAAAGCTGGCTCTGGAAGCTCCGGCGGAACTTCCTCTGCTGGAAGATTCACTTCCCAGCTCTCGTTCGGGTGTCCGTACAAACACAAGTTCTCCTTCTCTATAAACACATTCAAACTTCACTAAACCTCTTCTTTATCTCCTAATAATAGTAATTAATTCTCTAAAACTCGAATTCACAACGAAACCCTAGAAATCATGATACCTGGATCGCAGAGTGCGTAGAACTCATCAACATCTGCAACAAAGCAAATAAATAGATCAGATCGGTAAATTAGGGTTTACGGAAAGACGATAAATGCTTCGAAGAAGTGTACCGTAAGTTAGAGCGCGGATGATCCCGGTTCGTCGACCGCTGTAGTCTTTGAAGATCTCTTCGACAGTTCGCGGAGGTGATGAGATGGACGTCATGTCCATGGAAGTAACAGTAGAAGAAGAAGAAGAAGAAGAAACAGATCTTGAAGAAGAAGAATTCGAGTGTGTTTTGTAGAGATAGAGAGATCGCTTGGTTGGATGACTTGTTGAAGAAGAAAAGTCGAGCGATTTTATTTGATAGTGTCAGGTAGATTCAGAAGCGAAGGTCATCGTTGTTAGAGAGGAAACACAGGAGAGAGAGAGAGGACTATTGTGCACTAGATGATACGGACGCTTGATTAACGTCAAGGGAATATATTAGGATTTTTAGACTAAATTAGCCCTATGGTTTGAAATTTTAGGAAGATATAGTGGAGGTAGTTTGGTAAAGTGACACGAGGGTTCCTTGTAGAAATCAGGTGGTACCTGATGCTATTAATAAATTGTATCTCGAGGAAGATTTAATGGGGGTAGGAAGAGGATCTGTCTAATGTACGTCGGTATGGATGGATGGATAGATAGCTGAGGTGAAGTACGGGAGTGGTAGATATTGGTTTGACCGTTGAGATTAGTACCAGATGCAACGTGGCGTCCTTCTGGGCAAACTGGTTAACCCTGAGTTGCTAAACAGGCTCCATTGATTTACAAGGGCCCCTTGAACTTGAGAGTATGGTTAGATGAATACTTGAGAGCATCCATCCATATATAAATCTCAACAAAATTGTTTTCAATTTTTCACTCTTCCAACTATTACAATTATCAACATTAATAGCCTTGATTAGCATTAAGTGGATAGCAAGATAGGCACGTGCAACTTGTTTAACATTTTTTTATCCCTTAACCCCTCCCACCCTAAATGCCACCGGCTGGGTTTGACCATGTGACCTAGTGATACCATCCACCACTGCTCAACCACTGAGTCATCGCATCTTTGGCATGTAACTTGTTTAACATGTTTAGCGTGAAAATGGCTTATGAGAGAAGAAGACTGGTTGTAGTGATCAAAGTTGTTAGTTAGACAATCTACCTTATAAAAGTACTTTGAAAACATGGTTAAAATGGGCCTTATGGTTGTGCCAACGTGATTGTTACTGAATAAATCAAATGTCTAAAATCACAAAATGGTTATTGATACAAATTTACACCATCAATCGTCCATAAAAACAAATGAGAAACTCATTGAGCTTTTAGAATCCCAAATGTTATTTTGAAGAAATATTATGCAACAAAATTAAACAATAGCATCAACAACTCAATACATGGGAACAAGAATTCGTGACATGGTCAAGAGATGATGCTTATTGGTACAAATTAACAATATAGATCGCCCATCAAAAAATAACTTGATATAAACAAAACAAACACACCATCATTGATACATGTAAAAAGGAGTAGCGAAATAGATGAGCATGTAAAATAGAGACGAAATGCAAAAATGTCACAACCAAATCAATATTGTACAGTTAAGAAACTTACATGATCATGATAAACTCATAGAGACGTCAACCCACAAAATAGCCACCCAAAGAAGACAACAGTGGATATTTATAGACTTGATGATGGATGCACAGGGGATCTGTGGTAGACAATAGACGATATAAATGCATGGTAGTCAGGATGATGGTGATGATGTATGTGAGTAGAAACGATGAGTTGTTGCCTTCTTTGTTTTCTGTGTGTGTGTGTGATGTATATATGCATGTATATGAATAGATAACAAAGATGAAGCGAGTAAAATAATTTTCTTGTCCGAAAATGACAACCAATTTAAAATATGAGGGAAACAATAGAGTGGTTGTATAAAACCGTTTTTTTTTTTTAGCATTTGTAAAAGTAACAAATGGTGACAATGGGATGGATTGACTGACTCATGTCTATTATAACTTGTGCAGTGCACAATGTGATTCTCCCCAGTAGTTTTTGTTGGTATTTTGGCTAGACTTGCCACAACTCGATTCAATTTGTTGTTCTCTAATTAAGTTCCACGTCTTTTCCGTTTCATTTTAGAGTTTAGACACATAATCTCCTTTACAAGCTCTTATTATAGCTTCACTTAACATTCACGACTTCAATGAAATATATTATTTGTGAAATAGAGCAAATATTGGTTAAATTTGTAAAACCAATACACGTTAAGTGGAGTGATATTGTAAAAATGTATGACTTAATTTATCGGAATAATATTTATCACATATTCTACAATATTTTTCAGGTATACTCTAATGTCATATTTCTAGTTGTTATTTTTTAAGCAATCAAATGGCATTTGAATTGTGAAATATGTCTGATTATAAAAATAGTTGTGCATGTTTAGATGGGATGAAAATCTTGATCAAAAGCCATATTCACAATTTTTTTTACTACAACTCAAATTAGGGTGTCGTAAATAAATAATTTTCTTCACCCTTGACCTCCCCTGTTAGGGTGTCGTAAATGTGTGTGTGTGTGTGTGTGTGGGGGGGGGGGGGGGGGGGGGGGGGAGGCGGGTTGGACGAATTTGGTACATGGATATAAAATTGTGGTGGCCTCTCAAATAGATAATAAAATTTACCGGATAGATACATACTTTTCATCGTCTAGCCAATAGAGCATCTCCATCCTAAAGCTTGAACTCAAATTATATGGACCTTAATATGTAGCACGTATACAGTGAAAAGGTCACGATACATCAAAGCAACACAAAGTCAACTAGTCAATACTAGTTGTCATGTACTTTTTACTTTTTCTTTTTTGAATCCCTTAACCCCCTCCCACTAGGGTTGAAAAAAAAAAACCGACCAAATCGATTGGTTTGGTTTAAATTCGGTTTGGTTTGATTTGATTTCTGTCACGCCCCGATTTTCGAAGAAAAACGAAAATTCTAAAATTCACGTAGGATTATCCGTTTCCCCCAAAACTCGGGACGTCAAAATTCAATAACAATAGAAACATTTAGCAGCAACAACTAAAACATGATTTAATTACTGAAACAAATAAAACTCTAACCCGGAAAAGACTTTGACGTTGCTAGCCCCACTAGCGGAACTCCAATAACACTGCCCAAAAATCTCTAAACCTGAAAAGGCTAATCGGCTGCATTCCCAAAGGAATGTACCCAATAAGTAAAAGTTCACTTGGGTCGGCAATAGGGCTGGTGTGAGTAATCTTCATCCCAAAATCAATAACTTCACACGTGATAACATCAAACTAAGCACAAACAATAACCAACCACACCAACGAATAGTTCCTCAATGAGGCGAAGGTGTCATCATCCTAATAAATAAATATGCATTTACTAGTACTTACGCTATAGAAGTTGACTATGGCAAGTTTGACCTGCAGAAATATGAGGGGACTTGCCATCCTGCACAAAACGATTAGAAACAAACAGATAAAATTTATGAGTTATCAATCCTCATAAATGCAACAACGATACAAATCATAGTCATATTAGACTATTATTGAAATATTAACAAAACACATTTTCTACCTTTAGGAAAACATATAGTTCTCATTCAATGGTCGAATGAGCATTTAGTTTATTCCTTTAAGGTAATCATGCACATACAAAAAAAATAAAAAATAAAAAAAAAAAAAAAATATATATATATATATATATATATATATATATATATCTCGCTCATTTTTCACAATCGCGCTATCCTTCTTGTGCCAAACACTCCTCGCCCATGTGTGTCTCCCTTGCCTTCGAAACCACTCGGAGCGTACATGTTCCAAGTGGGGTGCCACATCGAAGAACATGTCATCTCACCCGAAGTTCAATCCATAGCAAACATTTCCTAAATCTACACTTACAACCGAACTCACATGGAACGGTGCACCGATATGCAAGCAAGTCTGCATACCCATAATTATATCACACGTATACAAACAAGTCTGTATACAAATCACATTTTTCATCTTTTTTTTTCGGAGTTGTGGAAAAAATAGCATAAAAAATCCTCAAAACTCTTTTTCGGTGACGCTTTATCAACCATAACAAATAAACCACAATGTTTACCCATTATATTGGGGAAACAAATAACAATTTCATAATTACTAAGTCTCAAGTATACACTTCACAACATCACGCACAAGTCACTTATATCACACGTCAAATGAAGCTCACACTTAGCATACATTTGAAATAATCGTATACATATTGTCATAAAATGATTAAACTTTATTAATAAACAATAGACAATAAAGTTATGTACATCACAATAAGGCTAATCATCAAGCGAACTGGCAATCTCATATACCCCTACAATATGCTTAACTAATAGCAATATTTACAAAAAAACTAAACTTAATTTGCAAACATTCATATACATTTAGCCGCCTCGGACATATTTTAACCACATAATTAATTTACAATCAAACATATACAAAAACAAATCTGACAATAACACTTATCACACAAAATTATCAACTACTCTAAGGCATTCATGTATTGTATTTTTGTAAGGCAAAATAGAGCGAGAATTACTCACTTATTTAGAAGCGATGAGTCCAGTTTCCGTAAAGCCAGTGAAAAATCTTCTAACGTCGAGCACACCAAATACGAACACATGCACACAAAACCCACATCTCAAGCCACAATAAAAATATCAAAACTCAACCTAAAATCAAATCCGCGTGTTCAAACACGTACACGCACACATTCAAAATCATGCGCTTAGCCCATTTCTCCTTATCATTATCTTTCCCTTTCTTTTTGTTTTTATTTTGTCCTTGGCTTAGTTACATGCTTTACTCATTCACAAAGTCTCTTGCCTTTCTAATCTAGATAGCAAGGTTCTCTTCTTGAAAAAAAAAAAGTGGTGATGACTAGGGGTGGGCACGGGACGGGATGGGACGAGATATACCCATCCCTATCCCATCCCGTTAATACGGGATCGGGATGGGACGGGATGAGAAAAATCTCATCCCGACCTCGTCCCATCCCAAACGGGTTCGGGACGGGACGGGATCAGCGTGCTAATCATATATAATTTTTTTTTGGACGACAATTGTGATGGTTATGATTTGATCATAGCTAAGGGTCTAATTTAATGGATTCAAATCCAAGTTCCCACTTAAATTCGTTCACAAACACAACAAGATCAGCAAAACAAGTGACAATACTGTTTATTTGGAAAGTACCATTTATAGGTATTTCAGTCGAGATGCTTGAACAAGTATACACATTTTCTTTTGCTAAATAAAAAAAGACACTAATTAAATCAGATTACATACATGCTACACAATACTATAGAAGGCATAGGTGTAACAGTTGACACTTATGCCTTTTACTTCACACATACTAAGAAAGCATTAGTATTATAAGGTTACTATATGGTATATCCTAATGATTGACACTAACCAAGAACTTCGCGCAATTTCACAATTCTAAAATAAATAATTAAATAAAAATATTAATAATTAATATTAATAAATTAGTTCGGGACGGGACGGGATTGGCGGGATTGAAAATCTTCATCCCATCCCATCCCATTCTAGATCGGGACGGGACGGGATCGGGATGAAATTATTCAATCCCATTAAGACCCGAAAAAATCGGGACGGGACGAGACGGGATCGGGACGGGAACGGGATCACGGGATGGGATGCCCACCCCTAGTGATGACCCCACCATATTTAATTTTTCTCAAAAAAATTGAAAACAATCACTATCCAACATGCCCATCCAATTCGATTCTCCCTTCCATGCTGCTTACATCATGTCTGTAGGCAATAGTCGGGTCTATGCTTACCTTAATCTTGTTGTGCCACACTGCTACTATTTTTCTTTTTGTCTATTTTAAACTTAAATGTCATTGATAACCAATAGTTGTTACAATAAGAAGTCAGATTTACATCCATTAAGATTCAAACAACACAACTCTCAATCCCAACACCTCCACGAGCTTGGTGTGCCACTTTAAAAAAAAAACTTAAATATCATTGATAAGCAACATTTGTTACAAACTTACAACAACTCCAACGCACACATCAAGATCAAAGCCACAACTATCAACCTCAACACTTCCACATGAAGAAGTCTTGCACCCAAAGCAACACTAAGATATTAGCATACCCAAGCAAAGTTGCCAATTGATCAATGTAATAACCTCACCAATTGCAAAGATTTGTGGTTTTTTTTTTCAAAGCTGCGCATCAAACTAGACACAACTCCAAACCAAAGGAGAATGTTTATGATTAGCAACGCTTACTATTGAGAAGCATCAATAAAGATGGCACTATCATCAACTTATTGAAGTATGGGAATGGTAGAGAGCCATCGGAAACTTGGAACCCACAAATCAACCCTAATTGTTGAGCTCTGAGGATCTAAGTTGCCAAAGAAAAAGAGAAAAACAATTTCCCTTTATCTTGCTCTTTTGATATTTATCCCCAAGAAAATGCCATGATCATTATTTTAATGAAAGCTCAAAACCAAGCCCAAATACAATTGAGTAACAACCCATCAACATTAGGGTTTAATTAAAGTATATGTACACCCCTTTTTTTAGTGTGGCTAATTAGTTTACTTAAGGCAAACTTTTTCATTAAGTTTTATTTTTAGGATTTTCTCAATTTGGCAAAACACGATCTCACACACCAACACACTTTATTCTATTTAGCAATGGAAACAAAACAAATCTTTTATCCAATAGATATAAAATTATAATATATATCACACATTAATAAATAACAATATTTATATCTATTTAATTAAGCGGGTATTACAATATATACAACTCAAAAGAATCTCATCCCGGGATTCGGTAGAGGGGGATAAGTAGGTAATTAATCCTATAACAAACAAACTACCTTCCGAATGAAACAACACTAGAGTCCAAGTAATAAACTATTCTAGATTAGATTTTTGATTCACCCTCCTTAAGAAACAAACCACACATCACATGGATAAACAAATAGTTCATGTATATGCCCATAACTTCATGAAGACAATTACACAAAGATATATATATATATGAAATTTATTAAATTTAATAAATATTAAAAAAATTACGGGGTGCTACAATTTCGGTTTTAAAAAATTCAAAACCGAAGTGGTCGGTTCGGGTTTTCGGTTTCTACGTGATTTTAACCGACCAAAGTGAACCAATCAAATATATATAATAAATAATATATATTTATATAAAAATAATATACTATGTTTAAAATAGTCGGTTGGTTCGGTTCGGTTTTGTTTCATTTTTTTTTTTCGATTTTAGTCGGTTCGGTTCGGTTTGATTTACGGTTTGCATAAATTAGAATCAGTTCGTTTTGTTAATGGTCGGTTCGGTTTGAAAATTTTGAAACCGACCAAAGTTGATTCAGTTTATTTTCAACCCTACCTCCTACCCCAGATGCCGTCGGTTGGGTTCGACCCCGTGAACTAGTGATACCATCCGCCACTGTTCAACCATTGAGTCATCACACCTTTGGCTTTTAAAAAAGTTACTCAAGACGGTTTTGACTGTGTGAGAGTATTTGGAGTTGGTAGCTCTGATCTAACTATGTGATATTGACTTTAAGTCCTTAACCATTGATTTGATCAAGAAAATGCACACTATCAACGTGACGCTTGATCTTACTTATCAATTATGCTCTTAACCAGTGTTGTACAAATCGGTGAAAATCGCGACTCAAATCGCCGATATGAATCGACTCGGCATGCAAACGGTTTAAATCAACAAAAAATCGGACTTCATCCAAATCGGGCTGAATCGCCACTGATTCAGCGGTGAAATCGTTACATCGCGATTGAATAACAAAAGTCTGATTTATATGCTTCGCACAAAATGGAGAATACCAATAGAAAAAAAAACAGAAACAAACAGGGAAGAAGAAGAAGAACCAGAATCTGAGAATGAAAATCAGAGACATACCTTCTCAGATCTGGCTCATATCTGCTCCGTCACGACACCTTTCCCTCGACTCCGGCTCAGATCCACTGCTTTTCTGCATCTCGATTCTCTGCAAGTTCTCTCTACATCTCGCTGCATCTCGACACAATCGATTTTTGCGGTTGTGCGTTGAATCGATTGTGTGTTGAATCGATTTCTGGTTGTGTGGGTTGAATCGATCTATGCGGTTGTGTGTTGTGTTGGCTGTGTTGTGTGTGTTGATTGTGTGAAAATGTGAATCGATTTTTTGATTGCCTTATATACGAAGGTCAGGGTCAAGGACCCCTAAATAATTGTTTTTTTTTATTAATTATCATAATTAAACCTCAAAGATAATTAGAATATTACAGATAACCTTATTTTTCAGAGAGGGTTTTTGTTTATAAAGAGCAAATCCGAGATCCCCCATTAACTTTTATAAACCTAACTTTTCCCAAGTAAAGAAAACCCTACCTTTTGCAAACTCCATTTTTCTATGGAAAATCTCTTCTTTCAATGTCCTTCAATGGCTACCACCAACAAGTGATTGTTTCTTTAACTTCTTCCATAGTCTTCTACTTCATACATTAAGTGTTTTCACCAAACAAAGGAGGTTTTGCTTCAACCAAAGGTAAAAAAGTTTACTTCTCATTGTCTTTTGATATTGTTCATTAGATTACTATTATCACTATGCCAGATGTAGCTTGGGAACATTGTGTTGCTGTGAATAATAATAAACAACATGTTAAGTGTAATTATTGTGGAAAAGAGATGTGGGGAGGGGTTTTTAGAATGAAAAATCATATTGGAATAACAAACAAGGATACTTCACCATGCTTGAGCAATTCAGATGAAAATTATTTACTATTCAAGAAGATGTGTACTGATAAAGTGGTTGTAAAGGTTGCTGAAATTAGGGAAAGGAATGCTCCAATGTATGGGGATGATGGAAATGTAGGTGGAAGCAAAGTTGATTATGGAGGTGAAAAAAAACAAACTACCATGAATGAAATATGGAAACCAACTGATAGGGAAAAATGTTGTGTCAAAATTTCTTGGTTCATTTATGGATGTGTTTTGCCTTTCAACATTGTGACAAATGTATATTTTAAAGAGATGATTGATGAAATTTGTAAGTTTGGGAGTGGATTAAAACCTCCCACTTACTATGAAATTAGGAACACCTACTTGAAGAAGGAAGTGGAAGAGGTGAATGTGAAACTTGAAACCTACAAGAAAGATTGGAAGAAATATGGATGCACTATTATGTCCGATAGGTGGACCGATGGTAAAAGTCGAAGCATTACAAATTTTCTTGTTAATAGTCCAAAGGGGACTGTTTTCTTGAAGTCCCTTGATACATCAAGCATATTTCATAATGCTGAAAACTTGTACTTGATGTTGGATGAAGTGGTACAGGAAGTAGGTGAAGAAAATGTAATCTAAGTGTGCACGGATAGTGCCTCGGCTTATGTAAAAGCTGGGGAATACCTTATGAAAAATAGGCCTCACCTCTTCTGGTCTCCTTGCGCAGCACACTTGATAGATCTTATACTTTCGGGCATTGGTGATTTGCCTCTCCCAAGTGAAACCGTTAAAAAGGCCAAGAAAGTAACGGTGTACATTTATAGCCACACGTGGGTATTGAGTCTCATGAGAGAGCACACTAATGGTAGGGAGTTAGCAAGGCCAGCCATCACTCGATTTGCCACAGCCTACCTCACATTACAAAACATTCTTGATAATAGGGTTGGCTTGAGGAATATGTTTACTTGCACGAAGTGGGAAGAATCTCATTTTTCAACGAAGCCAGAGACACTCGAGGTAATGCATATTATACTGGGGGATAAACAATTTGGGCCCGGAGTGAAGTATAGTATTAATTGTGCATCTCCATTGGTTCGTGTTTTGCATTTAGTTGATGCGGATGATAGACCTCCCATTGGCTACATTTATGAAAGCTATGGATCAAGCCAAGCAAAAAATTGCAAAGAATCTTGGGAAAAAGGAGTCGAGATACAAGAAAATATGGAATGTCATTGATGAAAGGTGGAATCTACAACTCCATCACCCTTTACATGCTGCAGCATACTATCTTAATCCTCGTTTCCATTATAGTGACAACTTTCAAGCGGATGAAGAGATCATGGATGGCTATTATGAAACAATTGAGCGTTTGATTCCATCGAGACGATAAAGGAATCTCATTGACCAACAACTTGATGTGTTCAGAAGAGGTGCTGGGACATTTGGGAGACAATCTGCCATTGAGGCAAGGATCACGAAACAACCTGGTATGTTTAATGTTTATTTAACTTGAACATTTCCATTGATTACATGTTTATGTCTTTTTACGTATTAAAATTGTGATATTATTATTGTAGCTTATTGGTGGAAAAGTTTTGGAAGCCATTGTCCGGAATTGCATAATGTGACCAAGTGAATTTTGAGCTTGACTTGTAGTGCTACGGGGTGTGAACGTAATTGGAGCACATTTGATCAAGTGAGCAAAAAATTATTGTTTGTCTATTTCATATTTTAACTAATTAGTTGTCATGTATGATGTGGATATTTAGTAATTTAACTTTCTAATATGTTATATGCATGGTAGATTCATACAAATAAGCGAAATCGATTAGAACAAAAGCGACTGAATGCACTTGTATTTGTCGAATACAATCTTGCTCTTGACCAACGCCAACAACATAGGACACAAGGCACAGATCCCATTCTATTGTCGAAGTTAGATAATGACAATGAATGGATTGTGGATCAAGTAGATTCGACACTCCCCAATGATACCTCATGGTTGGACATAGTACATTGTTTCGTTGAGAATGAAGCGGAGCCAACCCGAAAACGACGTCGTAAGTTAATAATTTATTACTTGTTTGGTTTATTTATTCAAATTTACTTCTAGTTGTTTACTATAGTTAGTTACCACTTTTGAACTTTAATGTGAATAGGACCAAGAAATTTAACGAAGTCGACAAAGGGAAAGAACAAAGTCATTGAAGATGAAGAGGAAGAAGGTTGTGACTTGGAAGATGAGATTGATGTCATTGATAATGCAGACATTGCAATTATTGATGCAATTATCGATGAACATGAAACTATTTCATAAAGGGATCAAAGTTGGAACTGGGGAAAAACTCTAATTTCTAATTTAATAGTTATTATTGCTTAATAGTTTATATTTTGCCTTTTGAGAGTCATTTTGTATACACTTCCACACATTCTTGGGTATATTTTGCGTATAGGATAGAATGTTAGAATGAACAAGAAGTGTTGAAGTCTTATACTTTTTGGCAAGTGAAATCTTTTACTTTTTGGCAAATGAAGTCCACTTTGCTCTACTATATTTTGTTTGTTTTCCTAAAATTTTCAAAAAGACTTGATAAAAGCAATATTCTGCACAAACAACAATATATTGGAACTGATCAATTTTTTTGTAAATCTTCATCACACAAACAAAGTTGAACTTGGATTACATTCATTCATCTTCATTCTAATAATTTCTCTTCAATCGTAATGGTCGTTCTAATGGTCATCTCATTCGCACCTGTCACATCTATTGCCCCAGGTAATTTTGAAACCTATAAAGAGTACAAAGAATGTAAGTAAAAAGAAATGATATATTCCTAAATGAAGGCAAATATATATATATATATATATATTATAATTAAAAAAATCTTGCGATTTACGATTAAATCTAAATCTTACACGTTACGATTTATAATACGATTTACGATTCACTAACACTGCTCTTAACACACGACTTTCAACTTTTAGTTGATTGAGATTAATAACTAGCTTAGAGCATTAAAAAAAATAATACAAACACATTGGTTCTCGATCTTACGACATTAAGTAAGCCACACGCATATCCCGTCTCTGTGAGGTGAATTCGTAACTTAACTACTATTGTTCACATTAGTCTATGATAAATTATATTTGAATTAGCCTAATCGCTAAATAACACCACCAT
The DNA here is from genome assembly GCA_963556465.1 of Berberis vulgaris. Classification (NCBI taxonomy): domain Eukaryota; kingdom Viridiplantae; phylum Streptophyta; class Magnoliopsida; order Ranunculales; family Berberidaceae; genus Berberis; species Berberis vulgaris. The sequence goes on from OY747135.1 coordinate 4,088,244, forward strand.
TTATGTTGAAGACATCATCACTCAAATTTTTTTATTTGTTGAAGGACACCCTCACCTTCTATTATCTCTTTACCAGAGCAACAAAATTTGGCTTGCCCCACCACCACCTCGCTCTGCCACCGGTCGATAGCGGTGGTGGTGTTTGGGAAAAGAGAGAAGAAAATGAAGATAGAGGAGAAGAAAATGAAGATGAATAAGAATAAGAGGTGAGGGGGAGGGGGAGGAGGAGAATAAGATGTGAGGAGGGAGGAGAAGTGGCGGTGGTGATTGATGGAGAAGAAGAAGATGAAGGGGAAATGAAGAGGAGAGGTGGTCATGGCGGGGTAGTGGTGGTGATTGATCATGGAGAAGAAAGGGAGAAAGGAGAAGAGAGGTAAAGTTTTATTTATTTATAATGATGGTGTCATTAAGAAAGTAAGACATTGGTGTTGTCTCTCAGCAAAAATGGTAATGTTATTTAGCAACAACTTGGCTCTCATGGATGACACTCAAAATTTCCGGGGTGCGAATAAACCTAAATTACTGAGGCGAGTTTCACCTGTTCTTCTTCAATCAGCTCTTCCTTGCGTCTCTTCTCGTTCCCATCTTTCTTCTTCGCTCGCTCGATCCACCGTGTCTCTACAAACCCTTATCAAATCTCTCTCTTACGAGTTGGTATTTTCTGCCATATTAGGTAAGCTTTCTCCAATCCCAGACTATTTCGTATTAGTTTGGATTCAACATACACATCTACGCGTCCTTTATAGCAAACTTGGTTCTGGTTTGCATCGTTTGTTTCGGTGTATTCCCCCACTATCTCGAAATGTTATTTCGAGATTTTGGTTGGATGAGAATGTTGGGTTTCATCAGAAGACCATAACTGCTAGTTCATTGATCAAGTTCTGGTAATTTGAGTTTCGTAGATAACATGTTTGATGAAATGCCTATTCTTAAAATCTTACTTGGTTTCATGGTGTATAATGTTACAGTAATACAGTTAATGTTTCATATTGACGTTAGTATCTTGTTTTGGTCAGAAATGAAACTCGCACGGTTTGCATTAAGATCATATGATGGTAGCACCAAATTCGGTCAGCTCTGTAAGGCCAGAGCTATCTCTACCAACACTCCGTCTGGTATAGTTTTTGTTCACTCTTACAGTCTTATCTTCATCGCTGGATAATTGAGAACAGGTTCTAGTTTTATTGAACAACAGTCAATACAGCATATTCGAATACTAAATTTTGAAATGAAGGATATATAGTTACCTAATAACTAATTAGATTAGTTAGTCAACTGATTTGGAGCTCATTGCTCGTTGAACCATGCCTGCACTACATACAGCTATGTGAGAGTGATTCTAAAGTGGTTGGGGTCGATCTTACTTTGTTTATGATGTTTCTAGAAATTGGATCAATCTGGACACATCAGTTTGTCATAGCCTTTTCATGTCAATAACTCACTATATGCAGTTATAAATTTATATTAAAAAATTAAATACTTTGTGGATCATGCTTCAAGAAAATCCTTTGTTGTTATTTACTGTCTCTGGTCTTTCAAGCAGGTGATGTGACTAATGGCAGAAATGAGTCGCCTGATGAGTTTGAGCAAAGGATATTTGGAGGATATTCAAGCAACAATCCAACTGCTGACGCATTTTATCAAAAGCTTGATAGACTTGAAAAGGCTCGTGGGAGACCCGCTTTTAATTCTAACATGGATGGAAACAACACTGGAGGCAGTAATTCCTCATTTCTTGATGGTCTAGACGATAGTTTTAGTACCTTGTCAGATGGGATGGATGGCAAGTTAAAAAATGCTGCAAATTATTTCGAATTTGATCCGGATGAGATTAACAGTGAGGACTATGCATTCAGACCTGATGTTACATTTTCAAGAGGGACGACGTATGAACCTAAGGTACAACTGAGATATTTTCCAGTCCGATATCTTGGCTTTATCTTTAGGTTTTACATGCATCACAGTTCTAGTTATTCTTTGCTACAATATCTTCAACTTCTAAATTTAATTTCTCTGGACTTATTTTGTTCTAGTTATTCTTTACATGCGTCACACATTTATTTCTGTTGTCTTACTTTTTTCTCTGTGAATTTCTCAACTTAAATTGCTAGCAAGCCTATCATTATCATTTCAAATGACATTTGCATGGGTAAGTTAGAAAAAGCAACCAAAGTTTTTGGTTCACCATATGTTCATATCGCAACTCTGATGGCATCTAAGCATGTAGTGGCTACATTGTCTTCTGACCGGTTATGTAGTCTTGGTGGTTTTTTTGTGCTCTCGGGTGGTCTAGGCGACCGCCTTAGACTATATATATACATATATTTTTTTTAAAGTCAAGCTCAAATGACTTAGACCGTCTTATATTGTGACCTGAAACCCTTCTCATCTCTCCTCTTGACCGCCTTCATCCCATCCCACAAAACAGCAGAGAATACACGTAGCAGCAGCAGAGAAGATGTAGCAGCAAGATGGATGGAAAAATAATATATACAAAAATCTGTCTACCGCTAGGCATGCCTAGGGGAGTTGGGCTCCCAGGCCAGGCCTGTCACCTCACTTCGCCTGGCACCCCATACAACATAGGTGACACGTCTTGTGGTAAAGATAAGCATGTTCCAATCTAAAATTAGTGAATAATTAAGAGTTTTGAATAAGGAGTCATGAAACCCTGTATAATCAATTGTCTGATGGGTGGTTGAATGAACTTGATGTCTGGTTATATGAACATCGTATGGAAATCTAATTCATTTAATACAGTTTGTTGACATCATCAAAATATTGAGAGAAAACCTGGTTATAATCAGTGAATCATTGTATGATCGTTATTGTCTTTAGAGAGAAAACTGGTGTTGGCAGGTGCTTGCTTCATAAAGCTCGTGGCCTTGTGGGGTGATAATACTGAGTATAAAGCCTGCTAGCACCGAGTTACTTAAAATACTTAAAAAAGGCTTAACCCCAACAATTAGTAGCTGCCAACTAGCTTAGTTTTTGATATCACAGTACCAAGTCTCTGTTTTCTTTCAAAAACTTGCACCTAGCATTACGCAGGTGGTAGCAAGGTTAGCTATTAAAGTTTGTGGATAATAGTACCCAAGGATTTTGATTTCGTTTTTCGAGATAATTTTGATAAGTTTATTTTAAAAAATATCATTTCGTTGTGTATAGAAAAAAGGTAAAAAAATTTGGTTATAATTTTGAATTTATCAATATAATTTAAGCATTTTAAACTCTTAAATACTACATAAAGAGTACTACAAGACTCATAATGTACAAACAATATATTGCATAAGAATCACTAATACAATAAAATTTTAATACTAAATTAAAGTTAAAACGGGTTAAAATGTAGAAAATTTTAGATTGGTCTAACGAAAGAAATTAATATTTCGGATTTCGAAAGAAATTTCGGTAACTCGAAAAAGAGAAATATTCGGTGAAATTTCGACATTTTTCAAGAAATCACATTCCTTGATAGTATCGCATACTTGGAACAGCAAGTGACTGATCTCATTGCTATCTTCTTTTTTTCCTCTTCTTTCGGTTTAAGATCCATTTAAAGAAAACTTACACCCTAACACTCTTCTTGCCAAAAAAACAAAAAGATGGTGCCAGACATCAGGTACTTACATTTTCCTATCGGACACATCTCTTGTTCTTGAATATTACCAAACCTAGATATGAAGTTATGGGTTTTTTGCAGGATTTATTCCTAAATCTTTGTATTGATCATGATTACTGGTCTCATGTTCAATATTTATTCAATCAAAGCTACCACAGGATTTTATGCTAGGTGTATTACCACACGTGAGCTTTATCTTCTCCCTTATTTTTCACTTTTTTTTTTTTTTTCGCAAGATGAACTTATAAATTATAACCTTTCTCATCGCTAATAAGATTTGAACTGAAAGTTAGAATTGCTAGGGACAACCATATAACTTAGAAATGATATTGTGGTATTCATTAGTTATTTCACGCAATATTTGTTCATATGGTTGGTTTGGTTTTCATGAGTTTACCTGTGTTCAAGCTATGAGAACCTGGCAACTTAAAATGTGTTTAGGACTTGAGTCACTATGCACAAAAAATTATGCCAGAACATCAAAAAGATACAGCGCCTCATGTGGACTAATGGCAAGCTTTGTTAAACATGCCTTTATTTGTGTGTGTGTGTTTGTCTCTTTATGCATCGTTGCCAGTCTTTTACTTCTTGTACTTTAACAACCAGAATGTTCACCATTTTATGACTTTACTTTCCCCCTACATTTTTCTACTTTGTTCTCATTCATGTTAAATTTCTAAGTTTATTGTTTATTTGCTTGCAACCAGGATCTGGATCTTACGAAGCCAGGAGTACGCAAACCTCCCAAAAGATACGTGTTTGAAGTAACAACGGAGGAGGTTTTAAGAAAAGCTGATTTTCGGGTAACTTCTTATCCTAAATAAATCCTGAACAAATCCAAATTCAATACCAAGTATCTCAACATCCTAAATAAAACATCTCTTAATATACAAGAATTAACCTTAAAATAAGGGTGCCTTGAGACTTCATCTCACTGTTCTTTCAACTTTTCATTACTATGATCTGTTAACTTCATCTTTGTGATCATTCAAGTTACTGGTTTCATGCAGAATGTGAGATTCCTTGCCAACTTTATAACGGAAGCTGGAATTATCATCAAAAGGAGTCAGGTGAATGCAAGTTTAGATTTTTACTGAAATCTGGTAACTGTTACATAACACCTTTCTTAAGTAACTTATGCTTGAACATCCAAGATTATCTATGGCTCTGTGACAAGTTATGTGCATCACAATTTTAGATAATTCTCTCTCTACATGGACAATTCGCTGTATCCTTCTTCTCTCCCAATGTACTTCCTTTCCCCTCTTAATTTTCTTCCTTCCTAACTCTATTATTATTATTATTAAAAAAAAAATTTTGGGGGGGTGTTGCACTCTCTATATTGTGCTATTTCGTTATTTCTCGTACTCCTCTACCAATCTAGGAAAGCTGAAATAGTGAAACGTCTTCTCTTGCTCTCTCATTCTCTGACTCTCTGGACCCGTTCTTTTCACTTAACTGCTTATTTCTGTTTTCTCATTCCTGTTATCAGGTGCATTTTGCAGAAATGTTCATGATCACTAGCAAACGGCATCTTATTACATGTTGCTTAGAAAGAGAAAGTACAAACTCTTTGAAAACCTGTCGTATCCGTCACACGACACTCGCTTGACACGTGTCGGATACTTGGTCAATGTGTCGGCAGGTGTCAGACACATGGTCAATGTTTCGGCAGGTGTCAGACACATGGTCAATGTGGTATTTGTTTTATTTTTTACTTTTAGATGTTTGCAAATAATCACTTAATATAATGGTTGTTAATCCATTTGAAGTGAATGACTATTTCAATTGCGATTTAAGACAAATAGGACAAAAACTACTAAAGCATAGATGTAGTCTATGTTTTTTTTTCTTAATCTTTGCTTCTTATTTTTCTCTCATTTGCTTATCTCCTCTACTTCTCTAATATACTTTTTCTGTACTTTAATATTTTTTTTTGAACAATGTCATCTTTTCAAGACACTCTAGGAAGACACTTTATTAGATTATTATTTATATGACTTATTAAAAAAATAGTATGTCGTGTCGACGTGTCCCCGAGTCCTAGTTTTTGAAAAATTATCGAATCGGCGTGTCGTGTCCATGTCTGACACGTCGCGCGTGTCTGTATCCGTGCATCCTTGCTTCTTTCTTTCTTTCTTCTCATATCATCTTATCTGTAAACTTCTCCATCCACACTTTTACCATGATAATTTTATCAGCGTCCCTCCCCGCTCTTTGGTTTCTCTGCCTTCTAGTTTGATTTCAAAGGTTGGAATTTTCAAAAAGGGTCGTCGCAAATGAAATTGGGTTATTATGTTATTGTTTTTCAAGTTTGATTTAGCTGCATACCATTCCATTTCATATCGAACAATTGGATGTGTGACATTTTTCTTGAGATGTGGGAGGGCCGTTATGGATGAAATTGGTTTATCATGTTATTGATTTTAAGTTTGATTTAGCTACGTACCATTCCATTTCACATTGAACATTTGAACGTGCGACTGCGATATTTTTCTTGAGACTATTAATATATTCGTAATCCATGTGGTGTACAATCAGAAATTGGTAATGCAACTTTTGGGACAAACAAAAGTTTATGCTATATTAGCTCAGGTTTCACCATAGTTGGCATGTGGAAAACTAAATGCTTATAGCTTGATATTAGCTATTGAATGTTCTAATGGACTGCCAGGAGTTAGTTTCTGTGTGATCAACTGTGCTATTTCTCGTGGTCCTGATAGGTTGGGAAGTTGAGACTTATTATGGTAAAAACAGTTGTTGAACTCCTATTTGATATTTCTTGTTCTCCAATGTGCAGACTCGCATCAGTGCCAAGGCCCAGAGAAAAGTTGCTAGGGAGATCAAGACAGCTCGTGCCTTTGGCCTAATGCCATTCACTACGATGGGGCAAGACCCATTCGCTTATGGTAAATCAAGAGAAAGTAAAGAAGAAGAAGAAGGACAAGAAGATGATGTGGAAGACAACTACGACGATCCAATCAGTCCTGAAGACATTATCTAACCAGAGGATTATGAGTGGGTTTGTTGGACCATGTTTTCCAATTTAGTTGTTCTTGGAAGAAATACACATGCCACTGTGATTTATTACAAGCATATTTAGGATATTTAGGTTAACTTGATTTTCTGAATTACTCCCATTTCTTAAGTAATGTATTGTGCGGTGGTTGATAGTTTAAACCCTGATGCTATAATGGGGCCAAGGTCATACGTTATACCTCTTGAGTAAAGTTGTTCTAACATGCTCAAGGTCAATAATGAGTAGTGTAGAGTGAGTTTATGCTGACATTCTTCATGAAGGGTCTCAACATTGGTCAGGAGTTCTGAAGGAATTATGAACTTGGATAATCTCGTACCTTCTAGATTTTGGTATAACTGGCTTGCTTTTGAATGGTAACAAGTCCAATTAGAGACCATGATAGTTGGTTAGTCATTCATGTATGTGGTAGGTAGAATGGTGGTTACAAGTTGAAATTGAAATTCTAGTTATACTTGTACATGATTTCAGGTTAGGCTTGCAGGTTATGTTCTATTAGTCAACATCGAAGCGAAGTCTTGGATGGAAATTTGGACTGACAGCGAAACCTGGTTGGTGTATACAATTTTCCTTTTTAGTTGTGTTTATTTTGGAGCTTGATTTACTTATGTATTTATGAATTCTCTGTTTTGGGTACATTTTTTGGAGCTTCATGCAAGATTCATGTGGATCAACCAAGTGAGAGCACTGTTTTTATGTGAGGAAGGTAAGAGGTGCTAAGTCATATTGGCATACTAAGTATTGAACTTTAAGACTTGTTTATTTCTAAGGGAAGTATCAGTATTTATTTATTTATCTATCTATTTATTTGTTTGTTTTTAATAATGAGGTCTTAACCACCTTAAGCAGTTTTAGGAATGGGGAATTCTAGTCTTAATCAATGTTTTGATAAGGACAAATGTAGAATTATTAGTTGGTGTGGAATGTGGATATCTTTTTCTTGTGCTAAATTATTGATCTGCCTTCTAAATTTAGTTTTAGTTACAGATTTTCATAAAAAAAATAAAAGAGGAATAAATAAAATAAGTTTTTTATCGATAAAAAATTCCCTTGTATAAGTTTTTTGAGCGAGACTAGGGAATCAAATTCAGCAACCAGAATGATGTGGCATCATTAGAGGAATTTTTTACTAACTTCGAGATACCTATAAATACTTTGGAAATTTCATCATTCTTTTAATATCACGTCACATCACTCGGGTTGTAAAACATGATTTCCTAGTATTTTCAAAGTTTTTTACAAGTGCAAAGATTCAACATTCATGATATCGACCAAATATATATATATATATATATATATATATATATATATATATATATATATATATATATATATATATATATATATTTCTATGCTTTTGGTGTTTGGCGATCCAGACCGAGATGTTCCAAACTCCATTCTGATTTGAATGAAAAAAACAACACATATCATTAGAGCACCTTAAAAGGTTAAAAACTCAGATCTCCATTGCAACAAGTTGCTTCTCAGGGCGATCAAAAAGTTTTTTTTTTTTCAAGTGGATTGAATGTTTTGGGTGGAATAAATCTCCCCATTAGAGAATTGGATAGTTCAAGAAAAAAAAATTTACTGTTGAATCTAAGTTGGGATACATGCATTGCTTTGTTCATAAAAGAAACCACTTTCATCATGTGAGCCATCTCTACAGACAAACTCATTGGTGTTGTTCAGAATGGCACACTTTTTCTATCCATTTTGAAATTGAAGAGCAACAACAAGTTTCAGATCTTCTGCAACGGATCTATTAATCAACTTATTTTTATAAATTAATTCAAGAAAAAAAAAAAAGGTCACTCAAATGATTCTCTCCACCAAAAGCAAAAGTGGTACTAGAGAGAAAAAGGTGTCACAGTGAGAAACAATATCAGGACTATGGTGTGGTGGGGAACTATGGTATTTATTTTGTTTCACAAGGAAAAGTAAGTTGGACCTTAAAGTTACATTACCCAACCATAACCTATCATTATTGTACACCTTTTTAACTCTCTTTTTGTTTCCCACAATTTTAGTTGTTTATGCCAATTTTCAAGAATTTTTTTTTTTTAGAGAGCATGGACCGAAAGCTTGATTTGTGTCTGGGAGAGAGGTCCACACGTGATCGGATCAACTATATTTTTCTCCAACTTCTCCAAATTCACGGAGAGAATGATAGAGTAGTCTGATCACGTTCAAACTACCCTCCCTCGCTGGTTTTCTCGACAATTAGAATTTTTCTAGCGAGTAGCATTTGAGGTGTGTTTGATAGCACAAAAAATTGGAGAAGAAATTTCAAGCTTAAAATTTTCAAGATAAACTATTTTTTTTGGTGAATTAAATATTCAACTTATTATTTATTTCATTTGTTAAATATTTTGAACATTTTTTAAGATCTTGACGCTATTATCGCGTCCTCAGTTTAGTATTTGGATTGGATGATCATGGCACGTGCACATCATATTTGAAATAAAATTTTAATAAATGCTAATAATGTCCTAATCTATATTATATACTGACTTCATCATTACGACTTATGGTGGCTATGATCAATGATTCTAATTAAGTTTCAAATCTAAGTTTTGATGACCATTGAAAAACGAAATAGTCAAAAACTTAGGTTGCAAATTATGTGATGCTCCATTCCACGTACCATTGGAAGGCCACCTTATTGTACTTGTTTACAACTTTCTCAAATATACATTGAAAGGTGTTGAGGCAGTTGAAATGTTTACGATGCAATGAAAACCATAAATCATTCATTAAGCTCGGTACTACATCTTGAAACACCATGGTTTGCATAACATCCTATGCTCACCCAAGCCTCACTGGCTCACCACCTCATTACAAGTCATGTGGTAAGAGATTTGAGGATGGTAAATGAGCTTAACACTAAAATGAGGTCCCCTTCCCTCAAATTTGTGGTTTTACTGTTTCATAGCACCAATGTAGATGTTAAAGACAATCGCGATCCCGAGTCTATGGGGGCTCCGGGCGAATTCTAAAAATGAGGCGAAAAAAAATTTTAATGTCTTATTTTAATTAAATATGACTCTTCTAGCATTTTGAGATGCAAAATCACTAATTATATTGTTGTAATCAAGTTTTTCTGCTTAGCCACTCTCAATAGACATCATAGTTAACCAATTTAATCTTTCTTGTGAGATGGTGGACTGAATATACAATTTTATCAACTTCAATTTTGATTAATTTTATCTCAAAATTTTGAATCATAAATGTTTATTGGCCCAAATTTGTTATCTCCTATTGGTTGATTTGTTTATTCGTTCTCTTGTTCATTTGTTTCTACATTTTTTTTGTTCATTTTCAATTATATAACTAATCACCAATGATTGATTTATTTCTTCTTCAACATTTGATGTTGAGCCCCCTATTTTACTAGGCATAAATTTATCAACTGATCCTGCTAATGACCTAACAAGTTCTTCTTCTTTTGTTTTCTTTTTTCTTTTTTCTTTTGTTTTCTTTTTTCAAAACCTGACCAAAAGCAATAAACAAATCAAACGAACACAAATTACAGCAAGAAATAAACACAAATTACAACAACAAAAGGGTTTATGAATTAGTACAAAATCAACTGATAAGAGACTTTATTTTAACAAATCAATTTTGGACTCGCTATACTGGATTCCACAAGTTTTGTCCTCTGCAAACATCCAAAAAATCACTAGTACTAACTAATCTTTGTTAAAAAATCTTTAAAATTTACTATATAATCTATGTAACTTACCCTTTATCTTTATTTAGTCAGTGACATTTTTTTTCTTCTCACGTCAACTCTATTCAAATTCACAAAGACATGACTTTCTTTACGAATCACATAACTTAAGATGAAGCTGGATTTATCGAATCAGAATAAAGTTTAGTCGTTTAGAATTAGAGAGAATAAATAAATAATTAATTAATTAGACAGGGAAGAGGAGAGGCGGATTGCGTGGAAAAGAAAAATAGGAGTTGCAATCATTAATGCGCATGTGTTTCTATGACGTTTAATCGTTTACGTAAAGTAGCGTATATGTTTATCTGTTTGTATTCTAAATAAATGAATTTTTAAATTATAATTTAATTTTGAGGTTATATATATATATATTTTTTAAAATATGGGCCCTTGGGAAATGAGGGCCCTGGGCGACTGCCCAGGTGGCACATGCCCAGGGATGCCCCTCGCTAAATATGCCTCTCCATTGACTTTTAGCCTTCTTAGTTTCCTTTCCAACATATGGTTTGTAGGCCAAAAAAAAGTTATTTACTCGATCGCAGTAATAAGTAAAGGTAACGACTTTTTGACACCACCAATTTCAATCAAGAATGCCACCACTCCCCATTTTTTTGATGTGCCGAAGGAAAACACCAAAATAAACCCCTATATTTTCTTTTTTAGGAAAAACAACTACCACTACCACACCGCTGGCGCATCACCCCTTCTGATGTTGGGCTGTACCACCCCTCCACCACATTTTTCTCTCTTCCTCTTATCCTTTGTTGTTGTTGTTCTACTACTTTGTTATTTTTTCCTCCTATATTCCTCTTATCTTATTCTCTATTGCCGGAGGAACTATCCTATCCTTATTTTTTTTTGAGCAAATTCGTGCAAGTGGGAGTTCTCCATTCACACTAATCTACTCGAGGGAAAAATAAAAATAGAGGAGAAGTAGAAGAAGGAAGCAGAGGAACATAGAAAACAAGAAGAGAAGAAAAAGAAGAAAAATATAAGATAATGATAGAAGAGGGGGGTGGCGAGGCGGTGGTGGCGGGACGAGGCACTGCGATGGTGGGGAGAGGTGTTGCCATGGGCGGACCTACTAAGGGGCGAGGGGGCAACTACCCCCCCTCCCGCAACTTTTAAAATATTTTTAGTACATATACTCTAGTCTTAAAAAAAATTGATTATATAATGTAGAATATAATATGACAATTGTTTATACAAATATTTGAACATGTTTTTTGTTGGTGTAGTGGTTCGAGATTTATCAATTTTAGTAAAAGACTCGAGTTCGAGTGTTTTTATTTTATTTTTAATGCAATTTTATTAGTAACTGTAAACATTAAAAAATGTTTAGTTTAATAAAAACTTATTAACATTAAAAAAATGAGTTGTTTTTCACAAATGGTATAAAACATCTAACAACAAAAATATTTAAAATAATAACTATAAAATTCGATAAAAATATATACCATTAGCCAACTCGTACAAAATTTGAGCCTCATATAAACTATATTTTATCTGGAATTGTATTGTGATCATATTAAGTTCGCAAATTTCATTTTTTTAGCTTCACCTAGATACTTATTCTAATTATTTTGTGATTTTAGTTATCTATTCTAGTTATTATGTTTGTTTGCTCATTGCTAAGGTTATCGATAGAGACCTTATTTTGGCTTAAAATTGAACTATACAAGATCTAATTTGGTATATAAATGTATTTTTGATAGTCGTATTTTTATTAGTTACTATCTCAGTTAGAAAAAAAAATTGACTTTACCGTTGATAATTACTATTATCAACTAATAAGTATTTGCCATTTCGCCTCTCTCGACTAAAATCCTAGGTCTGCCCCGTGTTGCAATGCATGTTATTTTGTGAGAGAGAAGAAAGGTGGTGGTGGTGGATTATTATTATTATTTTTTATATAAAGGTTGCAGTAAAAAAAAAAAAGTGATGATAGTGTCCCTAAAAAAAAGGTAGGTGTCATGCTTTAGAAAGTAAGGGATAGTAATATATTTAAGCGAGATTGGTGGTCTCCAGAAAGTCGCTGCCATAACCCATAAGTAAGCCTGATCCAAATCACAAACGACTCTTCCGGACTTCCCACCAAAACAAAAAACGACGTGGCACCATCACCACCGTCCACCTACTCACTTGACAGAAACCTCTAAAACCCTGCTTTTCAAAGTTGGTGAGATTTCTGTTCTTCGATTGGCTTCAAATGTACAGCAAACAAAGAAAGAGCGAAGAGAGAGAGATGCACTCATCAATTTACCATTTTACCCCTCTCACTTCTTCTTCTCTTGTTAGCTCTGGCTCTGCAAATGGGAAAAACTGTGACCCCATTCTGAATTCTTGCGCTGGCTTCTTCAATGGAGGTTTCGGAAATCGAAGCTGTGTTGGGTTTCTTGAGAAAAAATGGGCTGGCAGAGGCGGAATCGGCATTCAAGGTCGATATTGATGAGAGGAAGGATTTCGGGTCGTTTGATTTAGAGAAATTCGAGTTCCCAATGTCTCCTTCACTACCCCCACTGAGAATTGCCACACGATCGGAGGTGGGAAATGGTTGTTTTGATGGGGCGAGTCCGAATACTGAGGATTTTGTTAGCATGGGTTCTTCTGCTTCTACTACTAATGGTTCTCTTTCTGGTAGTACTGATCGAAATTTGGAATTTTTTTTTGTAGGAATTCGAGTTTGGGGAGTGTGAATTCAGGTTAAAAATTGGTTCTTTGGGGGAATTGGGGACTGGGTTTTGTTATTTTTGGAGTTTTTGTTTTCCTAATTCAGCTTCATAATTATTAATTAGTGAATTTGGGTTACAATTTTGATTTGGGGGTATTTTGGTTTATTTTCTTTGTTATTTTTGTTGAAATTTTGAAATATACAATGTGCTCAAACAAGTTTGTTTTGTATTGCTGATGGGTTTCAGTGAGAGTTTGTGAAATCAATCAATGTTTTCTTCAGTGATTCAAGTTCAGATTTTGTTATTAAGAAAGTAAACCCAGTTGTGTTGTTCAAAAATGGGTGTTTTGTAGTTCTCTTTTTTTTTCCTACTTTATTTTGAACCCCATTCAGCCTTTTTCTCATAATTGTTTGTTGAGATCTAGAACTGGAAGCTGCGTTTTGTATATATAGTGAGTTCGCAGTTGATATATGTGAATACATACTTATATTTGGGGACAATAGAGATGTCAAATTACTTCCTTGCTTTGTAAATTCATAAGAGACCTTTCAGTTTTATCTCCACATTTGGATCTAATAAAATATTGGTTTATGTTTTGATCTTACTCTCTGTTTGTAACCTTGAGTTGCTACCTAATATTTTCTGAGAATGAGATGTCGACCATGGTTTTTCTGTGATTAATTGATCACAAAGTAGCTCATATTGTCTTTCAGCCATCATTTTATTGTAAAGTATGTATTTTGATTAGAAATGCTAAACTGCATAGATGTGTTTTCGTTGTAATTGGAATTTTGTGACTCACTAGGGTCCTGTCCTTTCACATTTTGAACAGGATTTATCAATCCATATGGGATAACATCCAGGATTCGAACAAAATCTGATGCTTCTTCGGACAGACTATCAGAGTTTGGGACTGCTCGAGATTATCACGATTCTGATTTATTTAATAATATGTATTGGTTTGATGAGAAAGATGGGGATTACCTTAAATATCCGTCTCTCGAAGGACCCGGCTTCCTTACTTGTACAACAAGTGAAGACAAGTTTGTCACAACCTTGGAAACAAAGGATCCATACGAGGAACCATCTGGTTTAAATTTGGCATCAGAAGGTTTCCACTCTGTGACTAGCATTGGATGCTTAGACAAGCCATGTCTTCTTTCCGATACATCTATTGATTATGTTGAAGATGCCCCAGTTAAAGATTGTAATCATTGGGATGAGATGGTCCAACCTGAGCAAAGCAGTGAAGCAGGGTTAGAGAGTCATGGTCGCGATTGCCATTGTTCTCTTCCTCAGTATGATAGTTCCACTGCACTAGAGGAGTTTCATGGAAATAATTCTGAGAATTTGCATCTGGTGGATACCATGAACGAATCCAATATGACTGCATCTCAGTCAAAACGTGTTGGTGAGGTCCCTTTTGAATTCAATTTTGAGACTATTTCAGAGAATTCAATGAGTGGGAATTCGATCCATTATGCAGAAAGGAAGTCAACAAATAAGGTTGGCAAAGAGGATGTAAATGAAGAAACTGATTTACATCTAGTTGCTGAGAATTCTTTCCTTCCATTTAGAGATGAAAGTTACGAAACAGAAGATAGTAAAGAAAAGGATGGTACTCCCCAGGAATCTGACATTGCCGGAGATGGAGAAGAGTGTAGCACTCCAAACGAGCTACAAATGTATCAAAGTTGTGAAGATGATTATGAAGTATTCAACCTGAGAATTGTACACCGCAAAAATAGGTATTGCACTTAATTTTAAAATTTACATTGCTCGTACAGATCAATGAAGTTGTGATGTATGAAATACTAAAACTATTATATAGTGTAACTTGATATAACTTAGCTGAGTGGTTGAGTTGCATGAGCTCTTTGGAGCTATATTATCATCAAATATTAAACAACCTCTTATCCCCAAAATGTATGTCATGAACTTGATTTGGTAATACTGCCACTAAAGTCTCAAATTTTTGGTAGTCCTTTGTGGACACTAACAAAATTGAATTTTAATGTTTTTTCTTTCACGACGACGATCATTATTTGAAGGAAAATGCTATCTTGCCCATGATAAAAAAATTAATAATAAAAAAAAATTCTCCCATCCAAATTAAGAAACGATTCATCAGGTTAGTTTTGGTGAGTAGTCAACCACAGGGTAGGAGAACCACTTGTGGTCTTAGTTGGTCAGAAACGCCCCACATATTGGGTCATAGCAGCTTTGTCAACCAACCTGCACTGGTCCAAGTATACTTGTTAGACACTTTGTTATTGGGTTCTGCTCACTGGTTTAACGCAAGAAGACTGACATATTGTACTTCCTCCGCAGGACAGGATTTGAAGAAAATAAGGATCTGCCTATCGTTTTGAATGCAGTTATAGCAGGCAGATATTACGTCACAGAATATATTGGTTCAGCTGCTTTTAGCAAGGTTGTCCAGGCACATGATCTGCACACAGGAGTGGATGTTTGCTTGAAAATAATAAAAAATGATAAAGATTTTTTTGACCAGAGTTTAGATGAGATCAAGCTTCTGAAATTTGTG
The DNA here is from genome assembly GCA_963556465.1 of Berberis vulgaris. Taxonomy (NCBI): domain Eukaryota; kingdom Viridiplantae; phylum Streptophyta; class Magnoliopsida; order Ranunculales; family Berberidaceae; genus Berberis; species Berberis vulgaris. The sequence goes on from OY747135.1 coordinate 4,103,853, forward strand.
AACAAGCACGATCCTGCTGATAAACACCATATTTTGCGACTATATGACTATTTCTATCATCGGGTACGTAGTTGAAAAGCTTGTATATGTATATTTTCTGGAAATATATGCTTATACAGTTTTGATTTGAACTATGAATTTAGCTTACTTATAGTCATGCACTTCGTGGAAACTTAATAGATTCCCTGGCGAATAACTTAAAATCTGAGAGCATCTAGTCATTGTAACAAATGCCTCTGAAATGATCCCTAGAAAACATCTCTAAAGACTGATTGTTTTAAATATCTCATTCATAAAATTTTCTGCTTTGGTTCGAGATTTATATATATACAGTCTAACAGTTTTTGTCAATTCAATTAATATACTAATCACGCGAAGATGTTGAAATAAATCCACGATGAAATTGAATTCCCTTTCCAAGTTCCTGGGATTAGTCTAAAATAACAACTAATATATGGCTCCTGAATAGTTTACTAGAACAAGTTTCTTGGGTATTTGAGAAAAATATTAGAACACAAGTTGAGTAAATTTACACTTGATACCATGGAATTGTGAAATCATCTATTCATATTGCAAACCATATTCATGTTAGAGCTCGAGTGAGAGTTATAGTTGTCCCTACGCTTTCTTAATTTCATAAGATGTATCATTTATGACATCTCTAAGAATTGTACAGGAGCATCTCTTCATTGTTTGCGAACTTCTACGAGCCAACTTGTATGAATTCCAGAAATATAATCAAGACTCAGGCGGAGAGACATATTTTACCTTACACAGAATACAGGTTTGTTTAAGTAGTGTGCATGCTTTTCTCCAGTTTTGTCTTTTTATTAAATGTTGGTCAGAACGGTGGTTTCCAAAATATGCTATTTGTTTTCTGATTATTGTGAAAGTTTTCTTGAAAATTTTAATATGGAACTCATGTATTTTTAACATTAATTACATACACTCTTTGAACCGAGGAATTTGACTATGCAAAAATTGATATTCTGGATGATCTTTGGGTTGCTTTTCGTCTCAGATGATAACTCGACAATGTTTGGAGGCATTAGAATACTTGCATCATTTGGGAATTATCCACTGTGATTTAAAGCCTGAGAATATTCTCATCAAAAGTTATAGCAGATGCGAGGTCAAGGTTATTGATCTTGGAAGTAGTTGCTTTCAGACAGATAACTTGTGCTTATATGTACAGTCACGCTCGTACAGGGCTCCTGAAGTCATTTTAGGCTGTTCATATGACCAAAAGATTGACATATGGTCTCTTGGTTGTATTTTGGCAGAGCTTTACTCCGGTGATGTAAGTTCTTTTTCATTATATCACACTTGTTTTACCATGAACTTGAGCTTGTTTTGAGAAATTCTTGATCGTTCTATCATCTACATTGACTCAAGAGACTCAGGTTTTCATTGAATCTTCGTACTTAAAAGTAAGACGACTTTCTCTATTTGTAGTGAAAACTATAATGGTCAATAGTATGTTGTTGATTTAGTTCTCTAGAAATAGGGACTTGACTACACGTTAGTTTATAGTTTACATCTTGGGTGTGTTAAACTGAAACCATGATAGTTGGCAGCCATCAGGGTTTTGTTAGAATATCAGATCCTACAGTACCTGATTTTGACTGAAAACTTCCATCTTCCTTTTTTGTTCTTACTGGATCAACAAGAAATCTGCTATTTCAGTTGACATCTGTCTTGCATTCTTCTGTTTCTAGGATGCAAATAATATTGCGGATGATTTTTCTTGACTCATGTAATGTTGCATGGAATATAACATAGTATTTCTGAATGCCCTACAGGTTCTTTTTCCAAATGATGGGTTGGTGTTGTTGCTCGCTCGCATGACTGCGATGTTTGGTCCCATTGATATGGAGATGCTTGTGGAGGGCCAGGAGTCACACAAGTACTTCACAGAAGAATATGAGTTATATCATCTAAATGAGGTTTCCTTGCTATCTCCCTCTCACCTTTGCAGTACTTGATTCTTCGAATATAACAGTCTTTTTTGAACTCCTTTTCATGATAAATTAGTTAGTTTAGATCAAGGATGCACGGACTCGGACACGGATACGACACGGTGACTCGGCAATTTTCAAAAAAATAGGACTTAGTGACACGGTCAAACTTAATTTTTTAATATATTTTTTTGTAACTCATAAGAAAAACATAAAATCATAAATAAATTAATAATAGTATAATACTATTAAACAATCCAAAGTCCAAACATATCAATAAAACATTCAAATTCATTCATTCAAATTTACAAATGCATCATAAAGTCAAGCTCAACTGCTCAAGTCATACTCATAATTCATAAAGCATAAGCATTATAATTTCATTAACTTGATAATGTAAATAAAATGTAAATTGATAATTTTAAAAATTCACCAGCGAGGCGGCTACATCTCTTCTTCTTCATTAACTAGCGGATCAATTGTCACATTTTCTTCATCCAACAGTCCAGCCTCTAGCTCAGGTTCATCAAGTGACAGACTGACAATCTCAAGCAATCCAGTAACATCCAAATCCAATGAATCAATAGTACTGTCACATGCTTTCAAAGATCATCTCCAGTTCCTTGGCCTAAAATAGTTTTAGTTTCTTATTTAGTTTTCAACCAATATGTGCACAAATATGGGGTATTTAAAGAAAAGAAAAAACACAGCAAAAAAGGAATCGCAGGAAAAAAAAAAACAGGAAAACAAAAAAAACATTGCAGGAAAAAAAAAAAAAACGAAATACAATCGCAAGATCAGGAAATCGCAGAAAAAAAAAACGAAATCGAATTGATCGATGAAATCACTGAAATGAGGAAGGAACCAAAACAGTGTTAACCACTTAACCCTTAACATCTGGAACCAAAAAAGAAACGAAATACAATCGCAAGATCAGGAAATCGCAGGAAAAAAAAATAGAAATCGAATCGATCGATTTCAGAAATCAATCTCAGGAAGATCGATCGATGAAATCATAGGAAACTAACAGAGAAATATAGAGTACTCAGATAAGCAGGAAAAAAAACGAAATCGATCGATCGACAATCTATCGAAAGTACCTGGTGTTGATGAGGATGCCATGATTTTTTGCTCCGACTTCTCTTCTCCTCCATCTGTCGATCTCTCTACCGTCCTTCGTCGATCGATTTAGGGTTAGGGTTTGGTTTTTTCGAATTTTCGATTGTCTGTGGGAGAGGAAGAATCAAATCGATTTATATGCATTTTCAAAATCAACGAATGTTGACCACTTTGGCCGAGTCCGGACCGTGTCTGGCCGTGTCCAAACCAGTCAACGAATTTTGACTGTTGACCCCGTGTCCAATACGTGTCCATCGCGTGTCGTATGCGAATCCGTATCCGACACGCACTTGACGCGTGATATGGAGGTTTTCCGAAGAGTCGGTGCATCCTTGGTTTAGATCATCAGGGTATTGCACATTGGGGTCGAGAATGAGTATGCGACATTTTATTCATTTAAGAATAAATTTATTTTCTTTGGTACAAAAGTTGAGAAATGATCCCATCCACGTTTGATAATAGAAGTTGTATGCTGAATCAAGTAAATGTTGGATATAACCTTTGAAAATATGAAATTGAAAATGAACAAACTGTACCCTTAAGTTACATGGTATTTAAAATATGTTTTTCTCTTTTTAGCTTTTAATTCTTTGGACAAAATTATAGTTATCACTGCAGTAACTTGATGGCCTAACTGGAACCTAATTCGTTTCTTCAGGAAGCAAACCAGTTGGAGTACATAATCCCAGAGGAGTCCTCATTGGAGCATCACCTACAGGCTTCTGATATTGGGTTTATTGAATTTATCAAACTCTTGCTTGAGACTAATCCAAAGAAACGGCCTACTGCGAGTGAGGCACTACAGCATCCATGGCTTTCTTACCCTTATGCTTAGGAAGACTGATCTGACTGTGAAGTGCTACTCGTTAATAGTGATGAAGGCGCAGTAACAAGTGTTGTTGTGAGAAGTTTGTAAGTTTCGCACTTCATCACTGTTTATTCATTGTGTATGTTGTACAGTTCCGTCACATCTTCACATACTTCGTTCAGTGAGCTATTCTTGTGAATAAAAAGATTTTGCGAGGCTTAATTTTTTCGAAGGGGGAAGAAAGGAAAATTCTATAAACAATATTTCAAATAAGTTAGTTGTAACACGGACGTTGAACACATAATGAGCCCTGACCTCCTTAAGCTTTGGGCTGCTAATAATAGCTTTATTTTATTTTAATTATTCTTTAGTAGACCATTTCTTTCAGTACTATACTTTATTTTGGTCTCCTGCAAGGTACCCGATCTACTTATTTGCGGAAAAATAAGAAACTTTAGATTAGACTAGGAACATGCAAGTTAAAAAACACTTAAACTCGAAGTCTTATCTTCAGTGTTTGATAAAGATTTTGGCGTGAAGTCGTTTAGACAAAGTTTTGCAACTTGTCTGTGTTATTTTGCTTACTTTTAGTTTCATTTGATATTTTCTTTACAATAACAAGGTGACACGACCACATAAAGACGCCATCATCGATGTGGATTGCGTTAGTTCTGTCTTGTTATTGACTGCAACACTGAAGGCTAAGAAAAGGGTTTTCTAATGGATTATACCCTTGGAAAATCAACAAGTTCATTTGTACATCTTTGTCTTAATCAAAAGTTCCAACTATTGCCAGCATATTATACCCTTCCAACTGCTGCTTTATCAATGCTTTGTCCTCTGCACAGAAACAAAAAGGATGAGGTCTTCATCCTTAATACGATACGTCTAATTTATGTTCATTTTACATGTTTATTGATTACTTAGCTTACTCAGCCCTAAGATATTATTGGATTGATTTGTTATGAGTGTGTTTTATGTTGTTTCAAGCATCTCCTGGGTTCATTATCAATCTGAGTATGATACGCTGCAATTTGATCTGCACATTGGTAGCATCTCAAATGTAAAGTCACACTCTAGTTCTCAAATGGATCGATCCATATCCACAGTTGTGAGAGTCACTTCTCGTCCCACGGACAAACAAAATTCATTCCTTCCTTCTTTTGGTTTTCGATCTAACAAAATAAAATGGACCCAAATAAAGGTGCATTGAGTTCCTTCTCTAGCTTCCATCCAAACTGCTATACTTTATATAACTTCGAATTTTATCTGGATCTAATTACCCTACCAAATCAATCAAAGATCTCTTTTACATGGAACCTTACTTACAGACAATAACCTCGCCATTTGTCTATTTCCATTAATGGAAGTGGTGCTGAACTTAGAAAATTTCTCTCGTCAGTCCCAACATTGCGGATCTACCTTGCCCATCTTGAACCTAGCATCCAATGGCAAAATTCACACTTCTAACTAGGGTTGAAAACCGAAATGATGGTTCGGTTTTTCACCTAAATCGTAAATCAATCGACTTTGGTCGGTTTTAAAAATTTCAGACTGAAATCGAACCGATTTTAATTTATGCAAATCATAATGGAATCGAGCCGTCTAAAAATCAAACTAAAATCGAAATAAATCGAACCGATCGACTATTTTAAATATATTATATTATTTTTATATAAAAAAATATTATTTATTATATATATTCAGTCTTTAAAATCACATAGAAATTGAAAATCGAACCGACCACTTCGATTATGAATTTTTTAAAATCAAAACTGAACTTAAACCTAACTTATCAGTTCGTCGATTTAATCGGTTTGATCAATTTTTTGTTCAACCCTACTACTAACTAACACCTAAGTTACAATTATTTACATTATGATCTAGTATGTAACACTTGTTCTATGACAAATTTGACTTTATCTTTTCAAAATTTTAATATAATAATTTTATTTTCTTATATTTTTGTTATACTTATCTTCACCGTCACTTAGTAAACTCAAGCATTATACTACTTGGATTTAGACAGGACAAATGGGTATCCCCACCATGATGCATAAAACATCATACTACTTGTACGAATGAATGGAAAAAAATAGATACCCAATCTACTGACTCCACTTTGATTTTTCTGTCATTTGTCTTCACTCTTTTCTCAGGTCATAAAAGACCCCAAAACCAAGTAGTCCACCACCACCACTACTGATTGAACCATACAACCCTGGGTCAAACGTTAACACTAAGCACCACCTCACCACCACTGTCACCAACCATGGCAGTAGAGGCAGAGCTAGCTTCACAGTCGGAACTCTACTCACCATCATCAAAGCCTCCTTTAATCATCATATGGAGAGCTCTAATGAACTTGCTATCATTCGTCTTTCAAGTTTTACTTCGCATGCTTAAAGTCACCTCTTCCATCACTCACTTTCTTTCTTCTTTCGAGCCTTTGCCCTGTGTTGAGCTTACTGAAGGCGTTTCTTCTTCCATCACTAAAGTTGATCATCATCACTGCATCCAAAGGCTCAAGGTATAAATAAATAATATCGTTTTTTCACAATTTTTTTTACTGAATTATTGTGTAATTGCTTATACTTATTTTATATACTTGAATTCATAGATTAGATAGTCTAGTCTAGATAGATTGTTTTGTAGTTTTGAATTCTTGGTTGTTTGATTGGAATTTTTTTTTTTTTTTTTTTTTTTTTTTAATGAAATTCGAGTCTAATTGTTCGAATAATTTGCTTCTGTTTGTATGAATTCAATTTGGTGAACCCACATGTTTTAAATTTGATGAAGAATTGTAATAGTGAATTATATAGCTAGAATTGAATTATCGAAAGGTTGACCTGACCACTAGAACAAATAGAGTTCTGATCTTGAATACATTGCACTGTTTTGAGAATTTGATATCTCAGGGTTTAATCTTAGCTTGAACAGATTAAAACAAAACATACTAGTAGTATTTGTTGGCTTCAGGTAGCGGCACTGTAGTTTCACGCCTTCGCCAAGGCAAAAAAGTTGTCGACGCACCCAAGAACCTCTAGGATGTTTTTTCAAAAAAATAGCATACTATAAAGAAGGGAAAAGATGGAAATTCTGAGAATATGGTTTAACAGCTTGATTGGATTTTGCACGCCTCAGAAAACGTAATCACCAGTGCAAGCTGTTGTGTGAATGAAAAATGGTGATTTAGTATGTATTATTCGAAATGGTTGATTTGTCAGGCAGATAGAATTCAGAAAAAGCGTTTGGGTTTTTACTATTTATTTGTCAGGGCTGATGCGTTTAGTACAAGTGGTTCTTGTTTGGATTTTCATCATTAATGTTATGCGTTTTGACACAGATAGTTCTTGACCTGGATGAAACTCTGGTTTGTGCCTATGAGACAACTAGCTTGCCTGCTGTTCTTCGCAAACAAGCTACAGAAGCTGGATTAAAGTGGTTTGAGTTGGAATGTTTATCATCAGACAAGGTATTATGCCTCTCTTATGCTTCTGATTCTTAGATTATACAATTAACTTTTGTGAAAGAAGCTTACTTGAATGAGATTGCATGGGTTGAAGGAGTATGATGGCAAACCAAAGGTGAATCATGTAACAGTGTTTGAGCGGCCAGGTTTGCACGAGTTTCTGAAACAGATAGGTGAATTTGCAGATCTGGTGCTCTTCACTGCTGGCCTTGAAGGTAGTCCTATTTTCTCAGCACAGTTAAAAGAATTGACGTCTAAAAGAAATTTTGAAAATTTCCAACATATTGCTGATATGGAATCGTGTACACATTTCATTTTCTTGAGTGGTCCGAGTGGCATAATTGTATGTTGATCATCCTTTGGCATTCTACAGGTTATGCTGGACCGCTTGTTGACAGAATAGATGTTGGAAATCAGTTTGGTCTTCGTCTTTACCGGCCTTCCACAGTTAGCACGTACGTTTTATCTCTGTTCAATGCTTTTCACGCTATCTTTATCAGAACCTAACATCAACTTGATACTTCCATCTAGTTCAAAAAGAAACTAGATTGTCTAGTTACAGTCAAATACTTTCGGGCAATTTTTTTATTTTTATTTTTTCCTTCTGAAAATACCCCGATTTTTTGTCAATGTCAGTGGAAGGTGTTGTACTGAAATGGATTTTAGTATTACGATTGAAATTCACTCATATGAATTAGTTTTTCCATGAAATCTTTCTTAGCTGAGTTGACAAGAACCTGCTTATCAATGATCCACTGTCATAGACATACATATCTATATACATTTAAATGTAGTAACTGTAAAACTTGCAACAGAAACAATAATGAAATTTATCATGCATTGCAGGTCAAAAACTGTCCTATGAATTTCATTTTAATCAGAAAACTTTTGTCAAACAGAGCACACATTCATAGATAGCAAATTTGCAATGCTATGTAATTGCTGGCTGTGCTCCTCATTTGCACAGGGTAAGAAGGAAACTGGATCATGTTAACTTATTGCCTACAACACTGTTAAATCAGTAAAATTTGAAGCTATGGGGGTGAGGTATACAAACTAAACATGCATAGTTTGTATGGAATGTTTATGTTTGAATTGTTTCGTGTTCCTATGCCGTGCTCTTTCTTCGTGCTGTTCTAGTTGAAGGTAGTCAAGATTTCATTTCTAATCTGATTTAACCTCTGTGTGACTTGTTTTGGTTCAATTGCATTAAGAAAAAAGAATCTGCTAGTTTATGAGAAAGTATGCCTTTGTCGTTCTATTTTCACGATAAATTTGATATTTATGGAGTCAACTCCCTGAACTTAAATTATGTCATGCAATTGTTGATGAACTTACAGGGAATATCGGGATCATGTGAAGGATCTGTCTTGCATATCGAAGGATCTACAGCGAACTGTCATTGTTGATAACAACCCATTCAGTTTCCTGTTGCAACCTCTGAATGGAATACCATGCATTCCGTTCTCTGCAGGACAACCTCATGATGAACAGGTACTGAGAATTTACAACAGCTCAATATAACCCTGAACTAATTCCTTGTATTGCTCGTGAGAGCTATTAAAACAATTCTCCCTCAACACAAACTGTTTCATTGTTCTCCATCAACTAATTCTTCCTTAATTTTCTGATGGTCCAGCTTTTGAAGGTCATTCTTCCTCTTCTTAAGCATCTGTCCCTGCAGAAAGACGTCAGGCCTGTACTTTACGATAGGTTCCATATGCCTGAATGGTTTCAAAAACATGGAATCCCTGCCAATCGAAAATCATAATGTACCAGAATGTGCCACTGTTACAAGGCACCTGAAATATGTAGTCCAACATTGACGACTATTTGTATATTATCATAATCTTAGGCGCCTCTACGAAGATCAGTTTACTTTCTTCTTCTGATCACCTCATCAGATCGCGTATTCAGTATTAGATCTTCCAAACATGTAAGTATGTAGAAAGGCAAACTGCAAATTATTATAAATTTTGTTGATGTTGCATGTCGACTCAATTATCCCTTACACCAACATGGACACCATTAAAACCATGTAGTTTTTGTTGACATCTTGGCATTGTATTTTACATGTATAAAACTCATGTAAAAATGAATGGGGAATGCAATTTGTTTTACGGCTGCAAACTTAAAATTTCAGATTCATTGTCTAACAAAAATCTGCCTTCATGTAGTTTCGTTTCGCAGGATTTCATAACGTCATACCTAAATGCTTTCCAAAAAACAAATGTCATACCTAAACTAAACACCGAGTTGTTTCTAATGATACCTTTCAGCTTTCTTGCATTTAGCACATAAAAATAATTAAAAAATATTATGTTTTAGATAATAAAATTGGGTCCATTCAGTCATTGATTCTCACACATTTTTTCTTAATATATTTAGTATCTAAAATTACCCAATTATCATCATTAACTTTTATTTATTTATGCAAACATGAAATGCGCCATAATATGAATGGCAATGAAATATGTTACAACCACTATTACAGTATTACTGACTCACCAATAGCACACATGGGAAGCAATTATGGAAAGTGATGAAAAAATAAATTGATCAAACCAAAGAGTAATGTTTCCGTAAAATCCAGCGAACAAAGGCCAATTCTACAAAATCGATATTAATTAACTATTTTTCATTGACTTGATGAACTTTGGATGAGATAAGTTACATGCAAACATTTATAATCATCATCCAACAAAATTTTGTACACGTCTTTAGTGTTGGAATGCTTTGCGAGAACCAACCCCGGGATCCCGCTGCAAGTTACAATCTCAGGATGATGTACACTTGGAGAGAGAGCGATTGCCATGAGCTAGGTTTAGCAATCCAGAAACCCATGGACAGCATGCTTATCTTAAGCTGTTGATGATTCTTTACTTTTCTCAGGTAGTTCCTCCACACCCGAGTTACTAGTTTCTGCAGTTGGAGGTGGGGTTGCCATGGACTGACTTGTAGTCTGCACATCTGACACAATCCCCAGAACCACCAATGTCGACCTTCACCATAGCACAGATGCCATAAGTTAGTAAAAGCTATTAAAAAGGTAACGAGAAACTAAATGAATAAATCAGTTTATGAAGAAACCTGGGAAGAGTGGGTCGGATGTTTGGTTGGTTAGCATGAGCAATCAAGGCAGGCTTCAGAGGTGCAGCAGTTCTGTTCAATGCACTTTCAAGCTGTGCTGCAGGCAACTGAAACGAAATACAATAATGTGCACTTGATACTTGATAGTGCGTTCTTTCAATCTAATGTAGTGTAAAATAATAGTTATAGTAATAATGATAATGAATAAATCTGAAAGATGACATGTAAATATGAGGTTCCAGATTACACAGCCCCACTGCAGGGTTAGAGTACCAAACGGAAATACATACCTATCAAACAAATGAGCAAATAAAATGAACGTGTAACCGTTTGATGGCAAAAAAAAATTCAGTTTCTTACACCATACAGTATATGTAGAATCTCAGGATAAATAAAATGGGCCCCCAAATTCTTCAAAACATTTTATGTCAACAAAAATATACTGGCATTCTTTGGTTCTGCGGAACTTGATTTAGCTGAATAATTATTTTGATACAAGAAAAGCTCTTAGTTCTAATCATTTTCTACTTTTCAAAAACACTAGGATCTAAGGTCTGAATCTTAGTAGCTCCTAATTGGAACTTAATAAAGATACCGGGTGATGGCAAAGTCATTATTAGGTGTGAACATATACTTGCCCTAATTCGATGCCTGATAGACTTTGCTATATCATTCTTTGACACTCTAGTTTGTATCTTATTGTGCAGTATAGCTAAGTCAAACACACCTGAAGTAATACACTGAATGAATGAGGTTTTGTTAGGAGAGCACACTTCAAAAATCCAACCCACAACTTTGGGTATTTCCATATCTGCAGTAGACCATGGGAAAGAGTTGCATGAGCAAAAAAAATATGTAACTGAACCATAATTAGGGCAACGAAATAAAATATAAATCACCTGCTTGGTCACAAGACGTGACAGTATTTCCATTATAAAGTCCACCTGAGACATTGCAAGTCAATCAAGAGTAAAAAATATCAGTTTAGAAACAACACACATCTAGTTTCTCATTCTTAAGTTCACTCACCGGAAGCAAAATAAAGGAGACAACTAAGTGCAAAAATGACAAAAGTTGACAGGACATTTCCTAGTTATTTCATACAATTATGAAACTTCCCCATGAACTACAACTATCAGTGTTACATGTGTAATCATTTGGCGACTCTTTGAAGGTTGACTTTTCAAATTCAATGATTATTTGCAAGTTGATCGCTTTGCCATGTATATCATTTCCACCAAAATTCACTAGTAAAACGACTCCCAACGAACTGAATATCTTTGATTTCACAGTTATGATTTAATGGGGTTAGAAATTTCAGAGGGAGTTGATTTTCAGGTGAAGATATCTTGATGGAGAAGAGATAATCCACAAAAAATAAAAATAAAAATCCAAAATATAAAGAACTCTGTAAATGACACATCATAACATATCTCTTCCAACAGTTCTCTTTAAGTATTGGACTACCATACTTAGGGGTGGGCATTTAGGACCGAACCGACAACCGGACCGATCGGGTCGGTTCGGATCGGTTTTAATTAATTATAAAAGTTTCGGTTGTAAAAGCCCGGCCCGGCCCGGCCTCGGTTTCCATTTCTGAAGCCCGTCGGGTAATCGGCCCGGCCCAGTTTAAATAGTTAACTTAAATAGTTTAAAACTATACGATACATGGGCGCGACAACGCACCCCTACTAACAACTGGGTTTCGTTGATTCATCACTCACGAGCGAAGAGAGAGAAAGCAAAACAGCTCCCTTGCAGAAGAAGAAGAAGAAGACACAAAAACCTTTTCCTCTTCGAAACCAAACTTTCGATTCGATTCAATGGAGGTTTGATTCTTTCATACAAGCTCATCGTCAATAAGGAGGAATCGGGGACCGGCCATGGCGCTTCTGCTGGGGAAGGTCACTCTTCTCGTCGGTGCAGGTTCTCTTATTTCCTTATTCTCTCCCAATTGACCGCCTCCCTCTCCCCTCCCTCTCACAGCTAAGCATCGACCGCCTCCCTCTCCTCACAGCGAAGGCGAAGAATCGACCGAACGAGATCGACCGCCTCCCTCTCCCCTCCCTTCCCCGCCTTTCCCTAGATCTGATCTCAGATCTTGATCATATCTGATCTTTGATCATATCAGATCTGGACATTTTTCACTGATCTACATACTCTTTGATCAGATCTGAGATTCTTCAGACGACCCGTACAATGAATGAATTTTTTTTGTAATTTATTGTATGGTTTTTTTTATAATTTTTTGATGTAATTTTTGTACGTACGATGAATGAAGTATTTTTTTTTATTGTATAAGTATTTTTTTGCTCTTAGGACCGAGACCGGCCCGTAATTCGGTTAACCGGGACCTCGTTTACCCAGTCAACTCGGTCCGATTTCGGGTCTCATAAACACGGGCCCGAGTTTTTCGGGCCGATTTTCGATTTTTAGCTTTTGGACCGGTTACCCGTACTTGCCCAGCCCTAACCATACTCCATACATAGTTGATCCAGTTGGGGAGAGGTTGCATGTTTGCCAAGACTTGGGTCAATTACTAATGCAACGACTTTTTTTGTTGGCAAGGTTGTCTTAATTCTCTCACAAATAAAGTTGAGAAAGTTATAACAGTTGTATACTATTGAGCATTGTAAGGAATGGTTATGATGCTTCAACAAACTCAGTTGTACTTGCACACAGCCATTCCAAATTAGTGCAAGAAACAAAAGAGCCCTCTAGTTCTTACCAGGGCCGGAAATGCACCAATTGCTTGTAAGACTGTTCGCATGAACAACAAGGGAAGAGGAATCTGCTCAACCTGCAACAGATATTCTCAATTACTAATTAAAACGCGTGTAAATAGAGAGCCTTTGTATGTCAAATTACAGGTTTTGAAGATACGTACCAATTGATTTAAGACCTTTGCTAAAACTTGCTGGGAGAATACTTGGCGTTGCTCGAAACAAGCATTGCATGCATCCGTCACCTGCAGAATGAATAGTGTTACTTACCCATGCAACTTGAAGAAGCGCCTGGTAGATTATAAAAACCACATACCTGTAGATTATAAAAACCACATACCTTCTTCAAGGGTATCTCATCTCGCTCAGGATCAATCCCATGAATAGCAATTAACACTTCAGCTGGCGTAAGGGCTGCAGTAGAATGAGATGATACCTGCAAATAGGTGTATCATAAGTATCAATAGAAGTTCAATTAAATGAAATCACAATAAATTATCTGAGACCAAATATGAAGAGTACACTGGTACCTGTAATTGGTGCTAGGACAAGTATAATGAACATGCATTGAAACATGTCACTTTCATAAATTAAACTTATGGATGACTGATGACACTAGAAGAAACTACCAAAACTTCCCTGACCATTGTTCTAAAGCTTTACACTGAACTGTAACTATATACTTTCAAGTATGGTTCCTTCAATCAGTATGATTCCAGGCCTTCAGTGCTCTCATTCTTTGACTACCAACTATGCATTCTGCACTGTTATGGGAAAGATGAAATGGCAAAAAAGGCCTTCTCAATTGCCACTAGTACAAAGTTATAGATACAATATGCCAATCCCCCATACAGATAAATCAATTGCATGAGTAATGCAGTGCCTAAGACTTATTGCTTCAGGTGGCAGCCATGACTCAAATAGATGGTTCTTGCACGCTTACAAATAACCTTGTAGGAGCAATTTTTATTTAAATTTTGGAAAGAGAGAGAGGAGGATGATATTCAAATTTATTCAAAGCCTATGGTGACAGAGGGCACAGCTGCCAAGGTGCCTCGCCTGATTTTTCCCTTAGCACCTCAAAATGTTGTCGCGCTCACCTCAGCCGGAATGCTTGGTGTTTTGGGCGCCAATCGCCAATTTGTTTATTTAATAATTAATAACTTAGATTTTTTTGGCTGATGGGCCTGTTAAGTTTGTTAGTATGACTGGGTTTGTGTTAAGTTTATTATAGCTTACGCTGGTTATGACTCATGATATATGATTTATTAAGTTATTACTTATGACCAGTGTAGTTAAGGCGTTGAGGCGGCGGGGAGGTGGATGAGCTTGAAAACGCCTCAGAGGCGAGGCGGTCTTTAACATTTTTTAAAGATTTTTTATTATAATAAATTGAAACACATTTAGATAAGTAATATTCATCATCATTTTGATAACTTGCATATGCCAATATGTACAAAAAGTCATACAACTATTTAGAATTGAAATGGAAACATAATAAAGTTGCATAGCATAGCAAAAAGATGTACTACATAAGTGTACTTAACTTGCCTATCCACTTAATCACTAAAAAAGAAACAAACGAGAAAAACATCAAAGCATAATATAAACTAGTTCATCAACTTCTCATTGGTTTAACTTTGGAAATTTGAAACAGTGTTTGGAAAATTAATGGTTGAATTTGAAACAGTGTTTGGAAAATTGCAATTTGGTGAGGCATCGCCCAGCAAGTCTCATTGGTTTAACTTTGAAAATTTGCACCAAATTTCGATCCATATGCTAAAATATTACGATCCATACACTGAAATATTACTTATTATTGTTTATTGTGAAAAAAAAAAACGCAGCAGAACAGATCATATAAAAAAAGAAGCAGAACAAAACAGATAATTAAAAAAAGGAGGTGAACAGATCATATAAAAAAAGGCAGTAGAACAAATCATATAAAAAAAACACAGCAGAACAGATCATATAAAAAAAAACACAGGAATGAGAGTGAAGAAGAAGAGGAAGGAGGAAGAAGAAGAAGAGAGGAAACATACTGATATGAAAGAGGCAACACTTAATTTGAAGGAGAGGAACCTGATTAGAAGGAAAAGAACACACACAGCAACAACAAAAGCCCCCAAGGAGTCGTTCTCTTGTCTAAAACTCTAAATACCCCCTCTTAACCTTAAAAGACAATTGGGCTGCAATAGGCTTTTGGTTTTTAAGCTGTAAATGGGCCGAGGCGGTCTAAGGCGGTCCGAGGCGGACGCCTCACTTCACTGTTCCGCCTTGCATCATTTTGAGGCGTCTCTTTGCCAAAACGCCTCGAGGCGCGCCTAGGCGTCCGCCTTAACAACACTGCTTATGACTCATGACTTATGAGAAACACTTGGTAATAGAATATTTATCTTGATTAAGGGCTTGAAATTTGAGGTTTCGATGAAGTTGCACTTCCCTGCATCATTTGCTATATGTTTGTTGTTTTTCACTTTTTATTGTCGTTGTGTTGATGTTTTGAATTGAAGGGGGCACTAATATTAATTAGGAACATTAAAGAAACCTTTAAAATTGGTGGAAAATAAAAATATGAAAAATGATTTTTTTTCCAGCAATGTATTTTCTTGTCTGAGGCACCCCGAAAGGCTGACAGACCTCAGCATCTCGCCGCACCAAGCACCCAGCAACTGTGACAACACAGTTCAAAAGAACGTGAAAAAATACAATGCCTCAGACCTGTGATAACACGTACTCGGTTAACCAAAAAGATATTCTCACAATTTATAGTAATGTCTTGAAAGCGGACAACCTTGAAGTTATAGTTTGAAAGAGTGCATGTACCAACAAAAAGCCAGCACATTAAATAACCATGTGACCCCTAGACGAGATAACTTCCAACACCCGCTAGTTCCTTTTTAATATCCAAATCCAAGGTACAATATAAATTTCGAGTCCAAAAGATCACCTTCCGTGGAATACTTGTGTAATGTAAAAAAAAAAAAAAAAAAAAAAAAAGGTCCTTGTGATTTCATGTTGGTGATATCCAATGTTGTTAATCCCCATTTTGTACAAATAAAACTTCAAAGTTTCCCTTTAAAAGTTAAAAATATAAATGGGAAAAAGAACACAACATATTCAAATCATCTATAAAAGAAGCAGTCACTCTATACAGCTACAACTTTATCTAACAAAACAATTATAAAAGTTAATAATAGTGATAATAATAACTAATAAATAACAACTAATTGAAAAAATAGATGATATAAGATAGTGGCGATGCAGACACTTCAATGTAACAAAGAACATAAAGGCTGTATTAAGGTAGTTAAAAGTAGACTCTTTAGGATATAGAGGTACCTGTAGTATGCGAGCAAGCGCTGACTGGAACTTATCCAGTGGAAGGTTAACAAGCTGGGGGAAAATCTTTAAGATCTGATCAAATGAACACATACGTCATACATCACAGAAGAAAGGCAGCATAAACAACCAGGAACAGGACCTAATAGAAATGTAAATGTAACAAGTTTACTGAAAGATAGGTTGAAAAGACTAACCTGATCTTTTGGTAGCGATGGCAGTACTGGAATGAGAATATCTACATCCTGTACCCAACAGAAAATCACGTAATTGTGTATGAGCAAAAGAGTTTCTTCACATTGTAAAGAAAGATGAAGAGCTCCACCAACCTTTAGTTTTGAATCATATAATCTTTTCACAGTAGATACTAATTCTGGCGAAGGGACTGTTCCATCTGTTAAAATATGCAATACCTGAACAGTAAATGTTAAAGAGTTTACTTTCATCTAGGTCTTGAATGAAACATATATATAAATAAATGATATAATTGTAATTTATCAGAACCTGCATTAGAAGGCTCTTGCTTCCATTTGGTGGATCTGATATAATAGCGAGAAGCTCCGATGAAGAGCCTATTGTACGGACTAATATAGGGATCTGACGATTAACTGCCTGCACCATATAACTACCGGTCAGGTTATGGAAACAGGACCAAGTACATATGAGACAGTTCTCAAACAGGATATCAGTGTAAAATTGATTCTTTGAACCAAACCTGTGTGACAGCCTTTGGAATGCTTTTATAGATCACAAAAACCTGACGAAAAAGTGAGTGCTTCTGCAGAAGAGATTGAATCAGTAAAAGTTGCTAACACAAAGGAAGTCAAGAAAATATAGAGGTAGTGCTAAGTGCATGATGGCAAAGAAAAGCCACATTTCCTTAGGGGAAGCTAGGAATAGTTTCTGTGAAAAATGCGTGGAAAGAAGTTTTTCGGGTATAAGTCAATTGCGCCCTTTTTTACAGGCTGATCAAAAGCCATTTCTAACTTGCCATGGAAAACAGCATAATCAAACATTCCCCAAAGAGTCAATGTCGCAACAGTTGATAAGGACTATAATAAAGTACCTTCGTACAAAGGGCAAAGTATAGTGACATATGCCGCTGTGCCTCAGAAATTAAAGATGATGATGTACTTGATGTTGAGCATGGCTTATTGGTATCAGAAGTGCCTTCCCTCTGCTCATTAGGAGGCTTTTCACCACCAGAACCCTGTAACAGTTTAAAGCATCTCATTTGAAAAGTTTCCTCACGTTTGACCATAAAATTAACGAAGAAGTAAGTCGTCCTTGAAAGACAGCAGCATGGGTATGGCAAGTTGGCAACAATGATTGGAGGACCCAAATAAATAATGAATCACATGATAGCAGTCCTCTGCTTCATTTATGCTTTAGTTCGAGAATGGGAGTCGGGAGATCATAGTATATATGCTCAATTCTTTCAACAATTAACTGAAACTGGCAAGTGGACTGCACCAGCATTCAAGTAGGCTACTTCATGAACCATACAATCAATGCAACAGGTCTATACTTCCTAGTTGCTTCAGCTTATACATATGATAGCATCAAACCCTTCAAGCCATCTATTATTCTTTTCATCTTCATGAACCATACAATCATTGCAACAGGTCTATACTTCCTAGTTGCTTCGGCTTATACATATGATAGCATCAAACCCTTCCAGCCATCTATTATTCTTTTCATTCTCCACCAATTTTTATCCCAAAACTAACAGTCTAACAAAATTAAGATATAAACTTTGGAAGTTCTTTACTTTTATGATTTTATCAGTTTATGCATGCAGAATAATACCTGTTGAACTTCAGACCCTTCCATATTCACTTCGTCCACATCATGGCCTTTCATTACAGTGAACAGCATTTCACTAGCAAAGTCTTCTATTTGTTGAGTAATACTTGATATAGGATAAAGCTTGTTGGCTACCTAAAAAAGCAAGAAACAAGCAAGCCCAGTAAACCCAACTATATAAAGAAGATGTCGTCGAAATATCGTGTGAGACATATAAGGATATACCAGCCGAATTGCCTTCATCCGTACTTCTTCCAAGTGATGTACTGCACTCTACAAGAAATTTTCACAATGGCATAGTCAAGAAGCAAATAGTTCATGGACAAGAAAAAAAAGACGAGACTATTTCCATTTCCAAATTTTTGTAAAAACGAAAAACCTTTTCTGTGGAATTATAATTACCATGTTCATAAAACAATTTCATTACAGTCTCAATAGCACACTTATGCGCACTACGTGCACCCATATTCGCTTTTGTAAAATAATGTTTATGAAATGATTAATTTCGTATTGTTATTGAACTATACACAACCACCATAGCGCCATATTGGAAAGCAATATAATTGAATATATATGGAATTCATATAACCAAAATTTTATACCTCATACTTCACAAAATAACCAACATTTCAAAATTCAACATAATTTTAATTTTAATGTCACAGTGGATAATTAATAAAATATGTCATAAAAATACATGATGGTGTTTTAATATGGGAGGGTGCCATATGGGTGAACTCAGCAAATGATAGGGGAGACAAATTAAGGGTCATATGCAATTTGGAAAAGGTTAAAACCGTCCATGATCAAGGCATGTTGAAAAAGCAGAAAACGAGCATTTAAATCCTTTTGTGGGTCCCAAAGGAGTAGAATAGTTATTGCCTTATTGGCGTGAACAATCAAACACTAATGTATTTTTGCATTTTTACATTCATCACTAAGGTTAAATAGTGGGATAGATGCAAAAGTCTTAAAAATCATAGTTTGCAAGGGGCAATTTGAAAGAAACTCAAAATGATAAAGGGTGAGAGAGAGTTGTATGCTCGTGGCAAGTACAATTTCGCTATGTAATAAATGTAACAAAACATCCTTGATAGTTTTTGTTTTATCCGTCTTTAGAATGGATGTGATGGTGATTTCAACTTTTTCTGGGGTAATCTGGTCCGTGAAGAACAAAAAAAAATGGACCAAATTGCTGTTCCATCTGTGAGAAATTGTTGAGTAAGATGTATGTAGCTTCATACTGGGAAAAAAGCTTCAATATAAATTATATAATCAGTGGTTGCAGGAGGGAAGACTGCTGGCAATACAATAAGGTTCACTTAATGGTTCATTGATGTATTCCTAGCTAGTTAGACAGGTCATTTAACATAAAGTTAAGTTGTGTTATAAAGTATATATTTACTTTGTAATTCAGCGATAGTAAATGACATTGGAATCTATTGTCAGAAGGCCTGCACTTTAAGAGATTGAGAACCAATTTGACAAGGACACTCCAGTGGAGAGTCCGTGCTTAGATCCTCAAAGTTTTCACATATCTTTTAAAGATTTCAATTCTTTACTATATTTTATAAGAGTGACCAGCAGTTTAAGATTAACTGGAAACAACAATAATAATCTAAAGGACTCGAGTGGATAGGCTGAAGGCACAACCCAAAATTTAGAGTAGCACGGAGAAGGTATGTCACATGGAAATTAATTTATTAAAAAAAAAGAGTGTGTCATGAAGAAGGCACTGTGTTAGATAAAATTAAACCAACATATAAGTTTGATAGTTATTCTCAAGTTTCCTCAAAAAAAGTAAATTAATAAATAAAACCTACTACACAAGTGAACCTATCCAAGTATAAAGATACATTATGTACAAAAAATGTAGTTTTCCATGCTGACAAATTTCACAAGAAAGTACAATCAGACAACATGACTACAATCCTGATAACTTCGAAAATTTAGCAGCATCAATCATACAAAAGCACGATAGCAAAGTAACTAGAGAGGGATGACTGAAAGAAAGAAGACAAACAAGCAATGTATGATAATATAATGCGAGATGCATTAATGTTTATCAGTTCAAGTAGAAGACGGAAAACAAAAGATTAGATGAGAACCTGTAAAGCGATTTTCAAACAGACATCTCGAATAGAAGGCCTGAGCAAAATCAGGCTCCACACAACACTAAGACCTTGAGTAACTCGATCACCACTCTGTACCTCCTTGTCTGTTTTTTCATTGTTTCCAGGAGAGCACAGGCATTCTAATAGTTTAAAAGTCGACTTTGGTATATACGGAACTTCACCAAGCAATCTACTAAGAGATTTATCAGAAGCTGGAAAAGAATCTCGAAGAATTTCGGCCTGCATAAACAAAATTTTTTAGAAATCTTATACGAAAAGAATTACAAAAAATGGTAAGATAAAGATGTATACGGACCACAGTAAGAAGAAATGTCTCGTATGTTGAGGTAGCTGTTGTAGACGAGAAGAAATCGTTCTCCTGTTCTGCCTCTCGAAATAACCTGTAGAGGACACCTAATGTCAACTCGTGTCCCTGTTGCATCAATAATCAATATCAGCTAAAATTACTTATATGTAAGCCAAGCCTATCTACTAGATTTTGGTTAATAGCCCCAATTATTTTCAGATGGAAGGCAAATAGTCAAATACATTATTTTGGATCATTTCAAATATATCTAAGAAATAAAAGAGCTATAGCGTACTTAAGATTCAAAGTACAGACATATTATAACTTTTAAAATAAAGCAGATTTGACAGAAATGACTCTAGGCCGCTAAGCTATACCACACACAGTAGTAAGAAGATATTTAATGGACTATTAACTATTCAAAGAACCATACTTTGGCCCTCCATGGGCTTGATGGTAATGCTGTCACTACTTATTGTTAGGACTCTTGGTGGTGGTGTTGGTGTTGTTGTTATTGTTTCTCTTCAAAAAAGAAAAAGGAAACAACTCATTTGAACTTCTTTTAAACAAATATGTACCCATTCACCATTGTAACAAATTAACAATTAAAGGCTCGTTAACTATGAGGTCATTAACACTGCCTAAGGCATTGGTCTATTGTTACTGTCATTATGAATCTCATTATGGACAACTTTTACAAATTACTAGGTTGTCTACTTTTCCATTGTTTTTTGGTCGCTATTCCATTATTTCCAACATCTCTTTCTTCTTTGTTCTCTATTTTTTATCAAAATATTAATTTCCCAAAATGCTTCTTTCTGCTTGTTTCCACAAATCCAGTAGAAAAGTCAAGATGGAAGAACTGCTGACTCTCACTCTGTTATAACGACATTCATGAAATCCTTTGGTATACCATTATTTCAGAAACTGAGGTTGCCGTGATTCGTGTGTATTGGACATAAGGTTTGGTTGAAAAGAACAAAAAGAAAATGAACGATAAAGTCCGAAGTTACTAACACATCTTTCCTCTCTGGACATACAGTGTTTCCTAATCAAGCTTGGATAACAATTGTTGCAGTTCTATGCGAAATGGTGCGCATAAGCAGAGTCTTCCAACAAGTAAATCAATAATCATGTCACACGAAAGGACATATGGACATAAGTTCAAACTACTTGCAGAGCATGTGATAGTCCATCTCAATTTCCTGTGAACATTAAATTAACAAAGCATTGAATTACCTCATGGTTCAAGTAATCTGACAAGATATGCTTTTTGAGAAGCTTCCATGGGTCTAAATCCAACGGGTACTGCAGAGATTTGATAAAATGTAGAATATGTAAGCATTACCACATGGAAACTCCATATAAATGAGTTGATGCAACTAAATAAGCCTCTGAAGCAAGAAAATATAATTCACAAAATTGGAATACATTAACATGCATGGGGGAAAAAATACAAGAATGCACATACACACATCTATGGTGGGCGGATGAAAGAGCGAGACAAGGATAAATTGAAGCAACCAACCAATGAAGGAAAATAGCACTTGAACATTGAAAAGGAATCACTTTGAAGATATCATACTTCATTTTCAAATAAGAGACCAACTAAAAATAAATGCCTAGTCAATACCCAAACAAACAGGAAAATAACAAACACTAGAAGAAATCAATGAATGGCTTGCAAATGAAAATAAATTGTCAATTTGCTTACAAAGAATATAGCTTTCAGGTAGGAAAATATCCAGATAAATGTCTATGCATATCATGTCAGCATGTCGTATGATCTGAAGAATGACCATGCATCAGCTACACTTGCGACCTATTACTTATTGAACAAAGCTAGCATCCCTTGGCGGAGGTAGGTAGTTTTTTCCCAATCTTCAACAACCTTTTCCATTTTCACCCAATTTAAATCTAGAAAATCTGATTTGTTAAAGCAACAAAGTTTATACTATTATGTGAGTATCATGAAGTACACTCGCAAAATTCATTCAATCAATCTGAATGGAAAAACAATGGGAACATGCTCAGCGTGCTTGCTCGATAATATCTAGTTGCATACAATAGACAATCTTCTCCATCATCACCAAAGAAATGACCTGGTGAGATGGAAAGCAAGGAAACGCAAAGGCATTCTCAATCATCACCTGACATTCAAATTACTACAGAAACTAGTGATTCTCATAAAACATAAAATTTGAAATTATGACATATATTCTGATCAGAAAACAATTTTTTATTTTCTTTAATATAGAAATCAAAAAATATTAGTGTGCATTATGTTACTAAAGCTAGTGAAGGACAATTAAGAACAAAAATAACTTAAACCTTTTGTCTTATTTATAACATATCTGAGAATAAGCAAAATCCCATAACAGATGAAACCTAAAGTTTGTTAATTCTCTTCAGCAGAATTACCTCAATGCCCAAATGAGCAAGCAAAGAAGAACGCATACGTGACTCCCCTGCAACTGATATTTGCTTATAACCCTCAACGATACGCTCAAAAGCAGAAGTTTGTAGATTATCCTTTTGATTATCAGTAAGATCAATAACGGGTGCTGACATTTTAGGAAGGACAAAGTGGCTTGTTGTAAGTGCCGATGTTGCGGTAGAAGGCGCACTGTTGGCATCTGAAACAGCTATTTTTGGGCTGAGTTCTTCCGACCTATCAGTTGGAACTGAACCAGATAATGTAAAATCAAGTGGATCTAAGCTCATAGTCGGCTTATGATCTAAGCCTGGCAAATCTATATATGCCAAATGAGAAGCATCCTCTGTTTTTGGCATCTTGTCAGCGCGGATGGTATCCAGACCAGGTATCTCACTCTCTAGAGTCTCCATGTCTTGTATATCAGCTACCTTAGCTGCACTGTCATTCTCTATTCCAGGTGGAACAACAACATTTGGCGAACCAGGAATGCCAACAGGTGTCATTGTTTCAGTGGCATCACTGCTAGGATGGACTGAAGCAATATCAGGTCCAGCCATGGTTGGTTGTTCATCTTCCACAATATCTTCCTGCAGTTTTAAGGAAAATCGTGAACTCTAAGTGACACTTAATCTGAATCCAGTAAGGTTTTGGTAAACAAAAGAAAATGATGAGTATCATAAAAAGCAGTAAAATTTTAGGCTCTGTTCATCAAATTACAAATGAATAAATAAATCAAACATTCTCATTAACAATGAAAAGGAAATACAGGAGTGAGATGCTCAAAGATATAAATAGCAACAAGCAATGTGAGGCTGAGCCTAGAGCATCATGCGAGGATAAAAGAAAAATCATCATACCGTTACATCATGTGAGGCTGAGCCTAGCGCAACAAGCAATGTCGCTAGCTGCGGAAAAACACTAGATAGTGTGGCTGTTCCAGAAACAATTGGTGATGGCTGCGCAGGACGTGTAGGAGGAAGCTGTCGCATGTTAGCCATTACTACTTCAGCTAGCAAGTCGGCTGAGATACTTGAAATAAGAATATCCAACGATCCTACGGCTTTTTCACCTTGAGCGACTAAAGCACCAAACATAGCAACAAGTTGCTGTACAGGTCCAGTATCTCCCTCTCCCGAGGAAGATGTTGATCCCTGACTAAAGTTTGGCTTCCTGTCTACATCTGACACTTCTGAAACAACATGTGCCTGTCTGGCTCGTTTTCTAGACAAGTTATTGTCTTCAACCAGGTCGGTGTCTTCTTGAATTACAGACCTTTTCCTCCCATTACCAACCTCTCCTGGATCGCGTGCATTGATTGAAGTTTCCTCTTCCTGTAAGATGCATCATCTCATTGTGAAGAACGCTTCATAACAGCACATAAATCTGGGTGTGTGTAATATTACATAAAGCTATATGTGTGTATGTATATGCATATGTAACAATATTGATATACATTAAAAAAAAAATTAATTAAATGTAGTCTATAGCTGAACACAAAAGTAATACTCAGTGTATAGACATGTCTCTGTATTGGTGAACTTTTTAGTCAATATGCCATGCAACAACACTTTACACGTATACCGGTGTCATTGTTACATAGAACAAATTTTGCATACAGTTGAACGAGATTACATGAGAAAAAAAAAAAAAACAATAATGGGCAAGCTTAACAACCCTATTTAAAGGAGAATCATGATCGACTTACAAAATAAATATGAAACAAATAATATGAATACCTTGACCATATGTGACTCATTCATTCCGTCCTGAACTCCAGCTTTAATTTCGTTCAGGGCACTAACCAATCTATCACGCCACTGCATATATCAATCACATCAATTACTCATAATAATAACAATAATAATAATAATTTTAGTTATCGAGAAGAGAAATATGTTACATAATTCATATCATGACCATAAAAGATGATTTTTACATAACTATATAAAATTGTGTCATGTCTACGACTGAAAAAAGAGAAGAAAAACAAACCACTGTGAACTCAAGGTATCATTCATTGTGAACCTTCTCCTAGTCTAGATCTGTTTAACTCAAACCTATATATATATATATATATATAGCATTTATCAATTTTTTATTTCACACTACTTTCACCTAATTCTTCAGAAGTTATTGGTCTATGATGTCAGGGGCGATGGTGCCAAGATGCTAGTTTTAAGAACGCCATCTCGCCTTCAATTCAGAGTGCCTAGTTTAGCCTTTACCACGTCAAAGCGCAAAAGGCCCACAACAATCCACCTCAGCTGAGGTGTTGGGTGCCCGAGGCGCTACTAAGTCATCTTTTTTCTTAATTCTCTAATACATAATTTTAGTAGATATAACTACGCATTTTAAATGACAAATAATTATCTAAATGATTAAATATTCATTTGACTAATAACAAAATTTGGGAGGGAAATGGATCAAGCCGAAGCAATTCATTTTTATTGAACTTCACCTATTTTAAGTTTTATTATAATGTGGCTACGACCATTGAGAAAATTAGCTAACGACTTTCCGGTTATGTGCTATCATTGACTTAATAAATGGAGATATTCAATCATGATTTATGAATTATTTACTAAAAGTTCTATTTTGTCAATTGGTTTTATAATTTATTCTGATTTATATGTGGCCATAAGTTACATTAGATAGATAGGTAAATATTCAAAATTTAAGATTGTTTCTACAATCACATATCAGCATCTTTGGTCATAAAGAAGTGTCATTAGAAGTTTTTTTGTAGTCTCTGGTACAGTGTTACTTCATATCATTTTCTACATTTCTACACTCTGGTGATTCAGTCAACTACCTTTTGCATTGGTTCTATGCTTTTGTGTCGTATGCTGCAGCTAAGCCTACTTTCAGTAACTATTATCGTGTTATTGTTTTTCCATCAATGCTATCTTTATGTTATCATGCTAAATGGACAGGCGTTTTGAGTCTGACAATGATTTTAGTTCATCAACTGATCAACATAACAATTGGGCTAGTGGCTATTTTTGATGAGATGATCCTCACACCATGTGGATCTTACCCACATAAAATTAGTCTATTACGATGTTTGTAACCCCATTAAAAGTACTCCACAAGTTAGCTTACAAATCCAGTCTACAATTCTTTCAACTTATAAACAAACCTACAAAAATTGGATTGCTTGAAATTTGTTGAAGTTTACATACTCAGTACAAATTGCCACCTAAAAGTAACCCATTCAAACATTCCTTTTTTAGAGGTCAAAATTCATTGAATAGAAGAGAGAGAGAGAGGAGATACATTAGACGATGTCCATAAAGTGTTTCAAGACTCCCCAACACCTATAGGTCTAGCGGTTCTAGAACCGTCAATGATAGGTGAACCCGCGGATCCATTTGCAACCCCCTTTGGAAATATTGCCCGAATGGTACTTCTTTCCTGTATTTCAAATACTCCGTACAGTGCCCAATAAATTAATGGGATGCGAGAGACCTTCAAAACATACTAAGTGACCGAAGCTAAATCCTGAAGACAATGAATACCTAAATTCTAACAACCCAAGCAAACAACGGAGGAACTATCCAATCAATCCCACCTTCTGAATTAACTTCTTCACTTACTAATTTCATGGACACCCCTACCTCCAAGCTACATAATTCATGGCCTTCTTGACATTCTTAACCCATGTATTGGTCGCACCCTTTCTGTTTGTAAGATTTTGTTGTTTCAAAAATATCTGTCCTCGTGCCATCTATGTTTGTCACAAAGTGTGTGGACAAAAAAACGTAAAGTTTCTATACAAAAGAATAAGAAAATAAATTAAATTTCTTTTGATTCTTTTTAATTTGGGTAATATTTCTATCTCTCCTTTGGTTTGATCTTCATACCAACCAGAAATTTTATAACATATGACAACAAGAATGCAAATAATCAGAACAATTAGTGAAAAGATGAAGGATGTTGTCATGTCCAATCGTCACATGCAATGAATAATGCCAAAAATGTGCGTGAGGGAGAGAGAGTATACCGGTGCAGCGCCTGGGTTTGTACATTTCAAGCAGGATAGGAAAGCATTCTTCAAAGAATGGTGTACACCAGTAACTCGTACCCCTTTGATAACAGAGCTTGATGGCTCTAATCCAAGTAAAACTGGCAAAATCCTACCATAAAATGCAGGCCTTTTCTTGGCAATCGCTGAAAGACTGATAGCATATATCAGACTAAATACTATGAACGCATGAATAAAACAACCTAGAGTACTGGATTAATAAGTCGCAAAACATATGGGCATCCATCGCAGTGAAAGAAGATGCACAAGAATAGTTTTATTAATGTTTGGAAAACAAAATTACTTTTGTAGTAATTCCAGAATTTACTATTTCTAGTAAAACACTTTTCACTACTTACAGTATTTAGTAAAAATGAGATTTTCTTACCAGAATTCCTGCAAATATTATTACTATCAAAAGATTTTTGTGCTTTTGTTTTCCCCTCAAGTCCTTAATATTATCAATTTATCATTTTAATAGGAGAAGGTTATATTGTACTATTTCCAGTATTTTAACAATCGTCGTGAAGAACGGTTTTCAGGTAAGATATGCAAGGACTTCTGATACTCCCATAGAAACCATCTGTCACCCGCGGGCAACACTTTTCCTACTTAAAACTCCATCAAAAGGGCTAGGTAGTGTAACCATCTGGTTTACTCTAAGTGAAACTTTTGGGAGGAGATTAGCATCTTGGAATTACATACAGCTTCCAAAAGAAGAAAGAGCTGTTTCCTTGCATTATCCCTGCTCAACTATGGTACCATAAGTTGATGGATTGAGTGCTCAGTGGGAAAACTTCTGTTTAGCTAATCATTAATTAACTGGCAAATGGAGGAAGATCAACAGATCTGCTTCCTTCATCCATCGGGTTGAAAGGAATTTAGCTTTATTGAGCAAGTGGCTAAGCCACTAAGCCATCACTAAGTTTATCTTGCAGATATACCACAAGAAGCACAAGATCATGTCAGGTGAAATCCCAATCATATTGCTCACATACAATGGAATAATGAGAAACTTAGAAAAGGTAGTAAATTTGCCTAATTCTTTTGTCACAGCAGAAAAGGTAGTAAATTTGCCTAATTCTTTTGTCACAGCACTCCGTTTATCGATCTGGATCAATGCCTATCTTTCCAGCTTCATCAAGACTCAAGAGTACATGTTCAGATGTACTAGTAAATGTGCTAAAGTAAAGCAAAGGATACACAGATGATAACCAACCTTAAAGGTCAAGAATGGCGTCCTAGAATCTTGAGTTTCAGTTTAAAGGTAACACCATATTCCTTTTAGAAAAAAGTAGCATGTACCTTCGGCTTTTCTCCTTTACCTTTAACTCTGTATCAGGGTCTAGGTGGTTTAACAAAAGCAGATTATACAGTTATTTTAGGATGATCTATAGATCCAGAACTTGGCGAATGTAAGAAGTTGCAGCATTAGAATTTTTCTATCCTCATATCTAGAATTTCATTTAAGGGTGCGCGATTAGAGTCGTGGAGTAAAATCCCTTCAATAGAGCACAGAAGAAAAGACTCTCGGTATGGAAATAGTTGCTCAAAGGGGTTGGCTGAAATTGGTGAAGAAATTCTTAGCCATATCCCAATATATTATACGCTGATATGCTCAATAACAACAAACTTGGATAATTAGTTTAGGGTCAAGAATCTATTGCCTTGTTTAGAACAGAAGTACACAGTGTTCAATAATACATCTATTTTGAGATGTTGGCTCTCAAGAAAAGATCATTAGAATGTTGAACGATTTCAATTTATATATTTTTCTTAGTTTGTTTATCTGCGTGTGCTTTATCGACCTAATTTGTAAAGTATTTTCAATCTGGATATAAAACTAAATAAATAAAAACATGTGAACATAGAATTCATGTTTACTGTAGACATCATGAGAAAGCTACACTGCTGGAAGGAAAAAATAAATGAAAGCTTTGGATCTCGATAATAATGGCATACAAACAAAGCAAATAAAAAAACATTTTCACACAGCAGAAGCCCCCCCCCCCCCCCCCCCCCCCCCCCCCCCCCCCCCCACGCACACACATACCGCTGCCACCACCACTATGAAAATGCACTCCTGCTTTAATTTAACTTCATGTTTGAATTCATGGCCAAGGGAAAAAGAGATATAAATCATCACTAACACAAATGCAATGTTTAAACTTTGACCAGATCGATATACTAGATGACATGAAAATCAACGAACCTCTTGATGAGAACAATGATAATTGAGTTTGAAAGTGATTTCACTTTGGGAAACCTAAGCTGATCAAGCATTAAACCCAGGCTTTGACTGGCTTCCATCGACAGATCAGCAACATTGAGAAGTGGATGACCCCCTCGTAGCCATGATATATCAAATCCTACTACTTTCCCTGTACAATAATAAGTCACCACGGGGACAATAATAAATCTCCATGGCCAGTCAAGACAAGCACAACTTGAGGAATAAATTGCATCACTATTTTAGGTCTAAAATGATCTGAATTGCAGATGCAATTAAGAGTTACCAGCAGAAGCTTGATGAGGGGGTGACTCTGAAGAACCATTTGGATCTGGAGTATAAAGAAGAACCACTGATTCAACAAACTTTGCAGCAAGTGATCTGATACCATCATTTCCGGGCTTCGAACAGATTTATTGTTAGATTGGCATTTATAAAGGAAAACCTGTAAATGTAACTGTGGGTCTCATGAAAAAAAAAAATTCTTACATGCAATGCCATTTGATACAATTCATCTTTGAACTTCAGCATCCATTTCCATGATGATTCCGTTGAATCATCCAATTCACTTGAGTGCAGACCCTAAAACATTGTGAGAGGGAATAAGTAGTTGCAGATCACAATTGTAAAATTATAAGATGGTAAAATTGTCTAAGAGCATAAACATTCAAATGTATTTAGATAATCATTGTAAACGCCTAGTATCATTAGGGCTTCTAGGAAATCATTTGTTTTTCTTTATATAATTAATCAATCATTTCAAGTACTCCTTTTCTTTTGCGAATAACTTCCGGTCACTCTTGTGATAATGATAAAGATACTAGTGCCAAATTTGTGAAGGTGGTGTAACAACTGGAGCCTTGTACCATTTATCTGATACAAGCTTCTCCCAGGGTGGCCACTAGTATAATATACACAAGAATCAATAATACCCACCTGTATTGCAAGCTTTTCCAGAGTACTACGAAATAAATTTGTCCCACTGATGATAGCCTGTCGAGCTACTGGTGGTGTATCATCTTCCAAGAAAGTTATCAAAACGGGTACCATTTCAGGTATAAACTCTGTATACATGAATCCAATTTCACCTATCATCCTGCAGAAATGGCAAACATACAGTGGTGACGAAAGAACAGAAAACAAATGCTTACGATACAGTGAACAGAAATAATGAAACTATCCTTCTGACTGTTAGAATTTTGCTAATTACTTTGGTTGATTTCTCCAATAAAAAAGATCCTAACTCTCAACGGGGTACCTACTCAACAAAATATCCTAATCACTTCATTTCGCGCCACTCTTGGCATGGCCGGGCACTTAAAAGCCATTCCCAACTTAGTAATCCCCCGATTTGAGCAAGATGGGTGCATAAAAACCAAAAATTTTGCAATTTTTCAAAGAAAACAGTCAAAATATTGAAAAAAAAAACTGCTCAATTGGGGGTTTTCTGAAAACTTACTCTGCAACAGCTTTGCGAACTGGACTGAACCGATCGGCATGCAACTCGAGTACTGGAGTAACGAACTCTGGAACCAGCGAAGGGTCTCTCCGCAACAAGAGCTCCTTCAACTGATACAAGTTGTCGATCTTTGCATTCACGTCCATGGAAAACTTAATTGAGTTCAGCAATCGGACTGCCTCCTCTCTGGAACTCCCCGCCATCATTCCCACCATCTCCCGTGCCCTAGTTTCCACGAATATTTGATCAGAAATCCCTCATAAAACCCTAGGTTTTGTCAAGAACCCTAGTTTTTCAAAAACTCCGAGAAATTTTGTTCTTGAGAGAGGGAAATGGAAGGAGGGATGGGCTGGACTTCAAAGCTCGTTGGGCTTGCAATTTCAAACTTCTATTTTTACAAGTGAAAATAGTAGGTTCGTATGTTACTCTCTAAGTTTGGATCACCCTTACGTTGACTAGGGATCGACGGGATTTATGTGTGCGGATATTCAGTATTTTTTTTATTTTAAAGACATATATATATATATAGTTTATAAATAATTAGAGGACTTTAAATAAATTATTAAATTAGAGGCTTAAGTATAATTAATCAATGTTTCGAATGAACTGATTTTGATTGTAATAATATGAAGCATGAATGGCAAAATGGAAAATAAAAATAATTAGTTGTAATAGTCTTTTTATAATTTATAGATAATTAGAGGTTTTAAAAAACTTTGTTAAAGGCTAACATATAATATATCAATGTTTAAGATGGGTTAGTTTGGATTGTAAAAATTATGAAATGTGGAAGTTAAAATGGAAAAATCAAAAAATTAGATGTAAGGGTTTATTATATTTTATATATAAATGGAGGGCTTCAAATAAATTATATTAGGGACTTAAGTCCAATTAATGTATATTGAGAGGAGCAGAGTTTAATTATAAATAATCTGAATTTGAGAGGGCAAAAATATTAAAAAAAAAAAAAAATTGTATAATAACATGCACAAAAGATGATGGAGGTCGCAACCAGTTTTAATCATCAGAGATGTTGAAGAGGATAATACACTTTATATAGTAGTGTTAGCTCATTAGTTGTCCAAATTCTTTTTCAGTTATCTTTCTTCTCTCTATTCCATAACCCCCCAAATAAAAAAATGGCGTACAATAAGTGTTTGTATCACAACTATTTTTTTTTTTTTTTTGTTGCAATATGTGTGTATGCAAGTAATTTAATAATTTTATAAAACTTGAATTTTTTGCGATTATATTTTGCATATAAAAAATAAAAAAATAAAAAAACACACAACTACAACATTTTTCTTAATCTCAAAATATGCTATAACCTCATTTATATAATACGAAATCAATAGCATGAGAAAGTGTTATTGGCAAGCGTCGCGTGCGTCAAGGACTCCATCAGACGTCCTTCGCTACTTAATTATTATAACCAACCGAGACAATAAAATTGTTTTTACGCTATCCCTTCTACACATCACTTATTCTTGTAGTCAGTTGTCGGTGATTTTCAAACAACTCTATAATTTAGTTACGTGATGCAGCTAATTTTCTCCATCCGTACATCATCATCATTCACACCACCATGCATTTTTCATCAATTCCTAATCGGATGATTATGTTTTTTTTTTTTCTTCTAGTATTATTTATTATCTATCATATTTTCATCATCGAGTATATAAATACACACATTGTTTCACATCTTATTTCCTCGTGATAGCTTGAAAAACGGAGTGAAAATGAATCAAGTTCAAGTCGTTGAATTCAAACATTAAAATATAAACTAACTTGATACGAACGATAATCGATAAGACTCACTGCTCACTCTACTCACTATTTTGCTTTCCAATAATCAGAATCTCTCTATCTGTTATTTGTTCATTTGAATATTTGAATCCTAATTGGTCAGACCATATTCTCCAAATTCTTTGTTTATTTGTTTCAAGTTGTTTGTCAATCAACTGTGGCAATAAACATTGTTTCACTTTCATTGATGCCCCAGTCGTATGAGATTATACATACGCCACCTCATTACTACTATCGATATCCACCAGTACCACCCCATCATCCCTTTCTAACCTACCATCTTCCACCACCATATTAATTCTCACAACAACCAGCCAAACCCACGCCGAGGGATATCAATATTGCACAAATATGGGCAAGAAATCTCCACAAAGCATTTCGTCTCATTAATCTCTTCCTCCCCAACTATCCCATTCTTGCAATCGACACCGAGTTTCCATGTACAATTCACTACTCTGCCAAACACTATTCACTCCTTCAACCCTATGAAACATACCATTACATTACCAATAATGTGAACGACTTAAACTTGATTCAACTTGGTCTTGGTCTTTCCAATCACGCTACCCCTTCTATACATCACCCACTCTCTAAGTTAGTTGTTGGTGATTTTCAAACAACAGTATAATTTAGTTACGTGATCCAACTAATTGTCTTTATCCACATACATCATCGTCGTTGTCCGCACCACCATGCATTTTCATTATGTCATTTATCATGCATCCCTCATACATCCATTAATTCTATAAATACAGACACACTGTTTCACTTCTTATTTCACCATGTTTTTTCTCGTCATCATGCAATTTCATTATCTATCGTCTACCGTGCATCCATCATCAAGTTTATTAATACAAGGATATTGTGTTTTACATTTATTTTTTATGAAAGAATGTGAAAGATTCATAACAATAGAAGGTTTAAGTCTCAATGTAATTACAAATTTCCACCTGAATGAACCGAACGAACATTTCCGAAAAACCAAAAAATTTGTTTCGGTTCAATCAGGCTTGATTGGGTTGTTACGTCCATTTACTATGTTTGTGGCTTTCGGCAATTCATCCGCCACACCCCTAATATATAACGTGTGTTGGGCATGGGCATTGAGTTAGCCCATTGGACAATCTCTCAACACAACCAATCTGGGCATGGATCTAATTAAAAAGGAGTTCATCTTATGGAATATCTTGTTCCGCTCATTCAGGCCACCCGCGTAAACTCTAACCCTAGAAAAAGTCTTTATAAACCACATTAGCAACGCAAGCCGAATACATCACTCACTCTCTTTCTACATCTTTATCTTCTCTTTGTCCTCTTTGTTGCCTTCATTTTGAGACAAGAAAATTGTTTTACGTACTCCATCTATGTTCCCTATACACATATATACATCATTACCACAACGTCGTACATCCCCTAATGCATTTATCATCTACACACCTATACATCCCATACGTCATCATCCCATCCCATCATTCTCATTATCTTTTTTCCTCCATCCATCATCCCATTGATTTTCATGCATCACCCAAACTTTTACATATTACATCATCCCACATCCTACTAAAATGCACGATGCTCAATTATTTGTACTTATTTAATTAATCATGGTTTGGATAAATTAGATCGTCTTAATTATAACTAAAGTAGACTCATTTAATATTAGGTTTAATTGTAAGTCCAAATAATTTTAAAGTGCTAAATGCCTCAACTAGGTACCATGTTTTTACTAAATTAAATGAGGCGAGATGGTGAAAACATGTCAACGCAACATCAAACTAATTGCCACATCATTGAAACTAATTTTTCGAAATTAACAACGGCTCTTCAAATTCACCTACTACATCATCTCTTCAAGTAATATTATTCGCAACTTCAATCTGACTCGTTGACTTGGCAACTGATATGATACCAACTCAAAAGTTGAGTTAGCTAATTTGTCAACCAAATAAAACCCTATAAAAAAAAATTAATCAGCCTCATCACAATAGACTCTACGTAAATAAAAATGGAACACTTGCACAAAAAAATGATTGGTAATTGTTAAAAGCATAGATGTTAAGTGAAGTAATAATAATTTGTAAAGAAATTATGTGTCTAAACTACGACACTATTTATAAACAAAAAATGGTCATCTAAATATAAAAAATAAAAAATATATGGGACAATGGTAGTCTGGTTGGATGGTTAAGGTTGTGATGGTTTGACCCCCACGTTTTGAGTTCTATACCCACCGGCGGCATGCTTGCCTTTAAAAAAAAATGTAGAACTTAATTAAAGGACAACGAGTCCAGTTGTCTCGATGGAAGCAAAAAAAAAAAAAAAGGTTTTATACAATCACACTTCCTCTATTCTCCCCCTCCTCTTATTAGTTGTCTCAGTGTTCTAATTATGTTGTTTATTGATATACATACATCATCACTCACAACACCATACATCTCATATGCATTTATCATCTATAAACCCATACATCACCCCTTATAAATACGCACACATTGTATTTCATATATTATCTTTTGCATAAAGTATTTCTTTTATCTTTTATCAAATTCTCAAAATCTATCTCAATCAACAATGGGGAAAGTTTATTATGACCCACATGTCTTTCCATTTTTCTCCTGTGT
This sequence comes from Berberis vulgaris, assembly GCA_963556465.1. Lineage (NCBI taxonomy): Eukaryota > Viridiplantae > Streptophyta > Magnoliopsida > Ranunculales > Berberidaceae > Berberis > Berberis vulgaris. The sequence continues at coordinate 4,139,169 of OY747135.1, forward strand.
ACTGATTTGTCCTTCACACAAAAGAATCTCAACCTACATCCTCCAAAATTGCAAATCAACCCTATCCACAAGTCACCTCACACATGACATGTCATGAAATCATACCCTACCCCATATATTATACCACTATTTCAAATAACGCACACCTTCTGTACCCGGGGTGTCTGTAGATGATACATTTATAAGTATTTGTAAAGCTCTTATGGGGTTTGAAGACCCCAATTTAATTGTTTACTGTGAGTCAAGACCCAAGATCTCAAAACATGTAACAAATATCACAATTAGCTCATAGTGAATGCTCTAAGCAATTTAAACTCTACACAATAAAATACACAACCACTTGAGAATTTCAGCCCCACCATTCGGATTAACGACTATGGTGAGTTGGTGAGTTAAACCTAACAAACACAACATAAGGAGACGTCAATTAAAACTAAACCTAACACAATAGAATAGAAATTGCATGGTGTTCCTCATTTAAATGATGACTTAATTAATAACTGCTTAAAATGTATGAAATAAATTTGACTAATTTATTGATTATGAAATCAATAATAAATTGAATAATATGAGTAAAACTTGAGCAAATATTATCGTTTAATATAGAAAGTTTTGAGCATATTTAAGCTCAATTAATGGGATATTAGACATAACTAAGATGAGTAAATTAAACCATATAAAAAATTTAAGGCCAACTTTCTTAATAGATAAAGTTTGATTCACGTGGAACATGCTGATAAAAAAAGAATAAAGTGACAAATATATATACCTGAAATCAAGTAATGAAGTATCCATTGTGTCAATTAACATATATGCGCATATATACGTACATTACACTCTTGATTTTGCAATGAATGGGCACACGCGCGATGTAAAAAAAATTAATTGGTGGCATGAAAAATTAATTAGTCCATTTAATATCATGATCATGAAAGGGTGGGGAGTGGTGACATACACTACAAAAATAATAACTAATAGCTACAAACACCAGAGACGGTAGTTTGATTTTGTCTCTAATTATAAGATTTGAAACAACAAAATATCGTCACTAATACTTTTGGTAGCTGCCCAGAGCCATAATCATAAAAAATGTGCTTGTGACGAATTTTTCCGTGACTTAGTTCACAATAAATCATAGCTAATTCAAACATTTGAGACGACATCTTAGTTGTCACCAAGTTATTTATTATTTCAAATGTTTTTAGCATAGGGACAACTTTTACCGTCTCTATTTAGTGACTTAGTGACAGTGGGAGGGCTATCATTAATAAAAATTCGTTGCTACGGTTTATATCGTCTCTGATGTATTTAAAAAAAAGTAAATATATATATATATACCTCACCTCCACCTCCACCTCCGGCGCTCCAGCATCCACTACCAAGCATCGCAGCCAACAAAGTCGACTCCACCTCCAGCATCCACCACCGTCAGGTAAGATTTTTGTTATCTCCTTTTTTCCACCAATCTTCATTATTTATTTATTTTAATTTTTTTATACAATAAGCAAAGAAGTGGAGCTTGGAGCACAACACCATCCACCAGACTACCACCAGTCCCTTATCAGGTTTTTCTCATCCTTCATTGTTTTCTTTATAAGTTCTCACTCATCTTTTTCTTATTTATCATATCTCATCTTCTTTTTTCTAATATCTTCTTTCTCCTCCTTCCCTCATCCGATCAAAAAAATTTCAAGAAATTTGTATGAGAAATAGACTCACCATAACCCACCGGCGACTTCTGAAAAGAAATAAACAAAGTTTGTCTCCCTCCAACCTTCTCCGATCAAAGCAAATTCAATAAATTTGTTTGAAAAGGGATAAACGATCCGTCTCCGTTCGACCTTTCTCCCCTCCTCCGATCAATTTTTTTTTCAAGAAATTTGTTTGAAAATGAGAAACAGACTTGCCTCCTTCTTATTTTTGTGTTCTGTGAATTTAGTGAGAAGGTTCAGTGTGTTTTTTATGCTTTTGTTTTTCTTCTTCTAAGCATTTCACTTGCTTTCGTCAATGGGGCTACAGATCAAGCAGATTGTAACCATTTCTTAGCTCGACTCGATTTAACTTGAAAGTTCCAGCTTTTTTCTACTTCATCTGCTTTTGGGTATCTATATTCGGAATTTTATGGATTTTGGTGGTGGGTTTGTGTAGGTATTGGGTTTTTAAGCATTTTAAGAGTGGTTAATGGGGACAATGGACAATAATTAGTGTCAAGGATTTTAAGATCGAGGGCATTTTTGTTGGGTTAAAATGATTGATGTTTGAGTAATGGGAGTAGATTGTATAGTTGATTGGATTTGTTTCAGGATTATCAGTATGTTTTGATTGGAAGAAAGTTCTTTTGGGTATGTTTATTTATTTCTTGCTTCTTCTCTCCACCTTAATTTATGTATTTAATTATGTTTTAATTTTCTTTCAATAGCTGAGTTAGTCCAATATTGTAGGATATAAGCTCCCTAGAATATCAATTAACCATAAAAATGTGATTTGACGCATATTATTCAGATTGATATGGTCTAGACAATCAGGATCGACTATTTTTTATTCTTTTTTTTTATTAAAACAAAACTCTTTCCAATTGTACACACTAGTAAGTCAATAATTACCTCGATGTCATTAATTTATATATTTTTCTCATTTGTGGTATTTTGCAGATCTTGTGTAGGCAAACTCAACTAGATGAAGGAGTCTACAATGAGCTGGTTCAGAAAACAACTAAAAAAAGGATATGATGTGAAGAAACTCCACAAGCAAATTGACCCTCCACCAGAGGGAGAGAGCCCCAAAAACAAAGACACTTGGTGGCTTAAATCCATTTTTGAAAGATAAGTTTCGATCATCTATAAATAAGTGAAAAGATTAAAAATTGTGAGAGCAATATAATCATTATTTTGAGTGTTGTATTATATCTGATGTTGTGTGTTTAATTTCATTATTTTGAGAGTGTTGTATACTCTAGTTTAAGTGGGGTTTTGTCCCTTTATATAACTACAAAATTTCACCATTTCATCATTATTATTGTTGGCACATCGTTTGGAACATTGCATATTTTGGAATTTATTTGTGTTCAGGTTTGAAATGGGTTTCCTGAATGACCAAAAAAAAGGAAATGAGAAATCTGAAAAATAATAGGGAGAATTAATGCCATTAAAAAATTGAATTTTCATTGTTTAGTATTAGCTACAGCAAGATGTAGTGGCTAATCAATTGATAGTTAAATTACTATCAACAACAAGTTAGTGTTAGCAACAACAGTATTCTAGTTGCTGATTTGAACTTGCCACGACCAATTGACTGTCCCTAATTTGCAATGGCAAATGTCATATCTATTTTGTCAATTTGCAACAGCCTCAGCTGTCTCAGAAATTTCAAAAGTTGTTGCTAATTAGAGACATATTCTTTGCAACTTAGCGACGATCACAAACCGTTGCCAGATAGCCATGGAAAAGTCCATAGTTTTTTTTTTTATTTTATTAAACCTCCAGTGTGGAGGGGCACCTCTGGAATGCCAGACCTTTATTACTTATCAAAAAATTGATTTACAATCAATACGGGGGTACATGATGACTTTACCCGTGATATAATCAAAACAAAAAATTGGGCCGCATCCGAAAACCATAATACATAAAGCCAACATAACACCAATGCTGGCAATGAAAGATTCTGACTCTATGATCCACAACCATATTTTTTATCCTCCTCCTTGTGCCCTTATTACCAATCCCACGTGCATTCCAAGACATAAAATTTTTCATCATCTTAAGAGCGGGAGAAAGATTTACCCCTCTTAGTCTTACGACGCTTGCCCGGAAAAACCGCCGGTTTGACTAGATCCTTATCGAACTGCGCTCCCAAATTTATATCATTAATAGCATGTGATTCTGGCCCCAACTCCGATTCCGACGCAGCCTCGTCACCATCATCTGTGGCGTTATCAAGTGTAGTAGTGGTCATAGATCGCAAAACACGGTTCTGCTCAAACAACTGGATGGCGACTTCAATCAAACTCTCGTCCTCGTCGTTCCTGGCTGCCGCGGGCATTGAAAAATTACCAGTTACCGCGGATTGAGCGCGCTTGGCCATAACCTCTGTCAAACGTTCCATCATTGTCGGCTTTACCGTGGCAGCCTCTACTTCCTGTATCATTTCACTCGATTTTGTTTGCGTCACTAAAGAATCACCAATGGCGAGCAAGACGCGTGCTGTCTGAGGTAGCACGTCCCCTGGGTTGGGGCCGTGGAGAGGCTGGGGTCTTGGACTGGGAAGCCGTGGGCAGGCCGTGCTCGGACGTGGGCTGAGGTCTGACTGCTGTCCTGTTCGAGTGGGGACGTGATCAAGCTGGACCCGAGGAGTGCCCAGAGCCGTGGACTGGCTGAGACCGTGATCTGACTCAGGGCTTTGACTAGTGGTGAGCGCATTCTGTTTTGGGCCGTGAGCTGGTTGGGGCGAAGCCACTCCTAATTCCCCTGCTAATGCAGCTCGAGTCTCTGGTCCAGGATGTCCCAATTGAGCATCCCCAAAGTCGTCGTGCGACCTTGCAACAATGTGATGTTCCGGGCGGATATTGTCATATAGCATGTCGTCAGAAAGACCACTCTTGGCCCCTGAGATTATGTCATCTGTTGGCTGCGTCGGTTGTTCTTAAATTCCAATAGCATTTGCAATCTCCGAAGTTGTATATCTCGCCTCTAGGAGGCATTCTTCCGTAGTTTCTGTAACCTGCTCAGCACTAACATGAACCATGTTCTCACTCTCCTCTTCATCAATGTTTCAAATTTGTTTGACAAAACCACCTTACCCGGATCCATGGCCACCGGCCTCTTCTCCCCAACTTCCTCATTAATCTCCTCCCCCTGACTATTCGTTAAGCTACTCGGACCTGCTGCAGGATTGAGAGACTTAGCTGTTTGATAACGGGGACATATTGTTGCTTGACAGTGTTGGGTTCAACTTTTGGCTTGGGAAACTTCTCATTACCAAGATCCGAGGCTTTCCCTCCGCCCTTAAGACCCAATTTTTTCCTACAAAACTCCTCTTGGTGCCCTATCAGAGAACAAAAATCACAATATTTGAAACCAGTGTATTCTATCTTCTGCCAGAAACCCCTATTGTTGGCCCTGTCAATCCAAACTTGGGTTGGTAATTTCTCCGCCAAAGTCATCTCCACGCAAACACGGGCAAAGCCCGGGCGTGACAGGCAACGAGTATGATCATCCATCCGCAAAAAACCACCAAAAGAGTTCACAATTGCTTTTAAAATAGGGGGATGAAATAAATGTAAAGGTAAATTAGGCAACTCTACCCATAACGGCACCGAGATCGGGTCCTCCTTCAAACTGAAACCATCATGCCATCGAAAAGCTTTGAACCGAACTCCACGAATCAAAAAGGAGTCTCTCGACAGTACTTTATTTGCTTCCTCCTCAGATTGAAGGTGGACTAACACGTGCCGTTGATTTAGTAAACCGAGTGAGAAATCGCCTAAAATGCCCCAAGTTCTGTGAATCGAATCTCGAATATCTGCCAAAGTTGGTCAGTAACTGGAGAATTTTAGGACAATCACGTGTTTTTCCATGAAAGCTTCTCCACGGACTTCATCCGTGGCCATGATTTCGATTGCTGGGGCCCCCTATTTGCGGAAACGGGTTCCTTCGACCGGAGTCTCCGCAGCGTCGACCACCAAAATTTTTCCCAAAATCTGGGCGAAAGAGGGCTTAGAATCCCCATGACCCGGTCCCGTGGGGGGAGGGGTGGAGGCTGGGGCCGTGCCCATCACATCCAGATGTCAGTCCGGCTAGCGGATGGTTGTTGTCCTGTCGGCTCACCCCGTACCTGTCTCCCGTCGCCAAAGTCGGCGGCTAGGCAGAGAGAAAGGTGAAAGTAGGTGAAAGCCGGTCGGTCTCGCGGCCGTGAGCGGCGGTCGATCGATCTCCAGGAAGAGACAAAACAGGCGGCCGGTCTCGCGGCCTTGAAGTGCCTGGATGGCGGCGGTGGTTGGTTCCCAACCCTAGCAGAGCCCCTCGCGGCGGCTGTTCAGTCTCTTCGCGGCCTTGAAGCCGATCGATCTCGCGTCCTTGAAGAACGGCGGTCGGTCAATCTAGCAGCCTGGAGTGGTGGCGGCGGTTGTTCCTCAGAGCTCGTTCGCAAATCGCGTTCGTCTTCAAGTCGTCACAGGCCGGTCGGTCTCGCGAAGCGACGCCCAGGCGGCTGCCGGTCCTAGCGCCAGGATGGCGGCGGCGGTTGGTTCCCAACCCTAGCAGGGCCCCTCGCGGCGGCGGTTGGTTCCCAACCCTAGCAGGGCCCCTCGCGGCGGCGGTTGATTCCCAACCCTTAGTAGGTCAGAGAGATGTTGATCTCGCAAAGGGATTGAAGTATACACAATTGATTCACTATGATTTCAAACAAGGCTTCTGTGTTCAAAAGGAAAGCTCAAGGACCTAACTTGAGTGTAGTTCATGCATTACTAAAATTTCTCCGGAAAAGTCCATAGTTGTTGTTATACTGAAGCGACACTTCAAATAGCTATGGTATTGCAACAGTCATTGAGTTGTTGCTGACTCATTGCAGCTACGTTTTTTTAATACTTAGCAACGGCAAGATGTTGTTGCTGAATTTACTTTTTTTTTTTTTGTAGTGAAGTGTCAGAGATTGGCAAAAAGCATATATCAATTGTCATTTCATGTTTCAAATTCAATCAATCAAAGAAAGAGAGAGAAAAATTGGGGGTGGAAGAAGATAAAGAAAATAATAGGAGGTGGGTTGGGAAAATAGATGATTTTATAATAACTATGAGATTTTTCTCGAGATATGTTTATTGTGGGGTGATGTCATATTAGCTATTTATTATATGGAGTATATTGCAATTAACTCCTTTTAAATTACCTCAAATTAACGAAAGATTCCTCTATTTTGGAGTGATTCGCAAGTGGTTGTCTAATTACATTATAGGTCATCTGACCCACCAAATCACGCTTTTTATGAAATATATAACAGGGGGAATAAATATCATTGAGACAAAGATAAGGAATCTAATCCAAAACCCATGATTTTTCTCTAATAGATTCACATCATCACAAATTTCTCTCTATAACAAGTGTTAGATTGAGTCGAGTTCTTAATAGATGTTATACCCTTTGTTCACACATTCTCAATTTTTTCCTAATTGCAACATTGGATTGTTACAAGTTATTTTATTCAAACCAAACAGAGGACTTGATTCATTTTTGGGTAAAGAAATATAGATGAGAAAATTGGTTTGATCTAGGAAGACGATAAAAGATTGTGGTGTCAAGAAGAAACATATAAAGGAGCGGGGGGGGGGGGGGGGGGGGGAGGATTTTATAAAATAAATAAATAAAAAACCGATAAACGAGGTAGATGCGGGGATCCGCCATCCCTTGCAAAGCTCTTAATCATACCCCTTTGTTCTTGTTTGGTTTTGTATCTTTATTATCTTCTGCCATTACATGAGCAACCAATGTCTTAGCCTTTGCAACAATGCTATTTGCTTATTCCTTTTCTGATGGGAAGCTTTATCTCTTCTTGGTGCCCACTAAAGTGTGCATAAGTTTTAATGGGAGCAAGTAGCTTGTTGAACTCTGGATCGATTAAATCAGAACCACCTAACATTATTGTTTTTCGTTTATTAACTTGATTGATGCAAGTGATGGTGATGAAATAGATAGCAAAAATATAATTTGGACAACTAATGAGCTAACACTACTATATAAAAACATGGGATAATGGATGATATTCATGTATGGATGGATGACATGATTGATGGAATATGAGCTAGTGCTGATGGATTACGTTGTCTGAAATCCACCAACAATTATGAGCGAGAGAAAAAAGTGAAGCTAATCAGTTACGATCTCGTCATCCTGTTATAACTCTATAACCTCTTGTACCTTGAGCGTTATTGCAATGAAAATGAGGAACAAAACTGGTGACATGCTGTGATAAACAATCGTTATAACCATAATGGCTTCCCAATTTTTTTGTTTAAAGAACAAAATACGAAAAATCTTACTGAATAAATTAAATTTTACATAAAACAAAGGCAGTTTGAGTCATCTCACTCTTAACTAACATGACTACTGACATGTCAAAGTAAATAATAAATTATTGTTTCAGGATCGTCGAAGGAAAACCTAATCCTCCATCTGCTAGTCTTCATGTCGAATGACATTATCTATTTTTATTTTTATTTTTATTTTTATTTTTTTTATTTTTATTTTTTATTTTTAATTTTAATTTTTTTAATTTTTTAATTTTTTTTTTCAATGCGAGGCTTATTATAAAAATTTATATTTCACCTAAGGGGGAAATGATCATCTATCAAACAAAAAAAAAACTCGATCTCGGATTTTGATAAGTAATAATTGGTGAAAGAGTGATGGTGTAGATCTTAGACCACGAGCTATTAAACATGTACTTTAAATTCCATATATTAATTTGTCTATTAGATGTAATGACCGCAACATGCTAGTTATTTGAAACAATTAAGAAAATTATTTGCTTGAACCTGATGGAAGATCTATAATTGTGAATTTCTCTTTATTGACGCTCATATGTAGTTCATATCCTACTTGAGTAAGTTAATGCAATTCATTATTTGCCACAATACATGTTTGTTTTTTGTAATTCCTGGAATCGGAAACGATCAGTTTAGTTAAGATCATTCATTATTTGCTCATATTCTTAAGAGAAATTGTCTAACTTCTTATTTTCAGATAAATTGTGACTTCTTCTTGTTCATCGCTTTAAAAAAGATCGTCAACTTCTTATTTACTTTTCTCAGTTAATGTCGTCATACGAGAATGTTTCCACGCTTGTTTCTCATTTTATTTTTTAAAGATTGTCCCTTATTACTATATTATCACGTTCAAGATCATTATTTTATTGTAGAGATGCGTGAGCATAATAGAAACTAGGATATGATATTAATTTGTACCACAATTTAGATGTATAAACTTGAATCTAAGGAGAAAGTCCATTGGAAGTCTTAAAAGTACTTCTATCAGTTGGTCGTCGGCAAAAATTTATACTAACCCAAAAGCCAATATTGCGCCACAATCATTTGTAAAATCTAGATATCCTATTGCACGTCTCTAAACACTGATTCAAAGCTGGAAAAAAACAAAAGGATTAATGAAGATGAAGACGATAGTTCTAATACTCGTCACAAGTAAATAAATAACAATAAGAAGAATCGTGATATTTTAGATCGAACGCACACATGGTGGCAAGTTCCAATGCAAAGTGAACCAATTTGTTTGGGCCAATAATGACTTAGGATGATAAATTGCAAAATTTAGAACATCACTTTCACCCGAAATTGGTTAGGGGTGGCAATGGGTTGCGTTGTGTCAGTTGTCACAACCCTATGTCAAAATCTCAACCGAAACCCGACCCACTTATAGTATTATAATGCTTGAAGGGTTGAATGAAAGTGAAGCGTTTTCAACTCTAACTTTTGGTTTTCTATTTTCCCTTCAAATTTCTTAGTATTTAAGCAAAAATCAATAGGTAGATGAACAATTACAATTGGTGTTTGTGTAATTTAAATGAAAAAAAAAATTTTGTTACAATTTTTTATTATTATTTTGCCCTCCACATTTCATACTTTTTACAATCAATACCAGCCCTCTAAACATTGATTATACCTAGAGCCCTAACATGATTTAATTAAAGCCCCATATTTTCTATAAATATAAATAGTCCTTACATCTAACTTTTGGATTGACCATTTTGCTCTCCACATTTCATACTTTTTACAATCAAAACTAACACCGCTCAAACATTGATTAATTATACCTAAACCCCTAACATAATTTACTCAAATTTGTACTTTATCTATAACTATAAATATCCCATTACATATAACATTTGGATTCCCATTTTGGCCTCCACATTTCATACTTGTGCTGTAATGACTTTCCAACGAGTCCCAACCGATATCTGAGCCCAAGGCGGCGTGGTTCGAATGTCCGATCCTCAACTGTCAAAGAAATCAAACAAGCAGTTACTATCCTTGTTATGCCAAAGCTCGAATCAGACACTTTGTTGAAGCATAGATTCTTGAAGCAATTGGTGTTGATTACATGGACGATAGTGAAGTTCTTACCTAGCTGACGAGGAATGTAACGACCTGATCCGCAAAGTACTTATAAATAAGGCAACGGTGTCATGATCATAATAAATAAATATGCCCTTACTAGTACTTACACTATAAGAGTTGACTATTATTGAAATATTAACAAAACACATTTTCTACCTTTAGGAAGACATGTAGTTCTCATTCAATGATTGAATGAGCATTTAGTTTCTTCCTTTAAGGTAATCATGCACATATACAAAAAAGAAATCTCGCTTCTTTTCCACAATCGCACTATCCTCCTTGTGTCGAACACACCTCACCCAAGTGTGCCTCCCTTGCCATCGAAGCCACTCGGAGCGTACATGACCCAAGTGGGGTGCCACCTCGAGTGTCATGTCATCTCACCCGAAGTTCGATCACTGGCAAGTATTCTTCCTAAATCTACACGTACAACCGAACTTACATGGAACGGTGTATCGATAAGCAAGCAAGTCTGCATACCCATAATAATATCACACGTATACAAGCAAGTCTGTATACAAAACAATTTCTTTTCTTTTCACATTTTTTTTTCTCTGGAGTTGTGGAAAAGAGCATAAAAAAAAAATATATATATATATATATATATATCAACTAAAACTCAAAACTCTTTTATGGTGACTCTTTGTCTACCATAAATAAATCAACCACAGTATCCACCATTCTTTTGGGGAACAAGTAATATTTGACACATTGCCAATTCACACATCTCATCTCGTTGCTTCATATGAAAAACAATATGCATTCCAATTCGCATAAAAATACAAATACTCAAGCTAAAACAAGTGCCCAGTTAAATTCCAGCCAATATCTATTACTATAAATTTTCTTCTAGACCTAAACTAAATAAGGGTTTAAATAACTTTCAACAACATACAAAATTGATTAAGTTAGTTCTATTAATGCGAAAACTCTAGTAAACATTGTGATGACTATCTCATTCCAATCCTTAGCACACAGACACAAACCCAAAAGCTTATTTATTTATTTAAAACACTTGCACCAAATCAGAATCCATTTTTAAACGCTGCAAATAGAAATATATATATATATATATATATATATATATATATATATATATATATATATATATATATATATATATATATATATATATATATGCAACAAAGGTCCTAACTTTCAAAAATAAATCTCATAGCTATTGTCTGCTAATCATATCTCATTGACTTTGTTGTGTTAATTTATGTTGTCATAGATGTAACATTAACTAATACCCAATATTACCAAATTTTGAAGTTGAATCATGGAAAATAAATGTGCATAAACACAAAGGGAGGTCAGCACTGGTTCAATCCTATATCCTTGACATCAAATAAACAAATAAACCACATTCAAATAAACCAAAAGATAACATTTCATTTTTTTTATTTTTATTTTTATTTTTTTATTTTTTTTTTACACCAAAAGAACTAAGAGTGCTTTGAAAGGTAATTGTACTAGTCTCAATCGTCAGTAATGATAATTTTGATGCTACAACTATAACCAAACAAATAAGTGACACTTTGATATTACCCTCAAGAGTTAAACAACACCCCAGACTCACTGTTGCTAAAAAAATTATTAACCTATAGATTTATACTTCATTCATATAGGAAACCAAGAAGTCCACATCCATTTGCCTGTAATACTCAAGTCCAATCTTCTACAATAAAAACAACACCTAGGCAAAATATGGCTTCCACAATCATCAAACTCACCAATCCAAATCATCACTAAATATGCGAGATTAGTCTCACATTTTGCAATATCCATTCAACTCTAATTCTCCATAACCAAAAGAAAACAACAACAAAATAAAAGAACTAAAAGCTCACCATATAGAAAGAACTTCAAAGAACAACAGGAAGCATAACATGAAAAATCCCCAAAAAGATAACCTAATTTAGGGTTGATTAAAAACAGAAAAATGAGATTTTCAGTGGGAATAATGGAGAAAAATAATGATGATGTTCAACCCTAGTTTATGTAGCCCTGTTATAACAACTCAGTACTATATAGGAGCAGCCTTACAAATGTTAATCAATAGGGGTGATAGAGAAAATTGTTCAATCTTCCTCCTTCATGGCAGTCCAATTAATCAACAGAGCTCTCATGGTCGAGGACTATGTCTCTCCATGGATACAATCCTAAAATAAAAAAAAGGTAACCGTTCCTAGCTAAGACATGATTTAATATTACCTTTTGTTATACCCTATCAAATATCAACTCCAAATTCATCTGGTGTCCTCTTTCATTCAACATTTCAATTCATACAAAACCTAAAAAAGAAAATGAAGAAAACTCACCATAATCGAGATTTGAAATCCGAAAATCCCCTTAAACAACTCCTTATTCCTTCATCTCAAAACCTTCTTCAACTCACAAACAGATCACGATCCAGCAGCCAACGCAATCATCCCGCCGAAAAGGGTAAGAGGAAGAGCAAGATTGCTCTTCCTGTTGCACAAAAGAAGAAGGGAAAGGAGAAAAGAAAAGGAGGAAGGAAAAAGGATTTTTGTTTCTTCTCTTTCTTTTTTTATATATATATATATGGTGGGTGGCTATTCGCCCCCACCGAACTTTCGAATGCACCCACCCTCTTTCACAAAATAAAACCATAGTTATTAGTTTAATAAAAGCCCAAAACCAAGCCCAAATACAATTGAGTAACAACCCATCAACATTAGGGTTTACAAAATTTTGGCTAAACACACACACACACCTTATTCAATTTAGCCATGGCAAACAAAACAAATCTTTTTCCCGATAAATGAGATTACAATATATGCCCCAATTAATAAATAAGAAAGTTTTTATATTTATTTAATTAGGCGGGTATTACAATATTTACCTTAGAGGAAGGTAAGTAGGAAATTAATTCTTAAATAAACAAACTACACATCACATGGACAAACAAATAGCTCATACGTATGCCCATAAATTAATGAAGACAATCACACAAAAATATAAAATTTTTCAGTAAGTACAAAAATTACGGGGTGCTACAAGGAACATCACGTAAACAAACATAATTTTAGGGTTATGTTTGTTTTCGGATGCAGGAACTTGGGTGAGGCTTTGAGGAGGATTAGGGCAGGAACCACGATGATTCGAACCAAATGAAAGGCCGGAACGGGGAATATTGTGGATGTTGTGAGGCATGCGAGGTCGGTGATGGATGATATTAGGGTTTTGAGGAACATGGATGATGATGAAGTGTTCGTGTTTGCGAAGAGTATTGCAGCTCCTTATGATTTGGTGATTTCGACCAAGCAGCTTGGAAGGATTTCTGTTATTCATTTCGCAGCTGGTGGAGTTGCGATGTCGGTTGATGCTGCAATGATGATGCAATTGAGTTGTGATGGGGTGTTTGTTGGCTCTGGTGTGTTCAAGAGTGGCGACACAGCTAGCCGTGCGACGACAATCATTCAGGCTGTTACACATTACAATGACCCGGATGTGTTGGCTGATGTGAGTTGCGGATTGGGTGAAGCTATGGTTTGATTTAATCTCAACGACGAGAAAGTTGAGAGGTTCGCAAAGCGATCCGAGTAGAAGGTGAAATTTCCAGGCTATCTGGTTTACTCTGATGTTTTAAAATTTTTGTTTTACGATATGTAAGTGTTTCAAGTTTTGTTGGTTAGTCTTTTGGAGTATTTTGCTAAAATAAACTTGGGAATCTTCTAATCTTGAAATATAAAAAAAAAAAAATGTAATTTAGACAACTATCATGTTTGGACATCTTTGGTTATACGTAACTATCTTGTTTATGTAAGCTTAAGTGGTCAAGTATCGTTCAACTTAATTATATAGGAATTGTTTGTTTTATCTGTTTCTCGAGTTTATAGCATTTATTGAGCTTAACACAAGCAAATGAACGATCGATTGTCACTTAATAAAACCACATTCTATTTTATCAAATTGAGACAAGCCAGTAGCATTTGTATGATTATTAAAACACACTCTTAATGTGATCAAACAAGTCTTTCATTCACTTTTGAAACTTACAATTTGAGCTAGGCATCTTAGTCAAATGAACACGTATATCACATATAACTAAGCATGACCAAATGTATTATGAATTTGTATAAATACAAGCCTCCGAACATTTATTCCAAACCTCAAGACAATAATCGTCTCTAAGTGAATCTGATGTAATTAGTATATTTAATAATATTACCAATAGTAGTATTTTTATTTATCGTTTTCTTTATTTATTGTTTCGTTTATTTACTTTGTCGTTTAATTTAATTTATTTTATTTCCTGCTTTATCTTTCAATTTTCGTTATTCCGAAAGTTTTATTTAATCAAAATCCCTGGTCACTTTTGTAGATTTCACTGTTAGTGTAAATGTCTTCGTCTGTTCCACATTCCATTATAATGGCTTGGACAATCTATCTTCAGACCCATTCCACTCCATTTTCCCTCGGACCATTAGTCTCTGATGTTGTTCAAATCTTCGAACTTCTTAAAACTTGGACTTTTTAACAGGCATTAGTATCCTTCCTCAATTTTTTTAAAAAGTTTTTTTGAGGCGACTTACGTCAAGTAAATAGGCAATCAGTCGTTCACAATGTACAGGGTACATGAAACACTCTTTACAAACTTGATTTTTTTCATTTTAGCAGCCCTTTAGTTTAGATTCATCACTTAGCTCAGTCTACATTGCTATCATGATTCTTGATTTTAGTATCAACATTTTGTACATTCCTACTGAATTGACCATTGACATATATGGTCTTCTGGTTGCATAATATGAATGATGCATATTGACCTGTGGTTATATGTCACTATCATGTTTTTTTTTAAAACCCTTAACCCTCCCCAGTCGGGTTTGAATCCGTGACGTGTGATTCCATCCGCACACCTGGTACACATTTGACATGTCACCATCTTGTTATATAGACATTAAGTGGTGTTTAAATATTGTTCAAGTTAAATTATATAGGAGTCATCATTTCAGTCTGTCACTCAAGTTGATAGCATAATTATTGAGCTTAAATAAGCAAATGAAATACCGATTGTGACTTATTTATCTATTTGAGAAAAGCCGACAACATTTGTATAAAATGGGATGGGTCTTGGTTCAGGTTTATGTTTACCTTTAATCAGTTCGGGTTGATGGGATCAATATAAAGACTTCTAAAAACCCGACCCGATGGTGTGCCTTACTACTGGACATAAATGTAGAGTCATATAAAATTGACCTATTTGGTAGTCGACTATACTAAACACAAAAAGGATGCATCTGTTGTTTCATATTATAAGCCAGGCTGCAGATATAATTCCATCTCAAGGGAATGTCTCTCCTTTTGTGTGATATATCAGCCTAATCAAGTAAGATCCAAGTTTATCACATTCTTTAGCCTAATTAAGCTATCTTCAATTATTTTTTCCAAAGACATAAAACTTTAGCTTGAGCCGAGCTACTCAATATGTGACCAAATCTAGACATGTAGATTGTTATTTAAAACCTATCTAGAGTATGCCCCGTGCCGTTGGCACTTCACATAATTTTATTTTTGCTAAATATTTTGTATTGAACACCGCACTATCCCGTTTTCGCTCTGAGTACGTTATATGTTTTTTTTCATTATAAAATATATATTTTGAAATTTTTAGCACTTGTATTGAATAATGATTTTGTTGGAAAGATCTTCAAAAATGCATTTCAATGATACTTATGATAAAATTTTCTTTTGCTAAAAGGAAAACACAATATTTTCTCTCTCCGCCACATGTACATTCCACCAACTTTTTTCAAAAGTTTTTCATTATCTTTGCCCTTCTACATATTTTAAATTTACAAATATGTCATCATAGAAAATGAATCTCAACCCTCAAAATTCAATACATTTCCCAACTTTCAATCCTAACCATATTTTATCTATAATCCTTTTGATTTGACTTTGTCTCAGTCAGCAATGAATAGTAAAACACCACTTTGAATTGTAATATAGATATAGATTGTACAACCATGATTAGTTTGATAATTGCACTAGAAATTAGTTAATTAGTAATGATATTATAAGGTTGAGCTCACAAGAGCATCCCTAAGGTGTTAATCTTGGCCTTTGGATCATCATTAAAATTACAATGAAAAAGATTATTCAATCGATAAAATTCTAGAATATGCGAATGTATTAAGATACAACAGTAGCATCCATGTAAAGAGTTTGGTTCATTTGTTTTGCTCAAAAGTCAAAACATATTTTGAAATTTGGCAAAAACAGGTTGCTAGTATCTTCATTGCTTAAGGTGGAAGAAATGAATAAAGAGTTTGGTTTTCCATGTAAACATCAAGGGAAAATCCTTGATATGTTTGATTAACTTTAAGATTGCCCAAGCAAAGAATATGTCAAATGTAATTTTCAAGTAAATATCCATTTTTATCCATCCATTCTCAATAAATGATAGTGCACAAAATTAGTCATACCATGTCCATAGCTATGGTTTTACCTTCTTAATTTTTTTTTTTTTTAATTTGAAATCATCATAATAGTAAATTATGACTGACTTTGTGTATTTTTTCCCCACATCCACGATTAACTATATTTGCGATTGTAGGTACTATTTGCCTATTTGTTTCTGCACAAGAAGGCATATATGGAGTGAGACCTAGCAACCATATGCGAATTAATGTCATGTGTAAACTCTCCCCCGTAACATATGCTATTTTTAGGCTTGTTAAAATAAAGGTAATCCACTGTGGATGCTATACTAAATTGTCCAAATCATTGCATTTAATCCCGCCACCCCACACAATGAGATGGTGGACCAAGCATAGCAAAACAGAGTATTGAACAACCATATACGTTTACTCCATCCATATAACTAAGGATTGTGATTTTATTTTTTTACTTATTTCGTTCTTCAAATTTTAAAAAATATTTTATTTTGTATAAAAAAATGTTAAAAATTTAATTGTAATTTTAAATTTAATAATATAAATTATGTATTATATAAAAAGTCTCAAAATAGTGTCATACAAACCATAATTTCAACAAAATTATTCATGTAACAAACTTTTGATACTAAAATAATATTTTAACAATTAATATATACGAGATTGAAATATTTATTTACTTTTTAAAAAATTTTGTTGAAAAAAAATTAAATATTTAAAATTTTAAAATATATTTCGATAACTCCAAAATACAAAATATTTGGAAAAATCACGTTACTTGACATTCTCTCTGTCGACACCCATCTCCCTCGCCCATTTCTTCGAAACTTAGAAAAAGCGTTTTGCCAGCCGAAAACGCTCCTCCGAAAACGTTTCCTCGCCCCTTTCCTCGACGCCTAGAAGGGCTGCCTAAAATTACACACTTGTCCCATCATTTTTTCAGCCGACCTGGTTTGCGTGACAATCATTTTAATCAATCTTCTCCATTTGTTTCTTTCGATTTCTCCACATTTAAGGCGAAATCACAAACCCGAACTCAAACGCACTTCCACCAAAGTCCGTCACTCACTCGCTTAGGCTTTTCATCAAATACCCGATCTGCAAAACTCTTCGTCTTCGTCACTCACTCACTCAACACCTTCTATTCTCTCTGTTGACGCCTCGAGATCCTCAACACAACAATGTCTATGAAGCAAAGCTACAAGGTCTGCTTTTGCTTCCGAAGAAGGTTCAAGATCACAGTAGCTGAAGCACCGCAAGAGATCAAAACCCTTTTCGATACTTACTCGGATCATGGAATCATGAATGCTGAACATCTGCATCGGTTCTTGATCGAGAACCAACGCGAAGATAAAGCCACTATTGAGCAAGCTCAGACCATTATTGATCAGTCGAAGCATCTTAATATCTTTCGAAAGGGTCTCAATCTTGAAGGTTTCCTTCGTTATCTCTTCGGCGATACTAATCCTGCTCTCTCACCTCTTGGGGTAATTGTTTTCTTGAAATTTCCACTTTTGATTTGCTCTGATTCCCTTTTAAGCTAATCTATCTGCTTTTATTAAGTTGAAATGCTATTTGAATACTTGAAAGTCTGCTATTTGAGATTACCCAATGATCCTAGTCATGGACACAGTTCGGGCTTTTGGGAGAGTTGATTGGTTCATGATCAGAGCCAAACCCCACATCCAATGTTCGATTTCCGGCAGGAGTGACCTATTGGCTTTAGATGTTTTAAGAGAAAAAAAAAAGTTGCCACTATTTCTTCATGGATATGGAAGGTGGAGCTGTATTTAGTTTGAGTGTTCAGTTATGCTAATTGTACTACTATATAAAGTCGACAGACTCCTTAAGGTTTATTTACCTATCTTTAAGTTTGTATAGGATAAATGTGTTACAGTTTTAGTAAACTTTTAAGGTTTATGCAAAAAAATTTAAGAAGCTCACGTAAAAAAGACGTAGTAAGTTATACTTGAAAACTTAGGTGAGGAAATTAAAGGTGTCACCACTTAAGGTTATTGGCATTTGTTGGAACTTGGTTATGAACTTATAAAAAAAAAGTGGAGCTTCCTTGGCAGATATTCATAAAAATATCAGCAATTGTAAAATTTATTACCACACGTCCACACAGATGTTATGTTGATAAAAATAGGCAACCAGAGAGAAGAGGAGAAAACTGTTAAATTCTTGCCTTCTTTGTAAGATTGAGATTTATATGAGCTATGGGCACCATCTGCATTCTGATATGGTCATGATTTATTGTTCATAGTTGTTAGGACGTTTGAATAATATAATGAGTCGTTTATGGTTCTAGTGTGTGAAAGTTTTGATGGAAAAAATGAGGCGTATTTGGAGATTGACACTTCCCTGAAGTAATCTCTCTATCTTCTTCTTCTTCTTCTCCCATTCATTTGTAATTAAATTTTCATTTTGGTGCTATTTGCGATTGTATCACATTCAATACCTAACAATGCAGTCATGCCAGGTCCATCATGATATGACTGCTCCATTGTCCCATTATTTCATATATACGGGGCATAATTCCTATTTGACTGGAAATCAGCTCAGCAGTGATTGCAGTGAAGTTCCAATCATAAAGGCACTTGAGAGAGGTGTACGAGTAATTGAGCTGGATATTTGGCCAAATTCCACAAAGGATAATGTGGATGTTCTTCACGGAAGGTGTTGATCTTACTGATAAACTCCATCTATCCTCAGTTAAATTATTCTCATTCTAAGTTACAGTTGTCTACTCGCCCCAGGCTAAGATCAATCTGTTCCGTTTTAACTGGATTAAAAGTAAAAACCTAAATATTTCTGAATAAAGATTGAATCTTTTCACGAAAGCAAGAAGGGAAAAAGAAATGGTTATTCCTGGATTTTTTTTGTCATAATATTCCCCTTTTGCTCTCTTCTTTTGGAGTAAATCTGGTTTTACATATGCGACAGGACGCTGACGAGTCCTGTGGAACTCATCAAATGTTTGAGGGCTATCAAGGAGCATGCTTTTTCTGCATCTCCATATCCTGTTATCATAACTTTGGAAGACCACCTCACTCTAGATCTTCAAGCGAAAGTAGCGGAGGTGAGCGGAAATATTCTGCCGTTAGTTCTAACTTGTGGTTTTTAGTTTTGATTTTCATGATTGCAGTTTAAATTCATTTTTAGATGGTCACTCAAACATTTGGAGATATGCTTTTTACCCCTGGGTCAGAATGCTTGAAGGAATTCCCTTCCCCAGAATCATTGAAGCGTAGGGTGATTATATCAACCAAACCACCAAAAGAATACCTTGAGAGTAAGAGTATCAAGAGACAGGAGAATGGTTCGGGAAAGCTAACTGAGCCTGATGAAGAGGCATGGGGAAAAGAAGTCTCAGACGCTAAACCCAAGTTTGAATCAGATGAGAAGGTGCTGATCAATACTATTGATTTCTATTATCTTAACAACATACCACATTGTCATCATCTATATCATCTTTTTCATTGGTAGCAGAGCGATCTTGATGTAGTAGTAGACACTCAGGATGAGGGAGATCTGGATGATTCTGACCTGAAATCGCAACAGATTGCTGCACCTGAATATAAGCGTTTAATTGCCATTCATGCTGGAAAACCAAAGGGTGGGTTAGAAGAAGCATTAAAGGTTGATCCAGAAAAAGTCAGACGCCTTAGCATGAGTGAACCAGAGCTTGAAAAGGCTGCAGTGACTCATGGAGCCAAAATAGTCAGGTACTTACTGCAATTCTAGCAAGATTCTCTTTAGTAACAGTTTAGTTATATTGTGCAAATGACTTTAGTGTACAATATCATATTCTCTAGTGTCTTTTGTGGTGCCCAATAGTACGCCAAATCCTCTCCAAGTTAAATTCTTGATTATATTCACATGTAGAACAAAAACGCGGCACTGTAATATTAGATCTCGGGAAAGACATTAACCTACTTACATTGTTGCTAAAGGCAACACTTTGGATCATGGTAAACAATGTGCAGGGCCGGCCCCGAGCCCCTGAGTACATTAGGGGAGTTCACTGCATCGGAGGCCTGCTGAAATTATCAATTTTGGGGCCTCTAAATTTTAGATTTTATATATAAATAGGGCCCCCCATTCACAATCATTGCTAATGAGTTGTGCAGGTGGTTTCAGTGCTATACATGTTTGCTTATGGTGGGTAATGTCGTTGGTTAAAATCCCATCCTTTGTCAATTTTATTTGTTATTTATTGTTGTTATTATTTTTTGAGCTATTATCATGTCGGGGTCACACTTTGGCATCTTGCATTGAGCCCCAAAATTCTCAGGGCTGACCCTGACAATGTGGCATGGTGAAGTCTTGCGCTTCTCAGATATTTCTGTAATAAGGGCATCTCTGTTTTAGATGTTATGATCCTATTCCTCATTTCGCTGCATGCAAATAAAGGAAATTGAACCTTTGACATCATGTTTCTTATTTCTTCTAGGTTTAAATGCTAATGAGTTTTATAGCTATTATGTGGTTGTCTCCCATTTCTACCATTTTCTGTAATATGGATGAATGTTGTTCCAGGTTCACCCAGAGGAATATACTGAGAGTGTATCCGAAGGGGACGCGCATTACCTCATCAAACTACAACCCTCTAATTGGGTGGATGCATGGTGCTCAGATGGTCGCTTTTAATATGCAGGTATGTTTCTGTATGGGTATTTTGCAGGAATTTATAGTTTATTTATTTGCTTCTTATTATTGGTAAAAGTTGGTATTGTTAATATTTTATACCTACGATTTTTTCAATTAAATCTGGAGTTTGCATTGGTAGGGATATGGAAGATCGCTCTGGCTAATGCATGGAATGTTCATGGCCAATGGAG
Organism: Berberis vulgaris; assembly: GCA_963556465.1. Lineage (NCBI taxonomy): Eukaryota > Viridiplantae > Streptophyta > Magnoliopsida > Ranunculales > Berberidaceae > Berberis > Berberis vulgaris. The sequence goes on from OY747135.1 coordinate 4,160,555, forward strand.
GGTGTGGATATATTAAAAAACCTGAATTTTTACTCAAGGCTGGTTCTGAGGTCTTTGACCCCAGATTACGATTACCAGTGAAGAAAATCTTGAAGGTGACTAGATCATATCTTCCACTCTTTGACTAGCTTTTCGTTGGGGTATCTGTTATCTATTCTGATCCGAGCCTTTGAGTATACTATTAACAGGTGAGGATATTTATGGGGGAAGGATGGCACATGGATTTCAGTCATACACACTTTGATGTATACTCACCACCAGATTTCTATACGAGGGTAAGATGATGAGAATCAACTTTTTTCTTTTATTGCTAGATTAATTTGTTGACTAACATTAGGGTGTATATGGCCTTTGGAAAATTCAATGGGAAAATCCTTCAAAGTTTGCTTTGCAAGGGAATACAGTGTCATTTTATGAAGCTGTTTTTTACCCGCCTCCATAAGAGATGAACTTCTCTCGGGGTGACAATGACTTCCATATAGGCTTTTCATGTTCAGAAGCCATCATTTAAGGATTTCCTGTGAATATTTTCCAATGCAGTCAAACATGGGGGGAAGTACAAATGTTTAGGTTATCTTAAGTGAGTGCAACATACTGACGCAACTGGGGAGTAGGTAAAATCACCTTGAAGATTTGATCAAACAGTAATCAAAAGAAACAATTAAAAAAATGCTGAATGATCCAACTTCGTCAAGGTCTTTGTTTGTAAATGACTAAATCCACTTTATAGCTGCATCCCTAGGTGAGAGTTGTGAAGAACTCTCTCCCACTCACTGTTTCATGTGTTCTTACATTTCCTCGCTTGATTGTCTGCTTTAATAAGTGCCTCAATTTTTTTTAGTAATTAATTTATCCTGCAACTATCATATCTATGAAGATGAAAGGTAGCATGATAAGATAAAAAATAATCAACTTTTGTCTACAGGTTGGAATTGCTGGAGTTCCAGCTGATTCAGCAATGAAGAAAACAAAAACAATCGAAGATAACTGGTCACCAGTTTGGAATGAAGCGTTTGAGTTTTCATTGACTGTACCAGAGCTCGCTTTGCTCAGGCTTGAGGTTCATGAGTATGACATGTCTGAAAAAGATGATTTTGGAGGCCAAGCTTGTTTGCCCGTGTCAGAACTAAGGACAGGGATTCGAGTAGTACCACTCTATAGCCGCAAGGGAGAAAAGTATCCATGCGTAAAACTTCTCGTGGACTTGGAGTTTCTCTCTGTTTGAGAATAAAAAATATTCAATGGTGTGTACTATATATACAAGTATTTGTTCACTTGTTCTTCTTTAATTTGTGTGGTGTGTGGGGTGTGGGGTGAGGAACATCTAATGTGATTAGTGTATAAAGTTTCTACTAGACCTTGTTTCATTTACTAATAACATTGAAACCTTTCCCAAGGCTTCCTCGATTCTTGCTTCTCAATATGAACACTTGGGACAGTCGATTTATTAATGGGTAGGAAGCGGAAATTTGTTAAGTTTACAACATATGCTTGTTGGATGTCCACCACAAACATTCTATGGATGCTACACCGAAAGGTTTTAATTTGGCAACGATTTTTTAACACCAAAAGTTTTATTGTTCCATACCACGAGATCAATATATTTTTTATTTTTTATTTTTTCAATTTTATTTTTTCAATTTTATTTTTTATTTTTTATTTATTTTTATTTTTTATTTTTTGACCTACTAACTCACATCATCAATTTAAACCATTATTTCTATCTTATCTCTCACTCTCTCTTCTCAAGAACAAGAACAACAACAACATGACCCTGCTATGATCGATTGCGAGGGACGGTGAGAAACGACTGACGACAATAAGAGATAGAGGATATGGGATAAAAAGGAAGTGGTGTGGGAGAGAACAAATAGATTGGTGGTGATGATACATCAAAATAAACCGTTCATCACGGCCGTACACGTGGTATAAAACATCCACCACGAAGACATAACACCCAGTGTATTGGGCCAGTTCATAAAATCTAATAAGAATGAGGCCAATCACAAAGGCCTAGACCAAGCCCACCAACTAAGAGACAAACAAAGCCCGAACGAATCAGAGCCCGAATCCAGGTCCGACACGAGTTCTCTCATAAAGAAGAGAAATGTTGCACCAAAAAGAGTCGTGGAAGGAGTTACGCCTCCACGGACGCATTTCCATTAAGGAGGAGACTGTTACGAGAAACATTTCCTTCTGTTGCGCCTCACATGCTTAAGTCACGCAGAAAATTAACTGTGACCATTATAAAAGGTAAATGGAACATTCGACACAAGTATGCAACTTTAATTTAGTTTTGTCCAGATTTACTTCATTCTTCCAACAGAGTTGTTGATTTAAGCATTGGAGTGTCTTCGGCCACCAAAAAGTGGTCCTTGGCAGTCTAACATTTGTTTTGCAGTCAAACTCACAGAAGAACAATTTTTTGACGCATCAGTTTAGCGCCGTCCATGGGGAACGACGAGTTTCCTTTCTATAAAAAAGAAAAAAAATCACAGTGATAAAGCTCACCACAATCTTATAGAAGATCAACAAACCGTTAGAACAAATGACACACTCTATGAATCTTCAACCCAGTGATGATCGTGACAACTCTCCCACTGGCAACGAGGCATCACAAACAACCCATGAACAGGAAGCAGCTCGGATCATCAGACCAATGGCGTTTGAGAATTTTGATCCACAACATGCAATAACCAGACAACCCAATCATCCGGCGACACTGCCATGGATCCTCGAGTAGACTTGCTAATGACCCAAATGAATTACATGACAAAGATGCTGGAAAAAATCACCCATGAACGCATCCAACCAGCTGATCTTGTTCAGGCACCACCACAACAAAACTGCCAATCGAACTCAAGGAATAGACGAAGTCTCAGCACAACCCCAACATGGAAACTTCGAAAGCAACGAGCTCCTCCAAGACAAAACTCCACAGTGTGACGGGACGCATGCTGAAATTCCATTCTGGATAGGAGTCACGGATCCCAACATACTATACGAGTTAGCAAAACAGCCATTCTCTGATACCCTCAAGAAAATGGCAATGCCGAAAAAGTTCACTCCGCCAAATTTCGAAGTATATGATGGTACTACCGACCCAACTGATCACTTGAGACACTTCCACCACATGATGACCTTGAAGGAAACATTAGAGTCGATCTTGTGCAGAACATTCCCGACTAGCCTCACATCCACAACAATGAATTGGTTCAACAACCTACCACCAAAGTCGATAAACTCCTTCCAAGCTTCAACCACTGTTTTTATCACTAGATTCATCGCAAGCCAGCAGATGAGGAAATGACCACACTACCTCATGCGTATCAGGCAGAAGCCTGAAGAGACAATACGGGAATATGTCACTCGTTTTACCAATTAATTGACGATGATCGATGGATGTAGCGATGACACAGCCGTTGCAACCTTTGTTGTCAGACTGAAGAAAGGCCCATTCTTTGATGCTTTTAACCTGAAGCCTCCAAAAGGCATGGCGGTCTTGCTGAAACACATCTCCCTTGACGAAATAAAGGCGGCTAGGAGGAAAAATGACCAAGAAAGATAAAATCTTTCAAGGAAACGAGAAAGAAATGAGGAAAGGAGACGAGATGACGGACAATGGGAGTGTAGCATCTAATCGAAGAAACATCAGAATGGCGGAAGGAGTGATTCGCAACAACACGAATTCGATAAGCTTCAACCTGCGCGGTCTCGACACTAGCGAGTAATGAGTGTGATGAAGAATACATACAAGCCATATACAACCCTAAAAACAAGTCGAGCAGATATACTAAAGCACATAGTACAATGGGATAACGTAAACTGGCCGCTTAAGATGAGAAGGGACTCGGAAGGAAGAGACAAAAATAAATATTGTTCCTTCCATAAGGATCATGGGCACGATAACGAAGACTGCTACAATCTAAAAGATAAAATCGAGCATTGGGTTTAAAAAGGATGACTCGACGAGTTTATCAGAATGCCAGATAAACAACTCACATGGAAGGAAAAAACAGATAATGCTGCGGGATTGAAAGAACAGCCCAGAGAGTTAATATACGCCTTACACAGCATAGCTGGAGGAAGCAAAACACACAACCTAACAAAAGAAGTGGCCAGGAAAACTTCCCACTCGACAAGAGTACTAACGAAACCAGACAAGCCATTTCACGAATGCACAAAACAAATAGAAGTTTGCATCAACCAACTAATACGATTCGAAGATCCTATCGACGAATGCAAGCTCAACCCTAGTAACGAACGACAAAACTGACAGCAACAGACTCAACTGAACCTCGACTGTTGACACCAAACACAGAGCCAACATCAGCATGATTGGACAATTTGGTGTTGATGTGAGCATGATTGGACAATTCGGTGCTGATGTGAGCATGATCGGACAATTTGGTGTTGATGAAAGCACGATCAAACAGTTTGGTGATGACGTGAACATGATCAACCAACACTACTCAACTATCAAATATAAAAACACCCTGAGTTTGCTAGTCATAATAGCATATAGGACATACGAGGAACGACGTCAAACAAAGCAACAAAAACATCAATATCTAATACGAGGATCAACATCAAGTAAACTAAAACAAAACAACAAAAAACATCCATATCTAATACAAGGATCAACCTCAAGCAAAGGAAGGCAAAACAAATCGAACTTTGCACCAGCGTAAATGCTTTAACAGTTAAGGCTAGTGAAAACATCCAAAAGTGAATATCAATAAGATTACGAATTCAGAACCCCCATTTTTTTAGTGGACAACATAATAGATATGTCGGAGAATTAGCCATACAAAGCAATCGATGTATCTGGTAAGAAGAAATCACGACAAAAGTCGGATATATAAACTTTTGGTCTGATCAACCACGAAGTAATGGTTGGACACCCGAGTAACCTTAACACAAAAACTTCGAATCAACTGAGATGTCGAGTTAACGAAGTAAATGTTGGACACCCGAGTCAACTCAACATAAAAACTTCGAATTGACTGGAATGTCAAGTTAACGAAGTAAATGTTGGACACCCGAGTCAACAATCGATCAGAAATTCGAGTTAACGAAGTAAATGTTGGACACCTGAGTCAACACAAAAGATTCAACTCGATCGAGATGTCGAGTTAACGAAGTAAAAGTTGGACATCCGAGTCAAGTAAACACAAACTTCGAGTCTACCGAGATGTCGAGTTAACGAAGTAAAGGTTGGACACCCGAGTCAACTCAACACAAAAACTTCGAATTGACTAGAATGTCAAGTCAACGAAGTAAAGGTTGGACATCCGAGTCAACTTAACACAAAAACTTCGAATCAACTGGTATGTCGAGTCAACGAAGTAAAGGTTGGACACCCTAGTCAACTTAACACAAAAACTTCGAGTCGACCGAGATGTCGAGTTAATGAACTAAAAGTTGGACACCCAAGTCGACTCAACACAAAAACTTCGAGTCGACTGAAACATCGAGTTAATGAAGTAAAAGTTGAACAAACAAGTCAACTTAACACAAAAACTTCAAGTCGACCAAGACGTCGAGTTAACAAGCACGAAATTTATCTAAAGCAAAAACTACAGCTAGCAACTCTTTTTCAGTAGTCGAATAATTCTTTTGAGCATCATTAAGTGTTCGACTAGCATAGTAAACAACAAAGGGCTTCCCTTCCCTTCGTTGTCCCAAGACTGCCCCCACAACATAGTTGCTTGCATCACACATTATCTCAAATGGTAAATTCCAATCTGGTGGCTGCATGATGGGGGCAGAGGTGAGCCTATCAATGAGTTTTCGGAAGGCGTCCTCACACTCTTGTGTCCATTGGAACACGACATCTTTGACCAGGAGGTTGCTTAATGGTCTAGAGATGGCAGAAAAATTATGTATGAACCTCCTATAAAAACCCGCGTGCCCTAGAAATGATCTCACATCCTTGACACTTTTAGGTGTAGGTAATTTAGAAATCAATTCAATTTTAGCTTTATCAATGCACATGCGCCACTCTGTCACTACCTTAGTAGGAACAAACACCCCCTCATCATTAGTCACCACTGTTATTCCCGATTTATTGGGAATTACTTGAGTTGGATTAACCCACTTGCGCGCTATCAGATATGAGATAAATGATGCCTGCATCTAACAATTTTAAAACTTCCTTTTTCACCACCTCTTGCATAGTAGGGTTCAGTCGTCTTTGAGGGTCTCTACGGGGGTTAGCTCCTTCTTCTAAGTGGATCCTATGGGAACATATTAAGAGGCTAATACCTTTAATGTCAGCTATAGTCCAACCTAATGCAGATTTGTGCTCACGTAACATATTAATCAATTCTTCTTTTTGTGAGCTATCAAGCATGAAAGAAATAATAACAGGAAATGTATCACCTGGTCCGAGGAATGCATGTTTAAGTCCCTCAGGCAGTGGAACTAGGTCAACTTTCGGTGTTTCCACGGTGGATGGTTGTGGTTTCTGTCTTTCCTTCGGAAACTCCTCAAAGCATGGTTGCCATTGTCGTCATCCGTTATCCTTTAACCCTGAAACAACAGAAATATAAAAAACATTGTCAAGATAAAGTGAATTCTCAAAATCAGAAATAGAAAGGAGGTACTCTAAGGTTTCAGAATCTGCGCTCAGGAGCGTTTCCTCTGATATCAGCATGTCTATCATGTAGGTATGATGACACTCATCATCATCACGTGGTTGCTTGCTAATATTGAATATGTTGACCTCCAGAGTTATGTTCCCAAAAGACAGCTTCATTAGACCGTTCTTGCAATTGATAAGAGCGTTAGCTGTGGCCAGAAAAAGTCTACCTAAAATAATCGGAGCTGTAGACTCCATATTAACCGCAGAATGAGTATCTAAAATAAGAAAGTCGACGGGATAGTAAAACTTATCAATCTGCAGCAAGACATCCTCGACTATTCCTCTTGGCTTCTTAACCGATCTATCGGCCAATTGTAGTACCAGGGATGTGGGTTTAATCTCTCCTAGACCCAGTTGCAAGTAAATAGAGTATGACATCAAATTTACACTTGCCCCTAAATCCAACAAGGCTTGGCCGAACTCATGAGTCCCAATCTGGCAAGTGACTGTAGGACACCCTGGATATTTGTACTTGGGTGGTGTCCTCTGCTCAATCACCGCACTTACATGTTCTGTCAAGAAGGCAGTCTTCTTGACATGATGTTTCCTCTTGATAGTGCATAGATCCTTGATGACCCTCGCATAAGTTGGTACCTGTTTAATAACATGTAGCAAAGGTAAGTTAATTTTAACCCGTTTCAAGTGTTCTAGAATCTCGCTATGCATTTTCGATTTCTTTCCAGTAGGTCGTAGTGCTTGAGAAAAAGGAACTGGAATGTTCCTGTTGGGCTCATCCTCAGGGATGTTCTCCTTTGCACCTGGGGAGGTGCCTATAGTCGTGGACGAGTTTGACCCGTCTAAAATCTTACCACTCCGAGTAGTGATGGCATTGACCTCTTTGACATTCTCAGAGTCTGAAGTAGAGGTTTGTGCCATAAGTTGGCCCTTCGGATTTGCTTGAGGCTGTGACGAAAATTGGCCCCGCTCTTGTACTGTTAATGAACTTGTCAGCTTGGTTATCTGGCTTTTGATCTCCTTGTTCTCTTCTGCCAACTGTGTCAGTGCAACCTCAAATTCTTGATTAGTTTTACCTTGTGCCTCTGTAAATGCATGTAATGTGTATGATAAAGAACTTTTGTTAGATTGCGCATTGTATGGAGGTGCAGGGTATGACCTAGGTGGTTGTGCATGTGAGTGTGTAGGTTGGTCTGCCTCGGACCTCTAGCCAAAGTTAGGGTGATCTCTTCAGCCATAATTGTAAGTGTTAGAGAATGGTGAGTAAGGCTTCTTGTACATCCCTAAGGCGTTACATTGTTCCTCATAAACCCCTATCATTTCAGTCAAGGTCGGGCAATCCTGTGCTAAGTGTTCAACTCCCCCGCATATAAAACATATGTCTTGTAGCTCAACTCTGGCAACAATATGTGTGGGCCTACCATCCTTGGTCTTAAGTGCATCTAACTCCCTAGTCACTCTATCCAATTGGGCTCTAAGGTTGTCCTCTTCCCTAAGTTGATAGACTCCAGCTGGGCGTGTTCTATCCGTGCTCTCAGTAGCACTTGGACCAGTCCAATAGTATGAGCCTTTTCAGCCAAGTCATTCAGGTACTCAATGGCCTCGTCAGAGTCCTTTTGCATAAACTTTCCATTACACATCATCTCAACGAACTGACGTTCTCTACTGGTGAGCCCCTCATAAAAATAACTGACTAAGCGCCAACTCTCATACCCATGGTATGGACATGTATTCAACAGATCTTTGAACCTCTCCCATGCTTGATATAATGTCTCACTATTCTTTTGGGTGAATGTAGAAATTTGTCTCTTTAGACCGTTGGTTTTGTGGTGAGGAAAATATTTATTAAAAAATGCTTGGGTCATCTCCTCCCATGAACCTATAGATCTTGGTCGCAAAGAGTATAGCCAACTCTTCGCTTTTTCCTTAAGGGAAAAAGGAAAAAACCTTAGTCTAACCGAGTCTACACAGCCTCAACTTTGTTGTGAAAAGTGGCCACAACTTCCTCGAATTCCCTAATGTGAACATAAAGATTCTCACTCTCTAGGCCATGAAAAGTGGGTAATAATTGTATCATATCCGGCTTAAAATCTAGCTTTGGTGTACTTGGTGCAAACATGATACATGATGGAGTAGCAGTGCGCGTGGGGTGGAGATAGTCCTTTAGCGATCGAACATGGTCATCTTCGTGATTACTCATGGTGTTAGAATTAGAAGTAGAACTTAATTTGGTCTCAATGTGAATTTGTGGGTGTTCTAAATTTGGGATCCTAATTAGTCTCCCTAAGTGGTCTCTATTCCAACTCACGCCCCAATGTCTTTTTTTTGTTTTATAAATAAAATAAAATAAAAATTAAACTGGACCTAAAACCTAAAAATAGAATAAAATAAAATAAAACAATGAGCAAGAAAGATAATACCCGAAACCTCCCTTGTAGAATTACGCTTGTTCCCCGGCAACGACGCCAAAATTTGATTACGCCCAAACAGTACACGCGGTCAATTGCAGTAAAGATTGGGGTGTCGATCCCACGAGGAAAAACAATCTACAAAACAAGGTCAAGGAAGAAAAAAAAAAACTACGCGAAACTAAATGTAAGAAATTCTAACGATTTTAAAATGTGAAATTTAATTTAATTTAATAGAAATCAAGTTTAGAGAAATCATAAGGTTCCAAGAATCCCTCCTAGATTTCACGCGCCAATTAGTATTGATTCGCTATGATGATTCGATTACGTGTTTCACATCTTAAACAATATAATCGGAAAAATAGTCTTTAATGCATTAATATATCCTAATGTAAATGGATTTTAGATTTCACTTTTTCTAGAAAGCACAAAGGTTGGTCATATGTGATATCCTAAACTTACGATATATTCGGAGACAATAACGTAATAAAAGACGATCACATATAACTAACCTACCGGAATCAGTTGATCCTTAAAAATTCCACACATAAGAAAATGGTGACTAAACTTATATGAAGAAGAAAAAGACAACCACCAGAATAATAATCTACGAAGAAATTTATGAAATCTTTGTCACTAAAATAACATAAATTCCTATATTAAATAAAAGTGAGAATCATAAACACCATTATTCATCGTGATAGCATAAAACAAATCAAATACTAATTAAGTGCGTTACATCTAGGAGTTCGTCTCTTCACCTTGCGTGGGGTTTAGTGACACATGGCGAAGGTGAGAACGACGGTAGCGGTGTGCACCCTGCTGGACAACATCTTCTCTGCTGGACAACGTCGAACAACAGTCAGCGTTTCGGCGTCGAGCAGCAGTCATGCGTTTTGGCCCTGCTGCTGTGTTGCGTCCTACGTCGAGCAGCAGTCCCTAGTTTCTGCTGCTGTGTTCCTGCGTTCCTGGACAGACTTGTTGTTGCGTCTCCTCCACGCTGTCCTACGCCTCCTTGCTGTCTTGCGCCTTCTGCTGATGCGTTTTTTGTTCTAGCCAAAAACTGTTCTCTTCCTCTCTTTTTTGGTTGTCTTTAAGGTAAAGAGAAACCTACTCCCTATTGGGCCCAAATTGGAAACCAAAATATCCCATTAGTCCCCCATTGGAAACCTAATTTCAATTGTAAACTAAAGGGCTTGGTGGATTTCAAGCCCAATGAAATTAGAAACCAAAAGACAACAAAAGGAAAACAAAGGGTTTGACTATGTTCATTCATATGACTTCTTTGTTCCACCAATTCTAAACTAATTTCATTATTTTTATTTGGCTTGAGTGTTTCCCGCTCCATTTTGTCAATTCGCCTATGAATTTCCAAATTCGCCACGCTAATGCACTTTTGTCATTTAAACCCCGAATTCTACAAAAATACAAAAAACAAAATAATTAAACTAAAATACGTTATTCGAAACACTAACAAACATAAGTTATGAGGTATATTATGTAATAATTATGTGAATATCAGCTGTTTTCTCAGCGGATAACTCATTTTCCACATCACGTAAACGGGTACAAACCCCATCCAACTTGGCTTTCAAATAATCAAGCTCAGTAGCAGATTTATCCAACATACTTTTCGCCCCAATCAACGACTTTCGAGCAGCCTCTGCAGTTTTCTCCGATTCCGCACATTGCGCTCTCAACACGTCAAATTGAGAAAGAACACGAGAAAACACCAGCAACACTGCCGCCAACCTCCTTTCCAAATAATCCACTTGATCACGACTAGCTCGATAAACCAAGCCCATCACCTCTGCATAGGCGAAATGATTCATCTCGTCCATTATCTGTTCAAGACCATGATCGATGTGATCAAATGGATCCACTACGGGCATCGAATGCCTTTCCACTAACCGCCTGTGCCACTCGTTTACCAACCTGTGTGCACCATCTTGCACGTCAAGCTGAGTGAACCAGCAAAACTTGTCATCCGACTTGATACAGATATCCTTTGAGCCAGGATTAGTCCAACCAACTCGAGGGTGAAGAACTAGGGATGGCAGTGGGGCGGATTTTCACGGATATCCGCCCCACCCAATCCGTATGGGGCGGATTTGGATATAGTTAAATGGGGTTCGGGGCGGATACAGATATCCAAACAATATCCGTCAAATATTCAGGGCGGATACGGATTTGACCATATCCGCCCCACGGATATCCGTTTAGGTATGGAAATTTACAAAAATACCCCTGGCGCAAGGAAAAAAAAACACCCTCATAATTCATTCCGCCATTTGATATCTCATCTTCAACATAGTGGGATATTACCCATGGCGCTTCAGCATCTCCATCTGATTTCAACAGGTTCTTCTCACCGACACCCTCAACAGGTTCTTCTCACCTCAACAAGGTTCTTCTCACCTCAACAAGTTCTTCTCACCGACACCCTCAACAACATCTCCATTCGATAACACCATCTGATGAAGGCCACCCTCAACAGGTTCTTCTCACCGACACCCTCAACAGCATCTCCATTCGATGACACCATCTGATGAAGGCGGATGAAGGCCACCCTCAACAGGTTCTTCTCATCGACACCGAGGGCTCTTCTCACATCTCATCCTCAACAGATTCCGAGGTCCGAGGGCTCATCCTCAATAGGGTCTTCATCATCGGTTGAAGCCATTGAGGGGTCATGAAGATGATGATGGAAGATCGATCAAATACTAAAACAATTTGTATAAATTATATTATGGTTCCATTCTTCATCTGATCCTCAGATCTCAGATCTGTTTTTTTTTTCTTCGTGTTAAATAGGGATCAGATCATATCTGTTTTTTTTTTCTCAAATCTGTTTTTTTTTCCGTGTTAAATGGGATCAGATCTCAGATTTTTTTTTTCTTAGATCTCAGATTTTTTTTTCTCAGATCTCAGATCTGTATTTTTATTTTCGTGTTAAATGGGGATCAGATTAAGATCAGATCAGTGTTTTTTTCCTCATATCTGTTTTTTTTTCCGTGTTAAATGGGGATCATATCTCAGATTTTTTTTTTTCGTGTTAAATGGGGCGGAGCGGATATCCGCCTAACCGTCCGGGGCGATGATGGTTTTTAAAAAAATGATAAACGGATACGCGGGGCGGTTCTGGGGACCCGAAATCCCCCACGGGGCGGGGATGGATTTGCTCAAATCCGCCCCGTTGCCATCCCTATGAAGAACACTAGGATCCGAAAACACTGAATAACCACCCCAACAAGCGGAAGGGCAGAAGGAATAGCAGTAACAACAGAAAAACCACTTTTACCCTCCCATTGAGAAGCGCCCGTGGCGAGGGCAAGACTAGCGGTAACGACATAGGAGAACCCTGATGGACAGGAGAAAAAACTAAGAACCCGGCTGCTTCGCTGACATCAATAGAAGGAAACGGAGAGTGAACCTTGAAACTCTTACCACCACCAATGTCTTTGGATCACTCCACCGCTAGCTGAAGCATTTTATCATTGATAACTCGAGGATCATCATTAGACAACTCAACAACGTCCGAGACACCATAGGCATAAAGAAACTTCTTTTCATTATGGTCCAATGGACGAGTAATCTCCCCCTGGTTCTCTCCAACGCAAGCCTTAGCTCATCGGCCTCTTCGAAAGATTCACAATCCCCTTTCACAACATCATCGTGGGGATGAATTGGGCGAGAGACAACCTCTGTAACATCCTGAACAATATTCGGACGGGACATAATCCAAGCAGAACTACAGTAGAAAGTCATTTTTTCCTCGGAACCCGACCGAGATCTACTGGCAGACACCTTGATGGACTCGTGGACCTCGCAAGCTTTCTTTTTCTAGAAACAAGAACTGTGACATTAACAGGAGCATCGAAATCCGTAACATGCTTGTCCGAACTCACTTCCTAATCAATTCTAGCATCACTAATGCCAGCATGAGCAACGCTAGCAACAAAGGCCTCACCACGAGACTTAATAAATAAAGCTCGCTCCGCTTCATTCATAGTGTATAAACCACTACGCTCCATAATGCCCTCGAAAAGAAATGCCTCCATAGAAAATAAGTGAAGTTTCAGGAAGTGGTTACTGATCATCTCTTCCTCAATAGTCAATTGAAGATTATACTGTTTATTGGGAATCAGAATGATCTAAAAATCAAATGACCTAACAGTTGGAAGTAGCCAGAGTTCATAGAAGCGCAAAACCAAAACCTTGACCAATCGCGGATGTCATCGTTAAAATTTTCAAAGCAGACAAGACAATAGAGGAAACAAATATCCATGTTCACTAACAGACCAACCATTGAATGCAAAACCTTCACAGTCAAAGGAATGACAGATATAATAGTCATCACGTAAAAAAAACTATTACCTTCCAATCATTAGGACCCATCTGGGCAGGAGGAATGCCCAAAAAGTTCAAATACTCTCATAACAGCTCCAAAACTGGGAAATGAAAGCAGAAGAAAACATGCACAAATACAGTGCAATATATCCAGCCTTTAGATTATAAGGGTTGTCATCCTGTCCATGCAGGATAATCTCGAGGTCGGGTCACAGATTATAATAAGAACAAAGACTGTCCACGTCGCTTGAGAACCTTTATTGGGAGAATAATGAGCCTCACACAGAGCTAGCAATTTACCACTTAGTTTATCACCAACAGACATTGTTGAAGCATATAAAAACAGTAAAAATAAAGAAGGCGAGGGAATAAGCGAACCATAATTTTAAAGGTAACGTAAAGAGAGAAAACAAATTCGTCACATCTCATTTTATAGAGCCGAACAATGAAGGGACGACTCATGGGACAACGTGCGAGATATAATGGCTATGCGAAATCACAAAAATGTGCGCAAAAATGAACGTGCAAGCAAAAAATTGAGACACCAATCCGCAAAAAGTTACTGACAACATTAAATACAAGGCAATGATGAAAACGAAAGGAAATAGAGCATCCATCAAGAGGACAACGCCCAGTGTATTGGATAAGTTCATAAAATTCAAGAAGAATAAGGTCAATTACAAAGGCTTAGACCAAGGCCACCAACGAAGAGACATAAACAAAGTTCGAACCCAGGCCCGAACGAATCAAAGTCCGAATTCAGGCTCGACACGAGTTCTCTCATAAAGAAGATAAACGTTGCACCAAAAAGAGTCGTGGAGGGAGTTACGCCTCCACGAACGCATCTTCATTAAGGAGGAGACTGTTACGAGAAACACTTCATTCCTTTGCGCTTCACATGCTTCACGCAAATAATTAACTGCGACCATTATAAAAGGTAAAGAAAACATTCAACACATATATGCAACTTTAATTGAGTTTTGTCCATATTTACTTTATCATTTCAACAAAGTTGCTAACTTAAGCATCATAATGTATTCGGTCACAAAAAATGTGGTCATTGGCAGTCAACATTTGTTTTGCATGTCAAACTCACAAGATGATATTTTTGGACGCATCAGGTAGTATGGGACAATAAAAGATGGGGCGTTAAAAAGTCGTTGCCTTTTAATTTAGCCTTACCACTGATCGTTATAGAACATAGCTTGGTCTGTGGTGCGAATAGCGTGATCCTCCACCTGAGCTCGTTTAAAATGAAAACTCTTTCGTTCTCACACTCAATTCTCTCTCTAATGGCGTCGTCACAAATCGCCCACGAGTCGTCAGATTCCGACGAGGATCTCCGTCACACAGATCTCGAGGACACAATCTTCAAGGCCTACCTACAGATCACAGGTGGGTCGTCTCCCGATCTCTCGAAGATCCAATCGTTTCTAGCGTCCTCCAGATCCGGCGCTCTCTCTTGCCTAATCTGTCTCGAACGAGTCCGACTCACCGATCCCACCTGGTCTTGCAACAAGGGTTGCTACGGCGTCTTCCATCTCCTCTGCATCCAAAGCTGGGCGCGCCAAGCCTCCGATCTCGCAGCCGAGCGAGCCGTCGCTCGTCTCTCTCGCGAACATTTCCCACTCGCAGCCGCTCAAGCCCTAGAGAATTCGAATTGGAATTGCCCCAAATGTAGGGTGGACTACTCGAAAACCCTAATTCCCAAAACTTATTTATGTTTCTGTGGAAAATTGGAGAACCCGCCGAGTGATGATCCGTGGGTTCTTCCGCATTCTTGCGGAGAAATCTGCGGTCGCTCGCTTAGGCATAATTGTGGACACAATTGCTTGTTGTTGTGTCACCCCGGACCTTGCCCTGCATGCCCAAAGCTTGTGAAGACGAAATGTTATTGTGGGGGAATTGAAGATGTTCGTCGTTGCGGGTTTAAGGACTTCTCTTGCAATGGGGTTTGTTCGAAATTGCTCGATTGCGAGGTTCATAGATGTTTGGAGACTTGCCATCAAGGGGAGTGTCCGCCTTGTCGATCAAAGGGGGTGTATAAATGCCAATGTGGGAAGACTAAGGAAGAAAAGGAGTGCTTTGATAGAAATTTCAGGTGTGAGAACCCTTGTGAGAAGCCACTTGAATGTTGTAAGCATGTTTGTGAAAGGGGATGTCATCCGGGTTTGTGTGGAGGATGCCCTCTTCAGGGGAAGAGAACTTGCCCCTGTGGGCAGAGAGTGCACGAAGGGGTTGCTTGCGATGTTGTATTGCCTACGTGTGGATCGACCTGTGATAAGATGTTAAGCTGTGGTCTTCATAGATGCCCAGAGCGGTGTCATCGTGGACCTTGTGTTGAGAGTTGTAGAACTGTCGTTATCAAGTCTTGCAGATGTGGAAGCTTGAAGAAACAGGTAAATTCTCAATGCCATAATCCAGTTGATATTTTCAGCTTGAAAGCAAAATTAACATTGCCTCATAGACTAGGATCAAGGGACTCAAGTTTTCAATGATTTATTCAAATTCATTACTCTTAATCCCAGAAGCATTCAATCTATTACAACTATTCAATTTCAACATGTAATTTTAGAACATTTTTATGGAGTTAGAACTAGAGGCGATTTTACCTATGATGAAATCCAAGAACATTTTTTTTTTACTTATGTGATGACATCGAGTCCTTTGACCCTAGCCCCAATTTAATTTAGGAAAAATTTGCTCTAAATTTGTAATAGGTTCCTTGTTGTCAAGATTTAGCATGCGAAAGAAAATGCCTTCGGTTACGCGATTGTGGGCGCCATGCATGTAAAAGACGTTGTTGTGATGGAGATTGTCCACCTTGCTCAGAGGTGTATGTCACTGTTTTTCTTACTTGCCTTTTTTTTCTTCTTCCCTTTCCTCATTTTGTGAGCCTTTAGCATAGTCATGACTTAAACTGTTATTAAATTTTCAGATTTGTGGGCGGAAGCTTCGATGTAATAACCATAAATGCCCTTCTCCATGCCACAGGTATGCTATTTTCATAGCATGATGCATAAAAGATGTTGTGCCACCACCTGATTATATTCTTGGCCAAAAGATATTACACTCTCATGCCACAAAACATATGACATGCAAGTGGTTGAAGGATTCACATTTTCTATCCAATATTCCAATTACAATGGATGATGAAAAAGTGAACTCCATAAATTGCACAAATATGTAATTAGACTTCATACGAAGAAACTATACCTACAAGCAATTTTATTGACACCCAAAAGTTGATTCTCATAATAAAAGAATATTCATATTGCATCTGATAGGATGAAAATAGAGATGCGACAAATCCGAAAATTCAGGATACAGATAGAGTTAGGATACACCACTTAAGTGATATATAGTTCCATGTTTTTATCACTATATGTACGCATATGATTTATGAAATTTATAGCTATTTATAACTTATAATTTTGGTGCTCGCAATCAGTAGGGGCAAAGGCAAAGGCAAAGGCAGTGGTGGTACAATTTGGTAGTAGTAGCAATAGACCAATAGCATTGGTGGAGTTTGAAATGATAAGATAATAAAATGCATAAAAAAAAGCCAAGACATACACTCTTTTTACAGGATGTTGATTTTCCTCCTGTTTTGGGTATACCAATTTCTCACGGATTCTTGTAATTTTCTTTCTAAAAAAGGGGTTGAAACTTTTGTCCTTTTCACAAGAGTATATACGATTGGCAAAAGCTTCAATCTTTAAAGTTTCATTTGATGATTTTTTTCCAGGATGGTGACTATAAAACTTTTGTAACTTTTGCACTTTTTTTTATTTTTTTATTTTTTGTAGAGGTTCCTGTGCTCCTTGTCCACTGATGGTGACTATTTCATGTGCATGTGGTGCAACGCGTTTTGAGGTTAGTTCTTGCATGCTATTAATCTTATACTAATGGGAAAAAAATTATTCCTTGTTGCAGAAACACTAAAATCATTTAGCTTTATGATGAAATGTTTCACTACCTTATGCTTGTAGAGGGAGGAAACATATAAGCTATTGTATAATTGTTTTGTAACTCCAATTGCACTGCCACATCTTTTCCTCTATGTATTCCTTTCATAGCATAGACATTATTTAGTACTATGTAGTTTGTGTGACCAGGTATATAATTCAGTCGGTAGGCTTGATGAACTCACTTAATCGGTTTGTTCAATCGGATAACTTCCCAAGTCATGCCCTCTCATCTACAAGTACCTCTCATGTACTACTGTGACTTGCATCCCTCTTAGACAAACTTTTCCTTCTCATTCATTGCCGGGTTCTCATGGAGCTCACTGGTGCTCCATGCAAGTGTTACCACTAAATTGTAGCTAACACAATTTCGTTCGGTTGGCATCTTTGATCATGACTAGTAGGCCTTTGATGATTATTGAATCACTCCAAGGCCACCTTAGGCTACACATTTATTCTTTATATTAGACTCCTTTGGCTATCAAATCAATCCTTGTGAGACAATTGCATTGCTAATGCTTTCTACTTTATTTGTTGTTGTTTCTTTGAGGTGCTTCCCTTTTTGTTTTTGTTGATTTGTTCAATTCCTATGTCTGCCACATTGAAGCTGGTACCAGAATCTTGTATTCACTGTTTTTCTCTCGTAAAGAGAATGCTTTTTTGAAATTATAAATATGCTTCATTAGTGTCTCATTAGGTTTGCTTCTTCTGTGTCACGTTTCTTTTCATGTCAGGTTCCCTGTGGCACTGAAAAGGAGCAAAAGCCTCCAAGGTGTCCTAGACCATGTGACATTACTCCTTTATGCAGGCATGGATTAAGTAGCAAGGTACTCCATGTGGTTGTTTGCTCCTTATTGAAGCTTGTTATCATACTTTTGCTGTAGCATGTATAGAAACTAAATATTTGTTAGATCCTTGTTTTGTGTTGTTTTAGTTGGCCTTGTAATTCTTCTCAATCAATAGAGTTTGATCTATTCTCCAATAAGTGGAGGAAAAAAGAGTTTTGCTTCTATGTCCCCTTGAAGTTTTGAAAAACCTCGATGTTAATTTTTTGAGCTTCAACCTTTCATAATAGTGAGAACTACGACATTACTTCTGCAATGCTATTGTATATAGCATTCTTTTGGAAGCATGTACACGATGTTCCTCCAATAATGTTTGTTGCTTATTTTTCTCCAGCCACATAAATGTCACTATGGAGCTTGTCCTCCTTGTCGGCTTCTTTGTGACGAAGAGTTTCCATGTGGACATAAATGTAAACTAAGGTTTGTAGTTAACTGAGGATTTGCAGTTCAGTAATGTGATTAACCTTCTCCCCCTTTGTGAGTGTCGTCTCTTTTATCTTCAGGTGCCATGGTTCTAAACCTGCTCCTAAGCCTGACTTCACTTTGAAACCAAAAACAAAGAAGTCAAATCGGCTGCCAGAATGTACCCCAGGGTCATCATGCCCTCCGTGTCCTGAACTAGTTTGGAGACCATGCCTAGGCCAGCACATTGGAGAAGAAAGGATGGTGAGTTGATAATTTCCTTGCAGGAGTAATTCAAAGATTGAATGTCTAGTAGATCTAGTTCCTCAGATTTCCTGTTTTTGTGTGTGTTTTTTTTAAAAAAAAATTATTTATTTTAAATTAGAATATCATTGACATGCATTTTGGTTGTTTGCTTTCAGATGGTCTGCTCTGATAGAGCAGTATTTCCGTGTCAAAACCTGTGTGGTAACCCTCTTCTTTGTGGCAATCATTATTGTACAAAAACTTGCCATGCTTTGAAGAGCCAGATCCAAACATCAGGCCTACACATAAGAAGCGAGCCTTGTGAAGAGTGCCATCTGCCATGCCAAAAGGTTGCTTATAATTTTGTATTTGTTGGTTCATTTCTTTATGATGCTTGTGTTAACATCCCCTTCCTGACCAAAGTCTCTGCTCCAGTTAATAACTATAACAAAGGTCAATTGAGTCTAGAAAGTAGAAACCAATACATATTGCTGATCTATCGATATCATTGTATGTAGCTCGATGGACACATAAGGCTCCTTTGAATCCTCTAAATTTGGATCTGTATTTTGGGGTATGCCTGTTGATACAAGACTCTTTTTTGGGAACTTGAAGTTTAGAGCGGAATTTAGAAGGTTTCTAATTTTGTTCTCTGCTTGAAATAAATAAACTCTTTTATGGGACAAAAAAAGTAACATGAAAATACTTTCTTATTGGGAGTAGGTTTCTTTGTTTGGTTAAAACAAGAAAGTTTTCCTCGAGGGAAAAAGAAAGTAATATGGAAATATTTTCCTTTTAGGAGGAGGCTTTCATTATTTAGTTAAAACAAGAAAGTTCTCTGTGGTATTTTACCATTAGGTTTTCCTTGTTTGGTTCAAACAAGAAAGTTCTCTTTGGGGAAGGAAAGTAATATAGAAATACTTTCTCATTAGGAGTAGTTTTTCCTTATTTGGTTTGGATTTGTTTAGTATATATATAGTGTAATTGTATGTAGGTTTTAGACATCCAGAAAAATAGCATCTCAACGAGTTTGTTATTGATAGAGTGTTACCTTTGTTTATTAATAAGAAAAGCAAAGGTTGTGTCAAATTGTTTTTTCGTTTATTTTTTCGCATATACTCTGAATCGGCTTTCAATTGAGATGGAAGGCGTGGAGGTTTTAGAGTGAGATTTTTCGATATCTAGGATCTATAATTAAAAAATGGAGCTATTGTAGTAGAAGATGTTGACCATAGGATTAAAGCTGGTTGGACAAAATGGAGAATTACGTCAGGAGTATTATGCGATAGAAGGATGCCTGCAAGGTTAAAAGGAAAATGCTATAAGACAATTGTTCGACTAACTATGTTCTACGGTTCAAAATGTTGGGCTACTATGAGACAACATACACATATGATGGAGGTAGCCGAAATGCATATGTTAAGATGGATGTGTGTAAAACTAGAAAGGATAAAATTAGGAATGAAAGAATTAGGAGATCCTTAGGTGTAGCATTCAGAGAGGACAAAAAGACAAAATTCGAGAAAGATGTTTAACGTGGTTTAGTCACATGTGGAGGAGATCAAACACGACGCCAATTAGAAAATGTCTATATTGGCAAGTTAATGGAGGGTGTAGACGGAGGGGACGACTGTTGAAAACTCGGATGAAGGTGATGAAGGAAGACATCCTTGAGTTTGGATTAGGCGAAGATGTGTGGGAGGACCGCATTGCTTGGAGAACCAAAATACGTGTAGCCGACCCTGAGAGTATCGGGAATGGGCTTTGATGATGATGATGATGATGATTCTGAATTGACTGCCTATCAAGTGGTATCAGAGTAGGTCTCACCACCCTTGGGAGATCTTGTGGTGTATGGTCTTGATGCGCAAACAGTACAAGAGATTCAAAATTATTCTCAACACGTTGCGTGAGCATTGATTGTCAAGATTGAAGAAGATGACAAAACATAAAGGTGATGCAGAGCGGGACAAAATTGCAAAGCTGGGACAAGAAGTGAAATTGTTGAGTTGTACCTTTGAGAAATTTATGGGAGACTTGGGAGAGAGGTTGGAGCCTCAAAAGAGTGTGTTCATGAGAGTATTATAATCTTATAAGATAGCAAAGGTTGGAGCTTCGTTTGTTCTTGAGAAGTTGGGGCCTCAATAGAGTCTGTTCTTGAGAGGTTGGAGCCTCGAGAGTTTGTTCTTGAGACGATGAAATCATTGTTCTAATAATATAGTGAAAAGATTGAAAAAATTATGATTGTGATTGTCTTTTATTATTATTTTTTCTCATTTAGCTTCGAATCATTCCGCGTGTCACCTTGAAGACCATCAATCCCTTCAGTCTCCTCGATTTTGATGGTTAGTTTTCGGTTCCAACCCAAGTTATCTTAAAGCGTAACTACAACTGTGCTTCTCACTCAATCAAGTGGGAGAGGAAAGAAGTGTGCCTAATTTTATGCAAAGGATATATTCTAAAAGATTAATGTTATTGATTCATTATATATATATATATATATATATATATATATATAGAGAGAGAGAGAGAGAGAGAGAGAGAGAGAGAGTCTGATTGTTCATTTATTTTCTTTGATCCTGCATCCAAGTTCATTTCGATAAACTCAAAACCTCTTCATTGCTTATTATTAATATAATAGGCTAATTAATTCTACTTGATGATTTTAAAGAAACCACACTTTTATATGTTTCTTGTCTCTGTAAAAAAGAAGACATTGCTTTTGATAGAAAAAAATGTTATTTCTTTCCTTGCAGAAGTTGGATGTCAAAACGCAGTCAATTCTTGTCTCTGTAAAAAATGTTATTTCTTTCCGGTGTCAATCACTTAGTCAATTCTCAAGATGTTAGCGATTTATTTTTTGAGCAGGCATTTTGTTTGTTTATCACTAATATTGGCAAGTTTACCCATTCACAACTGCCAATTTATCACTATATCACAAAATTTTGAATCATAGTTGTAAATACGTACAGGGATTGAGATAAATCTTGCAGTAAACTCTGCTATTCTTATGTTTCTTATGAAAGTCAATATTATTCTTTTAGGAGAGGGAGCTCAAATGTCCGCATCCTTGCCCGCTACCGTGTCATCCTGGAGATTGTCCACCATGCAAAGTACTTATCAAACGGTCATGTCATTGTGGTTCCATGGTCCATGTTTTTGAATGCACATACTTCAATAGCTTGCCTCGAGAGGAGCAACTAACTGTTCGTTCATGTGCTGGGCCCTGCCATAGGTAAATGATATATCTTTCCTGTATAGTTGTATGTTTTTTAAATGTTTGCAATGTCTGTTAAAATGGTGGGTGATTTAAGGAAAAACCATGTTCTGTACAAATACCGCAAGGCTTTCATATTACCTGCACCCGGGTCCTCGTCCTTGTCCAAGTTCTTCCTTGGTCCCCCCCACCCCAACACACAAAAAAAAAAAAAAAAAAAAAAAAAAAACTATCCCTATACCAACTGATGGCCCTTCTCAAGGAAAAGGAGGGCAAGTTGTAAGAAAATGTAAGGAAATTTTGTAGACGCATGCATTTAATGAAGCAATGGTAAAGAATAGTCAATTGGTAATTGAAGATTGGTGTTGACGATCCCAGGGATGTGTATATTTATAGTTTTCAGCAATTTAAGTAGCAGGCTTGAGAGTTTGGTTGGTATATTCTGATGCACTGTACTGAGATGAGATGTGTAACTTTTAGGTCCAAGGTTATGTTCATTACTTTAGTGAACTCACATCTTGTAGATCTTCAAAATATCTTATTGAATACAAAATCAATTCTTATGTCACGATCATTCTTGATACCTTTTTCATGTGTGAAAGTAGACTTTACTATCCTAGTGAATCTTAAAAGGAATGTTGATATAATTCCATATTTCACTGCTAATTTCTTACAGAGCTTTAACGTTATTGTTTGCAATTACACAGAAAATTACCGAACTGTTCCCATCTTTGCCCTGAGATCTGTCATCCTGGTTCGTGTCCATCTCCTGACAAGTGCTTAAAAAAGGTAAAATACTGCTCCACCTAACCTGGTAATGTTTGAAAATTCTGTATGTCTGGCTCCAAATAATTGCATGTGGCAGGAATCTTACTAATATTGACTGTAATTAGCCCCTACTTTTAAAGCTTTGGGCTGATCTTTGGTGTGTGTTCGTGTATATAATCCTTCATCAGCTTTAGCAAGAGTTGTTTACCTTGCTAGCATCAATTTATTTTGAGAATTACCTAGTAATTGGATTCAAGTACTAAATGAAATTTTCCGAAACATGAGAATTTAATTAGACAGGGTAAGGCCCAATTTTGATGTTAAAGAAATACGAGAACTGTAACAGGTTAGGTAGAATTGGTTGAAGCAATGCTCACGTTGAATGTTTTACTTGATGAATCCTATTCCCAGGAAAGTGTGTTCGTGTATATAATCCTTCATCAGCTTTAGCAAGAGTTGTTTACCTTGCTAGCATCAATTTATTTTGAGAATTACCTAGTAATTGGATTCAAGTACTAAATGAAATTTTCCGAAACATGAGAATTTAATTTAATTAGACAGGGTAAGGCCCAACTTTGATGTTAAAGAAATACGAGAACTGTAACAGGTTAGGTAGAATTGGTTGAAGCGATGCTCACGTTGAATGTTTTACTTGATGAATCCTATTCCCAGGAAAGTAATCTGTGGCTTTTTTCGAGAGCGTGATCATGGTCATAGATAAAGGTCACATTCTTATGTTTCTCGTAAATGCGGGATTTGAATTCTTTAGAGATTGAAAATGTCAACCTTGATAGTTCTATTGGTAGATTCTTATGGAAAATGTCCTCCATGCCATTTATCGGACTCTATGCAAGGAAAGAAACAACAGAAATTTCAACAAGGCTATAGAGTGAAAAAGATTGGCTATGGAAACTCTGGTACTTTTGTACATACATTAGGGGAATGTTCCTCGACTTTAAATAAGAAATAGGCGGTCATCCCAGGGTCTGTTATTCTTTGCCATCGGTCTCTTATAAATGTTATAATGGATGTTTTACATATTTTGGTCTTATGTATGCTCTTTTTGTTTTCTTAGGTTAATGTTCGTTGCGGGTGTCAGAACTTGAAAAAGGAGTGGTTATGTCAAGACGTTCAAGCAGCATATTGCAATTCAGGTCGTGATCCCAAAGATATATCAAAAAATCGGTTTGGTAGTGGATTACTTCCTTGCAATTCAGAATGTGCCAAAAAACTTAAGGTTGTAGAGTCAGAGTTGCAGTTGCGTAAACCTAAAGTTTTAGAGGTAAGATTTCTCTACACTGGTTGGTATTTTTACTTCAACTCTAATTGTTTAATCGCTTTGCTTGTTTGGAAATATTTAATATTGATTTTAATTTTTAATTTAGATGCAACTATATTCTATCAATAAAATATCTTATAGCTATGGAATTATTTGAGATTGTTTCTGACCAAAACTGGATATGACCTCATACTAGAGTGCATGGGACTAACATGACTGACTCTGTTATTCATTCCAAGCGAAACCAGTAGTGCGGTTTACAAAGTAGCAAAATGTAAAATCTACTTCTTTTCAGTGATGTTGCATGGGAAGCTGTGCAGTTAAAATAACGTTATAACGCCGATATAACGCTTAACGGCGGTGAGCCGTTACGTTATGACATTATCACGTTATAGTATCACAGTTCCGATATAACGGCGTTATATGGCTGTTATTGAGATATCATTTTTTTCAATAACGTCATTTTAACGTTTTGTTATAATACATTACAAAAAATCACCCATTTCATTCTCGATCAAACCAATACCCAAGACTCATTGAAATTAGAAGGACCGGAGCTTGCAGTTGCCAATCGACAGAGAACTAGACCTCACCGTTTGACAAAAAACGAAAGAAAAAAGGAAGATAACGAAGAATCGATCGCACTCTCTGTTGAGATCTCACTCTCATATGAAGGGAAGATTTTTTTATTATTGTTTTTTTTTAAATTTAATTTTATCAACATGATTTTACTTTTTTTTACTCTATAATACATTAATACTTTGTGGGGTATTAAAAAAATATTTAAAAACTATTCTGTTATAACCTATTACGCTCTTGGACCATTATGGGTCCGTTATCCGTTTTAACTGCATAGATGTGAAGATAATGGACATAACAAAATTTAACATGTATCTGCTTCAGTGATATTTCATGTGCATGGTGCATCTCATAGTAGGCATTTTATTTCTAATTTGTATCAAATTAGATCATAAAGCTCACACCTGAAATGCCTGACATTCCTGGCTAGTTGTATAATTCTTAGATTTATGATCAGGGTATATATAGTCAATTCAATACTGCTGCAGTTTTCTCCAATGCATTTACATTTGTTACTTGGGCGATAGGTGACCAACTTAGCTAAACTCTAATAATTCCCTTTTTTTATTTTTTGCCTCTACAGAGTAAAGAGGCTGATGCTGAGAAACCTCTATCTAAGCGCAAAAAAAGACGCGAGCGGGTACAAGAAGCCAAGCAAGTCTCGATGCTGCAGGTCAGGTTATTTATTTATTTGACCCCAGTCCTTGTTATTTTGGTTAACTTATTTTTTTGATGCTTCCAATTTTCAGACAATCAAGGCAACACTGCGGCGGAGTTTTATATTCATTTCAATAATATTATTCCTAATCATTACCCTATGGTACGGGTACCATGGTCTTCTTATGCTCTCTGATTGGATGAATGAGGTTGAAGAAAGAAAACAGAAGAGAAGGTTTCCTGGAATCTAATTATTTATCCTAGCAATGAGTCTGCTGTAGAACAATAGAGAACATAAGGTTAATGGTGTTGTCATGGCCCAAGGGGTTAAATTTTTCTGGTCTTTATATTTTCTGAGGATTGTATAATGATGCATTGTTTTGAGGCCGAACATTTTTTTTTTTTTTCTGTATTCAATTATCAATAAGGTGGGAGGCATCATTGATGACATGAAACAGTGAATCATTGATACTTTAAACAAATGTATCCATAGGCAGCTTCATGAGGAGGCTCATTTTGGTTTTCTAAGCAGATGCCCAATTACCAACAATTTCTTGTAGAGGCCTCCAAACTAATTTCAAGCTCAGTTAGTTGAATGTGTCTGTATGGTCACAGGACGATCTGATGTGCCCCCCACGATGTACAAGTTCAAAATTTTCTGGTTTGCCGTCTGGCTTTATGTTTGATGGTCGCGATAAGACGATAAAATTTGATGCAAAACCAACCAAAAGAGTACTTTGGAAAAGGAATTGGCTGCAAAACCAACCAAAAGAGTACTTTGGAAAAGGAATTGGCCCTCCTCGTTCACATAAGTGGACTTGGCTGGTCGTTTTTATATTTCCCCACAAATGTTGTTGGACTTGTGATTTCACAAGTCTATCGCTAAGCTGGTATTCCATTGGCTAAGTCTCAAGTTCATCTTGCATAGTGTACAATGTTTACTACACACAATGCAACCAACATCAAATGCGTAATGCTTGGAGAAGAAACCTTGGAGAGCTACTAAAAACAACAATCCAGTGTGGTAGAATCAAGTTAGGGGACAAGAACTAGAAATAGTTTGTCGACTTGTCTCCAATGAAGAGGAGAATCAAGCAATCAACCATTTTTGGCTTGATTGACTTGGGAGTCATTTGAATTTGAAGTTACAATTCAGTGATTATGATTAGTTTCCAACCTGTATGTCCCCATGTGCTTGTAAACATCCACATCCATTATACAATCTTATACCCGTAGAAGAAGAATCAAACATTTATGGTGACAAAACTTAACCCTCAAAAGAGACGGAGAGAAAACACAAAACTCTACATAAATGAGAAACCGGTACAATAAACACACGTTCAAGTCCAACCCGATATAGTCCATGACCCACCACCACCACCCCAACCTAGAACTGTCGGTTCAGTTTTTAACCTAAATCGAAAATTGAACCAACTTGGTTGATATCAAAATCTTCAAATTGAATCGAACCAAACATTAAGAAAACTGAACCGATTTTAATTTATGTAAACCCTAAACTGAATCGATTGACGAAAATCGAAATAAACCAAATCGACCGATTAAATTAAATATTTGTATTATTTTCACATAAAATATAATATTTATTATATATATTCAATCGCTTTATTAAAATCACATAAAAACCAAAACCAATCCGATCAATTCAGTTTTGATTGATTCGGTCGATTTATTCAATTTTTGGTTCAACCCCACACCATATTGCTTCCTCCACCATCTCCACCAAAACCAATTAATAACACAATATATTTCCTCTCTTTATCTACTTTGAACATATTATGTTCTCTCAATCTCTCCCTCTCTGAAACACTACACTAATATCAACCCACCCTCCCTAATACAGATAATGTTCTAAAAAATGGCTCAGGCATTAGAGAAACGCCCAAATTAATGGCTGGGCAGGGTGGAAAAAAGGGTAGGCGGGTTCTGGGTTTAGTCTGAGCGTTTTTTTTTTCCTAGTTACAAAAATTTATGTGAGCAATGAGTTGAGATTGGTTGTTCTCAGGCCGACGAAAGAGGATGCTGAGACTAATTTGAATAAGGTTGATTGTGTTCTTATTTTATTTTATTTTTCCCTTTTTTGAAAAGAAACAAATTTTTTTTATTTATTCAGTATATGTCTGAATGTGGTAAAGGATGATAACTTAATAGAATTCTCAACGAATTTACCGATAATTTTAGTAATGTAAATTTTATCAAACATGACTAAAGTCATTAATGCAATTTGAAGAAAAATAAAAGAGTATGTTTGGATATTTGTTCACAAATTCAACTTTGTATAAAGTACCTACCATGACCAACTTCAATCATTTGAGTTTTAATAAATTTTGTTCATAATTATTAATTTTTTATTTTTATTAGACATCCGCCTAAGAATAGGTTTATTAGACATCCGCCTAAATCCATGTGAGTGTTAGGTACTTGCTCCCCGGCCGCCCACCACACAACGCTTTCTAGAACACTGCTGTTATCAAGTACTCTCTCAAAGTCTAATACATCATGTGGGAGGATGGTAGTTGGCATCTCGACCCTACATGTGTTCTCTTCTTGGGCTCATCTATACACTCATGTAGCTCAAAAGTCTACCTGATGTTATTTGTTTCAGGAATTCTAAATGTCGAGGAAGCCAGCGAGGAAATCAGCGAGGGAGGGAAAGAGGGAAGGAGGAGACCGTCCATCTCCTTTGGAATGCGTGCATGAAAAATGATGACACACATCACGAAGGGGATGGACGGTCCCCTCCTTCCCTCTCTCCCTCCCTCGCTGATTTCCTCGCTGGCTTCCTCGACAGGTAGAAGCTCTCTCTTTGTTTATGCTAACTCTACCCCAACTTTAACTTAATTTTCAGGTAAATAAAAGTAGCTAAATCAAGTTGTTATTTTTGGTTGCCCAAATTCCTAACATGAAATATTATACATACAGCTTGTAAACATATCCAAAAGGACTTGAAGCTACTTTCATGTTAGACCAAGTTTTCTTCAAGACCAAACTTTTTCTATACATTACACACACACACTGTATCTTATCGCAATTTGCGGCAAAATCGTATCGATGAAGGCCAACCTTCTCTTTCACGCACAGTCTATTGTGGCTTGTGGAACGCCTTTTCTGACCTGTTCTGATGACAATTCAAAGTTCTTCGCTTCCATAATTGAAAGATAGCAAAAATGTAATTCAAACATCAGTATTTGACTAATGAGACCATGATTTAAACTTTCCAAAAAAAAATAAAAAAATTCAATTGATGAGCAAAATCTAGAATTGATTTCACTTTTTTGAAAGGTAAGCAGAGTTTTTATAAGATCTCAGAATCCCATAACCTAGTGGTATCATCCGCCAAGCTCTAACCGTTGAGCTGTCATATCATTGGCCATTACTTTTGTTCCTTGTTTCGTGCTACTCGAAAATAATGGAAAATGTAGTACTGGAAATGCTACCGTGGCTGTCATCACAAAGGGCGAGAGCTCTTTCTAGATTAATCACAATGTCTGTCATGCAAGGCCGCTCCTTCCCTTCCATATTAACACAATGTATTGCAGTGTAGGCCATCAACTCAACCGCTTCGGCCTCCTTCATCTCAGGTGGCCCAACTCTTGGATCCAACACCTGTGTCAGCTCCCCTGTCATAATCCTCTGCTCCGCGAAGTCTACTACACTGACCGGTGATCCCGATCCCCCCTCTTCTTCGTTTTTGAATAGCGCTTTTTTGCCAGTTAACAATTCCAATAGTACTACTCCAAGACCGTAAACATCACTCTTGGCAGTTAACACATTCAGTCCATAGTACTCAGGATCCATGTAACCAACTGTACCAGCTACCTTGGCTAGCATTTGTTCGCCGTCTAGTTCCGGACTCATTAAGGATAAACCAAAATCAGAAACTCTAGCAACAAAATTTGAATCCAACAAGATGTTGGAGGATTTGATATCCCTGTGGATTATAGGTGGAACTGCATAACTGTGAAGGTATTCAATCCCCCTTGCCGCGTCTAATGCAATCTTGATCCTCCTTTTCCATGAATTCACAACACTGCTAGTTTTATCAACATTGTTCTTCGAATGTAGATGGTCATAGAGTGATCCATTTTTCATGTACTCGTACACCAAAAGCCTCTCATCCTTCTCATCACAGAAGCCTACTAGCCCAACTAAATGCTTGTGGTGGAGACGGGATAGGAAAGCTAATTCAGATTGAAACGCGCTTTCCTTCTCCTCCTGAAACTTCTTGGTTTGTAAACCAGTATCTCCGCCTCTCTTAATTGCAACTTCACGACCATCTGGAAGCTTTCCTTTATAAACTGTCCCAAAGCTACCAGCTCCAATTTTGTTCTCCCAGGAAAAATTGTTAGTAGCAGCAGCTAGTTCCGCTAGGGTGAATTCCTCTGCCCTATCCGTGTGCTTAGACGAGGTTCCACTCCTTAGGCGCCTCATCGCCCTAGAGCTCTGGCGCCTTATGGTAGAAGACCTCGAATACTGAGGACTAAATAGACCACTTCCCACTGGGGCATTATTAGAATTGTTCCGATTGATTGTAGGCTGAACTGAATTGTGAACTTTTTTGTGATTACAACAACAAACCCCAGTCCAAATGCAATACACAACAGTACATAAACCGGCAAAAATTCCAAATGATCCAACAATTGCAAAAACTAATAAACCTCTATTGTTCTTCCTTTTCCTAGTAGGCGAAAATGGTGTCACCGGTGGTGGTGGTGGTGGTGACAACGGTAATGGTGGTGGGGATGGTTGAATTTCAGTAACACAAGGTTTGCAAATATTACCAGAACCAGAACAAAGACTCAAAGAATTAATATAAATACTGCAACTACATGAAGTTTGAGTACACGAACCCGGAATAATCTTTGGTAATGGAAGATCCAAAGAACTCGAATTCCCATTCGAAGTCCAACCAGGTCCCCAACAAATCACAGACAAATTCCTTGTAGTCAATCCACATGTAAAATTCAATCCAACAGCTAATGACTCAAAAGAAATCCCATCAACCACATTGGTTGAATAACTTGAATCTCCCCAACAAACCACAGATCCATTCAACATCCGAATTGCGCAACTATGATTCACTCCCAATGCCAACCCGGAATACTCGAAAGGGGTTGAAGCATTTGGCACATTCAACTGTCCTGAATCATTATTCCCTCTGCAAACCAAATACCCAGTGAAATTCACTCCACAAACATGAGAATCACCAGCTACCAAACTGAACATTAAAACATTCGCAAATTGTGTCTCAATGTCTCGAGCAGTAGAATTTCTAATCCCCCAACATCTTACAGTCCGATTACTCATCAAAATCCCGCAAGAAAAACCTCTTCCTGATGAAATCGATCTAAACGAATCGTCCACCGATAAATACCGATTAATAGCATCAACTCTAGCACCTCTAACCCCTCTCCACCAACACCTGGAATCCCCTGTTTCGTTCTGTATAGCACAAACCTGATAATCCCCGACCGTCAGATCCCTCAGTCTGACGGTCTGGTTATTGTAAACCCGTTTTATCGACGGGTTTTGATTAGAAGACCCATTTTTCCAATCCCAGCAGAAGAAACTAAACCCATCAGATGTCAATCCGCAGAAGAAATCTCTGCCTCCTGAAATCGAAGAGTACGAAAAGCTCGGCTGGATTGCCACCCTCTGTCCTCCTCTGTAACATTCGATCCTCTGATTCCGATCTTCTGCTACAATCCCACACACTGTTTGGGACCCGTAACTCACAGCAATGGTTGAAGCTGAACCCAAGCCATTAACAAAGGTGGTGGTGGAACAGAAGAAGAAGATAACGGTAACGGAAATAATGGTTATCTCCGTCATCGTCTTCGTCATCTGAAGATGGGTTTGATCGAGAAGAAGAGAGTCTTTAACTTCATTGGCGGAGAGACAAAGCAAAGGTTTTGAAAATTTCAAATTTTTATTTGCAGAAACAGAGAGAGAGAGAGACCGAGAGATCTACGAGGAAAGTGTAGTTCGCGTGAAAAGGGATTTAGATATGATAATTATAAATTAAGGTTTAATTTTGTAATTAAAAGTTCATTAACGGCGGCGGAAACAGAGTGACTGTGTGAGAGAGAGAAGAGAAGAAAAGTGAAGAACAGAGGTTTTGTGACGGTTGTTTACGTGGTCAAATGTGACGAAAGAGTGGAGAAAAGACAACAGAGTCTACTTTGGAGACCATCTGACCAACTAAGTTGAAAATATTGTAATAAGATCCTCAGGATGTGTGGATATTATGGCAAGAGGCTCCTCCGATTGCTTGCTGAATGGAAAATCGTTCTTTGCATTGTTAAGATTGATAGTGGTATGAGACATTTTGATATTGTACTGTGAGCCAGTAAATATATCTCAAGAAATAACATATTTCTTCGATTTTTAGTAATTTACCTTTGGAATCTGATACTGATAAATTGATCAAAGGTTGACGTCTGACAAAGAGGTTTATTGTGTATTAGATATTGGGTAAAATAAATTTTGATACTCATTAAAGCCGTTATTGAATGTTGGCAACTTGGAATATATGGTTCATGGTAAAGGATTTGATTACTGAGTTATCTCATATTTTGAATGTTTGTCATTTATCTAATTGTAAATTATGTTTTATTATGTTGAAAATTTTGTTGAGATTGATAATGGCAGGCGTGTTCATAATATTTTACTAGAAGTTAGTAAATTTGATCTCAAATAATTACCATATTTTTCTAATTCATAATAATTTATTTGGAAATTGATGGTGAATTGATCATAGGTTTTATGTTCTTAGTGATAAATTGAATACACTACTTTATTGTTGAGAAAGGAGTTTCTTTGACCTTGAATGAAATAAATGTTATTCTTTCAACATAAGTCATTATCAAATTTAAAACGGAGAATTCTTCATTCCTTATTGGGAATATTCTAATAAGCAAAGAAAAGTAGCATTCTAGTTTGAGCAGTTCTACGGTGCCTGGTCCATGTTTGGATGGTACTAGGCACGTGTAAATTGATGATGTGACAACTCAATCCATGTGCAAGACTTTCAAACCTTGAAAAAAAAACTGAAAGAGTTAGGGCTCAAAAACACAAAATCAATAAGGCTCAAAACGAACGGCGAAAGGTTCCACTCCCACCTCCCGTCACCAGTCGTCTTCTCCCACCTCCCGTCACCGTTCGTCTCTTTCAAGGTTTGCCATGTCACCAATTTACAGATGCTTAGTATCATCCAGGCATAAACCAGGCACTCTCGACTCGACAGCGTAGAATTTTTGTTCTATTTTTGCTATTTGCAACTGTTTGGCAGTCATTGTTATTATTTATTAAATAAATGCACATAATAAAATGACAACCCATTTATATTTTATAAATTAGTGAGCATTATTGGATAATACATCAAATAAATAATGTAGTTTAAAGTATTATTAGCATAGAGCCATAAAATAGGATTTTTGTTCTGAATTGTAAAAAACTCTATGTTTGCAACAATGATGAAACAAGTCCTTCTATCAATCTATCTATATATTCTTGACCTTTTTTTTGGCATGTCTTCTTGAAAAGTTGAACATCAGGTCTTCAAGCTATCATTGTTCCCATTTCTAGGATGACGAAGGGTAGAGAGCTTGACCTGACGTCGACCTAACGCTCCTGACATGGCTCTCTAGAATTTGGGATTGTTTTTTCCAACAAAGTTTGCAATGTTTTAAGTTTTGGCAGAAAATAATGATTTCAATTTCCTGCAGTAGAGTAGAGAAACTCT
The DNA here is from genome assembly GCA_963556465.1 of Berberis vulgaris. NCBI lineage: Eukaryota > Viridiplantae > Streptophyta > Magnoliopsida > Ranunculales > Berberidaceae > Berberis > Berberis vulgaris. The sequence goes on from OY747135.1 coordinate 4,193,637, forward strand.
CATTTAACTTTACTGTTTAGGAAACTTACAATAAAAAGGGAAGACTGTTTCAACCTTGAATCAATGTATTTCAATTTTGAATAAAAAATTCTTAAGAGTTAGGGCCTAGCGCAACCCCTAGCGCCAAATTCGCGCCAGGGGAGGCTTCCCTGCATATTTTTATGAGAGAGATCTCCTCAAGATCTTCTCAAAAACTCATTAAGAACTTTTCAATAATTCAATAACTCCTCAAAATCATCTCAAGAACTCAAGATCTCCTCTCTCTCTCCTAAAAATGTGTAAGAGAGCCTCCCCTAATGCGGATCTGACGCTTGGGGCCTGACACTCTAGATAACATTAAGTTTGAATTGGAGCCATTGTTTTACCAATACCCTTAAGGAGTTGAACTCTGTTAATTATTATGAATTTATGATTAATATTCCAAAATTTATGTTTTTGGTGAATTTTAGGGTCTGTTTGGTTGCATGAAATTTCTTGTGATATCTGCGTTTTTCAACAAAAAAAAAAAAAAAAAGATTTTTGGGCGGGGTGTACTCAGTAGAGGTGGTGGAGGCACATAGCCACCCACCCTTTAAGAGAAAACCGACCGACCCCCCTTTTCTTCTTCTCTCTTTTCTTTTTTCTTTTTGTTCTTTTCGTTCCAATGAGCGCATCGAGCTCTTCGTCTTTTCTCCAGCCGATTTTCAGTGGTTTTGTGGATTTTTCTCCCCCAATCTCACCTCCTCCTCCTCATTTCTTCATCTCTTCTTTCCCCTCTTCATTTCTCTGATTTTTTGCAGAAAAAAAAAATCAGTTTTCACTTGGGTTGTTTTATTGGTTTCCATAGCTCCGATCAGACGTGGAGGGGCCCTGGTGGCGTCATTGGGGTCCTTAGAACCGACATGCAAGGTTGATTTTGGGGTTGGCCGAAATGTTTCAAAAAATCAGGGTGCATGTTTGTTTGGAGGGTTCTTCGGCGTTAATACGGGTTTTGGGTGCGTGGGTGACCCTCACATTCGTGACTCCGAGGGTTCTTAGACCCATTTCCGGCATGTTGTGCGGTTTGGAGGCGATTAGACCGGAGTAGGGAGGGTTTCGACGCGTTTTCGCCAAACTTTGGGTTGCGGCGGGGTGTTTGCCGAATTTTTATTGCCTGTAAGTTTTCTTTCCGTCATGCGTCGCTTGTAATGTATTTATTTTTTTTCAGTTTTCGGCTAGTTTACTCATTTTCGAGTCCGCCTTGCAGTTTTAAAAATTTCTGTGGTCCCGCATTCGTGGTTTTGCGAGTTAGGAGCTTCGACCGGTAGGAATTGGGTTTTGAAAATCCATTCCGCCTAGGTGAGTGGAACTATAATTTTTATTTTAAGAAATAAGTATTTGAAATCCTGAATTTAAGTTTTACATCATACCGTGAATTATGTATTGGGTTTTCTGAAAGCATGATATACTTGAATGAAATCGAATAGTGAAGGAATTTTGGTGTGATTAGGCTTTGGTGTAATGACATGAGACTTGTATGCTTTGTTTTCGAGTTTGCATAGTATGTCATGTTTTACCGTGGATTTCCGAGTCTTGAGCATGTATGATAATCGACTCGAATAAATTTATTGTGGTGAATTGGGTCATGTTGGGACCCTGGCATAGTCGTGGTTTTATAAAAATTGCCGAATTGTTTATGATTGCACGTCTGTTACCTTTGGTTATGTACAGACTCGTGATTTGTGCATGTGGATAGTAGTATAAGTGTCTTTACCCCGCTATAATGCCTGTTGTGCCGATGCTTAGGAGCTTGCTCGCATCGTGAGTTGGATGGTGCTTGAGATGACTCGCACCTGACATTGTGGACGCTATTGCATGTGGCAAGCTTGCTGAGGTGCGGTGAGCTCCCGCACACACTTGCCACTATAGAGTGCAGTAGGACAGGTCTCGGATGACGAGCTTTGGAGATTACTCGTTTTCCCTCCCAGCGCGCTTGAGTTTTATTGTGTTAGGTTGGTCGTGTTAGGCCAGTCGTTCGGGATGTTGGAGTTTGTATCCTGGCAGATGACACCCCATTAGGATACAAACAAGCTCGAAGTGGTACTGGTTCACGTTGTGGGATGTATCTGGGTGAGACACATTTGTAGGGTATGTGGATACCTACGATATGAGACACTTATACAAAATTTCACATAATTTTTTGTTTCAACCTGATTGCTATACCTAGGAGACTAGGAAGAACTATGAGATTGTATTTATTTTTATCGCTTGATATTTACCAGGTTTGAATCACGTGTAATGATCGGCATATATCGTAAACTGGTAGTTATTGTTGAATCTGAACTGTTTGTGTTGTTGCTTGAACTTAGAAATATTATCTTTAGAGACATGGTGTGATTTAGTCTTTAGAACTTGTTATTTATCATTTATTGTCTGGCATGAATTTTTCTGGTATAGTATTCCGTTATTTGTATTTAGTTCGCTCGCACCAGCTAGCTTTGTGCTTTGCTGACCCCGCAAGGGGTGTACTTCTATTGGAGTGCAGGTAGTGTTGGCGTTCTTGCTGATCGTGGCGCGTAGGCCCCGGTTTTCGTTGTAGGCGCGTTTTGTGCTTTTTGGTTGTGTCCACCTTGTACGGGTATGTTTTGCTTCCTCTGTGTTTCAGATGTACTATATTGCTATACTAGATGTTTGAATACTGGTTTTGTCGCTATGACTCTAGCGGGGCGAATCAAATATATTTATTTTGTTCAAACTTTAGCGTAGTTTTATTTCCGTTTGATTCTCGTATCAAGAATGTGTTATATTATGATGTTGTGGTCGGTCACGATCCGCCTGTTTTACGGGTTAGTTCATGCATCGGCACGCTGCGATTCCTGTGGCGGGTCGGGGCGTGACATTTGTTGAATTCGATTTTGATGCATACCCTTAGATTTGGATTCCCACGAGTAATGAGAAAACAATCTTATAAAAAATCGATTTTCTATTAGTAAATAGATAACCAAACAATGAAGATTTGCATAGCAAGGGAAATGAAACATACCCCTAGTTAGTTTGTTTATTCAAACGACTAACCAAACATACCCCTAGTTATTTTGTTTGAAAATATTAGAAAATCAGGTTTTTGCAATCAAGGCGACGTGGCGTAATCTTGAAAGAATAATGAAATTCCCAAAGTATTTATATGTATCTCACTCAAGGTTGAAAAAAACATCTTCTAATGATGTCACATCATCCTGGTTGTAGAACCTGATTCTCTAGTCTCACTCTATTTTGCAAAATTAAAAATCTAAATTTTGTGAAATATAAGATAGTTTTCAAGAAATTGAGACCATTATTGGGTTATGAGGAAAACACAAACACCCCATTAGATCATCAACCATAATCAGCAATTAAAATTTATCTAATAACATAAATTAATTAATCCAAGGTTGTTTTGGTGTAGTTTAACTTTCACATGACCAGTTACGGAATATTATTATGTTAGTATGCCACATTTTATTCATATAAATTATCATATTACGAACAATTTGTCTTTGTATAACCAAGTGAAATATACGCCGTTGAATGTAAGTATATCCAATGTATAAACAATTTGTCTTTGCTATCAATCAAGGTTTAGGAAAATCGAGCTTAGGTATTTGGTGCATCAAACGCCACTAATATATAATCCATGTTTGTATTATAATGATTTATGAAAAAATTATACATCAAAGTTTCAACAACTATATATGCTACAGCTACTAACTTAATTTTTTTTTTTTAAAATTTTGATAATTATTCTTATAATCATTGTGCTTTAACAATCATTTTGTAGTATTATGATTTAAAATGCACTTTGTCAATTGGCATGGCTAGCCTACCATAATTAATTGAGCATTATGTATCTATAAATGATCATCAGATGTTGCATTTGCCTTTTCATGTTGAAAGCCTTTGATGGAAATGAACCGATGAGTTTGAGGCTTGTCATAAAAATTTCCTTATCGCTTCCTATGACATGAAAAGGATCATTCATATTCCATTTCTAATAATGTCAATCTTGTTTATGAGGCTTTCTTTCAAATAAAATATTGTCGCAAAAAAAAAAAAAAAGGATGGATGACAATCAAAATCGACATGTCCAAAACTTATGACCGAGTTGAATGGTCATTTCTCCTCCAAATCCTTAAACAATTAGGTTTTGCTGACAATTGGATACAACTTATTGAACAATGCATATCAACATCCTCTCTGAGAGTACTTCTTAATGGTTCACCCCTTGAGACAATCAAACCCACTAGAGGTATTCGCCAAGGAGACCCATTGTCCCGATATTTATTCATTATCGTCGCAGAAGCACTTTCCCGTTTATTAGCTCGAGTTGAGGCTAATAGTGATCTTAAAGGTATCCAACTTCGACGATGTTCACCGTCCATTAGTCACCTTTTTTATGCAGATGACCTCTTGCTTTTCTGTAGAGCTTCACTTGCGGATGCTCATTTAGTCAAGGATATTCTTTCTGATTATTGCGAGGGCAGACAGTTAATCGATAAGTCCTATGTCTTTTACAGCTCTAATGTTCATCCAAAACATGCCAAAATAATTAACCGGATTCTTGGCTCTAAGCTGTATAACCCTAAGGACAAATATTTGGGTTCTCCTCTCATTCTGTCGAATAAGAAAACCATAGACTTCCAATTTCTGGTGGAAAAAATCAATAGCAAATTGTCCTCTTGGAAGTCTAAGGTACTATCTCAAGCGGGTAGGACTCTCATGATCAAATTTGTCATCAATTCCATCCCAGTTTATAATATGCAAACCTTTCTTCTTCCAACTTCAGTCACCACTCAAATTGACAATCTGGCTCGTAATTTCTGGTGGAATGACAGTGAAAATGGCAAGGCAAAACATCTGTGTACTTGGGAACAAATTGCCCGTCCTCGCCATATGAGAGGTCTTAATATCCCACCGGCAATACTCAAAAACTTGGCACTCAAAACTAAACATGTTTGACAAGCTATAGTGCAACCACTCAACCCTTGTATTGCCCAACTTAAAGCCATTTATTTTCGCAACAAGGATATCCTTCAACTTTCCAAACCCCCCAACATAGCCTCCTTTGCTTGGCGAGGTAATCTCGCGGCCCTCAAAAAAATGAAAAATTATTTAATTTGGCAAATTCGCTTAGGACCTCTGGATATGGGACATCAATCACCGACCCCAATGGTACGAAGACATTATCTCATCTTTATTTTCACAACATGTGGCAAAAGATATTATGAATATCGTCATTCACCCTTCCACTGCTCACCTTAATCTGGAATTTCGACAAACGCGACCCTTTCTCTGTTAAAAGTGCCGCCAAGGCCTTTGTTCTTTCAAATCAGAAAACTTCAACTTCTGGACCCCAGGCCATGCTTCTTCCTCCTAAAATCTTGAGAGAACTTTAGCGGATCAAGGCTCCTGTTACGACTATTATCTTCTTGTGGAAAGTTTTTCGAAACTTGTTGCCAACCTTGTCCAACTTAGCCCGGGGTCATGTTCCGGTGGATAATTGCTGCAAATTTTGTCATAATTAACCAGATTGAGGACATTGAACACCTCTTTTTTCTGTGTCCTGTGATACAACGACTCTGGCTTCTCACCCCTCTCTCTCTAAATTGGGGAAGAGCCAACCTCCCTAACCAATCGGTTAATGTTTTTCTTACGTTCATTGGGAAACAGTGGGGGCTCATCCCCTCAACCAAGATTAGATGCTATCTCAATTTATGGTGGTCATTTTTTCTAGCTAGCACTTTCGAAATGACATGATATTTAGAAAACACAAGTTCTTCAACCAGAAATTTGTCGAGATCATCAACCACACATGGTTAACATGGCAAAAACAGTAGTTCCTCACTTCTCAAACCAACTATCAAACAGACCAAACCACTTCCTTATACCATGTCCTTGAAAATGCAATATGCGTCATCAAACCCCTGACAGTAGTATTGACCCCATCAGCAACCCTTCCTCATACCCTCTATCAGAGGAACAAAAATCCAGAATTCACACTATTCATGACCAACTTAGGGCTGCTAGGGATCACAGACTTAACTCTATGGCTCGGCCAATTCCTAACATTCTTGCCCATGATATGATTGTTGTATCTTATGATGCCTTTTTTTTTCCACTCAGCAGGGAGCTTTTGGTGTATTTGCGGTTGACGCTTTTAGGAGGGTGCGTGCTAGATTGGCTGATACGATTTTGGGTCGGGTTACAGATAGTACTATGGCCGAATGTTTTGCTGCTGAATCTGCTCTACTACTTGTACAGGCAAGAAATTGGACATCTGAATTGATCATAGGAGATTATGGGAATTTGCACGCTCTTTTGCAGTCTGAGATGGGGGACCAACATGTAGACTCGAGGTGGATGTGGCGGCCTATAGTCTGTAGCATTCAGTCACTACTATCATGTCTACATCTTGTAACTTTATTCCTAAATCTCTTAATCAGGAAGCACATAACTTGGCTTCTATTGCAGGACATCATTTATGTAACCATATTAATTATATATAATATTTGCAGGATGACTTAACAAAAAAAAAAGGATCATCCATAAAATGCAAGCAATATATACATTGATCACATAAAAATAATATCGAAAATACTAGGAAAACAGGTTGTTGCAACCAGGTTTTGCAATCAACATGACGTAGCATGATCTTGAAAGAATGATGAAATCTCCAAAGTGTTCATATCTATCTCGAGGTTATAAAAAACCTCCTCTAATGATGCCACATCATCCTGATTGCAAAACTTAATTTCCTAGCCACACTAAAAACAATATAAGTATGTGTGCACTAATTTTTTGTTTGTTTTAATACTCGTAAGTTATTTTTTTTAATTTCCGTAAAATCACTAGCCATTCCCCCTTCACTTATAATATATTGAATTAAAAAATACTAAATATACGCGCGTGCATTGACACACTTGGAGTCACACATTGCTTTGGGCCGAACCACGGCCCATTAAGTGACATCCATTTCCTGTAATATAAAATATGATAATGTACTTCCTCATGTACTACAAACATTACCACAAAATTTTGTACTGCATAATTTCAATGGACATTGTCATAGTACAACTGGTGAAGCTCCTTCATATAAGTTTTCAGCCATTCTTCTCCAAACTCAACAACATACATACATTTAGTCATCTAATCTGGTGGTTAAGGGAAAATCTTTGGCGGGGGTGATGGTCACAATACTTTTAGATCGGACCGCACAATTGACGGATGGTGCGCGCACACTTGTGTAGCATCTATCATGTAGTGTGTTTGTCCGATAAAAAGTCTTGTGTCCAACACCGCCGCCAAAGTTTACTCCTTCCGTGCTTCATTTATGAAGAAAACAAGTTTTGGCTGGACAAAGGTAATGTGAAAAAGATTTGTTTTTTTGGTTTGCTTGCTAAAAAGTTTGTGATTAATAATTCCTGATTTTGCAAGAGGAATTTAAGTTATGTTTCTTTGGCCAATGATACTATCTCAATTGCTAGAATTGTGACAGATGATATCACAAGTCCAAGTTCAAACTCTGTCGATAACCTTTAATATATCAGTTAAAGAAGTATTCATGTTCAGTAGTATCATAAAGTCGATATACAATATACAACAGCGTGATTAGTGGCTATCATATTGTTAAGGTGTACTGAGAGTAGCACGAGTGCAGTGTCCGTTTATATCTCATGGACTAGTTAGACTTTGGCTTCAGGTTAAAATAAAAAATAAAACCTCTTCACAATTTAAACATTTTCATTTCTATGCTCGAGAGTTGAGACATTATATATTCAATTCATCAGTTTATTATGACAAAACATTTCATTAATTTGAAATGATTTTTAAATATAAAAGAAACCGTTCCCTATTTGTGCATCCACTGCCTAATCATTTAAAAAAAAAAAAGCTAATATTTTTCAATCATTGAATGTGAGATTGGAAGAAACCAAAAAAATTTACAAATGAACAAATGAACAATTGGAAGAAACCATAAACCATAAACCATTTGGGCATCAAGCACATCCATCACCAGCCCATTAAAAACACATAAACTCTCTGTCTTTCCAAAAATCCAATCTTACGGTCAAGAATCACCCATCACCTATTACAACCTCATCATGTATATGTCTGATTTAGTTTTAAAAATTAGGGTTTTGGAGGCGATGAAATCGGGCAGATTAATCGGGAAGAAAAACAACCTGCCCGAGTTTGGTGTATTCCCTCTTACCACTTTTTCCCTCCAATTTGAAAATATATTCTGGACCAATTTTGATTCAAAACCCTAAATGATGAACACCTATTAGTCTCTTTCAATCTAACTTCACTTCTCATCTCTCTTTCAGTCAAATTTCGCTGTAAATAAAGTATACCCATCTTACTTGTACCTATTGGAGTGTTGTGGATGCTCTGATCTGATTCAAACCTATTGGAGATTTTGATTTTGTGGATGCTCTGATCTAATTATCTTGTGCAGCTGACATTCATAATTCAGTGTTTTTCGATTATGTTCCACTTCATATAAAACTAGGATTGTATAATAAAATTAAGATATCACTCATCAAATTAACTTATAGGATTTAGAAATAAAAAGTACATCATTGCAAAGAAACTAAAATTCAAAATATTTAACTTTACTATTTGACTCACTGAAAAACTGTTGCAACTCAAAGTTCTTGAATTGTATACCGTGGAAATTTGGAATATATGGTTCACGGTCAAGGATTTGTTATTATGAGATAATATGCGTGGTTGAGTTTGATCATTGAGTTATGTCATATTATGCGTATTTGTCATTTCTCTAATTGTAAATTATATGTTTTATTATATTGCAACATTGTTGAGATTGATAATGGTACGTGTCTTCATAATATTTTACTAGGAGTCAATAAATTTAATCTCAAATGATGACCATATTTCTCTGATCATAAGTTTTATGTTATTTACGGGTGATAAATTGAGTACACTACCTTCGTGTTGGGAAAGGAGTTTATGATCTTGAATGAAATAAATGTTATTACTCCTCACGTAAGTCGTTATCAAATTTAAAACCGAGAACTCTTCATTCCGTATTATTGTGAATATTCTAATAAACAAAGAAAAGTAGCATTCTATTTTTGCTATTTGCAACTGTTTGGCAGTCTTTTTATTATTTATTAAATAAATGCGCATAAAAAAATGATAACCCATTTATATTTTATAAATCAGTGAACATTATTGGATAATAATTTGTTAACTAAATAATGTGATTTAAAGTATCATTAGCATAGAATAGGATTTTGTTCCGAATTGAAAAAAAAAAACTCCTCTATGTTTGCATGTCTATTCTAGCGGAAATTCTAGGGGTCGAGGGAAGAAGCGAGGAAAAGGGGGCGAGGGATGGGTGTAACCATCCATCCCCCTCGAGATGAGCGCTGATGCTTGTATCGAGGAGGATGGGTGGACCCATCCTCCGCTCCATTTCCTCGCTCCTTCCCTCGACACCTAGAAGGACTTCTATTCTAGTCTTTCTTTTGCATGTCTTCGAAAAAAGTTGAAGACCAGGTCTTCAACCTATGCCTTTCAAAGAAAAAAAAAAAAAAAAAGGTCTTCAAGCTATCCTTGTTATCTTTCTTGTTTTTCCAACCAAAGTTTGCAATGTTTTCAGTTTTGAATTGGAGTCATGGTTTTACCAAACTCTTTAAGGGTTTCTTTGGTTCGCCATTTTTTTTTTTTTATGAGAAATGAGATCTAATTTCCATATCAAATAATTTTTTGCCGTGTAGTTGTGTATTTAATTACTGAAAAGAATTATACACGTCTTCAAGAGCATGATGAATGAGCTTTGATGATGATGATGACAAGATTATACATGTAACTAATTTTCCTATCTCTCGTAAGAAACTAAATCTTTGCCTCCCTCCTAAAAAATAGAATCCTTGGAAACTATTTTAATTCTTGTGTTTATTTTCCATCCTACTAAACAAACTTAAATGAGTTAAATTCTTAAATTGCCAACTTCTCTAAAAGCTTAAGCTGATAGAGAAAACATATCTAACATATATCAAGGTCGGGGTTTATGGAACGGGTGGAGTAGACTTGTAGTCTCAATACTCCCCCTCAGCGCAATGGCTGAAAAATATCTCAGCAATTGTGCTGGGCGAGAATCGAACCTCCGACCTTTTCGAACCAAAGTTATGATACCATGTTAAATTGACAACTTTTCTAAAAGTTTAAGATAATAGGGAACATTTTCTGCCATCCACACCATTGAGATTAGAAGTCCACTCCACCTGTTCCATAGACCCCAACCTTGATATATACTAAATATGGTCTCTCTATTAACTTAAGCTTTTAGAAAAGTTGACAATTTAATATAAACTCTATTAAGTATGACTAATATTCCCAATTTTATGTTTTGGGTGAATTTTAGTTATTTTTTTTTATTCAAAAGGTTCCATACAGGTTCATGCTGTAAGTTTTACTTGAGAGGCATACAAATTCGTAAGGTTGTTTGTCTTTGTTTCAAAATATAAGGTCTGAATTTTATGAAATATAAGACAGTTTTCAAGAAATTGAGACCACTAATTGGATTATGAGGAAAACACAAACACCCCATTAGATCATCAACCATAATGAGGTTTCATGTAAAAGTAACTTCATATTAAAAACATCATTAACTTGTTAAAACCTGTTAAATGCCTCCACCTTCTTAAGAGCTCTGAACATGTTGGGTCTGGTAGGAGTGCGCAACACAAAGAGGAGAAAATTCCTCTCAATCAAGGTTTAGGAAAATCGAGCTTAGATGTTTGATAAAAATTGAATAAACACGCATGCATAGTTGGGATTTTAATGGAAGGTCTTGTTAGAGTCACACACTGCTTTGGGCCAAGCCACGGCCCATTAAGTGACATCCATTTCCTGTAAGCTCGGCCCATTAACTGACATCCATTTCCTGTAAAATAAAATATAATAATGTACTTCCTCATGTACTACGCAAAAACATTACCACAAATTTTTTGTACTGCAATGTTACAATATGGACATTGCCGTAGTACAATTGTTGAAGCTCCTTTATATAAGTTTCCGGCCATTCTTCTCCAAACTCAGCAACACACATACATTTAGTCATTTGATCTTGTAGTTAAGGGAAAACCTTTGGCGTCGGTGATGGTCACAATACTTTTAGATCGGATCACACAATTGATGGATGGTGGGCACTTGTGTAGCAACATGTAGTGGACTTGTCCGATAAAAGAGTCTTGTGTCCAACATCGCCACCAAAGTTTACTCCTTCCGTTCTTCATTTAGGATGGAAACCAGTTTTGGCAGTACAAAGGTAACGTGAAAAAGCATATCTTTTTTGGTTTGCTTGTTAATACTTTTGTGATTAATAATTGTTGTTTTTGCAAGAGGAAGTTAAGTTATGCTTCTCTAGTCAATGAAGTACTAACTCGGTTGGTAGAATTGTGGCGAATGATATCACAAGTTTAGGTTCAACTCTGTCAGCAGTCTTTAACATATCAGTTCAAAGAAGCATTCATGTTAGTAGCATCATAAAGTCGATATACAATATACAATATCGGAGATTAATGGCTATCGTACTGTTAAGGTGTACAGAGAGCAGCACGAGTGCAATGTGTACAATTATATCTCATATATAAGTGATGGACTAATTAGACTTTGCCTTCAGGTAAAAATAAAAATAAAAAATAAAAAACCTTCACAATATAAACATTTCCATTTCTATGCTTAGAGTTGAGACGCCATATATTCAATTCAATTCATCAGTTTATTATGACAAAATACTTCATTAATTTGAAATGATTTTTAAATATAAAGGAAAGTTTTCCCTATTCTTGCGAACACTGCCAAATTATTAAAAGAAAAATAGTGGTGCTTGACATGAATATTTTTCAATCATTTAATGACAGATTGGAAGAAACCAAATGAATTTATAAATAAACAATCATTTAATGAAATATTTACAAAACTAGGAGTTGGTATCAATGTATCATAAAATTAATTTAGAAATAGAAATTACATCATAGTAAATGCAAAGAAACTACAATTCAAAATATTTAGCTTTGCTATATATAGTCTTCCTGTTTTTTTTATCCAACTCTCTATAAAACCATGATCAACAGTAGGGAGGGTGCATAGAGGAGATGTTGAAGGAGATGCAATTGATCTTTCGAGGAATTGCCTTGACCTTGGATCAGCCAAGCAAAGTACAATTTGGCGCATACTTCTTGAGCAGATGGAGGTGGCATTGGCTTGAAATTTTGCAACTTCGAGTACTCTTTGATGAGGTGATACATGTAATCATACACCCTTTTCATATTCAAACTTGCCATCAAATCTCGTCTGCCTTTCCCTATTGCTTCAGCCTATTAAGTAGAAAAACAAATTTCATGCAACATGATACAAATAGAGTTGAGAGTTCGGTTAAAATATACGCAATTGAATGTATGCAAGTATACACAATGTATAAAAAAATGCCATACATTTGTTGAGGTTTCATGTATAAAAGTAACTTCGTAATAAAAACAGCGTTAACATATTAAAACCTGTCAATGACATGACAGCTTAACGGTTAAAGCTTGGCGAATGGTACCACTAAGTCATGAGTTTAAACCCAGCTTGCGGCATTTTTATGGGTTCTGGGATCCTATAAAAACCCTGCTTGCCTTTCAAAAAAAAAAAAAACTTATTAAGAGCTATGAACATGTTGGGTCTCGTAGGAGCACGCAACAGAAAGAGGAGAAATTGCTCTCAATCAAGGTTTAGGAAAATCGAGCTTAGATATTTGGTGCATCAAATCACCCCTAATTTATAATTCAATATTTGTATTATAATGATTTATGAATAAAATTATAGATCAAAGTTTCAACAACTATATATGAAACTAACTTAATTTTTTAATTTTGATAATTATTCTTATAATCATTGTGCTTTAATAATCATTTTATATTATTATGTTTTTAAAATGCATTTTGTCAATTGGCATGGCTAGCCTACCATAATTAATTAAGCCTTATGCATCTATAAATGATCATCAGATGTTGCATTTGCTTTCTCATGTTGCTAGCCTTTGATGTAGATGCACCAACGTGTTCCTTAGATGAATATAATTTGCAAATTTGTTGAAAAAGCGAGTCTAAGCCAATACATCTAACTTAGCGTAAAAAAAAAAATACTGAATATACGCGCATGTCTAAGACAAACTTGGGGTTTAATGGAAGATCTTGTTAGTGTCACACTCTGCTTTTGGGCCGAGCCAAGGCCCATTAAGTGACATCCATTTCCTGTAAATTAAAATATGATAATGTACTTCCTCATGTACTACGCATAAACATTTCCACAAAATTTTGTACTGCATTTTTACAATGTGGACATTGCCATAGTACAACAACTGTTAAAGCTCCTTTAAATGAGTTTCCGGCCAATCTTCGCCAAACAACAACAATACATACATTTAGTCATCTAATCTTGTGGTTAAGGGAAAACTTTTGGCGTCGGTCACAATACTTTTAGATCGGACAACACAATTGATGGATGGTGCGCGCACTTGTGTAGCAACATGTAATAAGTTTGTCCGATAAAAGAGTTTTGTGTCCAACACCGACATCAAAGTTTACTCCTTCCGTGCTTCATTTATGAAGAAAACCAGTTTTGGCTGTACAAAGTAATGTGAAAAAGCATTTCTTTTTTGGTTTGCTTGCTAAAAATTTGTGATTAATAATTGTTAGTTTTGCAAGAGAAAGTTAAGTTATGTTTCTCTAGCTAATGGGGTACTAGCTCAGTTGATAGAAGAATTATAACGAATGATATTACAAGTTCAGGTTCAACCCTGCTGGGGCAGTCTTTAACATATCAGTCCGCGATTAGTGGCTATTGTACTGTTAAGGTGTAAAGAGAGCAGCACCAGTCCAACGTGTACGTTTATATCTCATATGTAAATAATGGACTAATTACTACTTTGCCTTCAGGTAAAAATAAAAAATAAAAACCCTTCACAATATAAACATTTTCATTTGCTTTGAGTTGAGACACCATATGTTAAATTCAATTCAATTTCATCAGTTTATCATGACAAAATATTTCATTAACTTGAAATGATTTTTAAATATAAAGAAACCGTTCCCTATTTGTGCATACACTTCCAAATTATTAAAAGAAAAGTAGCTTGAGATGAATATTTTCAATCATAATTTAATGAGAGATTGGAAGAAATCAAAAGAATTTACAAATTAACAATAATTTAATGGAAATCTATAAATTATTTGGGTTTCGTAGTCGGTGAAATCGGGTGTGCACGATTTTCGTGTCTTCACTGCAAATTTTTTTCCCTCCAATTCAAAAATATGTTCGGGACCGATTTCAATTCAAAACCCTAGATGATGAAAAGACTTCTTCTTAAACGGTTAGAAAATCGAACATTGGATAACGGATGTAGATTGAAAGGTTGTAAATAGAGTATACACATCTTAATTGTACACTTGGAGATGTTGTGGATGCTTAGTCCATCTTGTACATGTTTTTTTGGTCAAGGCATTTTGTGCAATAGAAAGTACATCATTGCTCTTATAAAGAAAAAAAATGTACATAATTGCAAAGAAAATACAGTTAATATTTAACTTTGCTGACTGACTGAAAATTCATTGCAACTCAAAAGTTCTATATAGTTTATGGGGCTGTCTGATTTTTCTCTACAAAAACCTTCTCCATTTCTTGAATATCACTGATAATCTTCCTGTTTTTTTGTATCCAACTCTCTATAACACCACGATTAGCAGTAGGGAGAGTGCATGGAGGAGATGTTGAAGGAGACGTAACTGATCTTTCAAGGAATTGCCTTGACCTTGGATCAGCCAAGCAAAGTACAGACTCGGGGCATACTTCTTGAGCAGATGGAGGTGGCGTTGGCTTGAAATTTTGCAACTTCGAGTACTCCTTGATCAAGTTATACATGTAATCATACACCTTTTCCATATTCAAACTTGCCATCAAATCTTTTCCACCTTTCCCTATTGCTTCAGCCTATTAAGTACAAAAACAAATTTTATGCAACATGATCCAAATAAAGTTTGGTTAAAATATGGCTCTATGGATGGGATTGGGGTGAGACATACCTCTTTCGGGTTTGTATTACCCCATTGAACAGCAAATTTTATTGAGCGGCATAGGTTAGCACGAGAAACAGGCCAATAATTTTCTTTTGGTATGAGACCACGACTGAAGAAATCTTGGTATCGCGGAGATATCAATAATGGAAGTGAACCACAGGACAGAATGTATTTTAAGCTCACTGACCAAGCAAATCCCTCTGCATAAATTCTGTACCTGCACAAACATTAACACTGCTTTCAATTTTAATGATGTTTTTTTTTTTTTTTTCAATCAATTCAACACTATTTCCAAACTTAAATTTTGCGAATAAATCTAGTTGAACAAATTAAAAAAAAATGCTTGAAGCAGATAAACAACTCACCGATGTTTACACTGGTCTGCTAACTTTGACTGGTTGTAACCTCCTTTAGCTTCTCGTGCCCAATCCTGCATACAGAACCGTGTCCTGTTATAAGTTATACTGACCTTGAAAGCTATATCTCCTAACTGATGCAAGTAAACCATTATTACAACAGACCACCGCAAACAAAGAAATGCTCTGCATCCCAAAACCACATACCAAGACACCAACTAATATTAACTTTTAATGGTACTAACAAAGTTCTGGAACTCTGACCTGAATGAAAATCTCAGCACCCCACTTGGTAGAGTCGTTGCAACGTAGTAAGTCTGTACGAACATGAGAACCAACATATGGATTCCCTTTCCAGTAGGCAAGGTCCCTTCTCTCAACCCAGTTCAGAGAATCTGAGCCTTGTTTGATGCTTCTGAACTCCTCATCCCATGGTTGTATGTTTGTCTCCTGCCTTCATTGTTACAATACCACAAGTTACTATGTTTAGCCCAAATTCGAAAAGTAATATTTATATAATTATATTGATGGAAAGAAAATGTTTCAAAAGCACAAATGAGTCATGTTGAAATTTGTGATGTTATGCGTTGATGAAATGCATCACCATGATATGGACTCAAGCAATCCTATAGCTGGCCTAAGGGATCCTTAGTTCCTCCAATTATGTACCACATACACTATCACTACTAAATGCACAATGATATATTGTTGCCTTACCAACCCCAAAATGACCAATCAGGAAATGGGATATCGAAATGCCCATCATCGGTGCAATAGCGAAATAACGGGGGTGGTGGCCACCTCTTCCCTGGCCTATACTTGGCGCGATTAATAAATGGCCTATCCATGCAATCAAACATCATATCAACATCAGGTACCATCCCTGGATACCTCCTCAAGAGCTGTAATAACCCCCATATAGTGAACATCATTCTTGTTTGTGTACATGAATAATAAAGCTCCGCATAAAGTCTTCCCCTAACGATTACAACTCGAAATGCGGCAAATCTCTGGGCTTCCATTAGTTGTGATTGAGAAATTCGAGATTGGACCCATGGCTCGAGATCTTGATGGATCCAGCCATAGAAAGATGGACACATTGTGTTGTTTGGGTGATGATGATGTTTATATGGTGGCTGGGTGTGGGTAGATAGACAAGAGAAGTAGGTGCATTCCATGAGTTTTAAGGCTCTGGTGTATGTGTTGTTTCCTTGTTTGAATACTAATGGTGCGAAGCCATGCCATGGTGTGTGATCCAAGTTATGGCCAGCAACTGTCTTGGTCTGATTCGCGATCTGAATTGCAATGTTGTCAACCTGTTTCAAGATGTCAGTCAATTTTAAGTTCATATTTCGATTTGACTTGCTTGTGCTAAAGTATCAGTAAATTGCAAGCCTCAAGGCATATAAGATAAGCCGAACAAGTGCATACTTCAGCTTGACTGAATGAGTTTTTGAACCTTACCTCAATGAGGATAAAAGATAACACAGAGAACAAGAGCACAAGCGAGATAACTGTAAATAGAGACGATTGTGGGCAATAGATGATAGCTCTAGTCCTTGACGATTCCCTCATTATTTTGATACAATATTTCATTCCTCAGTTTGATCTCTCTCCTTCTCTATAGATACTTAAGGTTCTTCGCAAGGAATGAGTAAAGAATCATCCATGAGTTATATGCACCAAGTTGAGCACGACTTGTGCAGTTTCGGTTAATTAGGAATTACTGGAAAACTCATCACACAACATGTAAAGCATGCATCGACAGGAGGTGTACATAATAGACTAGAAGTAATTTGCATGTGAGAGAGCTTGTTGCCTGTTTTTACTGCAAACATACACACAGAAGGTGAGATTACTTTTGAAATTGATGCTGAATCTCCTGTTTTCTAACAATTTGTCACACTTTTTACCACTATCGCCAGTATTTACTCCTGTCAGGTTCGGCTTTAGATGGCTAAGCTTCTGTTTTATAAGAATAATTCCATTATATCTAAAAGACTAAACTGCGCTGATGTATTAACTTAATTCGTAAAAAAATTTCCTTCTGTATAAGCCTCAAAAGCTATAACAAATTATCTCCGAGGAATGTAAACAACAATGCTAACAAGCAATCAAGCTCTTTGTATGATTCTACATAATCATTATGTTACACTAATGAAAACAGATTACAAAAACAAAGAAAAAGAAAGAAAGAAGCTATCAAGGTATTATGAACTGATTGATCTTGGTGTATTTGTGTACTGTCACCATTTGGATGTGGTATTATTGCTTGCCTTTTTTAGTATACATCTTCTCCATCTTCTGCACATCATTAATAATTTTATTTTTCTTTTGTATCCATTTCTCAATGAGATTATGATCCGCATGGGGAAGCATGCACGGATGAGACAACGACGGGGAGGTGCTGGATCTCTCCAGGAACTGTTTTTGCTTTGGATCGGCCAAACAGAGAACAGACTCTACACAAATTTCCTGAGCAGTGGAAGGAGGAACTGGTTTGAAATCTTGCAGCTTTGAGTACTCTGTGATGAGGTGATACATGTATTCATAAACCCTTTCCATAGATATACTTTCCATTAAACCCTGTCCTCCTTTACCGATGTTTTCAGCCTGTTCAACAAAGGGATATCAAATATAGCCAGTTTATTGAACATGTTTAAATTGCTTACCAAAAGAGACCAAACAAATTGAAATGTAGCTTGGAGGACAGAAAACAACACTTAAAAGTACAATGAGAAGGCAGCAGCTAAGATTTGGGAAAATATGGGTGAGCAGCAGCTGTGTTCTACATAGTACTATGATACTATCAATATGGGCGATCAGCTGTGTACTCTATAATGTCATACCGAACGCAACAAAGCGAAGCAAAGAAACAGAACCTCCAGTTCACAAACCAAATGAAGTTGCTCTAGGAAAATGAATAAATTACTATTGTAAATAAACGAAAAGAACTAGGAAGAAGAAACTACTAAGAATGCAATAGTCTAGAAAAAACACTACCAAGAAATAAGATAACTGCAGTGAATAGATTTACATAGAAAACCCCAGGTCAGGGAAAACCAAAGAACCACATAAACTCTAATGGAAACAAATGGTAAAAAGTGGAAATGCCCCTAGAACCCATCCGTTTAGTGAACAATATACACAATTAGCACTTAGTTGAGGATCAGCACCGTTAGTTTCCAAAATACACATATAGATAAAAAAAAATTGAGATACCTAAATCTACATCGCTTCTTCTTGCATCCCTCTACAAACTTTTCAATCGTTTATTGACCAAAAACAGGCGTTCTGAAACTGATTTTGGTCGAGTGAAGTGAGACATTGCTGTTTAACTGATTTTTACCCATCTTACGGCATGCTATCCTTATTTAGATGCTACTTAGTATACAACATTAAAGATAGATCGTGTCTCCTACAAATAATCATAGGTATGCATCTTTATTTCTTGGGAAATAATGCCAGTGCCGCATCCATCCCACATGAAAATACCAAAGATTGTATCACACATCCTGAACTCTTCAACAGACAGAACTCACTCATTTTCAGAACTTATCAATGTGATCAATGCTTTTGTTATAAGATCCGTTAAAAACTTCTTAAAAGCCTTGAAATATTATCATCATACTCCTTTCTTCCAAGTGCTGCATCCATCATTCAAGTTTTGCTAATCCAATGATTTCTTTTTCCCTAAAATGTTCACCTCGGATTACTCCAGAAAGGTGCTACTGAAACAAAGTGCACTTTAAAATAAGGAAATTGTATGATACTCTTATTTCCACAGTTCAGTTTGAATTTCTTAAAGCTGGCTGACTAAAATAAAGTGCGCACTTGCTACCAAAAGTATTTCTTTGGCTTAGAAGCTACCAATGTCCCCTGGAAACATGCCCACGATTTACTTCCGACATTGAATGGTTGTGGGCATGCTGCACAACTCTAGCCACTGAATGTTTTTTACCATCTTTCCAGCACAATGACTTTAAGTATTGCTAATGCTAACCATACTACTAAACATACAGTCAAGAACTGGAAAGGCATCAAGTTTGCACATCAACAAAGAAACAAACGCATACCTCAGATGGGTGTGCATTGCCCCAATCAACAGCAGACTTTATAGACGAACAAAGATTGGCATAAGAGACTGGCCAATAATTTTCTTTTGGCAAGAGGCCGCGACTAAAAAAGTCTTCGTACTCTGGAGATATGATTAGAGAAGTAGAACCACATGACAAAATATATTTCAAACTCACTGACCATGCATAGCCCTCGGCATAGATTTTATACCTGCATATATAGAAAACCGACTTCAACATTTTTGAGGAATGAAGAACTAATAGTATAAAACATTGGCTGGATTCATGATATCAAGAGAATCAGGCATGTTATTCGGAAATCCCATATTTACTACCTCCAACTTACCGATGCTTACACTGGTTTGCTAGCTTGGATTCCTTGAAACCACTTTGCCCTTCTTTTACCCAATTCTGCATATATACGAACCAGAAGATTCAGATAACAAGCTAAACCCTGTACTAGTAATATAAATGTTTTACTAAAGAACAATAAAGTAAAAATCCTCGGAGCTCAAATGAATAACAGAACTAAACCTGGCGAACAATCTCTGCTCCCCATTTCTTAGGGTCATTACACTTTAGTAACTCGGAACGAATAGGACTACCAACATCAGGGTTCCCTCTCCAATATGCATTGGGCCACCTCTTTGTCCAATTTAGAGCTTGGGAACCTTGCTGAATGTTTCTAAATTCTTCATCCCAGGGTCCTATATTTATTTCAGACCTGCATAACCAATTCAAATACGAAGTTAAAGTTCTTTGTCAAGAAAGAAAAACTCGCATAAATCTCTTAAGGTTTTTTTTTTTTTTTTTTTTTAAAATCTTGTTTAGCTGCTTCTTTGATTCATTCTTTTTTACATTTTACTATTTTAGTGTTTTATTTCATGGCAATGGATCATCTCCGAACATTACAAATGTAGCAAGCATTTCTGAACATAATCTACACTATATCGACGACATTATCAGCCATGAAGAAAAATCATAACAATTGAATTGCTCAAACAAACTGCAAAAGCATTTTTCAAAGCATAATTCAGGTAAGATAAATACCAAAACATAACAATCTAACCAAATTAAAAAATAGAAAAGAACTTCTTACCAGCCCCAGAATGACCAATCTGGGAATGGAATATCGAAATGATCTTTGGTAGTGCAATACCGAAACATCGGAGGTGGCGGCCACTTATCAGTTCCTTTCTTGTACACATTTCGACTAACCGAAGGCTTATCCATGCAATCAAACATCAAATCTATATCCGGAACCATTCCAGGATACTTCTTCAAGAGCTGCAACAACCCCCAAATTGTAAACATCAATCTACTCTGCACACAATCATAGTACAAATCCACATAAAGCCTTCCACCAACAATCACAACACGAAACGCAGCAGATTTCTGCGCTTCCATCAATTTCGATTGCGAAATCCTAGTCTCCACCCATGGTTCAAGATCTCTATGAATCCATCTATAGAAAGCCGGACACTTTTGATCATTTGAATTTTGAAAAAAATTCTGTCTGGGGTTTAAACCAAAAGTGTTTCCTAAACAAGCCAAGTAAGAACACTTGAACAGCTTGGACGCTTTTGAGTATGTACTGCCTTCGTTATTGAACTCTTTTGGTGGAAATAAATGCCATGGTACTGGACCTAAATTGTGCCCTGCTACAGTTTTCGTCCCGGTCACAATTCTACTAGCTATCTCATCTACCTGTTTAGCAGAAAAATATGCTATCAAAACATATTAATTCCAAACATACATTTCAATATGCAATGGAACATAGTAATTCAAAACAAAATTCATTCACCTTGAAGAGAAGAATAGCTGCAGTCGAGAAAAAAACCAATAGAACGACGAAACGAAAGAGAGGAAACCGAGCACGATGATGGAGGCCTGAGTGAATTCTTGAACCCATTTCTTGTTTCCTTCATCGATCGATGAAGAAGGAAGAAGGTAAGCAAACTCTTGAAGTTGTTTAGTTTTGTTTACTATTTACTTTGAATTGAATGATAGTGATGGTCACTAATTTTCTTGGGTGTCTCGTTCATCCCAAGACGCCTTGTTTAGTCCATGAAGTAATTAACATAAGCCGTAAGCTGTGGGCTATCGTGTCCGCACAAGTTGGTGAGCCTTAGATCTGGAACTACTTACATCCATGATTGTTTGTGTCACTTAGAGTAAATGAAGGTCTGTGTGTGTGTTGCGAGAGTAGGGAGGTTTCATTGTCGCAGTATAAAGTTTGTGATCTTTTATTCCTCACAGCAAGAATTCCTTTTTGACTTTTAATTACAAAATGGTGAAAAAGAAGGAGGCACCTTCCAGCTCAGGGAATTTGGATGCCTTTTGAGGCCTTCTTGCGGGGGACATCATACATGTGCATTTTGAAAAAAAAATCACTAAATGTCGCTTTCCATTAAAGCATCACTCCCATCCAAAGGATTGTGATTTTGAAAAGAAAAAAGGTGAAAGAAATTTTTTTAGGTTTTTTTTTTGTTGTAAATTTAGGAATTTTTTCGGTAAAATACAAAAACCACCTATTAAAATTTTCATTTTTTCGATAATTTTTTCAAAAAATGTTGAGATTTTTTTTTTTTGTAAATTTCGAGCTTTTTTATTTTAATTATTTATTAATTTTTGAAACTATCCATAATTTTCTAATTATCACTTCTTCTACTTATACATTGATTTTTAAACTATCCATTGATTTTCTAATTATATGTATTTTGGTTTCATTTAATGTGTTTAATACATTTATTTACTTGTATATTATTTTTTTCCATATATTTAATATACCCTTCAAATTCATTTTATATTTTATGTATCCTCGAAATTCTTACGTTTTTTCTTTACATACCGAAACATTTTACGAAATATTTCTTAAAATTAGGATACCGAAATTAACTCGAAAAGCGAAATCAGAATCCTTACTATCACCAAAGAGTGTTTTTCGCGAAATCTTGGTCGAAATCTTCATTTTTTTGAAATTAAATAAAGAAAAAGGGCGAAAATAAATATTATATTTTTCGATGGTTTTTTAAAATTTCGAGGTTTTTGGTAAATTTTGAGGTTTTTTTTTCTAATATTATTTTTTTCTACTTATATTTTGATTTTTGAAACCACCCTCTGATTTTATAATTATATATTG
Source organism: Berberis vulgaris (assembly GCA_963556465.1). NCBI lineage: Eukaryota > Viridiplantae > Streptophyta > Magnoliopsida > Ranunculales > Berberidaceae > Berberis > Berberis vulgaris. The sequence goes on from OY747135.1 coordinate 4,216,294, forward strand.
ATTTCATATTTGGTTCATTTTTTGGTATTTAGACTTAGTTTAATGTGTTTAATAGATTTATTTACTTGCATCTTATTTTTTCAAATATTTCATATATCCTTAAAATTTATTGTATATATTTCATGTTTCCTCGAAACATTTACTTTTTCATTGTATATATTTCAAAAGGTCAAAATTAACTCAAAAATTAAAATCACAATCCTCGAAAGTGTTTTGAATCTTAAATTTGAATTAAAACTCAGAAACCATTCAACCATAGTGGATGCCCATAAAGTGTATAAAAAAACAAAAATTCTTAAGTGCATTGGTGTTAACATTTATCTCAATGCAATCTTACAGTGTCTGATAGTCACCAGACAATATACCAAACAATGAGACTAATGAACTGTAGTATTACTCGTTAAAAAAAAATGGAATGGGGTTTTAAGATGGCCATGTGTGACTCAAAATTCCATATTGTTTTACATAGATTGGGGAGGAATTTGACTGCCCCAAAAAAGCCAAGTGCGTCAAGTCCCCACCCATTTCTCTTCTGAATCCTGATTTTGCGCATGAGATATGTCAGAAAAATGGAACCAACCCTAACCCAAGAGCCACCGAACGTGAACGTGAACGTGAACGTGATTGATAATTATTAGCAACACGAGTTGTCGATATAGTCACATCTGTCTATGGGTGTCATGGGCCACAAAAGTCTGTGATACTGACCGACTTTGTCACTTGTCACATTTCCACATTATTTGAACAAACGGGAGATGTGAACCCTTGGATCATCAGTTGTGTCTATGAGGATTATCACTAGTATTTTTCTGTCTTTGTTCACATTCCTTCACCGCGAGATGTGAACCCTTGGATTGGATAATAAGTGCATTAAGATTGCACTCAAAGAAGGTTTATGTTTAGGGCAAAGATTGTGATTTTATTTTCTTAGTTAATTTCAGTCTCATGATTTTAAGAAAAAAATTTAAATATTTTAAAAATACAGAATATGTAAAATATGTGGAAAAAATGCAAGTAAATAAATCTATTAAACATATAAATGAAACCTAAATACCAAAAAATGAAACAAACATTAAATCAATATATAATTAAAAATCAGGGATGATTTCAAAACTAATATATAAGTAGAAGAAATGATAAATTAGAAAATTATTGGGGTTGTTTCGAAAAATCTATAAATAATTAGAAGAAATGATAATTAGAAATCTCGAAATTTAGGAAAAAGCACTGTAACTTTTACTAGTTGATTTTTGTAATTTTACAAAAAAAACAAAATTACGTAAAAATCTCAAAATTTACGAAAAAAAACCTCAAAATTTTTTGAAAAAAATATAATTTTTTCTTTCGCCATCTTTCTTTTCGTAATTTCAAAATTTCACAAAATCTGATTCCTTGGTTGAGGGTACTGTAATGTGGCTGTTTTATTTTAAAAATATGTACATAGAAAATAGAAAATTTTGCAAAACATGTTTTTCTTTTTGCACATGTGACAGTCTCGCATCTGCATGCAGGTTTCAACATTGTTAAACACAAAATTGTTGCCACATGACTATTTAGAGTATGTCTTCCGCCAAAATAAAGACTTAAATTCAAAATCACAACTCAAATTTGACTTTTGAGCTTGTCCATTGAAAATGCTCTAATATATGAAATTTTTGCGAAAGGAGGTTAAAATTAGTTTGTGACAGAAGTTTGGATCCTCCGGAAAAATCAGATAATGACTTGGTAGTCTGTGTTCTGCCTATCTCATAATTAGATTAGTGGCATAATAATTTGGGTGAGCTTTCGAATCTAAGATACGCTTAATTAGATAAAGTTTCTGATCCTACCTAAGGTAAAATTGATCAAAATCAAAACTATATGATAACTTAGAGAATCCGAGAATCTCATCTGAAACAAAAATATTGTCTCTCTTTTAATTGAAGAACCTAATGCATGCATTTAAACATCATGAGCTTTAAAAAGTAAAAAAAAGACTAACAGAGAGAAGAGTAAGCTTAGTCAGTTATGTTTGTTGGTATTTTTTTAGTTTTTTTTTTGCATTTTTACACTTTTTACTTATTTTATTTAAAACACAACTACAAACACCACTTATAAAAGGGGTTAAATTGTAAAAAAAAATAAAAGAAAAACTCAAAAGAGGCTAGCAAACAAGGCTGGCTAGAATTGTTGCTGAGAAAAACACTATTGGAAAGAAACTGCCACAATTGCTAGGGAAACTATTTTTCCTAGTAACTTCAAAGTCAGATGAGCCCTTACAGGGATCGAGGGAAGGAGCAAGGGTAGGGGTTGAGGGATGGGTGTAACCACCATCCCCTCGAGATAAGCGATGTCGCACATCTCAAGGCAGTTTTGCTTATCTCGAGGCCCTCGCTCCCTAGAATTTTTGAAGTCATATGCAACCTTGAACTCTTGAGCAAGTCTAGCCAAGTCTTGTTTTGTAGTTTTTTTGATAATTTTATTTTTTATTTTTTATTTTTTTTATGTTTTTACACTTTTTACTCATTTTCTTTAAAACACAACTACAAACGCTATCTATAGAAGGAGTCGAAGTGTAAAAAAGAAACTAAAAAAAGACCAAGAAAAGGCTAGTAAACAAGGCTTACTAGAATTTGGTGATCTCACAGTGACGGGTCAGTCCTAACACAATACATGCAAATTCTGTAATTGGGCCATGAACTCTCAATTAATCCACCAATTCTTCAATACAAGCACTCGTAATCAATGGCGTGAACAATAATTGCACGTAAATTTTGGTGTGAATCCGCAAACTAAAGAGATGAGATTTCTTTTTTTCATGGACTAGAGTATTGAAAGGTATTCAACCCGGAAAACTTCAGGCATTCAAACTGCAAATATCATTCTCACTTTCTTCATTTTTCTTCGACAAACTGGACAATTTCCACCCTCTTCCACAATCCTACAGAAGTCAATAATTAACTCAGATATCAATGACCATCTGTATAGTATGTTGTCTTCTAGATTTGTACCAAGAATAGTAATAAAATGCGCAAAGGTGGATGAATGTTATTGAACTCACCTTGCTCCACAAGTGAAACATGCTGCACAATGTCCACATGGAAGGAAAAAGCAGTCCCTTGGAGCATCACAACATATTACACATAGACGATGAGGACTGTTTTCTCCATCTTTAAGAGGCATTTTTGCTTCACTCACAGTAGCCAAGTCCTCAAGATCATCTTCATCGTGTGAAACAGAATCGTAAGAGGAACCCCAACTTGAGAGATCATCATCCTTATGCGTGAGCAATGGTGCTCTCTCTGACCTCTGCTCATCTGCTTGAAATCTAGGTGTAAATGAATCGGCCTGGAACTTCGCACACAACTTGAAGACCAATAATATAAGTACTGTCACCACACCTAAATACAGTAAGTGGAAGATAAATAAAGAGAAACAAAGGAGGGTTTCTGATCATGACATGGAATTGGAAATGACAATAGAGAAATAACTGAGCCAACTCTTTTTTTTTTTTTAAAGAAGATGAATAAATGAATTACCTGAGCCAACTAAGTAAGAGATCCACCTTGGCTCATATGACAATTTGACAGACCAATCGTCATTTGTTGCATCCTGGAGGGAACCCAAACAAATTAGTAGCATTTATGAATAGAACAAAGCTATAAACTAATATATAACTGAAAAGGAAAGGTGCCGCGAAGGTATCATTCCTACCCCAGAGCATAAGTGATAAAAATTTTGAACCATTGGGTAACTTTTATTTAACACTACCACAACTAAAATCAACATTTACAATGATCCCAAGCATAAAATTTAAGTTTCTGGGTAGATAATTACTGAAGACACTTGGATAAAGCATGCTTTTAGAAGAAAAAATGAGATGTGACTGCCTGAACCATTAAACTTCAAAATGCAGCTGCATAATCTTTCTCTTGATCAGACCAGACACATGAATATACATGTATTAGACGATAAAATACTAGAAAACAACTCCCAATCGTTCAGTTAATGACAACAAGGCTTTACCGAGGTAATCTTCAGCTCATGAATCAAAAGGATGGTCACCGATAAATAAATGCTGTGACAGGACTATTTCATAAAAGTAACGATATAAATCAATTAAAGATAAATGAAAAATGAGATGCCTTACTAAGTCTGGACCAGGAGAGGTTAAGACAGCAACAGTTGACCCCAGAAAAGCGATATTCAACCCACATGCACCATCTTCCAAAGAACACTTAGTATACGCTGTTGTTGTGTTATACACTAATGCCTGTATGGTTACACTCAGCTGCACCTGTTTGAAATAATTTACAGCTTTAAGCACTTTCAAACAGCAATGCCTTGCCACATATGCTTGCATAACTAAGTCAAGCTTATAATCAAATGAAACATAACAATGATGGTAGTGGTGCACTGCAGATATGTTATTAGGAAAAGCGAGTGACTCGCCAAAAAAAAAGGATGCAATGCTATGACACCTGAATATGGAACAATTGTTTATGTATAATCACTAGATCGTCCCCCCTAGCAGCCCTTTGATTTTCAATCACACTTGGTGAAGGTCTGAAACCCATCCTTAAAAAATCCTCTGATTCCTCTCCCCCGGAACCGCTACCAGTAGCCCTTTGATTTTCATTCGATCTTGGTGATAGCCTGAAACTCTTGCAAACATAACTACACATTCATGGATATCTTTCCTATTTATCTTATTATCTTTTATGGATCCATTACACAGATATGTGCTAACTATTTCTGTCTTCATAAATATTAATAGCTCACATATTATAGGACTCACTCATGCTGGAGCATTGTAATATACTGCAGTCGAAGTTATTTTAACAAATATGGATCTATAACTATTATTAGCATTCCAAAGCTACTATAAATAAGTGGACAAAGGACTTACATAAACATTAATTTGCAGCATAATGAACTTCCACATTTACAGGTAGAATAACGCAATTAACTACTTTCTTACATTGTAACCATTGAAATGTTTAGCGAGAAAATGATTAAGGATGAAGTAGACCATTTCTCTTCCCACTTTCACTCTATAAAAATGATTCAAAATATGTGGTTACCCATCTTGAGTAAAGTGTTGAGCAGTTTTGAGATGTGTCAATGAATCTTTGTCATGAGCAAAACCATCAAAAGGGGAGTCTTCTGGATGAATGGATAGCGAAGAAAAATAAAATAAAATAAAATAAAATAACCTCAACATCCTCCTGATTTAGGTTGCCAACCGCAACATAGTAATAGTCAGATGTGTAAATCTTTTGTTGAATGCTGCCATTGCCTGTAAGAATATTTTGCATACAAAAACAGGTCAAACCAAAACGAATTGCCTGTAGGCACAAATACATAAACGCCCATTTCCCTTACCAGTAATGATATTCCATGATAATGTAAGATTTGGATATGATGGGTCCTCAGTCCATTCAACCAAACTCTCTTCACCTACATACCCACCCGACAATGGTTAAAGAGACATCAAATATGTACAGTGGTTAATATGTGGCGATTTAGTGATTCACTGCCGAGCAAGAATGAAGCATAACCAATATAAGATTTCAGTCTAAAGGGAGTATACAAAAAAACATGTGTCCCCTTCTGAGCCCTGTTCGGCCTAGGTAGCTTTTTTAGTTTGGCCTCATTAGTTTGTATTTAATTGAGTTTGGCACTCGTTTTGAAAGCTAACCCTAAACTCAAGTTGACCATGTCAGTCAACAACAGACAACTCATGGACTTCATTTGACTGTTTAAGTTATTTTAAAACACCAAAATGCCATTCATTCAGACATATGCAAGGCACGTGCTACGCCCAAAAGACGTCTAAAGGGTCAGGATTATTTTACAGAAATATTCAAGTCATAATGGCAAAAGAATCATCATATGTACTGCCCTGGAGGATAAACAAGGAGTTGCAAAAAAAAGAAGAGCAGTCAAGATCTGCTGCTTGAAAATGAAACAAATGTCAAGGTTGCTTGGAATCAAATCAGAGCCATGACTTCCGTTTCCTACTCCAATGTATCGTTATCACTGATCCTAGATGAAGATTTCTACAACTCCTCGAGTATCTCCACTAAATTCATGTAAATGTCTATCCTCTTTAACATGTCTAGAAAAACAAAAAGAAAAATTGAGGCCAATAGCCCAACTCCAACTCTCCAATTTCTCTTAGTCTCCCTCCTGCCATTAGAAGGGTTTGTTGTTAGAAAATAAATTACGAGAAAGGGAGGAAGGGAGATATAATGGAAAATCATATAGTCCTTTGATTAACAATATCAGACTTATCACTGCTACCAATTAGACCACCATATAAACTTTCGAAATGAAGCCTGAAAAACCCGTCAACAATAGCATACTGGTTTAGAACTTAGAATGTACCTTCGGCGATGATTAGGAAAAGGGGGGAATAGGAGCTCCGAGAATCTACACTGTAATTAACATCCACTTGAGATCCTTCATTCAGAAAATATACCCACTCCTGCAACAAAAGAAGAAACCAATTAAACCTAATTAGCTAGTCACAGCAAGTTTTGACATCAACTGAATTTACAATTTATTACTTAGAAACAGGAAAAGTAGAATTGCCTTATGGTAGTTAGGTTGCAAATGTGCTTTGTGTCTCTTAGACCAAGTAATATCTACATCAAGTGACGGCATTTTGCTAAAACCATATAACATCATTCCGCGCTTTGGCCCAGATAATTCTTCCACCTGGTATCCACCGCAAACACCACTAATTGAGACTGAAAAACATAGAAATCATCCAAACCAAATTCAAAGAAGATTATATTGACTATAACCTGGATTTCTTTCACAAAGAAAGAGTTGGCCTGCAAAAGTTCGGAGCAATACGGTCCCAATTGTAAACTGGATGAACCATAGATGCCAAGAATCAGAGTCACAGATGCTGTTGGTCACAAATTCAAATCACAAATATCAAAATATTGAAATAATGAAAACTAAGAAAAGCTAATGAAGAGATATACAAACCGAAGAACCAAAATGTTGCAAGCACAATAAGGCATGACCAAGCATCATCACTCCACTCATGAGTGTATTGAATTGTATTTGGCACATAAACTACTCTTCTATGCTGTTCTTCTTGTACCCGTTGTTGATTTTCTTGATCTTCTTCTCCTCCTCCTCGTTCTCTCTGCACCTCCTGCTCCCGTTCTCGCTCTTCTTGCCTAGTCTCCGTCTCCTCTTCTTGAACATGTGTTGAAGTCGAAGTGGACGGGTCGCCATTGTTGGAACTATATAAAGAAGTAGTAGTAGTAATAGAAGGAGAATGAGAAGAGGTAGTTGGAGGGTTCTGATCTGAATCTGCCATTTCCGACAAAATGAATGAGAGTAAATTGAAGCGAATGATGAGAGTGTACATGGTTTCGCTTTTTCTTCTTCTTCTTCACCAAGCAGTCTTGCAGATTGTTGCTGGTTTGAATGTTTGGTGCAAGTGGAATGTGTATTACTACCAGATGAGAGCATGCTTAGATAGTGTGGCATGATAGTTTAATGTTTGGCGGATAATACTACTAGGTCATGAATTCGAACCCAGCCGGCGGCATAGTGTAAGATATATATGGCATGTGTTTCATAAAAACATAGGCCAATTATCTGTTAGTCCTGTCTTCACCCGGATTTTTTTGTGGAATTTTGGTAGGCCTAATCCAAACCTAATTAAATTTGGGATTATTCTGTAGGGCAAAGATGTTTTCATTCTTAGATGTATAGACACAAAAGACAAGATTATAGAACAATTATCCTTATTAGCCTTTGTGGATGAAATAAATTCTCATTCTCAATTTGTTGCACGGATTGTCACTTACAATTTTTGAAATACAAAAACTCTATTATAGCATTCAAAATCTAGATTCATTATAAATTTAATTAACGTAGCATGTTTTCATTAGGTGAAGAGTTTTTTCTTGGGATAGTTTTGAAAAGTTAAAAAGTACGAGCCAATAAAGACATACACGTCCTCAATGTCAAAATGATGTAGATTTTGAATTTTAGAGTAGATCACTAGAATAACTCGTTGCAATAAAGTAATTGCAAAACACGATGATTTCACCCAAAAAAATAAGCAATATCTCAACCATTGGTATTGCGAAACACAGTCATCTCATTCAATAAGCACATACAAATTCGATCGCTAGCAAGATTGACTTAATAAAATTGGAGGATTATGTCATTATGTTTTTTTTAACCCACTTTACCATTAATTATTCAACAAGACAACCAACCATCTTTGCATACTTTGCCAAATCGTGGGCATTTCAATTGTACAACCTAGGAATATAACAAAACCTACTACTGGAACTGATAATGTTTTCAAAATAAGAAACAAACACGACTGGCTCCAACTAAGGTGCTCTCTACACCCTTGAAAGACATGAACTACATCTAAACCATCCAAGTGGTAATAGTTATTGTTCCGGCCTTGAGACTGGCCCTAAAAGATCGTTTGGACTGCTGCAAAAAAACTCAGCTCGTGTTGGGGAAAACAAAGCAAATAACTACAAAGAAATTCTGCCAATGGAAGAACCAAGTAATATCGCCAAACAAATATTCAATGCAAGAAAATAATCAATGAAAAATAAAAGACACCAAAGTATACGTGGAAACCCCTTCAAGGTAAATGGTAAAAAACCATGGGAGACACCATGAGAAAACCCTTCAATCGCTGCCAGCAATGTAACAATGCAACCTATTAGCACTAATGTAGACACCATGAGAGACCCAAACGCAGCCAGCGAAGAAGCCACGCATGACGTGAATACTAACACAGCTGATGTCAAGAAACCAAGGTCCGTTCAGCACATGGATTGGGCTTCTAAACTCAAACAGAATGGCAATACTGGTATTACAAAACTAAAGTGTGAACAGCCAGCAGTGATTGCAGGGAAGAAGGGAGTTCAAGTGAATGTTGCGGAGTTTGAAAAACATATTGAAGAATGCGAGCAGCTAGTGGTGGGCAGATTCGTAGGGAAACGTCTTGCGTTTGGATATGTGAAGGAGACGCTCAGTCGTGCGTGGGGTACTAGCAACTTTGAGATGATGCTACACGGTGACCAAATTTTTTATTCAAATTTAGGGATGAAGCAGCCCGTAACAAAGTATTGGAATTGGGATCTATGCACATAGCTAGTAGGTTGTTTGTTGTACGTCCATGGACAACAAGTATGGAAGGTGAAAATCAGGTATTGAGTACTATCCCTATTTGGATTACCTTGCGCAAGGTACCGTTGTTTATGTGGAATCCGGAGGGTATACAAAAGATTGCTGGTGTAATTGGTACCCCGCTAATGCTGGACAAGGCAACAGAAGAGAAAACAAGGCTGGCGTTTGCTCGAGTTTGTGTAGAAATTGATACGGCCAATCAACTCCCAAAATTGATCCCAATTGAAATTAATGAGAAGATCATCAATGTGGATGTAGAATACGCGTGGATACCAGCCAAGTGCTCCGTTTGTGCAGGATTTGGACACAATAACAATGCATGCTCAAAGAATAAGGTAACTAGGCAGCCTATTACACAAGTTTGGAAGGACAAGAGCAAGAAAGCAACCGTAACCAATACAAATGATGAGGGCTGGATTGTGGCCTCGGGCAGGCACGCGTTCAAGCCTAAGCAACCTACTCAACCAATTGGGATGACAAATCAAGAGGGACTGAACAAAACAGTAACTCTTCCCAATGGAAGCAGCTTGGACTCTACGCAAGGAACAGCTGCGTTAGCTGATGACATTATTCAAAGTGAATTAAATGGCAATGGTGAGCTTGCAATTGTAGTAATGGAAGAGGATAATAATGCTAGTCCGAACCCTGGTAAGGAGTATGACCAGGTGATTGAAGAAACAAAAAAATCAGACCATGTGATGGCTGATCCAGCACAGAATGGACAGCTCGTGCAGCTGGGAAGTAAGGAAACAATAGAGGTGGAAGAAACCAGCAAAAAAGGGTCGACAGGTGCTGTGAGTATGGACGAATTGAAGACTAATATGATTCAGGCTGCGGATTCAGACGCTGAAGTAGCAGCAGAGCCAGGTCTGTCTACCCCCATATCTATCTCAGAGGAACCCCCAATGCAAGTAATGGAGGTGCTTCGCGCACTCGCTGGTATAGGAGGAATGGGGGAAGATCCCACAACGCTCATGGCTTGCCTAACACCCCAAGACGTTAAGGCTATGCATTCAAAAATTGCACGAATAGGCAGGGATGCATTGGTCGCTGAAATTCAAACTTCACTTGAAGAGGAAGCAGCAAGGGTGGGGCAAAACTCTAGTGAAGAAGAACGTGAGGTTACCACAATACAGCCTCCCACGGTATATGTTCCTCGAAGGTCCTCCCGAAGCAAGAAGACAAATCCTAAATTCAGGTATCTGATGATGATAATACAAGTAGAATGCAAATGTTTTTTAGAACCTTGTATGGATGCTAGATTAGTACTAGCATTCAATGGTTTTTGTATCATGATTCATTGTGGTTCGTATCTTTACGTCGACTTCTCATACATCTCGGGGCCCATATTAGGTATAAATCACGTCATGAGAGTGATTAAAGGATTGATTGGTACTTATGAGGAAGAAAAGTTATGGCAGGTCTATCATGCAACTACTTTAGTAGCAGAACACTTTGCAGGGTTACTCCCCAACTTGGAGACGGTGATTCTAGAACTAATTAGGTTCTTTGTTGAAGATTTAAAGCAAGTTTATTGTCCCGTGGATGCTGTAACGAGTGAACGTATGAGTGATTGTAAACTTTATCTTCATTTTTTTTACTAAGGTTCGGGGATCCTAAATAACCCCGCTTGCTTTCCAAAAAAAAAAAAAACCATGGGGCAAATCCAATCAATCCACTAATCAGTAAAATAATACAATGTTCTTCTCAAGCTTTTGCCTAAGGCTTGAGGAATACAAGGAGCAATACAAGGGTTACCTCACAAGAGCTTCAAACAACTCACAATCAAATGAAGAATACACCGAAACAAACAGCACCAAAATCCGACAAGAAATGGATCCAAAACACACTTGTGAGTCTTCAATCAAACCCCAACAATCTTATCCTCGTTCCCTTCTTTCTTCTCTCACAATGGAGACACGCACACGCTGCCGTCGCAAAAAACAAAAAATGCAGCCTGTTGTTTTTTCTTTCTTTGCTTTTTATAAAGCATCAAACAACCCTAGTTGCTATTTTAAATTCAAGGCCTGGTCCACCCTAATGGGCCGGATCCAATCCAACAAATCTCCCCCTCCAAACCATAAGGGGAACCATAACCTAAGTACATTAGGTCATTCCAATGAGCTCTCTGCAGAACTCATGTTTCTCTTTAGGAACCACTTTTGTCATCATGTCAGAAGATTTTTGTTAGTGTGAATCTTCTCAAGTTGAAAACAATTATTCTCAAGCACATCACTTATCCAATGGTAACGAGTATCAATATGCTTGGTACGCCCATGACATGTGGCATTCTTGCTCAGCTCTATGGCACTCTGACTGTCTCAATGCACAACATATTTATTTTGATTCACACCCAATTCCTTAAGTAATCTTTTCAACCATAATATTCTCTTCCCTGCTTCAGTAATGGCAATGTATTCGGCTTCAGTTGTTGACACAGCAACACACTTTTGCAATCTAGACTGTCAAGATACAACCCCCCTGCAAAAGTGAAAACATAACTTGAAGTAGACCTCTTTCTGCCAAAATCACCTGCCATATCTGCATCTGTGAACCCTTCCAATACGACTCCTGAATTACCAAAACATAAGCAAAGCTTTGAAGTACCCTTCAAGTACCTCATAATCCATTTAACTGCATCTCAATGTTCTTTTCCTGGATTATCAAGATACCGACTCACAACACCAACTGCTTGAGCAATATCTGGTCTTGTATAGTATAAACCATCGCATACATCAAACACCCTACAACAGAGGAGTGTGGAATACATGTCATCTCCTTCTTTTCTTTCTCAGTCCTAGGAGACAACTTGGCACTTAACTTGAAGTGATTAGCAAGTGGAGTGCTCACGGGCTTAGCATCATTCATGTTGAACATTTCAAGCACCCGTTCAACATATTTTTCTTGTGACAACCACAACTTCTTAGTTTTTATGTCACGTACAATCTTCATTCCCAAAATGTGTTGAGCTGACCCCAAGTCTCTCATATCAAAAGACATAAACAATTCTTTCTTCAACCTGCCAATTATATCATCTTTTCCAACAATTAGCATATCATCAACATAAATCAAGAGAATAATGAAGCTATTGAGCGAAAAATATCTGACATAAACACAATGATCTAGAAGTGTTCTCTTGTACCCATGACCCACCATAAATGAGTCAAACTTCTTATACCACTGTCTTGGAGCTTGTTTCAACCCATAAAGACTTTTCTTCAATTTGCAAACCATATGTTTTTCCCTTTCACTTCAAAACTCTCTGGTTGTGCCATGTAAATTTCTTCATGCAAGTCTCCATGAAGAAACACAGTTTTAACATCTAACTACTCAATCTCAAGGTTCAGGCTAGCTGCAAGACTCAACACTAGTCTAATAGAGGTCATCTTCACAACTGGTGAGAATATCTCATCAAAGTCTATCCCCTTCTTTTGCGCACACCTTTCACCACTAACCGAGCTTTGTGCTTCACATTTTTCCCATCACCATCTTTTTTCAGCTTGTACACCCATTTGTTCTTCAAATGTTTTCTACCTTTTGAAATCTCAACTAACACATAAGTACCACATTCTTATGCAAGGAACTCGTCTCATCTTGCATACCCTTCATCCAACTATTTTTATCTTTATGAGTTAGTATTTCTTGCAAATTTTCTGGCTCATCTTCTTCTGTAAGCAAAGCATACCCAGAATCGGGGTACTTTTTTATGGTTGACGCTCTCTAGTAGACCTTCTTACCTGAGACTCTACTACTTCTTGCTGAAGGGGTTGCTCTTCTTGCTCAGTTTCATCTGTTTGTACATGATCATCACCAACAACTTCATTTTCAGGCATATGGTCACCTACTATATCATCTGACATCTCTCCCCCATTTTCAACATGCGACGAAGGAGGAGAAGTGGGGTAAGATCTAGTACCTCACTCTCTGTCTACTTGGGCTTCTCAACTTTCTCAAAATCTGCAATGGTATGATCTTCATAAAAGACCACATCTATACTTCTAACAATCTTCTTATTTTCAGGGTCCCACAATCTGTATCCAAACTGTGCATCTCCATAGCCAATGAAAATACATGGAAATGTCTTCTCATCAAGCTTTGATCTTTGTTCCTTGGGTGCATTAACAAACATTTTACACCCAAACACCTTCAGATGAGAGTATGAAATATTTTTACCTCTTCACACTCTTTCTGGAATATCATCATCCAAAAGAACTGAAGGAGACCTGTTGATAAGATAACAAGCAATACGAGCAGTTTCAGCCCAAAACACATTCGGCAACCTAGCCATGTGAAGCATACATCAGATTCTTTCAACAATAGTCTGATTCATTCTCTCTGCCACTCCATTATGTTGTGGAGTGCGAGGAACTGTCATCTCATGTCGTATATCATGTTCATTATAATAAGCTTTAAATTCTTTTGATGTGTACTCACCCCCCATTATCACTACGGAGACATTCAAAAGTCTACCTGTTTCTCTTTCAACTTTGGCATGAATCTGCTGGAAGCACTGAAAAACCTGGTTTTTAGATCTGGTGAAATAAATCCACGCCTTTCTTGATGCATCATCAATAAATGTCAAGAAATATCTACTACCATCAAGAAAATCTACTTTAATGGGACCACACACGTCAGTATAAACCAAATCTAACAAACCAGTGTTTCCTTTTGATGATCTATAAAATGAAATTCTATGATGCTTACCAAATAAACAATGATAACAGGGGTTAGGAGGGGTGTCTTTTAAGGAAAGAGTCAATTTCTTCTTTGCTAAGAGCTGCATATCTTTCTCACTCAAGTGTGCAAGCCGCTCGTGCCACAAGTTAGGGAAAACAAAGCAAACAACTACAAAGAAATTCTACTAATGGAAGAACCAAGTAATATCGCCAAACAAATATTCAATGCAAAATAAATGACACCAAGGTATATGTGGAAAACCCTTCAAGGTGAAGGGTAAAAAATCACGGAGCAAATCCAATCAATCCACTAATAAATAAAAGAAGTACAATGTTCTTCTCAAGCCTTTTGCCCAAGGCTTGAGGAATACAATAAGCAATACAAGTGTTACCTCACAAAAGCTTCAAACAACTCCCAATCAAAGGAAGAATACACCGAAACAAATGACACCAAAATTCGACAAGAAACGGATCCAAAACACACTTGTGAATCTTCAATCAAACCCAACAATCTGCTCCTCCTTCCCTTTCTTCTCTCACAATGGAGACACGCACACGCAACCATCACGTCGCAGCCGTCGCAAAAAACAAAAAATGCAGCTTGTTATTTTTTCTTTCTCTACTTTTTATAAAGCATCAAACAACCCTAGTTGCTATTTTAAATTCAGAGCCTGATCCACCCTAATGGGCTGGACCCAACCCAACACTTCAAAGCTAAATCGAACTAATCATAGTGTCACTCCTCCAGCTTTAGCTAATCTATTTTCATGAATGTGCACTGCCACCAACCCATATGTACCTAAATGTTCATGTAAAAAAGACAACATTAGCAACATAAATTCTAAATGGCGAGGAAGTGGGCGAGGGATGGGGTGCAGCCGTTCACCCCCTCGAGATGTGTGAAGGTGCCTCGAGATAAGCACTTTCGGGCATCTCGAGGGGGGTGAGTGGCTTCACCCCCTCCCTTGCCCCTTTCCTCAACAATAAGAAGCTCTCCATTAGCAAATATCAATGCAGCAGTGGAAGGGTACTATCTCCTTTATCCCATTTAAGGAAGCTGACTCCATGCTTGCCTTCCTATATGTGTTAGAGTTTGGCTGACTGGCTAGCCGGCTGAAAGCATGAAATTTCGAGCTTGCCACAAAGTTTAAAACTGCACAAAGTCTATTAAAAAAAGGCCCGTCTATGAGTGATCATTACTCATTATCATCTATTATATTAATATTAATATTAATATAATAAAAAAACGGGTGAGATTCGGAGACAAATATTTTTTACAAAGGAAGTTAACATGCGTACTTTATCCACCTAGAAATTTCAGATTGAGTTATTTTTTTGTGGGGATGATTTTTTGCCTTGTAGATCATCTTCGCCGAAAATTTTATCTCTATATCAAATGCAATTATTAAATTATTGGTGAAATTGAACAACTAAAAATTTTCTACCATGTACAACATGTTCTGGAACTATAGTTAATAGATATAGGATTATGCCACGGTGGTTTGAACTTTCCTTATGGAATAAAGCAAATTTAGTGACCACCTAAGACAGGTGGTACAACAAAGTCTCCCTATTGCACACTAAGGTATTTTTAGTGCCTTCGACACTTCAATTGTTCGATAGGAGGAGAATTTTCAGTTTTGACAAAAGGTATTTCAGTCATATACTAATATAAATGTCTACCAAACACCCTCATCTTTTATTTTATGTAATTCGTTAAATCTTTATGTTTGGATAAATTTTATTCATTTATTATCGGCTGCCACACAGGGTCAATCTAACTCGATCCGCACAGGGTCAACCTAACCCGACCCGTCATCATCACCCTTTATCATAACTTGGTCACAGTCTTCTCTACTAGAAGCAAATTTGCTCAGAGAAAGTGAGTAAACGCAATCAAACATGGCGACAGCAAAGATGATCTCAGTCTCCCTCATATGGCTTCTCTTCATCTTCGGAACCCTAGTTCTCATTCAGGTATCTTTATATTCAATCTTTCTTTCTTTTTTTGGATCCATCACATTTAGTACTCTAGGGTTTATGACATCTAGGGTTTTACAGAGTCAATTTATCCAAACAATTATCTATTTTGATGCATCCAATCCATGAATCAAGATCGTAATTTTGGTCATCCTTGTAAGTTGTAACGATCAACCTCTATCCTACTATTGTATTCGATCCGTTTTACTGTATATATGGAAATTGATTTTGTTTTCATATTCGGATGAGCGGTGTAGGCGAGCTGGAAAGCGAGCTCGATCAGGTGAATCAAATTATTGCTGGCTTGATCGTCCAAGCTCGCTTTCTTTCTTGATTTTACTGCACTGCTTCTCTCTCTCTTTTTTCGAGGTTAGATTGTCGAAAATGGACCCTCAGATCTACTTTTTCAGAGAGGTTTTATATCACTTCTCTGTCAGTGGAGTAGCTTGATCTTGTGATGAATTGAGATGATGCGTATTTATTCAATCTAGATGATCATAGACATCTGTATTGTTTAGCTGATTACATAATTGGGCACTTAAACTGTAAGAAAAATTTCCATATGGAATCTAACACGGTGGCAATTGGGATAAAATAAATTTCAAAGGGGCACACAAGTTTTAATCACCAATGGATCGAATATTTACATCGACTTGATCGACTCTATGCTATTTTAGGTTCTATGCAGTCACCTGGATGTATTTCTCACTAACATGTTGACTGAATATCTCATTTAATCTTTTGGACGAAGAAGGGGTTTAAGTTTAGCTTTCAAATTTGGGGTTATTGCTATTAAAATTTTGCATCTTTGGGTGGTATGTGAACTATGGATTTAATTGTTATTCAGGCAAAGAAGTCATCGGAAGACTTGAAGGAGGTGACTCACAAAGTATACTTTGATGTAGAGATTGCCGGTAAACCTGCTGGTAAGTGTTTATATTTTTTTTGAAATTTTATTACGGAAGTTCACAGTTCATAATGAATTACAAAACAATGTATTATAAACATATCTTATAGTTTTCTATATGTACTTTTTTACGGCATCTTATAGTATTATGTTAGTAATATTGTTTTGAGGGACGTTTTGCATTTGCGAGTTTGCATCAAACACGTATTTTGACTGGGTGAATATATCAAATCCTTACAGGACGTGTTATCTAATTTTATTTGCTTACAGGACGTGTTGTCATGGGTCTCTTTGGGAAGACGGTTCCTAAAACCGCGGGTAAGCTATTCTATTACCTAGCTAACTAGCTTAGACATATCTTCAAAACTGTTTGGTGGTTAATCTAATTATTTTTCCTATAATTTTACAGAAAATTTCCGAGCACTTTGCACAGGTACCCGCCTCTCTCTTTCTCTGCTCTTTTGCATCCTGTATTATATGATCCTTGGAACTAGGTTAAACTATGGAATTAGTTCATATTTTTCAATAGCGTGCTTAGGTCAAACTATGATCAGGTACCTAGCTAAGCATTTTACTAGCATTTCATTGACTGAGCTAACTGCCTAAAATTGTCCATTCTGGTCACAGGAGAGAAAGGAATTGGGAAGAACGGAAAACCACTTCATTACAAAGGGAGCTCGTTCCATAGAATCATTCCTAGCTTTATGCTCCAGGGTGGTGATTTTACACTTGGGGACGGAAGAGGAGGTGAATCAATATACGGCGACCAGTTTGCTGATGAGAACTTTAAATTGAAGCATACCGGACCTGGTAAGCAACTAATTTCTGTTGAATTTTTAGGTGGTTGCATGTCTAAAATAATTTAAGTCTTAGTTATAGGAGCATTTGTTTTACGAGCTAGCAAATGATACTTCTAATGGCTTGATTGGCTGATCAAACTTCTTCTAAGTGCAGGATTTCTTTCGATGGCAAATGCTGGGCGAAACACAAATGGTTCACAATTCTTCATCACAACGGTAACAACAAGCTGGTAAGTTCCTGCCTAACTGGTGTATTTATTAATGTATGCATAATGGTTAGAATAATATGATATTTAATATTCACTGTTCACTTTGGGACTCTTTGTGGAACCTACATGAAAATGAACTAAGGCCATACATGACCAACCTATTCGAAAGCTAGAAAGACTTAAAATTTTGTGAATACAGTATTCTTGTCATAAAATTATAATTGGATGTCTTTACCTTAGCCAAAGTGTATTTTAAAAAGATGGAAATGTTACTAACTTGAGGCTGTCAATCTCATATTAATGATGGTGTCGTTGTCAGTTTTACAATTAAGGTAGAAACATCTGAATGAGCCCATTTACAAGGTTGAATAGACACATCTTCTCAAAATTATTACCTCTTAATATCCCGACTATAAAGACTAAAAAAGAAAAAAAAGGCAGTATGGCATAATTTTGAGACCCTATGAGCACATCCCCTTAAAATGTTATGTAAACTTACGTCATGGTTTTATGATGTGTGTACTTTAAGAAAGCTTCACAACTAGCTCTCTTATATTGTATTTATGACACTCGTTATTGCTTTTAGACTAATAAGTGAGTATTTAAGGTATGATAAAGATTGAAGCCAAGCTATGTTCTGAAAACCAACCTTTCGCGTCCTTTTTCTTGGATAAGATTTGCCATATGTGCTAGCATATAAAATTAGTTTCCTTATTTCATAAAAAAGTGAAATTAATAGTCCCCGTCTTCCACATATGCAAACTTTTTACCAATTTACTTCACACAAGGGTATGCCTTTTTAAACCCAAGGATGGTTTTGATTCCGTTAAATTTTAAGCTATATCAGGTGTGACATGTGAATGTTATGTCGCATAAACTTGGCAACTGGCTGTTGAAAGGGTACTTATTTTTTGCCCCTGATTATAGTATAAAGATCAAAATTTTGAAATTGACAAATTTATAGAAGACACAAATCCCGTGTTGAAAAGATTACAATAAAAACACAAACATTTGTTTATTTGGTTCCCCATTCTTTCCTGTATTCTTCTTTCTATTAGTTCATCTAGTAGAGTTACTCAAATTACAGTGCTGTAAAACAAAGACCATATCTTGCAATTTGCTTCCACTTGCATTGTGGTGGGGCTGAGTCCATCCTTGCTTTAAGACCACAGCCATTGATAAAGACTTGAGCAGTATATCTTACTACTTGTTACTCAGCTTCACATGGATCTAAAACGATGAGGATCCATTGAAAGCCTGAGAATTTCTCGACTTTATCCAGTATGTTCCATAGTACTTTGCTTGAAGGTACCACAACTAAGCAGGTGAAATATGTTCTTAACCGCAAAGATGGTTAGATTGTTGACCATCTCAGTCCCATTCTGTTAAGACATCGGAAATCTCACCACCAACCATCACATGCACGATAATCTCACTCAACGAGCCCTTCTAGCCGTCGAGGAAACGGGCGAGGGGGGTGGGTATTACCACTCACCCCCTCGAGATTCGCAAAGCTGTGTATCTAGAGGGCACAGGCACACATCTCGAGGGGGATGAGTGGTCACACTTACCCCCTCGCCCGTTTCCTCGCCATTTAGAATTTTCCCTCACTCAACACATCTGCAAAAAAAGAGAAGGCTCTGTGCTGCATTAATGTTTGGGCACTTGATTTATTGTGAATACTTCATTTCAAGTAATTTCTCCCCCTAATTTTTTAAAATCATTACAGGTTGGATGGCAAGCATGTCGTGTTCGGTAAAGTTCTATCAGGCATGGACGTCGTATACAAGATTGAAGCAGAGGGCGAACAAAGTGGCACCCCCAAGAGTAAAGTGGTGATTGTAGACAGCGGGGAACTCCCCTTGTAATTTACTATTAGCCTTGAAGTGACTGAATAATCATTTTCATAGACAAGCTAGATTGCTGAAATAAAGTTGGTGGACGAAACCATGTTTTAGAGAGAGAGAGACAAGTAGTATGAGACAGTAAACAAAAACTGAGGATCCTAGGGGGTTTATGATAAATGACTGTTCCAGAATTTGAATTATTTAATCTCGACAGCAGTTATTATAGAGAATTGTCGCAAGATTGTGTTTGGTTAAGGTATGGATCTTGGTTTGTCTGTTCAAGTGTTCAACTGTTACAGTAACTTGTAACTATTTAGACTCTCTGTTTGAACTTAGAGCGACGAACTATGAAAATAGACTAATAAAACCAAATAAACATTATGTATAAAATTGTACTTGGATCAGGATCATCAGTTGAAACCCATCTCTGATGTAGTTTTCTATCAAGTCTTGCAATTGTCGGTAGTTCTTACATAGAACTTTTCCTTGGAAATGAGGCTCGATCGGAACTATGGAAGAACAAAAAAAGTTCTTCTATCCTTATACTCCTTTCTACCACACGGAACTTGTATGCCAAATAAGGGTTTGCCCTGGTGGCCATTGAAGAATTTGATGTTATCTTCTTCCAAGTGGTAGATTACACAATGGTAATGATCCTCAGTAACAGAATCACAATCATCGTCATCATAGGTGCGGTAGTGAAGGAAACTACAATTTTGTAGGAGTCCTGGATTAATTGAAAGAGAACATTCCATACTCGAGAACAATGTCAGGTCGCCTGGACTTTCCAATTCTTAATCTCTCGTGTTTAGATCCAATTTGAAAACCTTTTACAAGAAGTTATGACAGAACAGTAGCTACTCATATGATCTGTAATAACTAGCAAGAGCTCTCCACAAGTTTCACTTAGGTAGAATAAACCATTCTTAGATAACTCGGGTGCCATGATTTCTTTTACCTAGACTATAGCCAACTACGATGGTGGCGGTACCACTATCTAGAAAGCAAAATTCGTCCTTTGGAAAAAGAAAGATCATCATTGTCATTGTGATACTCAAGCACTTCACCTGTAGTCTTCCGTTTCACTTCAACCGTCTTCCAAGTGCTTTCTCCTAGTCTACAACCTACTAAATCATTAGAAATACATCCCATAGCAATGCAACATTCCTAGTTTATTTTATCTGTTTAGCTTCCCAAGTATTTTAAGAAGTTTTAGTATCTAATATCTTCAAATACAACATTCCTACAATTCCCATATTTATAGGGAATTCGATGAGAGCGGGAACGGTTAAAACTTCAGACAATTGGGGAGGCAAGTCAATATTGCCCATAAAACGATTCACAGACACATCAAATGCACATATAACAAAGGAAGGGATAGTATCCATTCCAATGTAAATGCAACATGCACAAATCAATGAGGAGAAGAACATGGTTGAAACTTCAGTGCAACGGCAGTGTCAACTGTTTAGACAAAATTCCATTTTCAGTCTGAACCGAACTACTTCCAATTCAGATGACACTAAATCAAATTCAAAATGAACATAAGCCATTAATTTTTTAATCAAGACTAGGAGACCTGCGACGGATCTGTTATTTTATTTCTACCAGTTGTAAATGAAGAAATAACCATTTCAATTACAATTTGATCGTAGAAGTAGCTAGAACTGGTGGACTTAAGTTATGGATCCGCAGTACAGAATGGATATCACTTCATTTGTAGGGCTAACCGAAAGAGTTCTGGGACAGGTGAAAGTCTAATTGTTTTAGGGCTGGTGTGGGAGCAACTGAACTCTATTTGACGATTTTTCTGTAGAACACCGCCAATATTGTAGATGAAGGCGTCTCCCCTGCCTTCAATTCAAACAATAAAATCAAGGTTCTTTGTAAGAACAGTCAGCATCTTGAATTAGTAAGTTGGCCGATCATAGCAAGTCATGAATAGCAATCCTACAGAGGATAGAATGATTAATTAGCACAATTGAATGAACTAGAAAATCAGGCTAACCCTGATTTAACCATTCCCCACGGCATTGACTTAGCCTGACTTAACCTTAGGTGAACATCCCACGGAGCACCACGTGTGGAAGATCTTTAATCTTTCATGATACAATGAAGCCTTATCATGAAGCCATACTGGACAATGGACAAGACTCAACAATTTAGTAAACTAGAAACAAGCTACAGTCAGGGAACTTCCTAGATAGAGATGAGGTTAAAAATTAGCTCGGCAGATTACGTCATCTACAATGAAAGCTGAATCAAAAGGGCAACTTATTTGATATTCTGAACAGAACACCATGAAGCATAGTGTATGTTACATAAACTGATCACATCACTAACCAATATGACATTGGAATCACTCGCATGCATTCAAACTAATGTCCATCAGTCAAAAATCATGACTATCAACCAATAATTTCAAATGCACTGGAGGCTTATGCCACAAGTGTTGCATTGATGCAAGGGATAATTTCATATATCAAACCCCACAGAGAACAAAACATTTGTACCTCCATCTAATAAGAATTGCATCTCTTTCATCTCCCATCCTTGTGAATGGCAAACCAAAAATAACAGTACTAATTCGTATTCCACTTGCACTCGAGAGACAACAGTCACTCCTTCCGTCTGCTCATTTCAATCATTCCATAAGCTCTAGCTACATCCAAATTATTCTTTGTACTCGAAATGGCAACTCTCCTTGATGACTATCAACAAGAGATCTTTTATTCAGATAACAGTAAGGAGCGCTGTTATGAGCTTAGGGAGTTGGTCAAGAATCCCTACATGTTCAAATGGATTAACAAATTCAAACATGACATACAAGACCGTTTTCATTCACCTCAAGACTCAAAAAAACCAATAAAGCATTGCTAACTCCGAGCTTCCAGACTCAACCCCAGTTCCCTATGCCATTTACGTGTAAGTAGACAGAAACAAAAATGTAATGACTGTCCCTCATGAGAGGAATATGACTCTTGTAACCTATTTTCTGCAATAAGCAGTTTCCAACTTTCCAGATCTGTCAAACACCAACATCGCATCAATGAACCACTCAGCGAGTTCATAAATTTAACAAAGGCCACAAACCCAAACTGTAAACAATCTGTCTTCCAACAAAATTTTCACCAATATGACCAACTTAACAGCAGGTAGTCTCACACTTCGGAAACTCATCTCACTATCCTACACCATGTTCTATCTTACTATTTTATCCACTGCAATCTGAATTTTGGTCACTAGTTCTGATCCATTTTACAGAAATGAAGTTTGACCACAGCCTTACAAATATAAAGTTTCATTGCTTTGCCCTCCCAGTTACTACTAACTGATTTAGAAATGGACACTTAAACCTAGCAGATATCGTTTACACTATTTTATAGCATTGTAAGACAGAACAGGCATACTCTGAATCTTGTCCATCTAAAATCCCGGCAGCTTCAACAAAAACCCGTGATCTCTCATCAAATAGGTTTATTCAAAATAGTCTCTTTTGACAGTATATTCAACATAATGAATCTCCATAAAATAACAGAAATCATATAGATTTATCCAAAATGGTATCTTTTGACGATTTCTTAAGACATAGGGAGTTCATACTTTCTTTGATTATCATTCGGCAATTCCAAATATCATTATAGGTAGCTTCGAGATAATATCACACTATCACTTCATTCTCATCCATATCCAATCTAAATACCATTCCATGAAACACCAGTGAAAAAATTCACAATATAGACTACTCCAAACAGATCAATAATCAAAGATGAGAAACTCAATATCACAGGATAACAGGATAATCAGAACATAGTTACCTGATTAAGTCTGCAGGTGGAACATCACGATTGCGGCTGTGGTTCTGCATCCGCAGCCGCAATCCTTATAAACCAGCATAGAACATAACAAACACCATATGAGAAACAACAACAACAACATCACCTTCTTCACCGACCTAGAGACTCAAATAAAAGAACTCACAGAGACTCCACTACAAACACTTAGACAACAACTGAAAACAACCAAACCAACACAACAAACATGCAAATCGTGACTCAATTACTGACCATAACTATTAATTAATAACAATATGAATCAAGTAAATCATTTCATGTCATGGTGGAGAGATCGAATTTTACTTCGGAGTCCATGAATTCATCAATTCAATCGCCTCAGGCCACAAGCCTCCGGACTCTGACTCAGTCCATTGTTCTTGATCAACACCTTCTTTTGATAGAAAACATTAGTAAAATTGGTTGAGAAGTTCGAATACATGGACACGATCTTCGATATGTTTCTATTAATTTCTCGAATTAGGTCAACGTTCTTGGTGAGATTATCAGGGAGCTTGGATTGGTGGTTCTAACAGAGAAACCCAAACTCAAAACAAAATAGGTTAACTTTCGACCAATTTAAACCCTCAATTGAGATCGATTCTCAAGCTTCTCAAACACGAAAGTTTTAGTACTATGAGTTATCTAATAAACACAAATTGAATCACTTGAAAATGTTTTGAAATGAGTAAGTTATGATCATTTTACTAAATTCACGCAAATATGTCTTGCAATGAAAACGGGATAGTGTCCCTGACTTTCGACCAACTTATGTGCTCGATTAAGATCGATTCTCAAGCTCATCCACATAAATATTGTAGTATTCTGAGTTATCTAATAAACACAACTTGCATCATTTGAAAATGTTTTGAAATGAGCAAGTTATGGTCATTTTACTAAAGTCACGCAAATCTGTCTTGCAATGAAAACGAGATAGTGTTCCTGACTTTCGGGCAACTTACTCAAGTTGATCAAAACAAAAATATTGTAGTACTCTGAGTTATCTAATAAACACAACTTGAATCACTTGAAAATGTTTTGAAATGAGCAAGTTATGGTCATTTTACTAAAGTCGTACAAATCTGTCCAAAATCTCGCCTGGAACAATGCGAAGTTTTTGCAAAACCTCAGAGAGTTTCAGGCGAACAAGAAATTTCAGCAAAAAAAAATTTACTGTTCGCCCAGATCAATGCTAGGCGAACAATATTTTTTTTGTGATTTCTGAAAAAAAAAATTGAAGTTTACTTTGTTTTTGTGATTGAAATTTTTTCTGAAATTTCCATTAGATTACTTTTTTTTCTGAAAAAAAAAAATTTGGGGTTTGATTTTTAAGGGTTTTGAATCTTTTGATTTTGAGGGAGATGGAAAAGATTTTCGAGGGAGAGGGAAGAAATTGGTTTCGATTTTGCAAAAGATTTGAATGTGGAGAGAGATTTGCAAGAAATTTGAACGTAGGAGAGGGAAGAGATTCGAATGGGGGAGGGAGGAATGGAGTTTCGATTTGAATGGAAATGGGGAAAATATTAGTTTTTTATTTATATAGGTGGTGTGGGGAAGTATGGTTGTGTGAAAAAGAAAGTAGATAGTGTGGGAGAGTAGAATGGTGTGAGAAAGAAGAAATGATGGTGTGAAATAGTCGCTGCCTAATTTTAAACCCTTGGTAAAGGGCTACCATTAGCCTATTTTATCACATACAAACCACCAAGGTTTAAGAATTAGTTAACGTTATTTCTGTTGTGATCTTTTCCCCCTAACGATTACATTCTTCTCATAGAAACCAAACGCATTATAGATGTGGGGTTTCCTTTTCCATTAACAGAACCTTATTCAATGTTGTCAAACGCATTCGACAATGACTTGGGGTCCTCAAATCAGCACCACAATGTGAGCATCGAGATGAAGTGGCAAAAGTTTGGTCATCTACTCTTATGCATAAGATGAGCGAGTAAAAAAAGACCCAAAGAAATTATTGCAACAAGCATTGAAACTTACGATGTGTTTGATTCCATGGAAATTTTTTTAATTGATTAATTAATAGTAAAAAGTGTATTTTTCAAGGTGTGATGGCTCAGTGATTGAGCAGTAACGAATGATATCATTAGGTCACGAGGTCGAATCCAGCCAATCACACCTGATGGGAGGGGTTAAGGATTAAAAAAAAAAAAAAAACGGACTAGTGAAAGGTTAAACAAAACTTAATATACTGCTATAGTCTCTATTTCACTTTGTCAATGTACTTTTTCAATTGTCTTTTCAAAACATAAGTGTTATACCACATTGTTTATCATGGCCATGATTCTAGAGAGTCAGACTGACAGCGTCAGGCCGGCCCATCACCACCCATCATCCTAGAGATGCTGGGCCTGACCCTGTCGGCCTGGCTCTCTAGCAAGGCTCTTATCATAGACATTTAAGTATATTTTTATCTAGCACTTATTTGGAGGAATAATTTTACTTTATCTCCTCGACATTTGAACAACCAAACCCATTCATAGCTCGAAATAGTAATAAAAATTTTAAAAACATTTTTAAAAAAATCAGCTCAAGAAAAAATAAAGTAAACACTTCACATCTATTTCCGTGAGATATTGATTCAATCTGATATAACGAGCAAGTCTAGGCAACCCGAAAACACAACCATTTTTTAGCCAGATTTGAGTTTTTTTACATTTTTACCCATTCTCTTTAAAACACAATTACAAACATCATTTATAAAAGGGGTTGAAATGTAAAAAGCCCAAAACCTAATCAAAAAATGATTATGTTATCTAACTGCCTAGAATTGTTGCTGATATAACATTTCAACAATTCTAGTCAGCCTTGTTAACTGACATCTTTTGGGCATTTTCTTGATTTTTTTTACAATTCCACCCTTCTATAAATGGTGTTTGTGATTGTGTTTTAAAGATGACGAATAAAAAGTGTAAAAAAAAAAAAAAAAAAAAATTGCTCAAAAAATGTTTTGCTGACTAAACTTGCTCATAACATTTACACTTTCACACTTGCAGACAATTTTTAACTATTCTAATATCTCTCTTTTTTTTTTTATTCAAAACATGGATATTTGATAAGTGCCGTGTACTCTCGTATCAATTATGATTGAAGACACCTATTAATACCTAGATGAGGACACCAATTCGTTTTTCATCATTTTTTTTAAATCTCTTAACTCCTTCCACCCCAAATGCCGCGCCAGGGTTCAAATCTGGACTTGTGATTTTATCCGCCACACCCTACCACTGAGCTAATACCCCATTGGTATATTTCAAAGAAAATAAATGTGATGGATCAGACTATCAAATGGAAGATGGATGTCGTCTACCAACCTTGTGCATTTTGACAAAGCACTTGTGCATCCACTTTGCAAGAGATAGAATCCTAAACAAAGAATGTTCACTGTCTTTTATCAAGGCCTGCCAAAGTCCTCTAATTATTCAAATTCCACATGATGGGGTCACTGTAAGTTAAACTAACTGAAGATACATGCTTACATGTCATAATCATGACAGTCCTGCAAATAAGTAAATTTGGTATTCTAATGGGATGACCTTTTTTTTAGATCCCTATCTTACCAAACAAAGCAATTAAACTACTGTACAAGGATAATCTCACATAAATTATGACCCCGCAACAACAAACGACAATGCCTCCTGCAACAAGATACCATTTGCTTCAGCTTCTGGAACTAGAGACCCAAGTCAACTGGAGAACATGAAAACACAGATTGAAGAGACAATTAGTCGGACCAGAAAGGATACGAGGGGCATTTTGATTCACAGCAAGGAGGCATATCAATGAACATTTCTATTAATCCATCAGGGCAACTTACTCAGAATCTCCTTCGGTTTCCATGAAGCTCAGATCTCTTCGACCATCTAGCTTGACCAACACTGTTCCTCGGTTCTCTTCAGTCCACTCCATTTCAGCCTTCTGTATAATAGCAATGACCTGCACAAACAACCATAACCATACTGACTCTGGCAAAGTGATACAAGGCATATTCGAGATTTGTGAAAAAATTTCATGTCTCTTGCGTCTTTTAATTTACTATAAGTTAGTACATCTACTCGTTTCTTAGAAATAGGTAAACCACCCAAAAGCAGTAATCCATACCGATTGTTTCAGTTTGCCCCAGCCAACACCATGAGCCCCACATCCAGTGATGACTCTCAGAAAATGAACAGCTATAGAAAGAAAAACAGAGGCACACTTGATATTTACAATGAAAGAATACTGGAGGAATGAAAAACGGGATAGGTTCACATTAGAGGCTTACAATGTATATAGGTAGTAAACAAAAGAAGGTGAACTTTCAAAAGCCTAATTGCTTGTTTTACATGTTGCCCGTGCAAATCAATCGTCACCACATTTCGCATTCCCTTGTTTCTGCAGTAGCAAGTGCTTAATCGTAATGATTCTTGAAGTATTAAATTCTAAAATAAAATTTTAAATTTAAAAAAAAAAAAAAAAAGGACTGGAAATTTTTTTTTCATACACATGACTAACCTGGCTTCAAATATTTCCTGGCTGGCCTTCTCATCTGCTTCTCGAGCAATTTTATCATGTACCTGACCCTAACAAATGCAAAATAGCAACAAATATTTCTCAAGAAAGCTATATCATGACACAAGTACATGTCTGGTGCTTCACCATCTCGTGCTTTATACACAAACTAGTCGGGACTTCCAATTGCATTAAAACAACCTAGACAAGCAATTGTAAACGAGACTACCAGCTGAACACTTTAAAAATGTGTGAAGTGTTCCCAGCAGAAAACAACCACCACATGATTAGGTATGTAAGACGTAACCTCTTGTAAAGACCAACATTGGCTACAATGATATCCATCTTGCTCATATAATAGATAATATCCATTCGTTGATTGATCTGCTCTTAGCGGACCGAAAACTCGTATGGAATTCCAAGAGCTTTGAACCAATTGTCTACAGTGAGTGCTCACAATATTAATTCACAGAAGGACAGTGCGTTGACAACTAACTCAATGTGGATTAAAATCCAAATTAGTAAATAATAGAAATAACAATAAAAGAGAACGTGGTGATATAAGAATTTAAAAAATAAATAAATTAACATATATATAATGAAAAACCGGCTTGAACCTATCCATAACAAAACTACAGTACTCCAAATTTCATTTAAAATGAAAAATTGTCTTGCATAGGAAATTCAATCTACTTCAAACAAAAATGAAAAACTGGCATGTACTAATAAAGATGTGATATGATGGTACGAAACCCTAAGATAGGTTAATCCACTTTATGCCAAGGCCATGAAAGAATTCCTAGGTCTACATGTCAAGACATTGCAACCATGAGTACATCGTGACAAATATCAACACTTATTTTGGAGAAGATTTCTTTTGAATATGACTTTTAATCATCATGTTTTGTCAAATATATATATACACATTCAGGGGAGGGAAGGATTATTCCCAATGGAAAATCTAAATAAACATAGTTATCGTCAACCTCAAGTGCTCAAAACACTCCCATCCCCTCAACTGTCTTACACCTTTCCATTGCCTTCCAGTTTCCCCTTGCTCAAACACACACTAAAAGTTGCTTGGATAAAAACACCAAAAATAGGTCAAAGTTTCCATTCAAAATAGATATCACAAAATTATCGATTTTTCCATTTTTCACTTGAACTTGAAAAAAAAAAATTTAATTGTTTCCAACACATTCCTTTTTTATTCTAACTTACTTTTAACACAACTACCTATTCCATTTTTTTCAATTTCTTAGTTACATCTTTTTGTTTGGGTTTGGTTATATCAACACTCCCCCCCCCCCACCCCACCCCCCCCAAAAAAAAAAAAAACAAACAAACACTTGCTATCGTTATCACCACAAGGTTTTTGTTATCATTATATCATCTCTAATTGATATCCATCATAACCCAATAGCACTGAGAAATTAAAACTGAGCAGAAACTATATGTGAATGGCAAATTTATGTAATTAAGCAAAGTTGAGCAGATAAATAGTAATTCTAACTATTAAACAGATCTTCACTTTATAAATCAATTTACTTTTAACGGTAGGTTAAACGTCCAATATGTGAATTTTGACATTTAAAGGTTTAAGGCTTTTACTGAATTAAAATCTTAAATTTAACAACGGTTTATGCTGTATCACTGGAAACTAACAATAGTTCATGTTAATAGAAGGGTCAACTGTACCTGTTCAGAAAGATAAGCAGCATACCCCTTATTCCCACATGAATATGCTGTTGCTGCCTGGAAAATATTTTACAACACCTTAGTGAACAATCACACTGAGCAGGTCTTACTTTTGAACAATAATCCTCTCTCAAAATGAAATCACCTTCTGATAGTAGGATTTCATAGCATCATAATGTTGAGATGCAGTCCTTCTGAATCCCTCATATTCTTCTCCTTTAGCTGCAATGTAAATCAAAATAATACTTCAAGCAGATGGTTTATAAGTTAATACTTGATAGTGATCACAAAGTAATTCTTACGAAATAAATTTGAGGCATAGGCTCTGTTTGATCAGTCAAATGATTATATACATAATAACTGTTAATATTATTTATAATAAAAATATAGATCAAAACAACAAGAATATTGTTGTTACTATTTAACATAAATATTATTATCATTTCATTGTTATTCTCAAGGACTAACTTTATATGACTTAACTAAGGAAAAGAACCCGTCTAACTGTCGAGGAAGACAGCGAGGGACCCCACAGGGGGGAGAGAGCCGTTCATCTCCCCCGGGATGCGCGCTTGAATTATCAACGCACGCATCCCGAAGGTTCAAGCGCGCATCCCGGGGGGTGGACGGCTCCCCCCCCCCCCCCCCCTGCGGGGTCCCTCGCTGGTTCCCTCGACAATTAGAATTTTTCCTAAGGAAAATGTAGTTAAAAGATGCAGTAGGTTTACACTTTAATGAACTGATGCAAATAAAAATGCCATAGGGATTTCCATACTTTGTTACACTCTATCAAACACCCTAAAAACAGTTCTACATGAAAATTGATTTCTCCCACCATGTTTCCAATAGAGCTAAGGCTGCCTCAAGAGTTTTAACATTTTTACAGACCGTGCTTCATTTTTTGTTAATCACGAGACTGAGAACGAAACCAAATGTGTGAAGCACTGTTCAAAATATCAACAATAACTCCAAAGATACCACCATTTGAATCAAGATCTCAGTGTAAAAATCAGCGATATTATATGCAAGCAATTTGTATTTTGGACTAAATTATGCAAGATGTTGCTTTCTTCTTTTTTGAGTGTGGGTGGGCAGGTGGGGAGGCATCGTCGATGAATATATCACACAGAAAATGCTTTCCTAGCCTCAGAAAAATCTTAACTGCCTAACCTGTCAGCTACTAAAACTAAAATCTTATAGCTCTTATTCCAGAAAACCATGCCACAAGTAAGATTCTAGGTTAAACTGAAAGATGTAAAAATTAAAAAGAAAAAGTAGGTAGATAATGAGTACCCCATTCAGTCTTCTGCTGAAGTTCTGTAGCACCATCAGCATTGACATTGATTCTTTGGCCAAAAGAATCCATTTTCTTTACAATGCTCTTCCAATTCATATTGCTAGGTTCTTGTTCAGAACTTTTCGGGACATTAAACAAAGATTCCAACACCTTTTGCGGAAGACACTGTTCTGTAACTTCAGGGTTGGGCAAAGATTCTTTTGTAGAATTCATAAGAACATCAGAGTATGCCCTGAACCAATTTGAAGCAAAAGATTAATAACTAAAATGTCCTTGATTGGATTCAATGATTAAGATGAATTGGAGATTTTGAGTGAACCAAAGCCCGGATAACTTCAAGTTTCTAGTATTCTAGGAGATTATACAGAAGTAATATATCAAAATAAATCAAATAGATTCTTCAATACAGAATACATCTCTACAATACTATCATCAATCGATAAGCCTTTCGCACATGCTTGCAAATGTATCCTATGTTGGCTCCAACTTTTATTAGAGATCCATTCTATGCCTCTTTTTTTTCTTTTTAATATATGATCTTGTGTAGCTTATCATATATATAATAAGTTTGTCATATGTTTTTAAGAATTAATAATTTTCCAAGTGCAGTAATTGAAGTTAATCTTTATTATTAGTTTATTACCAAGGGCATAACTAGAGATGGCGACCTCAAAATCAAGTACTCAATCAATCAAATTACAGTTATAGGAAAATTTCAGTAGTGAACCAAATGCATATATCTAGGGGTGGGCAAACGGGTCGACAATCCGCGGATTCAACTCGAACCGGACCGTTTTCCTCTAAACGGTCCGGATTTAAATTATAAGTTTTTAGATACGGTCCGGATCGGTCCGGATCCGTTATAAAACGGTCCGGTCCCGGTTCCTAATTTTAAAAACGAAACGGTCCGGGTTGGACCCGTCCGGACCGTTTCAAATCCCATTTACTATAAATTATAAACCCTAACCATCAGCCCAACCTAAACCTAAACAGCCAAACCTAAGGAAGATCGTCTCGAGAAGGATCTCCTTCTCCTCTCCTCTCCTCAGTCCTCTCCTCTCCTCTCTCTGCTCTCTGTCTCGAGAAGGAGATCTCCTTCTCCTCTCCTCTCCTCAGTCCTCTCCTCTCTCTGTCGAAGGGATGAGATCTGTCGAAGGGACGAGATTTGTCGAAGAAGAGGTCTGTCGAAGAAGAGATCAGCGAGATCTCCCTCTCCTCTCTATGCTCTCTGTCTCAAGAAGGAGATCTCCCTCTCCTCTCCTCTCTCTGTCGAAGAAGAGGTCTGTCGAAGGGATGAGATCTGTCGAAGAAGAGGTCTGTCGAAGAAGAGATCAGCGAGATCTCCCTCTCCTCTCTGTCGAAGAAGAGATCTGTCGAAGGGATGAGATCTGCAAGTAGAGCACTTGATGGTGTGGAAGCAGAAATCACTGACATGGATTGGGAGAGCACCTTCCACTTGTGCCATTTGCCCAAATCGAATGTTTTCGAGGTCCCTGATCTCAACACTGAGTACAGGTAATCACTTATAAGCACTTAGTTTATATGTTGAATCACTTAAAAATGTTGTCTTGTATGAATTCTTTATTTGTTTCAACCACTGAATGAGTTGGCTTGGTGAATGGAATAATACAGGAAGGCAATGATCAAGTTTATTTGGCTATGGAAAGCTTAATTGAAGCCATGATTTGAAGCCATGAAAGCTATGGAAACATCTGCTCCTATTGTGTCAGCTTAATTGATCAAGTAGTTTTTTTTAAGGAGGAGATTATGTTTATTTGGGTGTTATGTGTCTGTGTGAGTTTTTGCCAAGTTG
Source organism: Berberis vulgaris (assembly GCA_963556465.1). Lineage (NCBI taxonomy): Eukaryota > Viridiplantae > Streptophyta > Magnoliopsida > Ranunculales > Berberidaceae > Berberis > Berberis vulgaris. The sequence goes on from OY747135.1 coordinate 4,249,028, forward strand.
GAAGTATTCCATTGGTTTGGTTTGTTTTCTTGATTTGGTTCGGCGTAGTAATACGAAATGAATCTGTATTGCTATTTTGCTACGTGCCTTGTTGATTACAGGAACAGTTGTTGTAAAATAGATTTGTCTGATCAATGAGCTTAGTTAAAAATGGCCATTACATGATTCACTATGAAGTTGCAATAATTTCTCTCATTTTGAACATTGGAACCGTTTGGAACCGTAGGAACCGGACCGTTCCAAACGGTTCGAGTTAGGTTCGGTTCCAATGTTCAAAATGAGGGGATCCGGACCGGACCGGATCGGTTATTTTTAAACGGTTCGAGTTAGGTTCCTCCAAATTTGGAACCGATCCGGACCGTGCCCACCCCTACATATATCAGTGACCATTATATGATTATCTGCTAGAACCCAGTGAAGAACATGCCGCGATAATCAAAACCAGCATTGATTCTCAACACTGGGATTAAGCAACTTTATTGTGGGGCTGCTCGCCTTTTATGTATTAGAATTTAAGAAATACCTCATTTATCGAGCTGGAAAATTCAATTAAAATTGAAAGAAGAAAAAAAGAGGCATTACTCAGTAGATAATCCCAGGATGCACATGGCAAATTTACACCAAAGAGATTGCAAATGAGAAACTGTTCCCACATTCAAATTTTAAAAATAGAACGACACGCGGGAATCCAATTGGCACTTGGATAATAATTAGAACTAAGGTTTGATTAGCCAAATTGCATTGCCCAATGCATGTCAGATGAGTACCATGACAATGTCACATACAATACGATTTTGCATCAAAAGACACATACAAACAATATGGCTTGGATACCACTGGCTGGTGTTTTGAAGAAACTTTAATATAATCAATCGTATTTCATTTCCAATAGTTTGGATTCATGTGTCAAATAGTTTTCAACAAGAAAAAACCTAACCCCTTTCCTACAATTATTACTTAATTTAGGCCTAACCCACCACCTTAATAGAATTGATTTCCCTCCCACTGAAACCCCTAATTTAACGACTTCCATAATTAACTGCTGAACTCTCTGTTCCAGGATATAAAAACATCGTCACCAAATTTACCACTAGTCATCGCCATAAAACCACTTGGATCAACCGCTTTGTGAGCTCAAATCTCGAGGACCACATTATACAACTCTAAAGAATGTGCCTTTATCCCCCAAACCGTCTTCCCAAACATACACCTTTGAAGGCACAATGAAAGGAATACAAGTAACCATTGAAAACCCATATAATCCAAAGTAATATTGGCACTAGATAAAAAGGAGCTTCTGAAAACCATACCACCAAATCACCGACACAATGGCACATGAAATGAGAGACCATATCACCTATCATTGGAAAAGTCTGGCCACTCCCACCCAAGAATCACATCAATAAGAGACCGGAGCATCACCAATCAACCCCACAACCACAAATAAAATGGTGTCAATCCGAACTGGCAAAGTCACAATGACGCAAAAGATGAACCCGAGTTTCAGCATCATGCATCCACATACGGTGTTCACCTCCACACCCTAAGTGTTCTGAGTAGCTGGTACAGTCACAAAATAATTTCAAAACAACGAAACGCACTTAGGAGGTAAATCCCCACTTTCTTATGCTTTACCTCATATGCTCAAGAAGAACAAGTATGCTTTCTCTTCTTCTCCATTCCTCTCGCTTTCATGTTTCATCATCATCATCATAGATGAGTTGGTTAAAAATCTATAAAATGGTCCTCCAAAGATGTAATATTGTCGACCACGATAGATGAGTTGGTTAAACAGATTGCCTGGGTCACGAAGGCTAACGCACTTAACAACCAGGTCATGTTTCTGTTCAGTAATATGACAGTTCGCAAAACAAATCACGGTTGTGTTGGAAAAAATAACCATGACATCATTCATCTTGATCCATTGCCACCCCTACTTAGAACAAGGTACATTCATATAACATGGAACTGAGAAAAAAAAAATGAGTGTGTAGATAGATTTGGAGAGTAGAGAGAAATTCAAACGACTGTAATTGGCATAGAATGCTAATTCCATGATTTCATATCCAGTAATAAAATGAAAAATAAGCCATTGGTAGTGACATGCAAAAGTAGGGGCACGCAGGATACGGTGCATATTCATTGTCATCCGTCTATATAGAGAAAGTGCTATAATGAAGCAGGGACGGGGAAAATATATACATACAAAAAGACCAAACTGGTTACCTCCACTCACGGCCTGAAGACTGCATGATATGCTGAAAGTCTCTTTCTGATGGACGAACACTTGAGTATGATATCCTATCTGGAGGCTGCCAAAAATATAGTTACAATAAGGAAACACTATAAGGAGTCTTACCATTTATACTAGTAAAATGCTCAATATTATTTCCAACTACCCTGTCATACATGACTCGAGAAAGGATTGCCATTGGTGTACAAAAAGTTTTCTTCATTACAAATTCATGAATGATCTAAAACTTCCATCATTAAATGTCAAACACACCCAAAATTGATGCATGTGCCATGTAAAAATCCAAGAATAGCGAGATTATGAAGTGCTATGTGAAATCCAAACCAAAGCTAACTTAGTTAGGCTAGATGATTTGCAACAGCTACAGGATGTCATGTTTCTACCTGAAAATTTTTAATCAATACAGTACCAAAACTTAGAGATATCAATAATTGGAATCTAACAATCTAGTCTGAGTGCCAGTGACCGTTGAACAGGATTCCATTCATTGTTAAACCCACCATGTATGAGAGATCACAAGTCAAGACATTCAGTGTGATGACTTAATCAAATATGCATAAAATCAATAAGGAAACATGATTAACCACGAGAAATGCAGTAGAGAATGATACCCAAAAGCTAGATTTTAGAGAAACATAATATTAAGGTGTGTGAAACAACACGAGGAGCTGCTGTAACTGGGATAACAAACAAGCTTCCTTTTGGTTGGGATAGAGATAAACCGTACTCCCAGTGAGACATAGAGGATAATATGAGTAGTGTTGAATCACTACAATCACAACCATAAGAAGGTAATACAAAACTCTTAGTTCTGGATAATGTTTCCTGCTACCATATCAAGGGTGGAAACAAACCTAGATGGTAATTTTTCTCAGTAATTCTAAACTGACGATGAGAGTAAATAAAAATTAAAAAGAGTTCTAGGGTGTATGAAATGGATCAAATTAGATCCGTGCGAGGACTGGGTACATCTGATTTCCTTTTTTTTTTAAATCGAATATCAGCTTAAAATGGAATTTTTTTTCACACTTTATATAGTTCCATTGAATCCCTAAACAAAAGAAAACTACCAGTTATATGGTTGGAATGTCAAAAATATCAAAATATCAAGAAAGTACCTGGCTACCATCCTTGAACTGCTTATGAGAGGATGCTGACAACTCAAGTAATGTATCCAAGGCCTGGAAAACAAAACATTTACCAAGACAACCTCGAGCTTTGAATTTGTCATAAAATAGATAGAAAGGGTACACATTGCGAAAAATAACGATAAGAAATATCAATTATCACCAGGGAAAACAGTGTGGGTGAATGCCCCATCTACAAGCATCACTATGTTAACAAGAAATCTTCACTGCTTGTAAATGGTAGAGAAATGTAATGAAATTGAAAATTGACCGGAATGCTTATTATACCTTTTCAACGTCATATCCACAGTGACCTGCAGAAAATTTTCATGTTATCAACCATACAACTGCCGACCGAAAAGTTAAAACTTTATTTTCTAAGCTATCTTTTTCTAGACGAAACATCATCAATTGGCACTTTATGAAAACAAATGGGTATACACGTGTTTTTCAATCTAATAATAAATAGTGGTTTACATTTTTTTATAGTATTTTGAATCATCGCCACGAAGCCCTTACCAAGAGTTTGCATCATATATATATGGATGCATGGATAGACACATATATTGATATCATTATGGGTCTTCATCAGGAAACTTTTGGAACATAATTGCATCTTTAGGGAGGTACTCACAAGGGACAGAGCTACTATGCATTTAGGTCAGGTGGGGCAAGTGCCCCTACCCAAAAATTTTGAAATTAATAGTATAGTATGAGTTCAGGTGAGGCCAGATTAAATTGGTGGGGCACTCCAAGTGGGCACTCTATATACATAATCTTCTTCCTTTTTTGTTGTGTAACAATGCTTACATGATCTTCTTCTTGAATTTGTATGATAAACTCACTAAATAGGCCAACAAATATAAATATATATAAAAATATATATAGATCGATGAAATATATTTCCTATTGTAAACTATTTAATATTATTCATACATTTCAAAAATAAAAAGAAAAAAAAATTATTGTTCACAGTCCTAGTTATTTAATTGTCTAGCCTAAACCTTGACATATTTATAATGGTTACTATTATATACATAATAATGAAAACACAATCCATCCATATAAAAGATGTATAGAAAAAATAATTAACATTTTCAAAATAATTGCTAAATTTAAATCGATTAATCTTTTAAATTGTTGCATGAATCGTGTTTTATTTTTGTTGTTGGCATGATCTTTATGTTATTGACTTAGTAAAATATGACACACATAAACTAAAGGTTGATAATCAAAGGTTTAGGGGTTTACAATCCCATTTTCCTTTCCTTCAAAGTTTATAAATAAATTCTCTACATGCAATGAAAATATAATACTTCAATTCTTTTAATGGATAATCTTCTTATGATATTTCAATTCTTTTAATGGATAATCTTTAATTTTGCAATGATTTTTGTTTTTTAACTTAAACTTTTTCAGTTTCTTTATATGTTGGAAAATTGCACAAAAGAATAACTAGACTTGTTAAGCGTGGCTTAAAAAGCCAATGTTTAGGAGTGAATTTTTTTCTTCCCGAGTGCCCCACCCAAACAAAATTTCCGGCTTCATCTTTTACTCGCCGCCATCATATTCGGATGGATCAACAAATATGCTCAAAAAATATTAAAGTAGTCGTCGAACTACAAGAAGACAAAAAAATAAAAATAAACTAAATCCAAGAGTAATCCTTGAAGCAACTCCCAGATCAGTCTCGTTTGCAACATCTTGTATGCCTCTACTATTTCTTGCTTAGGATGCAATAGTCCACAAGTATCATGTTCAAAGTACCTCTTTTCAGTTACACGTTTACACATTCTTATTTCGTAACAATAATTGAAATAAACGACAATTCGAAATAACAATAAAATAAAAAGAAATAACTAAGAAACAAAATATTTTTTCAATCAATCAATTAACTATGGGCAACCTATGACATATTTATAACTAACATAACTTCTAAAACAAACCCTAAACCTAATAGGAAACAACTCCTAACAATACTAGAATCTTAATATGCCCAAAATACTATTATTGTTAATATTACTAAATATCCCAATTACACCAATATTTTCGAATTGAAGAAGCTTGTCTTCGAGCTTAAAGTCGAAAGAATTTGATAGCACAAGTAACCGGTCACTGAACGTAATGCAAAGTGCACTTGAAATATTCTACTCCAAACACAATATACAATAGCTAAAAACGAGAAACCAACTTAGAAAGAAACCAATGTGACAAACAACCGAAAGCTGCAAGAAACCTGAAAAGACATGTGCATAAGCTCGTGTCACAAAAATGTCCCAATACGAATCAACATAATCCTTGTCGCTTACTGTAAACGCTCACAGTGTTTGCCTTGTAGGAACATCCTTTGTTTTCTCAAAAATGGGAAAGATGTTGCACAAGTCAAATGATTCACAAGTCGAAAATCGAGTACGTGTGACAGCGCCCTCAGCTTCTCAAAAAGTGTGATGGACTCTGACAAACAGTATGGCTCATTTTGCTCTTCACGCATCCGGGCAAGGTCATCTGCATCCAATAGAGCTTGAATCTTGTCGATAGCTATCTTGTGCAATGCTTGGTACATATCTACTATCTCACTCCAAGACGCATCTGAATTTGTCGCAACCTGCATGACAATGGATGTGGTAATGTGCTAACCTCCGTTAGCGATTGTATCTTCTAGTTGATGGTTATAACTTCACGTTTAGAGAGACCTCTCTTGTAGGTTCATGTGCTCAGCTGAGCATGGTGGTCGACGTTGAACACTATTGCTCTGATGAAAAAAAGTGTTTTGTTGAGTTGCATTGGCCCAGATTTTGGCTTTATGTACTTAGATCCAATTTGGGGTTGGCTTCTTGGAACAACCCAGATTTTTTGGCTTTCTTATCTTGTTGAGCTAAAGATTATTTTAGGCTCCCACACTCACCACCGTTACATCCACAATTTCAATATCATCCTCCATATTCACCATCACGGCATGGATCCTCCCTTCTTGATGATCATAATCGAGTTTAGCAAGAACTCCACGCGGCATATTTTCTACAAAAGCACAAGTATGATTATCTAAACAAGATGCTTAAACATAATTCCTGGAACATGGCTCTTCATGATTCCACGTGCCATGTTGCTTAGCTTATAAAAAGTTCTCAACCATACCCAACAAATCCTTCCTTTTATTTTCTTTTCCCACCAATTACATATCCTCCCCAACATCCCATCACTCCAACCATCCACATAAACCAAGTCATTTCCACTATCCCAACCACCTTACAACCACGTATTTTCTTTCATCGACCCCAATTTCTCAACCCTTTGAACCTATTATTGCCAACCTAGTTCCCTTTCACTTGATGAGCCCCTTGTTATTGAGAAACTCATGAAAGTGCCTACGCAAGATGTCCTCGAAGAAGACAATGTTCAGATTGCACAAATCAAAGATGTTTTTATAGAAGGGGGAGATAACAAATATTTTGGTGTATGAAGATCCATTTGCAATCCTATGTGAGCACACAAGATTTATTTCATGAAGTTGTTATGCCAGTACTTAGACGCCTCATGAGGTTTAACTAATGTTTCTCCTTCGTCTGTTGCCAAACCAAAATCTGCTAAATAACAGTAAGTAACACCCCTGATTAAAATTATTTGTCACCCATCCTGCAATCTCTGAAAATAATATTTTTTACTACCCACTATCCAGGTAATAGATCTAAGCTACTTTTCAGATCTTTATACCAAACCAAAATCTGCTAAATAATGGCCTGTGTCAAGGAGGGTAATCATATTGGGGCACAAAGTAACACCACTCCTAGTTAAAATCTATTTGTCATCCATCCTGCAATCTGAAAGGAATATTTTTTTTACTACCTGCTATCCAGATGATAGATCTAAGCCACTTTACAGATCTTTATACCAAAGCTTTCGTTCATCGACTTTTTCAAACAACATCCAAACATTCTCCGCGGGATTTCACCGGAACTAATTAATATATGACCCTTTGAAGCATGAGTATAGGATCAACCAACTAATTACTTGTATTTCCTCCATCCTTGCACATACTCTGTGTCATCTTCAATCCACATAGATTCCTTTTCAAGTACTCTTTCCTCGTATACAAACAATCCACTTCAGAATTGTAGATGAAAAACTCAAATTATCCTTATTCACAGACTAAGAATTCTGCCCCAGATTCGACAAAGAATTTAAACTAAATTCCTAACCAGATTCCCAACTCTTATCCTAAGATTACATAAATCATCATATCGAATCGTTATCAGGTTGGGTCCTCTTATTGGATCCCAAAATCATTGTCCAGGCCCTAAGTTATCAAAACGGAACGAATGAGGTTTCGCATCAAACCCAGTCTGTTGATAAACGAACGTTCTAGTAGAAACAGAAAATCTCAAAAACTGTCTCAAATAAATAAGGTGCACACAAAACCATCCAGATTATAAATTAATTTAACCATTAAAACAAATCCCGGTCGACAAAGCAAGTACAAAGTGATCTACCATCTAACGGTTAAGTTTACTTGACTGACGAGATTCCAATCACCGTCTTATACTGCCCCTCTTTCAAGCATTTCCAACTGCAGAGATAACGACACCATAGCAACAACAGCCTGACCTCAAAAAGATTTAAATCAAGTTAATTCAAAACCACTAAGTTGAATCACAACAAAGCAAGTACAGCATCATCTACAATTTAGGGATTAAGCCTGTTTGACTGTCAAGAGATTCTAGTTTACGTCTTTCGAGCATCTCCACCTGCAGACCCAATTTCAACGCCATGTCAATAAAAGCCTGACCAAATAAACCCTAATATCCAAATACAATTCCGAAACATAACTCAGACCTAATTGTAGCCCCCCAATCCATTAAGGGTCCTCCATGTGTCTAAGGGTGTCAACAACATACATTGCAGTTACAATCTTGTGATGAGAATATCTGGTGTAGGTCAATGCAACTCCATCTCCCATTAAATCCCTCAAAACCATGTTTCTCGTTTCAATTTAAGGTTCTCATCTACTCTCCAAATAGACCCAAAACCTATTTAGGATGCATCTCCAAACAGACCCAAGACCTAGTTAGGATGTATCGAGCCTGCAAATCAGTTCGACCCCGCAAATCTCCAGGTTTAGAAGATCAGTTTGAAACCTCAAATTTCCAGATTTTGGGCGCGCGCGAGCTAAATGTGATATAGTCTTTTAGGGATTCAAGGGAAAAGGGCTGAATGAAAAAAAAACCTCAAACCTTTTTTTGGGGTTTTAGGGTCTCCCATTGGAGATGCTCCTAATTACGCATCATTGTCAATTGCATTACTATTACTAACATACAATCTTAATTACACATCATTGTCAATTGTATTACTATTACTAACATACAAACATAATCGCTATCAAAAGATAAACCCTTCAACATGTAAAAAGCACAATCTCAAAAAAAAAAAAAAAAAAAAAAAAAAACTGAATCTTAAGTAATCACGTTTACTTACACAACACATCCTGAACAACAGCCAAGCTCAATTCACACTCCTCTCCAAGCATCGAGCACAGGAACTGCTCCGCTTCTTCATTCGACACACGCCCACCCCTGGGATGAAAAGAACTGTACTTTCTACCTCCACCACACAGGCTAGACCTCACATAATCCTTCCCAATGACGCTCGAAACTGTCCCCGTCGAAACCGTCGTCTTCTTCTGCTTCATCACTCCAAACCCCTTCTGCATCTCAATGAGATCGGCATCAAGAAACCTCTCGGAAGAACTCGAGCTAGTCGATGGATCGTCACCCGTCGACGAGTCAAAATACGAAGACGAACTCGCACTGGCACTCGTCGTCGAAGGACAACTTCCATTCCCCCAAAACAACTCATCCATTCCCTTCTCTCGCTCAAACGAAAGTGAAGAGAAATCTCCGTTCAAACACCCAAGAATCGATGGAGCCACCGCAGGCGGATTCGCTGCCTCTTCTCCACCACCACCGCTCGCGGCGGGAGATTTCGTCTTTCGCTTCTTCTTCTTCGACGGCCTTGTCATCGAGATTCGAACGAAACAATAGAAGGAATAATTCGAGATGGATCGAAAATTAGGGGACGGAGTCGAGGCGCAAATGAGGGTCTTTGGTATCGATCGAAACCCTAATTTGAGATTGAACGAGAGCAGCAGAGGTAATTTGGGTGAAGAGATAAGAACGAGAAGGAGATTTCATGGAAGTGATAATAAATTTTTTTTTTGGGTGCGTTCGCCGTCGGTTCGTCTCGCATAAATGAAGAAATTAAAAAACGGGCCTTTTTCTTTTCCAGGGGAATGATAGAGATTCCACCCGGATGGAGTGGTTGATAGCCCTGATTCTAGAAAGCTATGCCGACAGCGTCAGACCCGTCCATCGCCATCCATCATTCTAAAGAATGTAATTCTACATGTCGAGGAAATGGGCGAGGGAGGGTGGCGAGCACGTGCAGAGGTGACGTGGTAAAAAAAAAAAAAAAAGCTCGAGCGGGAAATCAAAAATTTTCGGGGAGAAGAAGGAGGGAATGGGGAGAGCTCTCCCCATTTTCATTCTCAAGCTCAAGCTCAGACCTCTCTCTCCCTCTCCCCATTTTCCATCTCGACACTCTCTCCCCCAACGAAGCTCTCCCTCTCCATCATCGACTCAAACGAAGCCAGAGAAGAAGAAGGAGAAGATAAGAAGCTCACCCTCGTCTCTTCCCTCTCACAAAAGCTAAGGTAATTATCCCCTTCATTTCTAGATCTAGGGTTTTTAGATCTAGGGTTTCTCATTTTAGATCTAGGGTTTCTTCTTGTGATTAGGCTCTTCTGAAAAGGTGAATTACGAAATACTGCTCCTCTTATTTTAGATCTAGGGTTTACGAATTTTTTTCAAAAATACTGTAATTTTCATAAATGTGTATGCCTTTCTGATTTTGCAGAAATGTGTTATCTTTAGAATCTTTAACCTCTAGCTTTGTCTATAATGTCTTCTCCAGTGGCAGTTTCACCTTCAAATTCCAATAGCTTGAGTTGAGCACCTACTCCGATGTCTAATGGTTCGAAGAATGTAAGTTCTAATGGTTATTTGATTCTTGAAATGTATTTCAATTTCATGTTTCTACCAAATTCTGTACAAGAAATGTTGATTGGGTTCTTGTTGATTAATTAACGATTATCATTACACATTGATAGTAGAAAGATTATTTGTAACAAATATTGTACAAGAAAGGTTGATTGGGTTGTTGTAATGCACATTGATGTGTTTATTTTAGATTGATGGAATTGATTGAAGTCGCAAACCTATTCTACGAAATGCATTGAAAGAAATACTGATTGTGTTGTTGTTGATTAACGATGATTGGTTTGCACTAATGTATTTGTGTTAGTTGAAGAAGTATTGATTGGGTTATTGTTGAAATGGTTATTTGATTCTTTTGTTCTTGAAATTTGCTTCATGGGGTTAGCCAATTATTTTTCCATGTCTAGGGTTCTTGTTGATTCGGTGGAATTAATTGAGCTTCGAACCATTTCTACCGAATTCAATAGAAATGTTGATTTAAGATTAGCAATACACATCAATGTATTTGTTTTAGATGGATGGATGGATTTAATTGTAATTGAAAACCAATTATACCAAATTCAATACGAAAAATACTGATAGGTTTTGTTGATTAAAGATTATCAGTTGCATTAATGTATTTGGCTTTAGTTGGAAAGACATTCAGTCCAAGAAATATGTGTTCCACAAGCACGAAATAACGATAGTTCTAGGAAGTTTGCATAATTGTTTGCAGGCCATATGGGAATTTGTATGTCCAAAATTACCCTTATAATGGATTAGTTTTGGTTTTGATAGTCTACTTAATATTGATTCAGATTAGCAAAACTGTCTGAAGGTCAGTTAATTGATGGGAGGTTGGAATGTCTCTACCATGGCTGGCAGTTTGAAGGCGAGGGGAAATGCGTAAAGATACCTCAGGTATGCTTCAACTCTCAAGTACACCTTGTTTAATTTGATCTATAAGCATTCATGAGCAAACCTAGAATTACAAAATGCAAATCATCGACAGAATCAAGTTATCTGTTTATCATTTTTATTTATTGAAACATAACAATTGATCTTAGTAGACAGCTGAATCCTGGAAACACACTGATTCAACTATGCCCTAGCGAATTAAGTGTCCTGGATTCTAACCTATAAGCCCTATAGTTTGGGCATTTGCATAGAACAATCCGTTAGACTGCTTTTTTGTTCTGCATATGATGCTTTTAATAACCCCTTCTCAATGCCACTACAGCTTCCTAGAGGAGCGAAAATTCCTCAATCAGCTTGTGTCAAAACATATGAGGTAAAGGATTCTCAAGGAGTAATATGGGTATGGATGTCAGACAAGAACCCAGCGAACCCTGATAAGCTACCTTGGTTTGAGAACTTTGCTAGACTAGGCTTTCAGGACATCTCAACTACCCATGAGCTACCCTACGATCATTCAATACTTCTCAAAAACCTCATGGATCCAGCCCATATACCAATCTCACATGATAGAACTGACTGGACTGCCAAGAGGGAAGATGCTCAACCACTTCTGTTCAAGTTAATTGAGAGGACAGACAGAGGATTTGTTGGTGAATGGGGTAAAGAGAACGACAAAACCACGCTGAATTTCCTACGTTTTGAAGCACCATGTGTGCTTCAAAACAACAGAGAACTTGTCGATAAGAATGGGGAGAAAGACTACTTCACAGGTCTATTTCTATGTAGGCCGTCTGGGCAGGGGAAGTCTTTGTTGATTGTGAGGTTTGGAGGCACAAGAAGGTCTCCCCTAGCAAAGGTGTTTCCTAAATGGTACTTTCATCAGAATGCAAGCAAGGTTTTTGAACAAGACATGGGTTTTATGTCATCGCAGAACGAGATCCTACTAAAAAAGAGAAGCGGTATTTTCGTCATGTAATACATTGTAAGGGATGTAGGAGCGCCGTTCAAGCATTTCAAACTTGGAAAAAAACTCTTTCTGTTCTGGCTATTGCTTGTGCTGCATTGGCTATTCTAGTTTCGGGACGACAATGGAAGGCTATTCTTTTGGTTACATCTACATTGTGCTTGGGTGGAGCATATGCATGCTCTACCGCTGTAGCAATGAACACAACAAACTTCATTAAGAAGCATAGAATACTGTAATTAAAGGAGAGATTTTTTTGATTTTTTGAGATTTTACAGAGATTAGATACAGTGCATGATATTAAATATAAATACACAGTTGATTATGATGAGTGATGAACTACCACACAAGTGTATCTTCCAAAATCCTATGATGCAGTGTGTTCGTTATCTTTCAAATTGATTGATTTCAATATAAAATTTGCTATTGCACATGAAACTGAATGTTGATTTTACAAGAAATGGCAAGGATTAAAACAATGTTAAAAGTGCTCATTTTAAATTTTAGAGGATTCAGTTTTTCATTCCACCTTGTGATTAATCACGTCTTTAAGTACTTGAAATTTGAGATATGTATGTCAATGCTAATCATTGGAGACGATACTTTCTTACTTCCTAAACCAGACACGAAGATACGTCATATAAAATGCAAGACTGTATCCTGATATTAAGATGACTTATCTGTATCACAAGGTTGACAACAAAAAGTGACACCATAATCAAGAAATGAACTCAAGTATTTCTCCATTTCTTGTGCCCTGAAAAAAGCAGAAATGTGTCATGAAAGATTTGGTTAAAAAAATTTGTATGAGAAGAGCAATTCTGCACCAACATCCAACCACCTGACACTCTCACACCAAAATTTCCCTTAAAATTGCATGTGCAATCAAGTAGAACTAGATGATGAAATGGCATCCAATATTTTATTCATTCATTGCAAAAAAAATTACACATGACAAGCATTCTCATTACAACTTGCATTCTTCCTAGCACTTGCATTCCTGGTTCCTAGCACTTGCATCCAAGATTTGTTGATTCTTCCTCTTCCTAGCACTTGCATTCTTCCTAGCACTTGCAAGTTCAGCAACATTAATACAATTCCTGGTTCAAAAATATTTGTTGATTATTCAAGCCTTCCATCAAACTCCTTCTCTGATTTCTGTCTGAATATCTGAGTGAACTGCTTCTAAACTGCAGAATTCCATAAGACAAAGTCAGATCCTAACATATTGCTGATAAAACAGAATTCCATAAGACAAAGTCAGATCCAAAGACTGCCACACTCGGTCAATCGAAAACATGATCCTAACATAGTAAGAAGTCTGTCAGTTGATCTCAAAGCCACTATAGCACTTGCATTCATCCTATCACTTGCATTCTTCCGAATGGATTGCTCAAAAAATTAACTAAGAAGAAACTAATAATATTAGTACCTTTAAATTCTAGTAAGACCTCCTAGAGTCCAATACCACCTACCTCCAAATACCTTTAAATTCTAATAATATTTGTAGCTTTGGGTTTCGAATGAAATTTCAATGATGGAAAAGAGAAGAGAGGAAGATATGGTATTTGGAGGGTTGAGGTAGGTGCTTAACATTATTTTGTTTAAAAACAGCTTAAACAGAATCAAGAGAATGTGTTTTTCAGCAAATTTGACATGCCATCTACTCGTTTTAGAAACTTATTATGATTTATGAGTATGTTATAAACCACAACCAACTATAATTCAAAACTGAAACTGAACTAGGCAAACAAATCTTAAATACCAAAGAAAAAACTGGAATGACGAAAATTTTACCTTGGAAGCAGCTTTTTTTGGCTTTTTAAATTGCGAACCAGAGTTGTTAGTCTCTTCCATCATTTTTCGGGCCATGATGTAGCCTGGAGATTGATTTCCTTCTGTTGCAACTCGTTTCTCTTCTTAGTTACTGCATCCAATTGCCGCTTCAATGTATCAATATCCAAGTTTTCATATACCTTGAAGGAACCATGGATATCCACATCTGAAACTCTTGTCTCTTGCTGCAAGTTGTGTACAAGAACAATAAACCGAAGAGGTCATTACATGCCAATTATTAATACATTATTCAGGAATTAAAACAACAAACATAAAGACACAACAAATGGAAAAGAAACAAAAAACCCAAATAAACAAAATCACTTGTCAATTCCCGTGTTTCTTGTATTGATAGAATTGGTTTTGATCTTCAATTGATTTCACAACTACATTCAACAATAACCCAATCAATATTTCTTGGACTGAATGTCTTTCCAACTAAAGCCAATAATACATTAATGCAACTGATAATCTTTAATCAACAAAACCTGTCAGTATTTTTCGTATTGAATTTGGTATAATTGGTTTTCAATTACAATTAAATCCATCCATCAATCTAAAACAAATACATTGATGTGTATTGCTAATCTTAAATCAACCTTTCTATTGAATTCGGTATAAATGGTTCGAAGCTCAATTAATTCCACTGAATCAACAAGAACCCTAGACATGAAAAAACAATTGGCTAACCCCATGAAGCAAATTTCAAGAACAAAAGAATCAAATAACCATTTCAACAATAACCCAATCAGTACTTCTTCAACTAACACAAATACATTAGTGCAAACCAATCATCTTTAATCAACAACAACACAATCAGTATTTCTTTCAATGCATTTCGTAGAATAGGTTTGTGACTTCAATCAATTCCATCAATCTAAAATAAACACATCAATGTGCATTACAACAACCCAATCAACCTTTCTTGTACAATATTTGTTACAAATAATCTTTCTACTATCAATGTGTAATGATAATCGTTAATTAATCAACAAGAACCCAATCAACATTTCTTGTACAGAATTTGGTAGAAACATGAAATTGAAGTACATTTCAAGAATCAAATAACCATTAGAACTTACATTCTTCGAACCATTAGACATCGGAGTAGGTGCTCAACTCAAGCTATTGGAATTTGAAGGTGAAACTGCTACTGGAGAAGACATTATAGACAAAGCTAGAGGTTAAAGATTCTAAAGAACACATTTCTGCAAAATCAGAAAGGCATACACATTTATGAAAATTACAGTATTTTTGAAAAAAAATCGTAAACCCTGGATCTAAAATAAGAGGAGCAGTATTTCGCAATTCACCTTTTCAGAAGAGCATAATCACAAGAAGAAACCCTAGATCTAAAATGAGAAACCCTAGATCTAAAAACCCTAGATCTAGAAATGAAGGGGAGAATTACCTTAGCTTTTGCGAGAGGGAAGGGACGAGGGTGAGCTTTTTCTCTTCTCCTTATTCTTTTCTTCTCTGGCTTCGTTTGAGTCGATGATGGAGAGGGAGAGCTTCGTTGGGGGAGAGGGTGTCGAGATGGAAAATGGGGAGAGGGAGAGGGAGGTCTGAGCTTGAGCTTGAGAATGAAAATGGGGAGAGCTCTCCCCATTCCCTCCTTCTTCTCCCAAAAAATTTTCGATTTCCCGCTCGAGCTTTTTTTTTTTTTTTTTTTTTTTACCACGTCGCCTCTGCACGTGCTCGCCACCCTCCCTCGCCCATTTCCTCGACATGTAGAATTACTCTTCTAGAGACCTGATTTTAGGGAGCGATGGAGAGAGAGCGAGGTGGGGGCAAGGCCCACCCACCACCATCCATCATCTTCGAGATGTTGTCCATGAGCGCATCTCGATGATGATGGATGGTGGTGGTCGGGTCTCATCCCCACCTCGCTCTCTCTCTCCCTCCCTATAATGGGTTATTCTATAGATGATGGGCCGGCCTGGCGCTGTCGGCCCGACTCTCTAGCAAGGCTAGGTTGATAGATTAGAACAAGGGCACCCCAATTTGATTGAATTGAATCCCATCTTGTGTAGAAATGCTAAATCAACAATAATAATGGATTTTTTTAAAGCATATTGCTAATTAAAAGAACATAACTGTACGAGCCTCATAATTAAGATCTCTATAGATGAATTACAAAATCAAATATCGTGAATAAAGAGTAATTTATGTATGATGCTAATGAGAGGTTGTCACACTCAGTTCATGGTTGTTCTAAGTTGTCGCTAATGAGTCTTCCATCAAAAAACATGTTCTCCACTGCTTAGCTAGGTTGATAGACAATTTTTTTTTTTAGATATTGACATTTTGATCTCAATCATTTGCATTGGAGCTCACTCTTTTAAAGATTGGATTATCTCTTAATCCAACGTGGTGTCAGCGAATTGTTGTGTTTTTACACGCTTCATTTTTGGTGATATTCATATGAAAATTTTATTTTGCAGTGTCTTGACTTAGCTATATGACAATAAATTGGGAAGGTTAACTTAGTTGACCTGGAAGTCAAGTAAAGTCTAACTCACTATTAAAACACATAGATAAGCTTAGCATGTTGTTGAAGATGTGTTGGAGATGTCAAAAGGATAATTAGCATATTGAAACTTGTATGTTCTTAATCTATGATATTGTTGCATTCATTTTATTTTATATTTTTCAATGTTGTTGTGTTTGCACGTGGATAAACTCGTTCCTCCTCATATCCTCAATTCTCAATGTTGTTGTGTTAGTAAAATCAGTTAATAATAATAATAATTTTAGCTTGATAATAATAATAATAATAATAATAATAATAATAATAATAAAAAATAATAATAATAATAATAATAATAATAATAATAATAATAATTTGATATGTAAATTAATTTTAGTTTGTTTACATATTATTTATTAGGTACATAGTGTGTGCCCCAAGGGGTACAATATGTCTTCGTGAACCGATAACATGTTAAATACACCACATGCGCCGCCGTTTGCACTTTTTTGACAAACAACCCTAACTATTTCAGTAGGATTGTATTCGTACAACAAATATGTTGTATATTGGAGACTAACAAGCATAACGTTTGCACCGAGACGGGACATTGCTACAACAGGCCTCAAATCACCACATAGTCAAAGGTGTTGATCTATCGAATACATCCAAAGCACTCCACTCTGGTAAAAACGTATTTGGTTTTACATACAAAGTCGAATCTATTTCAACGACAATTTCGTACAGCAAAATTTGTACAGAGATATCAAACATATTATTTTGTACAATACGTTTTATTTGTTAAATTAATTTCAATATATTGTTTTGTACAGTAAATTTTAGAGTTTATATTTTTATTTCTATCAATATTACTATTTTTATTATAGTAATTTATGCAAATTAGATACTGAGCTTATAAATTTAATAACTCTGATTAAGATGTTGTTTTTACAGTACTTACTCTAAATAATTTTTTTGTGTGTCAAACATTGTTTTATTTGTATTATTACTCATAACAAATAAATTGTGTTTTTTTATGTGATAGAAGAAATGTGGGAGATAAAAACGAAACTAGTCTGATTGTTGGGTTGACCTCTGAAGTCATTAAAGTTCTTGCTCGTGATAGGCCAAATAAATTAAAATAAGTTGATTTTAAAACATGGCAGAGCAAGATGTTGTTTTACTAAACAATATTGGGTTTGACAATATTTCTTACCGAAAATGAAACCAAAGGCAAAATTTGGAGAAATCCAAAAAATGTCACAAGGAAGTGTTATTTGTGATTGATGCTTGGAGGCACTTTGACTTCCTGTGCCGAAATTATGTGTCGAATTCGCTAGATGAAGTATTGTACAAAGTCTATAATACTATTAAAAGTGCTAAAGAATTATGGGGACTTTGGCAAGGAAATACAAAACAAATAATGTTGGACTAAAGAAAATTGTCGTTGACAAGTTTATTGATTACAAAATGGTTGATTCTAAGACAATCATTATTCAGATCTAAAAACTTCAGATTATCATCCATGAGATGCATGTTGAAGGTCACATCATCAATGAATCTTTCAAGGTCGTTGCTATTATTGGGAAACTCTCTCCCAATTTAAAACATTTCAAGCACTACTTAAAACACAAGTGCAATAAGATGGGTCTTGAAGACTTAATCATCTAGTTAAAAATTGAGGAAAACTAAAACAGACAAACGCAAACTGGTTGAAACAAAAAGCACATGTGATCGAGTTCAAACCATCATAAGAATTTTCATAAAAGGAAATGTTCTTTTAATAATAGCAGGCATGTCATTAACTCCAAAAGCCATGCAGACTTTTAAAAGTTCAAAGGCATTTGTTATGTCTGTGGCAAGAATGGTCATCTTGCGAATGATTGCTAACATCACAAGGATGGAGACAACAAAGGCAAGTCTTCTAAAGCCAGTCTATTAGAAGTTCTTGCATGTTTTATTGAAAGGTTACAATTCAGTGCAAATGTATCTAAAGTTAACATTGTTAATCATCCTCAAACAGGGTGAGTTGACATTGGTGTTAGCTGCCACATCCACAGTGATAAATCCATGTTTCCAACTTATGAGAAGTTGAATAGCGATGAAAACGTCTTCATGGGGAATGAATCGGTATCGACAATATAGAGAAAAATGAATTGTGGTATTAAAATATACCTCAGGCAATAGCGTCACAATGAAATACGTCTTCCATGTTCCAGATATTAGGAAAATTTTAATTTATGCTTATATTTTGGTAGAATTTTTTTTTTAAATATTTGTTGAGTCAATAAATTAATTTTGCCTTGTCAAAAAACGAGATGTACGTGGGGTGTGGATGCCTAACGAATGGTCTTTTTAAGGCTAGTGTAATGGTTATTAATAATAAAATTACAAATTCTTATTTACTTGAGTCCCCTTTATTGTGGCATGATAGATTAGGCAATGTAAATTTTAATAAAATGAATCAATTTGATAGTTTAGTGTTGATTCTTAAATTTGATAATAAATCACAATACAAATGCAATGTTTGTGTAGAAGTCAAATTTACTAATTTTTTTTTTAATTAAAGGAATACTAAAATTTTGGGTATAATACACACTGATTTATGTGGTTTCAAATAAATTCATACTCGAGGTGGGAAAAAATATTTTTTCACATTTATCGATGATTGTTTAAGGTACTTACTAAATAGCAAATACGAAGCAATCATTGTGTGACGACCCCCCTCCTGCACTGTACAAATATTGTCCGCTTTTGGCTACCATCCGCCCCTCACGGCTTTAAAACGTGTATCTACAATGGGGAGCTGACCCTGCACATATAAGGATCATCCTCCTCCCTACCCAGGCGATATGGGACTATGATTCCCCTTGTAGCTCGTCCAACCTCTCTCGGCCTATTGGGCCTCCAACCCTCACCCTCACCTCAGGTCCGCCCACTTAGGATCTCACAATCCACCCCTCTTAAGGCCCTCCGGTTGGGTCAGGCTCTGATACCAAACTGTGACGACCCCCCTCCCGCACTGTACAAATACTGTCCGTTTTGGGTTACCATCCGGCCCTCACGGCTTTAAAACGCGTCTCTACAATGGGGAGTTGACCCTGCACATATAAGGATCATCCTCCTCCCCTACCCAAGCGATATGTGACTATGATTCTCCTTGTAGCTTGTCCAACCTCTCTCGGTCCTGTTGGGCCTCCAACCCTCACCCTCACCTCAGGTCCGCCCACTTAGGGTCTCACACATTGTGTTTATAAAATACAAAATTGAAGTCGAAAATCAAACCGACAAAGCTGGTTCGAATGAAACCATAGAAGGCAAAATTCGAGACGGATAAAAAATTAGGGGACGGAGTCGAGTCGCAAATGAGAGTCTTTAGTGTTGATTGAAACCCTAATTAGAGATGGAACGAGAGGAACAAATATAGTTTGGGTGAAGAGATAAGGATGATAATGACATTTCATGGAAGTGTTAACAATTTTTATTTATATTGTTTTCTTTCCATGTGTTTGTCGTTGGTTCATCTTGCACAAATGAATAAAATAAAAAGCGACCATTTTTTTTCCATGTAAAATAAAAGGGGGGTGATAGAGATTCCACCTTGATAGAGTGGTTGATTGATTAGAACAAGGGCACCCCACTTGGATAAAATTGAATACCAACTGTGTGGAAATGCTAAATCGACAATAATATTGTGGGTGATGGAGAACTTTTTTTTTATTTTTTATTTTTTATCTTTTTTAGATGTTGACATCTTGATCTCAATCATTTTCATATGAGTGCATTATTTTAAAATATTGGATTATCTCTTAACCCAACATGTTTTCAGTGGATTATTGTGTTTTATACGCTTCATTTTTAGTGATATTCATACGGGATTTTTATTTTGCAAATGTCTTGACTTTGCTATGCGCAATATGTGACTGTAAATTGGGAAGGTTAACTTAGTTGATCCGAAATCCGAGTAACGTCTAACTCACTATTAAAACACATAGATAAGCTAGCACGCCAATGTAGATGCATAGGAGATGTCGAATGGATGATTTGCATATTGAAACTGGTATGTTCTTGATCTATGATATTGTTGCATTCATTTTATTTTATGTTTTTCAATGTTGTTGTGTTTGCACATGGATAAGCTCGTTCCCCCTCTCATCCTCAATACTCAATGCTGTTGTGTTAGCAACGTCGGTCAAGTGAAAAAAAAAACTAACAATAAAAATTTCACAAACTTATTGCTAAAAGAACACCTATATTTGGATTCCTAAAAAAAGATGAGAAGTCCTCAAGCATATTCAAGAGATAGTGAGTTTTATTTTATTATTTTTTTTTCCGATCGTGAGTAAATTCATTTGTTTTGCTAAAAGTACAAAAATAAGCGTTGTAAAATACCATATTTTGATTGTAAATTTCGACCGAATACCAGATTTGAAAAAAACTTTCACCTTCCTTGTGCAGTGGTTTCGTGATGATTTCACCTCACTAGTCAACTTTATCAGAGCCAATTGCACACACAATCAACTAGCGGACACAAACACAATTGACTCAAGGGGCCGCTTAACAATGCTCGTAGCAACATACACAATCGACTCATGGGACAACAACAATCGACTCGCGCACACAAACACAATTGACTCAGGGGTTGGTCAATCGAATGAGAGAGGGAAAGAGATAATCGACCGATCTCTCAGATCTGCATGCGGGAAAGAAGAAGAAAAAAAGCACATGCTGGCCTAGCAAAGAGAATAGAGAAAATAAAACATAAGTGGGCCCGACGCAACAGAAATCAAACTAAGGCCCATTGCTAAAAGGCTCGGAACTTTGTTTTGAAATTGTTTTTTTTTTAAGTTATTTTATACAATATATATATATATATATATATATATATATATATATATATATATATATATATATTTTTTTTTTTTTTTTTTTAACAAAGACTACCATTTGAAGATTTTGATGGGTCAAGTCGAACTATCAAATAGACTTAACAAACATTTGCCATTCTCGATTAATTTTCGCAAAACCTTAGCTCTTGAAATTAAGACCGAGGATTAAGATGAGTTAATTTCTAACATACAACACTTAAATCTCACGGACCTAAGACTAACAATAGGTATATTAGGATTGTTTTTTGTACATTTTTTACTATAATGTAATTATGTCATTAATATAGGAGATACTTGGTGTTTAAGCTTCATTTAATGTGTTTAATAAGTTTATTTATTTGCATCTTATTTTTCACATATTTCATATACCCTCAAAATTTATTATATATGTTTCATATAACGTTGAAAATTTTATATTTTTCATTTATACACAGAAATATTTCTTAAAATTAGGAAATCGCAAGTAACTCGTAAAACGAAATCACAATCCTTGTTTTGCTCCACACAAATGTAACAGTTTTGCATGTAATTGAGGTTATCAATAATATTTGCTACACCTTAAAAACAATTCATCAAGGATTTGATAGATTATACTTGGAAAGAGTGCTTTGCTTACAAGTCACAACCAAATAGCCCAATTAGTTGTTTCGATGCAAATAACACATCTAACTCTGATTCGAAATAGTCTGTTGCTAAATAACGCTATTATTTATGCTGAAAGACACCACTAATATCCTACTTTCCGAAGGACGCCACAAATATAAACTAAAAAAATCTACATCATTTTCTCATCTATCCATTTATTCCCCCATCAATGAGCACCACCACCCTACTGCCACCTCTCATATTCTCTTATCTTCCTTTATTTTCCATCAATCACCACCACCGACGCATCTCATTGTCATCCCCTCACCACCATCACCCCCATCACCGCCACATTTCCTCTTCCTCCTCCTCCCCTCTTCTTATCCTTCTTATTTTTCTCCATCAACCCCTCCCCTCACTTATTATTATTATTATTCTTATTCTTCTTCCAATCACCACCACCACTACTGTCAGCCAGTAGCAAGGTGTGGCGAGGCATGGTGGTGGTAGAGCTGGCCGGGTGATGTTGCTCCGATGAAGAGAGAAGAGAATGTAAGGGTGGGTGGGGGTGTTCTTCAACAAATAAAAAAGAAAAAGAAAAAGTAGGGTGCTGGTGTTTTTCAGTGGAAATGATGGTGTTAACTAGCAACAACCTCTGAAAAAATTAACCGTAACCGCACTGAGAACTCGTGTTCGTATCAAGGCCGTCGATCAATACTACACCGCTCTACCAGACCCGTTGATATTTCTAGCGTTCTTTATAAATTGGGGCTCACCATCATTGTGCCTCTCATCTGGGTCGACTTATTTTTTTGGTCGCCAATTCTCTGCGCGCTTCTCGCGGATTTCTCCAGATCTCCCCGTCTCTCCTTCTCCGCCCTCGTTTCTCTCTCTGGATCAAGACAGGCAATCTACCGATCTACATGTCGACATCCGTTTCCCTCCATATAGTCTTCGGTTCAACCGTCGTCTCCATAGCGGCTTTATTTCGATTCATCACAAAGGTTCGGTGTTCAAATCAATCTTTTGTTCTCTTCCATAGTATCGCGCTTCTCTGTGTTTATTCATATCTGTGGCTAATTCGTTGTCTGTGTTTTTACTCGTTTATTTAGATCTTCACACGTTGTGTTTATTTAGTTTTTTGGCGCTAATCACTATCTCAAATTAGGTATAATCCAGCAATTGTTTATTGAGATCTTTTGCGCTAATCACCTGTCCAATATTTCAAATTAGGTCTAATCCAGTAAAGAATTAGAACTTCTTGTTGGGATTTCTTTGTTTCTGGTTTCGGTTTGTCTGCAGGGTAACTCGTTTCAATTTTAAAGATGGATGACTGGCATATTTAGATTCACAAGTTACA
Source organism: Berberis vulgaris (assembly GCA_963556465.1). Lineage (NCBI taxonomy): Eukaryota > Viridiplantae > Streptophyta > Magnoliopsida > Ranunculales > Berberidaceae > Berberis > Berberis vulgaris. The sequence goes on from OY747135.1 coordinate 4,272,456, forward strand.
GCCAGACTGCGGGAGGTTATGGATTTCGATTTATTTACGGAGGGAGGAAAGAAGACTTTGAAGAACTCTGCGGTTGATAGTAGGAATACTATAAAGTGAGGTAGAGGAGATGTTGTTGAGGCAGAACAAACTTAGCGAAGATCGGAACAAGGACACATGTATGAAAAACCTATGTCATCAGACCTTTGCCATGTCGGGTGCGCTTGCATGGCAGGTCAAAACATCTTAATGAAGTTATTGTTTTGTTGGCTTAGAGGAGATCGCACGGGGTTTTTGCCCCGGGGTCTCCCCTTTGGTGTGTCGTGTGTAGGTCTCTGTGTTGTTTTCTTCTCTCTTTCTCAATTTTACCCGCAACTTCCACTCGTGATTGCTGACATGCCAACAATATCGCAACATGGTGAACTTTGTCATGTTCTAACCTTGTCATAGCAGATTGTCAACTCCATCCAAGAGCCAATTTCAAGCTCAAAGGTACACAGAATTCACTTTCAATACTACCATGAATCGAAGCAATATTCCCTCTACGAAACCCATTTGCACAAAACAACAATTCACAACCCATTTTCATATGAAGTTATTTTCAGAGTGTTCAAATTTCATTTTTGATTAATTTTGCATGAACTATTAATTATAATTACTTGCCTGGAAATGATAATTACTACTTCATGCGTCTATATGCCCTTTCCAATTGTAGTGTCTTTTGCATATTGTTGTGCACATTAAAGAATAATTGGCTATGTCTGACTCAGTACTATTCTCATAAAAGAATGCCCACATTGGGATTTGAGTTGTGTATTTCATTTTAGCCAATGGTGCTGGTGGTTGGAGAAGTTGATTCTCTCTTTGACTAATTTACGTTATCTGGATTGATGTTGTTCTGCCTCAATATGTCAAATTTTATCGGAAGCATGGTGGTTATGGAAGGGTAGCCGTTGTGTCAGGCTGATCATATGGCATTGAGGAATGGTTGGTACTGTGCCCGAGTGAAGACCATCATGTGGGTGCTGTTCATTTAACGGTTTTGTATGGTATGGATAGATTTCTGTTGTTCAAGGTTGCTGTGCCCTTTAGGACGGAGATCTGCTCTGAGGTTGGAAGTATTTTTGTAAAGAAAAAAAAGGACTTCTATCAATCACCTGTCATATGACCTTTGCCATGTCGGGTGCGCTTGCTTGGCAGGTCCGGAAATACTCAATGAAATTATTGTTTTGTTAGCATGGGAAGATTGCACAGGGTTTATACTCTGGGATCTTCCCAATTTGTGTGTTTTGTCTGCTTTTCATCGTCTCTTTCATTGTGATTTACCACTGCCATTAATTGCTGGCTCAATGCTAACAGTGTCAATGCAAATACATGGAGACTTGACGGGTATGGAGCAAATTATTTGATACTAATGGATGCACAAAACACTATACCACATCCTTGTTTATAGTAGTTTCATTGATTTGCAAGTGCTCTCTATGGTAAATTTTACTGTTGCACATAATATTTACTTTGTGTTAATGCTTCATCTTTATGCAAGTATACCATGGCGAATGATGGTAATGCTCTTTGATGAATACCTCTTAAGATGTTTGCAAGTAAGCCATATGTTTTATTGTGTATCCTGTGTAAGTTGCTGATCTGAGCTTTTTTTGTTGGCCATGATGTTCAAGGGGCGTGAATGTCAGGGAGGTGAATTAATTTTACAATCTTCATCTCGAAGTGACACTTTGCCTTGCTTGTGTATTGGGTCTAATTTATATATTTAATGGTTTTGAATGCCTAATTTCAGAGAAGACTTTTATGTGTTACTTGGAACCTACATCAAGTTCAGCTGTTTTGTTATCTCGTTATGTTTTCACTTCAGGTGAGCAAGAGTGGCAGAAGCAAATAGTTCTATCTATGCAGCAAATGTTTCAAGGTTTGAAGATTGGCTCAAGAGTATTAATGGGAAGTGTTGACTTCTTGTCTATGCTTGAACAAGCAGTTATGGTAATATTCTATTTTGCACAGGTCATCATTCATTTTGAAAATTTTAGTGGTTAACTGTGTTTTCGTATTTTGAAACACGGACAAAAATCTATCGAGCTCTGAAAAATATTCAACAAAAGACAGTGAAAGGTCTGCCTATCTTAAGCATTTTCCCCTGCAATGGTAGAACCTGGTGAACCTCGTCTTTTTATTTCTTTTCTTGTGATATGGCTACTTTGTTTATTCGTCCGGAGTGCTCCCGGTTCTTGCCAGGCGATGTGAAAGCTATATACAGTTCTTGACTTCTTGCCAGAGAAAAAGTTCTGTCTAGATTTAATTTTTATTAGTTTCCAATATGAAATATATATTTTCAGTATAAAGGTCAAGTTCCGAGAAAAAAAAAAAATCGTTTTCGGAAAATCTCTAGCCTAACTAAATGTGTTTTTTTTTGTTGGCTGTTTTCTTGAGGAAATTCTAGGCCAATCTTACCTCATGATTGCGCTATTCTCGTTTCATTTTTATTGTTGATAGTTTTCTCTTGGATTTTCAGACCAGTATTTGATAGTTTCGTATTCCTCTATAATTTATTTGGCCATCTGTCCTGCTGCCACCAATTTTTTGATAAAAAAGAATGAAACGTATCATTTAGACTAGAATATCTTGTGTACCGCGGATCTGTAAGCTCTAAATGGCAAGAGTGCTCATGACCTGCATGGTTGTGGGAAGATGGTGGTTCGAATCCATTCAGATCCTTTTGGAAATGTGAATACATCAAAGAAATGATAAGGTTACAAAATTTTGGAAAGGGATTTTTGTATTGCTGTTTTGTTTTTTTTTTTTTTTTTTTTTTTTTTTTTTTTTTTTTTTTTTTTTTTTTTAAGCTTTGCACCCAAAATTTTGTAACCTTGAAATTAAATAATGAGACGCATCCAATCTTAGAATTGATGCACAACCTGAAGCTAAACCACCACCACCACTCCATTTTCTCAAATCCACAGCCCCATCAACCTCTAATCAATTTGAACAATCCCTCCCCTAAAAAGTACCACCCCTATAAATGAGAATTACAAAAAAAGATGTCCGATGAGAGTAGCGAATTCATGAGCTTCGTCGTTAAGCTCACGAGGGATAAAATTATAAAATCAACTACAATTGACTGAAAGTAAATGCTTGATATTACTGAAAAGAGATTGCCACATCATTGGTTTGGCTTGTTTGATCCTTAGAATGTAACAACGAAATCAGAAAGTCTGAATTTCTCAGCAAGAAACTTGTTTCCCAACATTTTGTCTGGATCAACAAAAGTGTCGCTATCAACAACTTTTCCTGAAGATATTTTTAAAAGGTCTGGCATGGGTGTTAATTCTATGAGATGCCTGATCCAAATAAGGGTCTGACTGCAGGTGTGGACCCGATATACAGAACCATTGTTTGAACCAAGCAAATCACGTTTTATTGAAGGAGGAAATAAATAAAGGAATGGTGAATTTTTTGTTCGAATATGATGTTATTGCGAGTAAGCCAAATGGTAGGATTGCCTTCCTCTTTGGTTAAAGGACGAGATTTAGTCGTTTCCCGCCTTGGTAGTGGTAGGTGGGGTCATGGCATCTATCCAATTTATGGGTATTGGGGTGAGTTGCCAAATTCTTGAGACGACAGGACATAGGAAAAAAAAGATGGGAAACATCATCATAATGATTATGACAGAAGACACACCAATTCTCAATGGGAACATGAATCCTATTCAAATTCGTCATTGTGGGCAACAAGTTTTGAACAATTTTCCATAAGAGAAAAAAAACACTGACAGGTGCTTTGATCTACCACGACTCACAAAAAAGTTTGGTAGATGGTTATTGCCCATGTCTTGAGAGGTGGAAGTTTCCCAATAGTCTGCTAGAAAAACTTTCGTGGCACTTTTAACCGAGAAAACTCCTTGTTCATCGAAAGTCCAAAAGGGTCTAGGTCAGCAGATGGTCGGATTGTGATATCTAGAATATTCGATGCAAATAACACATCTAACTCTGATTCGAAATAGTCTGCTGTTAAATAACAATACTATTTTTGCTGAAAGACACCACTAATATCCTACTTTTCGAAAGGCGCCACAAATATAAACTAAAAAAATTCACATATTTTTCTCGTCTATCCATTTATTCCCCATCAATGACCGCCACCACCCTACTGCCACATCTCATATTCTCTTATCTTCTTTTATTTTTCATCAATCACCACCACCACCGACGCCTCTCCTCGTCCTTCCCTCACCACCATCACCCTGTTGCCGCCATCTTTCCTCTTTCTTCTCCTCCCCCCTTATTCTTCTTCTTCTTCTTCTCCATCAACCCCTCTTTTCCCCTCACTTATTATTATTATTATTATTCTTCCAATCACCACCACCACTACTGTCAGCCAGTAGCAAGGTGTGGCGAGGCATGGTGGTGGTGGAGCTGACCGGGTGATGTTGCTCCGATGAAGACAAAAGAGAATGTAAGGGTGGGTGGGGGCATTCTTCAACAAATAAAAAAGAAAAAGAAAAAGTAGGGTGATGGTGTTTTTCAGTGAAAATGGTGGTGTTAACTAGCAACAACCTCTGAAAAAATTAACCGTAACCGCACTGAGAACTCGTGTTCGTATCAAGGCCGTCGATCAATACTACACCGCTCTACCAGACCCGTTGATATTTCTAGCGTTCTTTATAAATTGGGGCTCACCATCATTGTGCCTCTCATCTGGGTCGACTTATTTTTTTGGTCGCCAATTCTCTGCGCGCTTCTCGCGGATTTCTCCAGATCTCCCCGTCTCTCCTTCTCCGCCCTCGTCTCTCTCTCTGGATCAAGACAGGCAATCTACCGATCTACATGTCGACATCCGTTTCCCTCCATATAGTCTTCGGTTCAACCGTCGTCTCCATAGCGGCTTTATTTCGATTCATCACAAAGGTTCGGTGTTCAAATCAATCTTTTGTTCTCTTCCATAGTATCGCGCTTCTCTGTGTTTATTCATATCTGTGGCTAATTCGTTGTCTGTGTTTTTACTCGTTTATTTAGATCTTCACACGTTGTGTTTATTTAGTTTTTTGGCGCTAATCACTATCTCAAATTAGGTATAATCCAGCAATTGTTTATTGAGATCTTTTGCGCTAATCACCTGTCCAATATTTCAAATTAGGTCTAATCCAGTAAAGAATTAGAACTTCTTGTTGGGATTTCTTTGTTTCTGGTTTCGGTTTGTCTGCAGGGTAACTCGTTTCAATTTTAAAGATGGATGACTGGCATATTTAGATTCACAAGTTACAGCCAGACTGCGGGAGGTTATGGATTTCGATTTATTTACGGAGGGAGGAAAGAAGACTTTGAAGAACTCTGCGGTTGATCGTAACTATGTGTTGTAGCAAGTAAAAGTAGTCTACGATATCTGAATAGAAAACTATAAAGTGAGGTAGAAGAGATGTTGTTGAGGCAGAACAGACTTAGCGAATATCGGAACAAGGACACATGTATGAAAAACCTATGTCATCAGACCTTTGCCATGTCGGGTGCGCTTGCATGGCAGGTCAAAACATCTTAATGAAGTTATTGTTTTGTTGGCTTAGAGGAGATCGCACGGGGTTTTTGCCCCGGGGTCTCCCCTTCGGTGTGTCGTGTGTCGTGTGTAGTTCTCTGTGTTGTTTTCTTCTCTCTTTCTCAATTTTACCCGCAACTTCCACCCGTGATTGCTGACATGCCAACAATATCGCAACACGGTGAACTTTGTCATGTTCTAACCTTGTCATAGCAGATTGTCAACTCCATCCAAGAGCCAATTTCAACCTCAAAGGTACACAGAATTCACTTTCAATACTACCATGAATCGAAGCAATATTCCCTATAAGAAACCCATTTGCACAAAACAACAATTCACAACCCATTTTCATATGAAGTTATTTTCAGAGTGTTCAAATTTCATTTTTGATTAATTTTGCATGAACTATTAATTTTTTGTTAATTATAAGTATTGCCTGGAAATTAGAATTACTACTTCATGCGTCTATATGCCCTTTCCAATTGTAGTGTCTTTTGCATATTGTTGTGCACATTAAAGAATAATTGGCTATGTCTGACTCAGTACTATTCTCATAAAAGAATGCCCACATTGGGATTTGAGTTGTGTATTTCATTTTAGCCAATGGTGCTGGTGGTTGGAGAAGTTGATTCTCTCTTTGACTAATTTACGTTATCTGGATTGATGTTGTTCTGCTCAATCTGTCAAATTTTATCGGAAGCATGGTGGTTATGGAAGGGTAGCCGTTGTGTCAGGCTGATCATATGGCATTGAGGAATGGTTGGTACTGTGCCCGAGTGAAGACCATCATGTGGGTGCTGTTCATTTAACGGTTTTGTATGGTATGGATAGATTTCTGTTGTTCAAGGTTGCTGTGCCCTTTAGGACGGAGATCTGCTCTGAGGTTGGAAGTATTTTTGTAAAGAAAAAAAAAGGACTTCTATTAATCACCTGTCATATGACCTTTGCCATGTCAGGTGCGCTTGCTTGGCAGGTCCGGAAATACTCAATGAAATTATTGTTTTGTTAGCATGGGAAGATTGCACAGGGTCTGGGATCTTCCCAATTTGTGTGTTTTGTCTGCTTTTCATCGTCTCTTTCATTGCGATTTACCACTGCCATTAATTGCTGGCTCAATGCTAACAGTGTCGATGCAAATACATGGAGGCTTGACGGGTATGGAGCAAATTATTTGATACTAATGGATGCACAAAACACTATACCACATCCTTGTTTATAGTAGTTTCATTGATTTGCAAGTGCTCTCTATAGTAAATTTTACTGTTGCACATAATATTTACTTTGTGTTAATGCTTCATCTTTATGCAAGTATACCATGGTGAATGATGGTAATGCTCTTTGATGAATATCTCTTAAGATGTTTGCAAGTAAGCCAGATGTTTTATTGTGTAGCCTGTGTAAGTTGCTGATCTGAGCTTTTTTTGTTGGCCATGATGTTCAAGGGGCGTGAATGTCAGGTAGGTGAATTAATTTTACAATCTTCATTGATTGTACTTGGTTTATGTTATACCTTAATGCAGGTATTATACCCGGTGGAGCAAAATTTTGTGCAGATTTGATGATTTTATATCCTCTCTTAATCTCGAATTGACACTTTGCCTTGCTTGTGTATTGAGTCTAATTTATATATTTAATGTTTTTGAATGCCTAATTTCAGAGAAGACACTTGGAACCTACATCAAGTTCAGTTGTTTTGTTATCTCGTTATGTTTTCACTTCAGGTGAGCAAGAGTGGTAGAAGCAAATAGTTCTATCTATGCAGCAAATGTTTCAAGGTTTGAAGATTGGCTCAAGAGTATTAAAGGGAAGTGTTGACTTCTTGTCTATGCTTGAACAAGCAGTTATGGTAATATTCTATTTTGCACAGGTCATCATTCATTTTGAAAATTTGTGTGTTTATGTAATACGGTTAACTGTGGAGTCATGCGAGTGAAGGACCATATTACCTCAATAAGACTTTCTACCTTCCCTCTCAATGGGTATAGAGTGAAAGGCCTGCTTATCTTAAGCATTTTCCCCTGCAATGGTAGAACCTGGTGAACCTTGTCTTTTTCTTTCTTTTCTTGTGATATGGCTACTTTGTTTATTCGTCCGGAGTGCTTTGTTGATTCAGTATGCTCTGCACTTGCGTTGTATATAGTCCTTTGCCCCTTGGCATTGGCTTTGAAAATCCACCTTGGTTCCTTTGCTTGCTTGATGCTACCACAGTTGCTGTCGGCTCCTTCGCTTTCCTTATTAAACCATGTTGCCAGAATTTTACACGGTTCTTGCCAGGCGATGTGAAAGCTATATACAGTTCTTGCTAGAGAAAAAGTTCTCAGTCTTGATTTAATTTTTAAGAGTTTCCAATATGAAATATATATTTTCAGTATAAAGGTCCAACTTTGCTTGAAAATCGTTTTTGGTACCTTCAGTATTTGATAGTTTCGTATTTCTCTATTATTTATTTGGCCATCTGTCCTGCTGCCACCAATTTTTTGATAAAAAAGAATGAAACGTATCATTTAGACTAGAATATCTTGTGTACCGCGGTCTGTAAGCTCTAAATGGCAAGAGTGTTCATGACCTTGCATGGTTGTGGGAAGATGGTGGTTCGAATCCACTCAGATCCTTTTGGAAATGTGAATGCATCAAAGAAGTTAGAAGGGATTTTTTTATTGTTTTTTATTTTTTATTTTTTATTTTTTTTATGCTTAAATAATGAGACTTACTTGTAAATCTTGAGAAATACTTGAAACATCGGGACCTGCAACACCGCTACCACTCCACACTACCCAAACCACTTGTAGTACCACCACCCCCATTTCCCCAACTTGGTTTCACCCCAACCTTCCAATCTTAGAATTGATGCACAACCTGAAGCTAAACCACCACCACCACTCCATTTTCTCAAATCCACAGCCCCATCAACCTCTAATCAATTTGAAGAATCCCTCCCCTCAAAAGTACCACCCCTTCCGCTCATCCACTTGTCAGAACTTTTTTTTTTAAAGCATTATGCATATATTAAGATAAATGAGAATTACAAAAAAGATGTTTGACAAGAGTAGCGAGTTCATGAGCTTCGTCATTAAGCTCACAAGGGAAAGAGATTGCCACATCCAAAACTCATTGATTTGGTTTGTTTGATCCTTAGAATGCAACAACGAAATCAGAAAGTCTGATTCTCCCAGCAAGAAACTTGTTTCCCAATGTTTTGTTTGGAATGATCAAAACAAAAGGGTCGCTTTCGCAGCAAAACATTCAGTCATCGTATTATCAACAATCCATACAATGACTCTGCCACAAGCATTTGCTGTCATAACCCCAACTGCGAGGAGGCAAAAAAGCAAGCATCATTTGCTGTCATATTAGGGTTAAGCTTAGTGGAGATATTTCTAAAAGGTTTGGCATGAGTGTGGAGATGTGGCAACTGACACGACTTGTGACCTATGAGAGGTGGGCTGGTTGTCAATTAAAGTTGTTTCAAGGCTCTGGTGGATGGTCATAGGTACGAAATTAATGGAGTTGGAACCCAGTGTACTCATTGTTTGAACCAAGCAGACCACGTTTTATTGAAGGAGGAAAGAAAGGAATGGTGAATTTTGTGTTCGAAAATGATGTTATTGCGAGTAAGCCAAATGGTATGGAGGATTGCCGTGAATTGGGATAACATTTCCTCTTTGGCTAGAGGACGAGATTTAGTCGTTTCCCACATAAAGGATAGAGCCTTGGTAGTGGTAGGTGGGGTCATGGCATCTATCTAATTTATGGGTATTGGGGTGAGTTGTCAAATTCTTGAGACGATAGGGCAGAGGACAAAAAGATGGGAAACATTATCATAATGATTATGACAGAAGACACACCAATTCTCAATGGGAACATGAATCCTATTCAAATTCGTCATTGTGAGCAACAAGTTTTGAACAATTTTCCATAAGAGAAAAATAGCATTAACAGGTGCTTTGATCTACCACAACTCATAAAAAAGTTTGGCAGAGGGTTATAGCTCATGTCTCGAGAGGTGGAAGTTTCCCAATGGTTTGGTGTTAAATAACACTATTATTTTTGTTGAAAGACACCGCTAATATCCTACTTTCCGAAGGACGACACAAATATAAACTAAAAAAATCTACATATTTTTCTCGTCTATCCATTTATTCCCCATCAATGACCACCACCACCCTACTGCCACCTCTCATATTCTCTTATCTTTCTTTATTTTCCATCAATCACCACCACTACCGACGCCTCTCCTTGTCTTTCCCTCACCACCATCACCCTGGCACCGCCATTTTTCCTCTTTCGTCTCGTCCCCCCTTCTTCTTCTCCATCAACCCCTTCCCTCCCCTCACTTATTATTATTATTATTCTCCCAGTCACCACCACCACTACTGTCAGCCAGTAGCAAGGTGTGGCGAGGCATGGTGGTGGTGGTGGTGGAGCTGGCCGGGTGATATTGCTCCGATGAAGAGAGAAGAGAATGTAAGGGTGGGTGTGAGTGTTCTTCAACAAATAAAAAAGAAAAAAAAAGTAGAGTGATGGTGTTTTTCAGTGGAAATGGTGGTGTTAACTAGCAACAACCTCTGAAATAATTAACCGTAACCGCACTGAGAACTCGTGTTCGTATCAAGGCCGTCGATCAATACTACACCGCTCTACCAGACCCGTTGATATTTCTAGCATTCTTTATAAATTGGGGCTCACCATCATTGTGCCTCTCATCTGGGTCGACTTATTTTTTTGGTCGCCAATTCTCTGCGCGCTTCTCGCGGATTTCTCCAGATCTCCCCGTCTCTCCTTCTCCGCCCTCGTTTCTCTCTCTGGATCCAGACAGGCAATCTGCCGATCTACATGTAGACACCCGTTTCCCTCCATATAGTCTTCGGTTCAACCGTCGTCTCCAAAGCGGCTTTATTTCGATTCATCACAAAGGTTCTAGTGTTCAAATCAATCTTTTGTTCTCTTCGATCTTATCGCGCTTCTCTGTGTTTATTCATATCTGTGGCTAATTCGTTGTCTGTGTTTTTACTCGTTTATTTAGATCTTCACACGTTGTGTTTATTTAGATCTTTGGCGCTAATCACTATCTCAAATTAGGTCTAATCCAGTAAAGAATTAGAACTTATTGTGTTTACACCTATGGGATTTCTTTGTTTTCTTTCCCCTTTGGTTACGGTTTGTCTGCAGGGTAACTCGTGACAGCCAGACGGCCGGAGGTTATGGATTTCGATTTATTTACGGAGGGAGGAAAGAAGACTTTGAAGAACTCTGCGGTTGATCGTACCTATGTGTTGTAGTAAGTAAAAGTAGTTTACGATATCTGAATATGAATAGGAATACTATAAAGTGAGGTAGAGGAGATGTTGTTGAGGCAGAACAGACTTATGTCATCAGACCTTTGCCATGTCGGGTGCGCTTGCATGGCAGGTCAAAACATCTTAATGAAGTTATTGTTTTGTTGGCTTAGAGGAGATCGCACGGGGTTTTTGCCCCGGGGTCTCCCCTTTGGTGTGTAGGTCTCTGTGTTGTTTTCTTCTCTCTTTCACTCTATTGATTAATTGCGTATTTTACCCGCAACTTCCACCAATGATAGCACATGCCAACAATATCGCAACATGGTGAACTTTGTGATGTTGTGTCAACTGCATCCAAGAGCCAATTTCAACCTCAAAGGTACACAGAATTCACTTTCAATGCTACTATGAATTGAAGCAATATTCCCTCTATGAAACCCATTTGCACAAAACAACAATTCACAACGACTTGCCTGGAAATTATAATTACTACTAAATGCGTCTATATGCCCTTGCCCTTTCCAATTGTAGTGTCTTTTGCATATTGTTGTACACATTAAAGAATAATTGGCTATCTCTGACTCAGTACTATTCTCATAAAAGAGTGTACACATTGGGATTTGAGTTATGTATTTCATTTTAGCCAATGGTGCTGGTGGTTGGAGAAGTTGATTCTTCTCTATTTCACTAATTTATGTTATCTGGATTGATAATGTTTTGCTCACTGTCGAATATTATGGAAGCATGGGGGTTATGGAAGGGTAGCTGTTGTGTCAGGCTGATTATATGGCGTTGATGAATGCTTGGTACTCTGCTCGAGTGAAGACCATCATGTTGGTGCTGCTCATTTAACGGTTTGGTATGGATAGATTTCTGTTGTTCATGGTTGCTGTTGCCTTTAGGACGGAGATCTGCTCTGAGATTGGAGGTATTTTTGTAAAGACAAAAAAAGGGACTTGTATCAATCACATGTCATATGACCTTTGCCATGTCAGGTGTGCTTGCTTGGCAGGTCCGGAAATACTCAATGAAATTATTGTTTTGTTAGCATGGGAAGATTGCACAGGGTTTATACCCAGGGATCTTCCCAATTTGTGTGTTTTGTCTGCTTTTCATCGTCTCATCGTCTCTTTCATTGTGATTTACCACTGCCATTAATTGCTGGCGCAATGCTAACAGCGTCAATGCAAATACATGGAGACTTGATGGGTATGGAGCAAATTATTTGATACTAATTGATGAACCAAACACTATACTAATTTGATACTAATTGCTTTTTTTGTTGGCCATGATGTTCAAGTGGCGTGAATGTCAGGGAGAGGAATTAATTTTACAATCTGCTTTGATTGTACGAGCAAAATTTTGTGCAGATTTGATGATTTTATATCCTCATCTTCAAGTGATACTTTGCCTTGCTTGTGTATTAGGTCTAATTTATATATTTAATGTTTTTGAATGCCTAATTTCAGACAGACTTTTCTGTGTTACTAAGAACCTACATCTAGTTCAGCTGTTTTGTTTTCTCGTTGTGTTTTCACTTCAGATGAGCAAGAGTGGCAGAAGCAAATAGTTCTGTTATCAGTAAGTATATTTTACTCCGGATGACAGGATTTGAACATCACTGGGAGTATCTATGCAGCAAATGTTTCAAGGTTTGAAGAGTGGCAGAAGCAAACTTCTTGTATATGCTTGAACAAGCAGTTTCGGTAATATTCTATTTTGCACAGGTCATTCATTTTGAAAATTTTAGTGCGTATGTAGTTCAGTTACCCGTATTTTGAAACACAGGAAAAAAATCATTGGCTAATCAAATTCTCTATTGAGCCCCGAGAAATATTCAACAAAAGACAAACAAATCCACTTTATGTTTTACGTCAAGCAAGTGAAGGACCATATTACCTCAGTAAGACTTTCTGCCTTCCCCAGGAATTCTAACTATCTAGTTCTCTTAATAGTTAAGGCCTGCCTATCAGAAGCATTTTCCCCTGCAGTGGTAGAACTTGGTGAACCCTATCTTTTTCTTTCTCTTGGGATTTTGCTACTTTGGCATTAGCTTTGAAAATCCGCCTTGGTTCCTTAGCTTGTCTGGATGCTACTGCACCTACCGATTTAATTTTTAATAGTTTCCAATATGAAATATATATTTTCAGTATAAAGGTCAACTTTGGCTTGAAATTTGTTTTCGGATAAAAATGAACAAATGATTAAAAATGAACGAAATTTTTAAGGTCAACTTTTAATATCTTGTTTCCAATTTTTTTATAAAAATGAACGAAATTTGGACTAGAATATCTTGTTTACCGCGGATCTGTAAGCTCTAAATGGCAAGAGTGCCCATGACTGCATGGTTGTGGAAGTTGGTGGTTCGAATCCATTCAGATCCTTTTGGAAATGTGGGAATTCGTTTGCTTTGGAATGCTATAATAATAATAATAAATATATTTAGGAAAGAAAGTAGGACAACTATTAGATTAGAGTAGAGGGCTTCCTACCTCCTATAGATAAGGCGCTCAACGAAGAAATCCTTGTCATCCTTGATGCAACTTCAGCTCTTACACATTTTCAAACAAAAGCAAATCCAACTTCGACATAACCTTGAAATTAAATAATACTTGGAAATCCTTTGACGCACTTGTAAATCTTGAGAAATACCTGAAAGTCATCACCATATCCTCAATTTTTCTTCCTCAGCCTGCCACCTCCCATATGTCACTTGCACCACCACTATTCTCATTGATACCTGCAACACCACTACCACCCAACGCTACCCAAACCACTTGGTAGTACCACCACCCTCATTTCCCACCCTCCGATCTTAGAATCAATGCACCACCTGAAGTTGAACTAACACCACCGCTCCATTTTCTCAAATCCACTGCCCCATCAACCCCCAATCAATTTGAACAATCCCTCCCTTCAAAAGTACCACCCCTTTCGCTCTTCCACTTGTCAGAACGCCCCCCCCCCCCCCCCCCCCCCCCCTTTTTTGAAGAATTATGCTTAAGATAAAAGAGAATTACAAAAAAAATGTACGACAAGAGTAGCAAGTTCATGATCCTAATAATACAGCAACGAAATCAGAGAGTTTGATCAGAGATTCTGGATCAACAAAAGTGTCGCATTCGCAGCAAAACATTCAGCCATCGTACTATCAACAACTTTCCCTAAGATGGGAGAAGCAATTCACATAATGACTGCCACAAGCATTTGCTGCCATAACCCTAACTGCCCCTTTCTGAGAGGAGGCAAAAAAAATCATAAGTGACCATAATCATATTAGGGTTAAGCTTTTAGCAAGTCTATGAGAGTGTTGATCCAAATAAGAGTCTGACTGCAGGTGTGGAGATGTGGCAGCTAACACGACTTGTGACCTATGAAAGGTGGGCTGGTTGTCAATTAAAGTTGTTTCAAGGCTCTGGTGGATGGTCAAAGGTACGGAATTAATGGAGTTGGAACACGATGTACTGAACCATTGTTTGAACCAAACAGACCACGTTTTATTGAAGGACGAAAAAAAAAGAAAGGGTAGGTGAATTTTTTGTGTTCGAAAATGATGTTATTGAGGGTAGGCAAAATGGTATGGAGAATTGCCGTGAATTGGGATAACATTTCATCTTTAGCTAGATGATGAGATTTAGTCGTTTCCCACATAAAGGATAGAGCCTTGGTAGTGGTAGGTGGGGTCATGGCATTTGTCCAATTTATGGGTATCGGGGTGAGTTGCCAAATTCTTGAGCCAACAGGGCAGAGAAAAACAAATGGGAAATATCCTCCTGATGATTGTGACAGAAGACACCAATTCTCAATGGGAACATGAATCCTATTCAAATTCGTCATTGTGGGCAGCAAGTTTTGAGCAATTTTCCATAAGAGAAAAAGAGCCCTGACAGGTGCTTTGATCTACCACAACTCACAAAAAGTTTGGCAGAGGGTTATTGCCCGTGTCTCAGGAGGTGGAAATTTTCTGATGGTCCGCTAGAAAAGCTTTTGTGGCACTTTTAATCGAGAAAACTCCTCATTCATTGAAAGTCCAAATGGGCCTGGGTCAGCAGATGGCCGGATTGTGATATTTAGAATATCTGAAACCGCCGGAGGGGAACCAAAATCGGAGGAGATTTGAGTTCCATGACAGTTGGGGCCCATTCAGAGGGTTCCAAAAATTCGAGATTTTGGAGGGAGAACATTGGCTCCCAGAGGTGAAAGAAGGACATCTAGCTATGATAAATCCATTTGTCCCACCAATCATTCCCCAAATCAATAGTATCACCTGATCTGATTTGCCACCGAAGATGGTTTTTCATTTTGGCAAGTGCACTGAGATTTCCTCGCCAAACAAAGGATGTTGAAGCAGGGGCCTTAGTGTGTTGGAAAACACTCTTGTGACACTAGTAGATGTGCTTAAATTTAATGGTGCGAGGATTTTGTGACATTGAGATTGCTTGCCAAACATTTTTCGGAGGGGGGGGGGAGGATAATTGAGACCTCCCAAATGTCGAGGAAGAGCAATGCGATCCAAAAAACAGAGATGTTTAATTTTACCGTCATCGGTTCCATTCCACCAGAAGTTTCCACAATTTAGTCCAATTTGGTGGTGATTGAGTAGGGAAGAAGAAATGTTTGCATTGTGTAAATCGGGATAGAGTTGATGATGGCTTTGATCATAACCGTGCGACCAACTTGTGATAAAATTTTGGATTTCCAATAAGAGAGTTTGGAATTGATTTTGTCGACCAGGAAGTGGAAATTCGAAGCTTTCTTCTTGGATAGCAGCAGAGGGAATCCTAGATATTTATCTTTGGGGTTAAAATTCTTGGACTCGAGAACTCTGTTGATCATCTTAGCATGTCTGGGGTGGACATTTGAATTATAGTAGACAGAGAATTTGTCATAATTAACCGTTTGTCCAGAGACTGCACAGTATGAGGCAAAAATGTCTTTCACATTATAAGCTTTAGATAACGAGGCGCGACAAAAAATCATGAGGTCATCTGCATAAAGCAGATGGATGATAGATGTGGATCTACGTCTGATATTAATGCCTTTAATCGGTGCTTTGCTTTCAGCTATCGAGAGCAAGCGAGATAAAACTTCAGCAACAATAGTGATCTAGTAAAGGGAAATAAGTTCTCCTTGTATAAAACCCCTAGAGGGTGAGATGCTTGGGAAATGGGTGCCATTGAGTAAAACTCGTAGGGGTGGATGTAGAAATGCATTGCTCAATAAGTTGGTTCCACTCATATGCAAATCCAAGTTGTTTGATAATTCGGATGAGAAATGACCATTCCACTCTGTCATAAGTCTTCGCCATGTCTATCTTAATGGTCATATGCCCATGTTTCTTCTTACGATAGTGTTTCATCTGAAAAAAAGTTTCATGGGCTAAAACAATGTTGTCAGTAATGGATCTTCCTTTAAGGAAAACCCCTTGGTTGGGGGACACAATATTATCCAGTGAATGTTTAATTCTGTTAGCCAGAAATTTAGAAATGGATTTGTAAATAACATTGCAAACCCAATGGGACAAAATTTGTTTGGGAGGTTGGGTCGAAGACTTTGAGAATGAACGCAAGAAAAGTTCCATTCAGCTTAGGATCTAGTTTGTGCATAGTGAAGAAATTGCTACAACCTCAATAAAATCTTGTTTAACTGTGTCCCAATAGTGTTGGAAGAAAAAAAACATGGAAGCCATCTGGCTCCGTGGCTTTATGACTACCCATGAAAAAAATGGTAGTTTTGATTTCGTTCTCGATAGGGATGGTCGTTAAGGCTTCGTTGTCAAGAGCCGATATCATGGGCGGAAATAGAAAATCAATCTCCGAATTGAGAGCAGGTTGTGAGGATTGAAAAATTGAAGCAAAATACACATTGCGGACCTGACCTACAACGATAGGAGAGGAGTGACAATGGTTGTTTTTGCCTCGGAGTTTTAAAATCAGGTTTCTTTTCCTGCGAAGAAGTGATGTTATATGGAAGAATTTGGTGTTACGATTGCCATCTTTAAGCCTAGATTCCCTCGACTTATTCTGCCAAAAAAGATATTCTCTATGGTAGAGGTCCGCTAACCGGTCTTCCAACATTGCAATGGAATTTGCATTATTAGTGGAGAAAGATTCATTTTGGGCTTTGTCCAAGGTGTCAAGAGTCTCAAAAATGTTGGTATGAATGTTGCGGAAGTCCCGCTTATTCCATCTAGTCAAATAATGGCTAAACTGTTTGATTTTGCGATGGAAATTTGTACTAGGGTCTGAACGGTGGCTAGAAAACCGAGCGGAATTGACCAGATGCCGACAGTGAGGATCACGTGTCCACGTATGAAAAAATTTGAAAGGTTTTGGTCTTGAATGAGGGTGGGAAACCAATTGGAGGGATATGGCTCTACGATCGGAGGAATGGGTATGTATAAAGTGAGCAACGGCTGAGGCAAAAAGTGGCATCCAATCAGTGGGGACAAGAACTCGGTCGAGCTTAGCTTTGATACCATTATGATATTTCCTTTTATTGTTCCAAGTGAATTTTGATCCATTAAGAGGGAGATCAATAAAATTATGGATATGAATGAAGTCTCTGAGAAGTTTCATCATAGCAGGGGTTGAACGATGACCTCCAATTTTGTCTTCAGGATTGAGGATAGCATTAAGATCTCCTATTATTATAGTGTGGTTAGTTTGTAATGAGAACATCTGGGATAGTGAGGTCCAAAAAGGAGCATGAAGAGTGGGATTTGGTTCATCATATACAAAAATCACAGACCAGGAAAAAACTGAATAATTAATAATAAGAGAAATACCTTCAGTCCAAAATAAAGCTAGTCCTCTTGAAAGCCCCAAAGTTGGTACTGTGGCTCCGTGTTTGAAACCCAGGCGATGGCGGAGGCGATCCATTATGACAGAAGAAACTTTAGTCTCGGAAATAAAGAGTATCTCGGGTTTAAATTTGCGGGAGAAGACCCTCAAATTCTGGAATGCGTCGGGGGACCCTACACCCTTGGCATTTCTGGCAGTAATCATGACCTCGATGAAGACCTTTTTCGGCGGTTGCCGCTTCCGCTTTGGGTAAACCAATAACAATGGAAGAGTGTGCTGAGGATTCTGATGAGTCTGAAATACGAGCTATAATTGAGCTTGGAGCAAAAGGCCTACCGAGTCCTCTGACATTGGGGAAACCAGTTGAGCCGGTGAGGAGGATTCATTATGGGATTCCTCTTCTTGTACTGGATGGTGCAACACAATGCTTGAAATTTTCATTTTGGCTTCTGGCATAGCAACATAGGTCTAAGTACCTTCCATTTTACGTTTTCCTTTATTCGCCAGATTTGCAAGAGTAGCCTGGTGATCGAACCCATATTTCTTGGGCATGAAGTTTTGTTGTTTTTGTGGGGAAATAGTCAGTTTAGAGCCTATTCGCATTTCCCATTTGGCCATAGCTTTCTCTTTGGCGACTTTCATTTGTTCCTCATTGAGTTGAGCTTGTGATGGAGTCCGTAGACCTGTGTTAGGCCTCATGTTTGGCGCTAGAGAACTCGTGAAACCGTGGGATAATGGGAAGGGGATAAAATGAAGATCCATTTTTCCATTTCATTCAAATATTTGTTGGAGTGTAAGGATGGAACTTCACTAGTGAAAGTTTCCAGTAGATCAGGGAGGGTAGGTGACTGTGGATGAATTTGATGATTGAAATTAGAGCTCAGTGTGCAGTCAAGCATATTTTCCTGACCCGAGTTATTCTCAAGCGTTGGCGCTTGGTTCAGATCTGTATTTTGCATCATTTGGAATTGCGATTGTGGATTTGAGAGATTCTGATGCTGGGGCATTGAAGATGATGATTGTGGCAGGTGCTCGATAGAACGTGTTGATCTCTAAGGGGTAGAAAAGGTGGAAATTGTTCATCTCTGCCATCAAGTTGAGTTCGGGTCAGAGCCAAGTAAGAGAGGGACAGGTCATGGTCGGGTAAGAGTGAAACGGGTTGAGTTCGGGTCAGATCCGGGTAAGATTGAAAAGGGTCCTGGGTGAATTGATTTTCACTTGGGTGATCCAGGAGGTTTGTTTGCAAAAAAGGTTCTAGTGGGGGCTCATGATCAAGAGTTGGGTGGTGCAGATCTTTTTCAATATTGTCATGTGAGAGGGAATTGATAAGACTCGGTTGCACGCAAACTGGCTAGCGTATTGCTTGGTGGCCTGCTAGAGCTCGGGCAGGTATCTCTCCGGACCGGATCACCAATGAGGGAGGTTCTTCCTCGGCTATACATCCTGGTTCCCAAGTTGCATGTCAGATGGTGATCCGTGAACTCATTTTGAAAGGTAATGCTCGGTTAAGTTGCATGGCTTTGAATGGTGATGGAGGGAGCGAGTTCGATAACTGAACATATTTCGGGCATGAGTTGCCTGACATACGGCCGACCAATCCGCATAAAAAACAGAATGCATGCATGTTCTCATAAACAAACTAGATCAAGAACTGTCGGCCATTCATGTTACCAAACTCGGTCTGCATGTTACTGGGCAGAGGCTTGGTGGTATCAATCCACAACTTGAACCTAATATATGGTATGGTAACATCTTCAACAGAAGGTCTGTCAACTTTGATTAGTTCTCCAAAACTATCCGCCAAGAGCTTAACATCTTGAAGAAAAATCTTATGAGTTGGAAACTCGTGAAAGCGAACCCAAAGAGGAGTCATTTTGAAGTTGATATCGAGATAATTTGCTTGCCACTCCCTGACTGAGAAAAACTTACCGAACAGGGACCAGGGGCCATTGTGAGTCGCCTTATACTTGTCTTCCACAATATTGAATTGAAGAAGATAATAGGTGTTCCGTGTATCTCTGTGATACTCCATATTTTCAACATGGAAGTCGTGGGTAAGGTGCCATAAAGGAAAAATCTTGGGACGGAAGCCTGGGAAGTGATGGTATTAGCTGTGGCACGTAGTTCACGATTATCGCTATCTTCTTCATACTTGATAGCAAAGGCATGGGATGAGATGGTAAGGTGAAGGGCGTGCTACTGTTCCAAGTAATCTTGTAGGTGGTGTTCTTGCATGGTTTGGGTAGAGTCAGGTTGTTGGTGCTATGTTGTAGGAGAATGGGTTGAGTCTTGCATATTGGTGGGTGTGAGGATCGGGTTAGTGGTGAGGGTATGTGATGTTTGATTGGCTTGAGTAAGGGAGTTATGAGATTGGGAATGTAGTGCAGGTTGCATGGGTGAAGAAGTGAGAAATTGAGTATTGGAAATGGGAGATATGTTGTGAAAAAGTTATATAGGATTGAATGTGATTTGACGAGATGTAATTGTAGGTGAAAGATCTTTTGTGTGAATGTCAAAGGGAATTGGTGACAAACTGAGATTTTGTGAGCATGGTAGTGGTAAGTTGTAGGGCTGAAAACCGAACCGACGGCTCGATTTTTCACCTAAATCGACGGCTCGGTTTTTCACCTAAACCATGAACCGAACCGACCTAGGTCGGTTTTAAAATTTTCAAATCGAAACCGAACCGACCATTAACAAAACCGATTCGAAACCGAACCGATTCTAATTTATGCAAACCGTAACCAAACCGAACAGACTATTTTAAACATATTGTATTATTTATATATAAAATATATATTATTTATTATATATATTCGGTCGGTTTGGTTTGGTCGGTTAAAATCACATAGAAACCGAAAACCGAACCGACCAATTCGGTTTTGAATTTTTTAAAACCGAAACCGATTGGTTCGGTTTAGATCGGTTCGGTCGGTTTAATCGGTTTGATCGATTTTTTGTTCAGCCCTAATAAGTTGAAATTAATGTCAGGTGGTGTGATAGATCGTGGCGGCTGCGAGTTGTGAGAGGAGTCCATAGTTAGAATGTGGTAACAATGATGAAATTGAATAATAAAAGTTGTAATAACTTGGTTTGGTGGATAGGTATAAATATGAAGTAGGTTTACTGAGGATCTACGAGGTGAATAATATGTTATGGGTTTCGTATGCTTATGGAATATGGGGGATGTGGGGGAATGATTACTCATTTAAATGAATGCGGATATAAGAGAATATAGTTGGTGTGAGCGGGTTCCAGAATGGATCGCACTGATGACAAATACCTGCAAAAAACACAAGGAAACAACACAGTAACAAGAAGAGGAGATAAACAGGAAAAATGATATTTTGAATTGAAAGTGAAGGGGATAAGGGTACAAATCTGAAACAAAGTGATATGGAAAAGAAAAAAAAAATGAAAAGGTAAGATGAAGGATCGAGTTTGGCAATAGATGAAACTCAGACAATTCCATGTGTAAAGACAATAGCTTGAGTTTTAATCAACACCAACCCCTTGAGTTATGGTATCTCAAGATTTGTGAAATAACAATTGGGAACCGTCCGATGACCTTGAATCAACTTTTGTAAATTTTGGGTAAAACATGTAAAGTGAAAATTTGTCATTTTAAAAAATACATGTGCCTCTAGACAACTTTGTGATGAAAAGTGTCTGATTGAGCAAAAATTCTAGAGAGCCAGGCCCCTAGTGCCAAGACAGAGTCGGGGGGCTCTCTGTGCGTGTGATTGTGTTCGATTGGGACATTATGACCATCTCTAGGATGATGGAGGGTATTGGGCCTGGCCTGGCTTTCTAGACAAACTGTTGATTGAGATACAAAAGTAGTTATGAATAAGTTTGGGGAGCAAAGTTGTTTTAGACAAAATAATTTGGGGGCAAAAAATCCCTTTTTGGACAATATAATGACAATTATCCAAATTAACAGTAAATTTTGTATGCCTTTAACTCTAAATTTATTTTCTAATTTTGCCCTTCCAACCTCATGGTATTTACTAGGGGTGGGCACGGGACGGGATAAACTTCATCCCATCCCAAACGGGTTCGAGACAAGATAGGACGGGACGAGATGAGCAGATACTAAATAGTCATCCAATGAAGAATAACAAACGAATTTTATCTCACATTGCTCAAACACCAATAATGCCAAATTTATAGACATGTAACTTTTATCATAACAATATTAAATGTCATTTAAAATTTAAGGTCTAATGAACTTACAATTTATTTATATATATATATATATTTTATTTAGCATCCTTTATGTGATACACTAATTAATAGTTGTACATATAACTTATAGTACAAAACTAAACCAAACCATCATTTGCCTTTATTTTTCTACAAAAATAATTGTCCTACAACCAATCTAAAACGTGAGAAACATAAATTTTCATGAGTTCTATTTGACCTAAAATTTTCAAATTGACGTTTCTTTCTAAACAAATAATACCAAATCAAGCAAGTAAATTTTTTAGATGTTTTGATTTAATTTAAATACATCATAAACTTTTTTTATAAAGTAATTTGATTAAAATTAATAATAATAAACATTAAATAAATATGTTCGGGATGGGATGAGATGTGCATGATTGAAAATCTCTATTCCGATCCTATCACATTCTAGATCGGGACGGGATCAAGATGAGTATGATCAATCTCAAAATGACCCGAAAAAATCGGGACGGGATGCCTCTGGTATTTATTAGAAAAATTAAAAGGCGGTAAAAAGTGACAATGAGTGTTTATGTCATTCAAATGAAAAATACTATTACACATTTTACCATTGTACCCTTCCAAAGTTAAACTATTTACAAAAAAAACTAGCAACTGTAAACATTCATTAATTATACTGAAGTCCATAGAATAATTTATTTAAAGCCTTAAAATTATTTATAAATTATAAAAATACTCTTACATCTATGATTTCCCATTTCGCCTAAATATTTCAAACTTTTACAATAAAAATCAACAATTCTTGATTAATTATACCTATACTACTAACATAAATTATTTGAAGCTTCTTATTTATTTATAAACTATACATAAGTTCTTAAAAATTATATATAATTATTTATTTAGAAATTTAATAATAATTTATTATTATTATTAATCACTTGAATAAAATAAAATCAATCCATCTAGAGAGCCAGGCCAGTCGCGCCAGGGAGCCTCAATACCCTCCATCAACCTAGAGATCGTCACAATCTACCAATCAAACACAAACACACACATAGAGAGCTCTCGGCGCTAATCTCGTGTTAGGGGCCTAGCTCTCTAGAATTTTTGAAATAAAATAAAAGCATCGAATATCAGAAAGTCTTGACACCCTATTTATCATCTAATTTCCCTAGCTCTACTGGTTGTTTATTAGTTTCCACGCTCAACTCCTCATCATCCCCAAAACACCATTTTCAAAACCCCTCCCTCACTCCTAGAGTATGCCCCGTGCCGTTGGCACTCCACATAATTTTATTTTTGCTAATTATTTTGTACTGAGCATCTCCGTCACTATCGTCATTTTCGCTTTCAATCAGTATTGAAGTGTAAGCCGATTATAAGTGTAAGCTTATTCAGTCAATTTTGAATAAGTTTGGGAAAAATTTTAAACGCCGAGAATGAGTTCTCCCTCAATTTTTGAATTCGCCAAAACATGAAATTTATGATTTTTGTTTAAATATGCATTAAAATCTCCGACTCATTTTTTCTGGTATGATCGACACGTCTCATTGCTTTCAAAAATATTGAAAAATATTAATGACGTGTAATACATTATAATTTTTTTATTATGAAATACATATTTTTAATATTTTGGCCCTTATATTGATAATTGATTTTGTTCGAAAAATCTTCAAAAATGCAATTCAACGATACTAAGTTTATCAAAATTTAACAACGATGTAGATAATTATGATAATTTTCATTTTGCTAAAAGGAAAACACAATATTTTCTTTCTCGGCCACATGTACATTCCATCAATTTTTTTCATTATTTTGCCCTTTTACATATTTTATATTTACAAATATGTCATCATAGGAAATGAATCTCAATCCTCAAATTCAATACATTTCCCAATTTTCAATCATAACCATCTTTTATCTTTAATCATTTCGATTTGACTTTGTCCCAGTCATCAATGAATAGTAAAACACCATTATGAATTGTAATATAGATTAGCATATTACCCGTGCCGTTGGCACTCCACATATGTTTTTTTATATTTACTGTTAATTATCATACATTGGACACCTACATCACCATCCCCACCATTGCATTTAATCAGTTTCATAAAAATATCATATTTATAATATTGTTTTTTTTTTATTAAAATTAGAATTGATTGAATGTTCAAAGTCTTCGAATGTTCAATAAAATGTCCATCTGTTTCATTGAAAAATATTATACTTAGGCATCAAAATCTTAAAAATACTTATACATTTCAAAAATAAAATACATATTTTGAAATTTTAAGTGTTTTTATTGATCACTGGTTTTGTTGGAAAGATCTTCAAAATTGTATTTCAATGATACTAAGTGTCTCAAAATCCGACAACTATGTAAATAGTTATTATAGTTTTCATTTTGAAAAAAATGAAAACACAATACTTTCTCTCTCCGCCACATGTACATTTCACTAACTTTTTTTTTCAACTTTTCACCATTTTACATGTTTTATATTTATAAATATGCCATTGTAGAGGAGAATGAATCTCAATCCTCAACATCTTTCCAACTTTCAATCCTAGCCTTCGTTTATCTCCAATTCTCATTTGATGTTTGTATCAGTTAGCAATGAATAGTAAAACACCAAATTGTAATATAGATTTCCCTGGCTTTACAGGTTGTTTATTAGTTTCCACGCCCAACTCCTCGTCATCCCCAAAACACCCTTTTCAAAACCCCTCCGCACCCATATCAAAAACCTTCTCCATTTCATCAAACACCTCAAGGACTAGATCGTCCTTTCACTCTCCCCCGTCAATTTTCACCCTTGTCTTTTCTCTTTCTCCCATCTCTCTCTCTCATCAAACCCTCTCTTTCGTTAGTTCGTTCGTTCAAATCAAATCTGCAACCTCTCATCAGCTCAGATCTGACCAGATGATCTTCTTCACTCTCAATCGATCCGTCCGCCATTGAAGACAACAAATCCTTCATTCAATCGATCGACCGATCGATCGATTTGGTAAAAAATGGGAGATTTTAACCTAGCGTTGGTGATCGTAGCGATAGTGGTGTGCGTTATCGTTTTCCTCTTCAACATCTACCTCCTCATCAACTACCAACACCCTGATGATAAGAACCAGGCTTACTTCCCCAAGTTCGTCGTCGTCTTCGGCCTCTCCGTCGCTGCCATCTCCATATTGATGCTTCCTGCTGATGTTGCCAATCGGCAGGCCTGTCGTCGCGCGATCTACAATGGCGCCTGTAATCTCACCTTACCTATGAAGCAACTTTGGCTTGTGATTTACATCGTTGACGCCGTTCTTGTATTCTTTGTCATTCCCTTCGCCATGTTTTACTACGAAGGCGACCAGGACAAGTTCGTTCTTTCTAGGGTTTTTGAATTTGCATGTTTTGTTGATTTATTTTGGGTTTTGATGGAAAAGTTTTTTTTTTTTTTTTTGCAGGACGATAGGGAAGCGGATAAAAAGCGCATTGTTGTGGGTTGTGACCACTGCCATTGTATGTGCTCTTGTGCTTGGTATCTTATATGGTAAGCTTTTTATGATTGATTTGTGTTTGCGGAGCTTGAAATTTTGCACGAAATGATGTAATTGTTTGGCTATAATCTGCATGCATGTTCGACTAAAAATTGTAGAAGTTGAAGCTTGTGTTCGAAGAAAGGGTCATATGAACCATTTTCTTTTGACTCACACCTAGGACTCACAACCATGTACAGTTATTCCATAAAACACTTGGTATCAGAGCCATCCGTTTTCTTTTTCCCCCGGGAATGGTTGTGAGTCCTAGGTGTCGTTGGTAAACCGTTGATAGTGTTGGTAAACCGTGTAGAGTGTTGGTCAGCCGTAGAGCCTTTGATCCAGTGTAAGTCGCCAGGGTGTGCGCAGAGGATGATCTAGGTTAGGTGGTCCCACTTAGGTGTTCCAGCTGTAGGTGTTTCAGGCACAGTGTTCCTTCCAATGCCCTAAAGCAATCTTAAACGATGTCTTTGTTTTCAAGGCTTTCCAGAACTTCTAGTTCTAGATCAATGACTTCTTCAACCAAAATGGAAGGTAGAATTCCAGAAGTAGAACAAGATTTACAAAACTGGTCTATACCAGTAATCCCTCAAAAAGAAATTTATAAAATTACCCAATCAATCTTTTCTCCAAAAACTGAAGATCTAATCAGTATTGTTGAACAAACGATACCGATTAATAAATCTTTAGATTCAAAACAACTTTTATCTTTCCAAACGATCAATTCCTTAATTAAGGAAAAATACAAATATATTCATTTAGGATTAATTCAAGTAGCCCTAAAACCTCTAACCAGGTTAGGACTAGATACCTGTGCTTTAGTTGCTCTTCGTGACTGCAGGCACAACAAGTTCAGTGATTCTCTGCTTGGAATTGCAGAGTTTTCACTTTCAATGGGTTCAGTTTATTTCAACTGTTACCCCAATTTCTCAGTATTTCTTTATGATCCAAACATCTTAGAGACACTGACTCTCAATATTCAAACTAATGGTTTTGATATGGCTGAAGGTTCAGAACCTCTGGCCCTCATCTATAAAATTACTTACAGAGTTATGAAGACACAGCTCAGCCCTCGAGCTCTTCATACAGATGAAAAAGGACACACAATCCTTTTTGAAATTAATGACCAGAAAACCAATGTTATTGTACCCAGAACAATACAATGGGATCAGGTCACACTTCCAGAAACCTGGATTATTGAAGAAACCTCTATCCCCAAGAGTCTTCCTCCAAGTCAAATTGATAGGATCCTGTCCAGACCAGATGGGACAGTTGAACTAAGGTTCAGTGACCTTAGGATCACTAACCTTGATCCTTCAAAATTCCAATCAGGACGTAGATCTGAAGATTCATTCAGAACTGCTCCTACTCAATTACCATCAAGAGTTCCAACCCCAGAAACTCTTCCTCATCTCAATCTCATGAATATTAGGACTAATCCTAATTTTCCCCAAATTCCACAACCAATCTACAATCCTCCAGACCAAGTTACTTCTGAACCACCAGAAGAAAATCAATCTCCAACTCAGTCAGAAATGAAATTTCTGCCAAGAGTTCAATGTCTGTCTACACCCTTTGTGTTAGACAAAGAACACATCAAACGAGACTTTATGTCTCCAGAAAATAAAGAAAGAAGAACTAAGTTTCAATCTCAAACATCTGAATCAGAAAGGTTAGAACTTAGTAAGAAATTTTATGAATGTTGCGAAACATTAAAAACAAACTTACCATTTTTAGATTGGTATTTCAATGTGCATGTTCCTCAGGTCCATGTGTTAAATGTAACACCCAAAGTATGGAAAACACCTGAAGAAAAAACATTCAAGGCAGTATTGCCTCCATTAGCAAATTTAGACTTTTCAGTTTCTGATCAACATTATTTGGCCTCTCCATTCCATTCCAGTACGAATGAAAGCCATGGTGTTAGTAAACTTATTCAACAGAATAATTATACTAACCTTTTGTTATCAGAATTAGGTGACAAATTAGTCCAAGATCAGCTTGTGACTAATGAGTTGAAAAAGAAACAAACAGAAGAAAAAATAAGTAAAGCTCAGGAACAAAGAAAAACAAATGTCTTCTTTCAAATTCCTGAACCACTTACTCAAAATACTTTTTCTTCTTCAAGCAACAATTCGTTATTAAAGGAAATTGATGCTAAATTAGAAGCATTAAAATTAGATTCTAGACTTAAGATCAACACCTTATCAAATCCTTATAACACAGATCAGGATTCTGATATAAGTGCTGATTTTGATCCAATGTCTGAATTGGATAGACTAAATTATATCCCTTATCAGGCAAATCCAATTAGGCATGCTAAAACAGCATCCAAATTACCAAAATGGCGAAATCCAATGCCAACAACAAGAAATTTCTATCACATACCATCCTTTCCTGATATGCAATATGAAGAACGCAATCTTCAAACTTTTGGTTCTTTCTCCTCTAAAGAACTTTATATCTGGAACATTGATGGAATTTCTGAAGATGCCATTCTTGAATTAACTCAAGAAATGGTTATGCATGTGGTGTTATTATGTGGTGTTTTATGCATGTGGTGTGTTATTTCTTGCTTGATCCTATGTGGATTCTATTTATCTCTTGCTCTCCTATGTTCCAAAGGCTCACTCAGTCAATAAGATCAAGCAAGAAATGGAACATAGGAGAGCAACAGATAAATAGAATCCACATAATAACACACCACATGCATAAAACTATAAGAAATAGAGACATAGATGTGTAGATCTATTCTTTGTATTGTCCAAGAGAACGCCTTACCCACGTCTTACGGTGGTTTCAGTGGTTCAACCAAGTCCAATACTTTCTTTTAAGAATAGTTTTTGTAGAATAAAAGAAAACAGAGAGATAGATAAAAGATGCTTAGATAAAAATAATTGAAAATAAGATAGTACAGAGGAGACTTACAGGTAGAATATACAAGGGATGGAGAAGGAGAGATGAAAGCTTACAAGATAAATACTAAGGGTTACAAACAAGAAATGGGGTTCTAAGAGAGTCCGAGTCTTACGCAGAAGACTTGGTTGTTATTTATAGAAGATAAAAGATAAGAAGAGAGAAGGGATAAGCCTTCTCGAAACTTGAGTGGAGGATGAGCTGGATGCTTATCCTTTTGCTCGAGTGGAGGAGAACTGTTGAAGATGCTTCGACTGTTCACCTTTTGACTGTCGGCAGATACTGTTGAAGATGCTTCGACTGTAGCTGCATGCTTTGGAACTGTAGCTTCACATGGATGCTTTTACTGTAGCTTCACATGGATGCTTTTGGAGATACTTGTCGGGTTGTGGCCGAAAGTACTTTTGATTTATTTGGAGCTGGCAGATGCTACCTTTGATAATAATGGACATGGGTCCATGCTACAAATCTCGAGGATTGAAGATATTGTAACAGTCATCTTCATTGAGATCCACAGTTGGATCTTCTTCTTCTTCTTCATTGGTTTCATCGGAACATATTTGAGACAGGGTCTCCATAAGTTGAGCTCGGGTTGGTTTAGCCATAATCTGCTTCATGATTTGTTGTTTCAGAAGCTTGGCACTGGAGGGAGATTCTGGCGGAAGGCCAATTTGTAATGACGGTGGTGGTGTAGAAGACACCTCTTTTTTTGAGAAGAAGGCAAGGACGCCTTATTTAGTAACCTTTGAATGATCAAATCGTTGCCACCATTTGACTTTGAAGCGACGACATAACCATTGAGGTTTAATTTTGGAAAAGGTAATTGCTAAATCAAGTAGGGAACAGACATAATCCCAACACATGATCCAAGCAAGATTGAACCGGATAAAGAACCATACAGATAATACCTGTTCGTTTACAGGTACATGAGGCTGGTACTTATCTCTGAAGACATTCCATCCTTCTTTAACTGTGGGAGGAAGAATGTCTAGAACTGGACCGAAAGAACTCCACCAGACATGCTGGAACCAGAATGGAAGGACTTTCTGATTGAATATTTTGCAAAATAAAAAGAACCAAGAATGGCCACTTTGGTGAGGACTAACTAAAAATGCTCTTGACCAGGCATTTTTATAATCCATATAATTGTAGGATGGAGGAGAATAGTTCTGGGAGAACTTCTTGTGATAACGGGGAAGTTGTCCCCAGTCTGCTTCAGTCAGGACTTTGAAGATTTGACACTTGGAGAAAGTAATTCTGGAATTGGAGTCATCATAGTGGTGGGTGATGATTTCCTTGTGATCATAAAAAGGGGTGATCACATCAGGAGTGGGTTTTGGTTGTGTGATTGAAGACTTAATATGTTGAAGATATTCAGTCTTCAAATTTGGATCATCAATTTTATCCACAAAATCTAACAATATTTGAGATTGTTTAGAGTTGGATAACATATTGATTTTTGGTTTAGAATTCTGACATAGGCAAGCTTCTGCTGCATAATTGTAGTTGAGGTTTCCTATTTGAAACTCATCATCAGATGGCTCAACTTCTGATTCAATTAGGGCATTGAGAAACATTTGTTTCATTGGTTTTGGAATGTCCAAGGCTTGGACTTTTTGGGCCGTTCTGCAATTTTTTGCATAATGGCCTGGGCGTCCACATTTAAAGCATACGGGCTTTGAAGTGGATTGTTTGGTATAAGGCTTGGGCTTATGAGTCCCATGATGTTTGGGCTTGCTATAGGTGAGGAAGAGTTTCAGGGGTCTGAACTCTTGATGGTAATTGAGTAGGAGCAGTTCTGAATGAATCTTCAGATCTACGTCCTGATTGGAATTTTGAAGGATCAAGGTTAGTGATCCTAAGGTCACTTAACCTTAGTTCAACTGTCCCATCTGGTCTGGACAGGATCCTATCAATTTGACTTGGAGGAAGACTCTTGGGGATAGAGGCTCCTTCAATAATCCAGGTTTCTGGAAGTGTGATCTGATCCCATTGTATTGTTCTGGGTACAATAACATTGGTTTTCTGGTCATTGATTTCAAAAAGGATTGTGTGTCCTTTTTCATCTGTATGAAGAGCTCGAGGGCTGAGCTGTGTCTTCATAGCTCTCTAAGTGATTTTATAGATGAGTGCTAAAGGTTCAGAACCTTCAGCCATATCAAAACTATTGGTTTGAATATTGAGAGTTAATGTCTCGAGGATATTTGGATCACATAGAGACACTGAGAAGTTGTCACAGTTAAAATAAACTGGACCCATTGAAAGTGAAGACTCTGCAATTCCAAGCAGAGAGTCACTGAATTTGTTGTGTCTACAGTCGCGAAGAGCAACTAAAGCACAAGTATCAAGTCCTAACCTGGTTAAAGGTTTTAGAGCTACTTGAATTAATCCTAAGTGAATATATTTGTATTTTTCCTTAATTAAGGAATTGATTGTTTGAAAGGATAAAAGCTGTTTTGAATCTAAAGATTTGTTGATCGGTATCGTTTGTTCAACAATACTGATTAAATCTTCAGTTTTTGGAGAGAAGATTGATTGGGAAATTTTATAAATTTCTTTTTGAGGGATTACTGGTATTGACCAGTTTTGCAAATCTTGTTCTACCTCTGGAATTCTACCTTCCATTTTGTTTGAAGAACTCATTGACCTAGAACTAGAAGTTCTGGAAAGCCTTGAAAACAAAGACATCGTTTTAAAATTGCTTTAGGGTTATGGGAGGAACACTGTGCCTGGAACACCTACAGCTGGAACACCTAAGTGGGACCACCTAACCTAGATCACCCTCTGCGCTCACCATGGCGACTTACACTGGATCAAAGTCTCTACGGCTGACCAACACTCTACGCGGCTTACCAACGCTATCAACGGTTTACCAACGACACCTAGGACTCACAACCATTCCCGGGGGCAAAAGAAAACGGATGGCTCCAATCACCATACTCTGGAGGCTACTTTTAATGTCTTTCAACCTCTTGAGCATAATTTTGCTTGAAGCAAAGCCTGTCTCTGCTATGGAAAACAACTTCAATTTCGAGTGCTCACTAAACATATGCAACATCATGGAATGGTTCATGATAAAATTCTTGATCAACACCCCATCCTCAACAACATCAATAATCCAACTACACAAACTGTAGGCCTTTTCATTTGCAGGTGTGTTCTTTGGAGCGCATATGTTCTTCAAGGCAAGGTTGAGAGTGTGGACTACACAAGGTGTCCAAAACACCTCAGGATACTGGCTCTCAACAAGTAAACCTGCAACCTTACAAACTGGAGCATTGTCGGTTATGACTTGGACCACATTACTTGGCCCAACGTCACGTACGACTTCCTTGATCAAACAAACAATGAAGAACTTGTCTTTGTATTCCCCTTCACAGTTCACAACCTTCAAGAACATTGGATCACCCTCATTAATCACTATGAAATTAATGAGAGGCCACCTTTGAGCATCAGTCCACCCATCACAAACAATGGTTGCCCCTTTGGTAACCCATGTGAACTTTGTTGCCTCCAACAACATCTGAATGTTGCCTCTTTTATTTTGAAGCAATGTCGTCCTCAATGCATTATACCCAGGGGTCTTGTAACTACTAATGGACTTTGCTTTATAAGTTGCATAGGTGAAAGCCTCCTGAAAATACGAATTCTTTGCAAGGTTGAATGACAATGCAGCTGAGTCCTGAAAATACGGATTCTTTGCAAGGTTGATTCTTTGCAAGGTTGAATGGCAATGCAGCTGAGTCCTGAAAATACGGATTCTTTGCAAGGTTGAATGGCAATGCAGCTGAGTAGAACGTCCTTGCAATCAAAGCATCCAACTCTTGTCGCTAACTCATATTGAAAGCATTTGCAGTAGGATTATTAGTGACTCTCCTTTTCCTTTGTTCATTGTATGGAATTGAAGGACCAACCCCACTACTTGAACCCGGGTGCGGGTGACTACTTGAGCCCATTGAAGGAGGTAAAAGAACACTTCACAACCTTGAACTTTCTGCTTTGAATGCAGCTTCTTCAACAAATTGTTGCACCTTTCTAAGTTGTAGGGGGGAGATTTTGGCACAAATCCCACGGCTTGTTATCTTCAACAAGTGCTCCTTCAATCTAGTATGAGATCCCGTATACTCTTTTTGACAAAAGTTACACCGCCATCTAAGATTTTTTCCACCTTCATTTGGTCTTCTTATTATTGTCACATGCTTCCAAAGATCATCTCCAGTTACTTGGCCTAAAAGAAACATTAAGAGAAAAGACAATTACAATGTTAGACTCAACCAGGATGACGTCAGTGTCATTTTACCCAACAAACAGTATGTTCCATCCCCAACTTATAAATAATAGATCACGAATAGAAAATATCTGCCATATTAAGAGCAAAAAGTTCACAGATGTTCAATGCATTATACCACAAGTTAACTGCCCAACACTAGCTCTCTTTCTTTCACTCAATATCAACATGTATAATGTATTCTAACATTACCTATTTCAGTCAACAACCTTAGTGAAAACCTCCTGCGTTTAAATCCCCATTTCATAGAGACAAGGAACAAGTGAACGATCTATATAAAGGCTCTAAACTCTCATTGGATCGAGATGAGTCAAAGCACTGAGAGCAAAAATCGCCAAAAAAAAAAAACCGAAAGAAGGTACATGGTGATGCTGAGGATGACATTGATGTCTCCCTCTCTCTCTAGCTCCGTCCAGCACGTGGTTCGATCGATCGATCTCTCCCTCTCTCTCTGGTTCGATCCCCGTTGTTCGATCCCTTATACTTTCTCAGGCTCAACCCTCTTTTCTCTGTTTTCTTTGTAATTAGGGTTTGAAAAATGTGGGAAGGATGAGGATCGATCGAAGAGGAGAGGTTATTTGCACCCTTTGCAACCACGTGTCTGGACCGTGTCCAAGACGTGTCGGTGCCGGTAAACAAATTTTGATCGTTGACCACATGTCAAATACGTGTCGAGCGCGTGTCCGACACGTATTTGACACTTGATACGGGGGTTTTCCGGAGAGTCGGTGCATCATAGGCTGTTTTATTATGAGATATGTTACCATTAACTAAAATTGTGACCATTTAGCGAAAATTATAGATACATAGTACAAAAGCATAGGGATGTGAAATGAACTTCCATGATTGCATCAGTCTCCTTGTGTGACTCTTTCTAAGTTGTGTTTTACTTTGGAATGAGGATTTGATATTAGTATTCAATAATAATTTTGGTCCTCATGGAAATTCTTAATATCCCCTGCGTTATGTACATAATTGCTGCTCATTTGTTGAGATTGATTGCTTATTATTTATCTGCCATCCTTCAAATGTGTCATCTTTTCATCCTTGTTACTTAAATGGACAATTCAGAGATGGTACTAATTACAACTAAAGAGCATAAAAATGGACATTAGAGAAACACGTGTGCAAAACCAAAATTACTTAAATCCTGGACAGTTCTTGATTTTTAGTTTATTAA
The DNA here is from genome assembly GCA_963556465.1 of Berberis vulgaris. Classification (NCBI taxonomy): domain Eukaryota; kingdom Viridiplantae; phylum Streptophyta; class Magnoliopsida; order Ranunculales; family Berberidaceae; genus Berberis; species Berberis vulgaris. The sequence goes on from OY747135.1 coordinate 4,306,152, forward strand.
AATAGCAGTACTTCTAGTATATCCAGTTTCTACTATTAGTACTTGTTTCATAATAATTTCTCCTCGTTATTGGATTAGGCCTTGTCGGAAAGGTGGATTTCACGGTTAGGCACCTGTCTTCACCCACAGCGAACTTCCCATCTACTTGGACTGATTTCTCAAGTAATCAACCATGTATTGGCGGCGCAAACTTTCACCAGGTTATGGTCTTTTACATTGTCTATATTCCTAGCTTTAAAGTTTTCTATATTAAGGGAAAAATGAGCCAGTGGTTTCTATGCTGTCCTATAATGGTATAGGTTAACTGGCCATCTTTCTTAACAATTGCATTTGCTACTTTCAGTGCTCGGCCTATTCAGCGAGTCCAACTTCAGAAAAGACATGGACCATGCGCACTACCTTTCCAGAATATGTTGTTGCTCTTGCTACCATTGTTGGATCTGTCTTATTTGCTGTATGTTCTTTCTTGTGAACTTCAGACTGTTTTGTTGAACTTCTTACTTGTATCTATCTTGTATTTAAATGCTTTCCATAGTGGCATGCTGTTTTCATTATGCTAATTTTTTTTAGACTAGGGATTACCAGCTGAATTTCTTTCAATTCCTGCAGATATTTGGCGGTGTTGGAATAGCTTGTCTGCCTCTGGGACTTATATTTTCGTTTATTCGACGCCCAAAGGCTGTTATCACTCGTTCACAGTATATCAAGGTTCTTGCATTCTCCATTATGTTTTTATTTTTATTTTTTTGACCATTTGTTTTGCGATAGTGAATATAATCATGCACATTTGGTTTTGGTGCTTGCAGGAAGCAACTGAGTTGAGTAAAAAAGCTAAGGAATTGAAAAAAGCTGCTGATGCACTTCATCAGGAAGAGAAAAGTGGTTCTAAGGGGAGAAAGTGGCGTAAAAATGTAAAAGCTGTTGAAAAGGTACATCCTTGTTTTGCTAATTGGATTTGTACTTATGTCCATAAGTTTAAATATTATGGGAACTTGTTGGTTCCATGCAGGAGCTACTTCTTTTGGAAGAAGATGTGAAGGCTTTGGAAGAGATGTATCCTCAAGGAGAAAAGGTGATGGTTTTACATTGTCAATTGTCAACATGCTGATTGTTTTTTTTTTCTTCGTATTTTGCATTTTTATTGATTTCTTCTGATTTTTATAGGCGGAAACTTCTTGGGCTTTAACTGTTCTCGGCTACTTGGCAAAACTTGTCTTGGGAATTTTGGGGTAAGTGCTATTTAACTTGTAAACAATTTTTTGTTACCTTTATGTCTAAAGTTTGGTTTCTGAGAAGCGCTTGTTCTGTCCTTCAAATGGTTATATAATGAATAAATCTTGTTGGTAATAAGTAGTAACAATTAATTGAAAATATGATAAAACATGGTAAATGACTAAATGTCAAATTTTCTTCAAAACATAGTTGTGATATATGGTATGGGGAATTCTAAATGTCGAGGAAATGAGCGAGGAAACCAGCGAGGGGAGTGAGGTGGAGGGAGGGGAACCATTCCCCCCCCTCGGGATGTGCGCGTTGAATTTTCTTGCACGCATCCCGAGGGGAGGGAATGGTTCCCCTCCCTCCACCTCACTCCCCTCGCTGGTTTCCTCGCTCATTTCCTCGACATCTAGCCTTACAAATATGGTATACATGTATGTCTCACTAGATGAATTGAAGGCATTATAAGTCGCTACCTTGAGGAAAATAACTTGTCGAAATGGCTTCCAAAGTCCTCGATTCTGTCTATTACGAGACACTCCGGTTCTAATTGATGAAGATACAAGAATTTAATGAGTTGCAACCTTCCAGAATGAGAAAAGTATTTCACTTCACAACTTTGATTACTTGCTCTCTCACAATTAGAGGATGTGAGTTTTCTTGATAGAAAACCAGCTGAATGATCAGAATGATTGTCATTCTGTCATTTCCAAGCTCGTCTGCAACATCACAGATCCCTCCAGATTCTTTTACCTGAGGCATAGGTAGGATGAGCAGTAGAACACTAGTGCTACAACACTTGTGGTTCTCAAATGTGATAATTGCCGCATGGATCTCCTTTCTTACCAAATATGTGGCGGGGAGTTTTCAATTACTTTACCACCGGTGTCAGAACCTTCGCTTGAACAATTGCCAAAACCTTCACAAGCTCTTTTCTTTGAAGTCCCTCATGATCCAATTGTTGAAAAGTAAACTTAAGACAATTTTTGACTAGAGTTTGAAGGGGCTACACATATCCGAATTTAGCTTGTAATATATCAATAGAAAGCTCTTGTTGTTTAGTTTCCAAATCTTCAAACGGTGCATCAATCGGGCTTGTATTGAGAAAATTATGGTCAATATACTACTGACTGTTCAGTGGAAATCGAAAAACAGTGAATGGTGAAAATGTGTCTTTTGAAGTCTAAGAGACTTGAATAGCATGACCATGAAAGATCAAAATGTGTCTTTTGATATGTAAGAGTGTGATTGATGAAAAGTTATCTCTCAAGTGTTCTATGGAGTAGTATATATATAGGCATGTACTCAAGTTATGTTTCATTCAATAAAGATAGAGTTGCGTGGTCTTCTTCTATTCCTTTCATAGTTGTATCAGAGCCTTGTCTTTTAATCTTCTCCCAACAAAGTGGTATCAGAGCCTTGTGCTAGATAATGTCTTCTAAATGAGCAACTCTTTCTTTCCAATACCCACAACTCACTAAGATTAATTATGAGAATTGGGCAATTCGAATGAAGGCTATCCTTGGTTCTCAAGGACTATGGGAGATTGTTTAGAAAGTCTACGAAGAACCTCAAAATGAGGAGGCTTTGAATCAAGCTAAAAAGGGATGCAATGGAGAAAGAATGGAAGAAAGATCAATGTGCTCTTACCGTCATCCATCAAGGTTTAAAAGATGACATGTTCGAGAAGGTTGCAAATGAAACCAAATCCAAGCAAGAATGGGATACCCTTCGGAATTCCGTCATGGGAGTTGAAAAGGTGAAGAAGGTACGTCTTCAAACTCTAAGGGCTGAGAGTTTGAATTTCTTTTGATGAAGGGGAGTGAATCCATTTCGGATTAATTCACAAGAGTCTTGGCAGTAGTGAATCAAATGAAGATGCTTGGAGAAAAATTAAAAGATACTCATGTTGTTGAGAAGATTCTTCGTTCTCTCAACTTTAAGTTCAGTCATGTGGTGGTAGCCATTGAAAAGTCCAAAGATTTGGATGCCATGTTCATCGATGAATTGAATGGATCCTTACGGGCTCATGAAGAGAGAATGAACCGAGGCAAGCAAGAACAAATGGAGCAAACATTGCAAGCAAAACTTTCATTGAAAGCCAAAGGAGATACTTATGAAAATGGTAAAAGAGGCCGAAGTCGTGGAATAGGTGGAGGCCGTGGACGAAAACGTGTCAAGGAAGAGGACGAGATGATCACAATTCTTCTAAAGAGAGAAGCTATCAAGATTCTTCAAGAGGCCGTGGAAGAAAAAAAATGAAGAGACAACTATGTAAGATACAATGAGGTAAAGAATGGCAAAAGTCAAATTGAATGTTATTCTTGTGGAAGATATGGACACTTTTATTGGGAATGTCAAACCAAGAACGTAGAAGTTGAGACAAGGCTTATCATGCACAAGGAAGATGTGGAGGAGCCCACATTATTCCTTGCACATAAAGAAGAATCCAACGAAGATACAAGTTTATGGTACCTAGACAATGGAGCTAGCAACCACATGACGAGTGATAGAAGCAAATTTGTGGAACTTGATACCAAAGTGACTGGCCAAGTGCGCTTTAGTGATGAGTCGAAAGTGGAGATTAAAGGTAAAGGCACAATTTTGTTCGAGGCAAAGAATGGAAGCCATAAAATTCTTCCTAACGTTTATTACATTCTTAAAATGCAAAATAATATTTTGAGTATTGGTCAACTTATGGAGAATGGTTGCAAAATAAACATGGAAGATCGCTTTCTTTGGCTTAGAGATAATGAAGGAAATCTTATTGCTAAGGTTTCTATGACAAAAAATCGCATGTTCGTATTGGATATGAAGATTATAGGAGCCATGTGTTTGAAGATGTGTGTTAAAGATCTATCATGGATTTGGCACATGAGATATGGGCATCTAAATTTTGAAGGGCTTAAAAACTTAGGAGCAAAGAAGACGGTGAAAGGTATTCCAACAATTGATCATGCCAATCATTTATGTGAAGTTTGTTTACTTGGCAAGCATTCAAGAAAGAGTTTTCCAAGCAATGCAACTCAAGAGCAACTGAGCCACTACAACTTATTCATGCGGATGTTTGTGGTCCAATAAAACCTTTATCTCTTGGTATAAGCTCTTACTTTTTCTTTTCATTGATGATTATTCAAGATTCAAGAAAAACATGAGTTTATTTCTTGAAACAAAAGAGTGAGGCTTTTGAGGCATTAAAAAATTCAAAGCTCTTGTTGAAAAAGAAAGTGACTACGAAATAAAATCTCTAAGAACCGATAGAGGTGGAGAGTTCACTTCCAACGAATTCAAGGCCTTTTGTGAAACACATGGAATTCTGCGTCCCATGACTGTTCCTAGATCGCCACAACAAAATGGAGTCGTCGAAAGGAAGAACCGAACAATCCTCAATATGACAAGAATCATGTTGAAAAGCAAGTCGATGCCGAAAGAGTTTTGGGCCGAAGCAGTTGCATGTGCAATTTATCTCTCTAACCGTTTGCCTACCAAAAGTTTGAAGGACGTGACGCCTCAAGAAGCATGGAGTGGATAGAAATCAAGTGTGTCACATTTGTGAGTATTTGGGTCTATTGCCTATGTTCAAATTTCGGAGCAAAAAAGAACAAAGCTTGATGATAAGAGCAAGAAAGTTGTGTTCATTGACTATGATAAGGTCTTTGCTCCTGTTACCCGTTGGATACAATCCGGTTAATATCACTTGCAACACAGAATCAATGGAAAAACCATCAAATGGATGTCAAGTTAGCTTTCTTGAATGGTCACCTTGAGGAAGAGGCTTATATTGAACAATCTTTAGGTTTTGTTATTGAAGGTTTTGAGGACAAGATATTAAGATTAAAAAAAGGCCTTATATGGATTAAAGCAAGCTCCAAGAGCCTGGAATAGCCACCTTGATAAGTATTTTTAAGATAATGGTTTCACTAGATGTGTTCATCAATATGCACTCTGTGTGAAAAGGGAAAATGAAGATCTGTTATTTGTTTGTGTCTGTGTGGATAATCTTACAATCAAATAATGTTTGAAGATTTTAAGAAGGCTATGGCTCAAAAGTTTGAGATGAGTGATATGGGACTCGTGTCCTATTATTTGGGACTTGAAGTTAAGCAAATGGAGGACGAGATTTTTATCTCGCAGGAATCTTATGCAAAAGAAGTGCTAAAGAAGCTTAACATGTTGGATTACAATTCTGTCAACACGCCCATGGAATGTGAAGTTAAACTTTCGATGAGATTAATCCAACATTGTTCACAAGTCTTGTGGAAAGTTTAAAGTATTTAACTTGTACCATACCTGACATTTTATTTTCAGTTGGAGTTGTAAGTCGCTTTACAGAAAATCCGTCAGAGACACACATGAAGGCAATCAAGAGAATTCTTCGTTATCTTAAAGGTACTCTTGATTATGGAATTTTTTATTTGGCTTCAAATGAGTTTAAATTGATGGGCTATTGCGATAGCGATTATGCTAGAGATATTGATGATAGAAAGAGTACTACCGGGTTTGTTTTCTTTATGGGAAATAATGCAATTTCTTGTTGTTAAAAAAAACAACCCATAGTCACTCTTTCAACATGTGAAGCCGAGTATGTTGCTGCTACTGCTTGTGCTTGTCATGCAATTTGGTTAAAGATATTGTTGAAGGAACTTTATTTTGAGCAAAGTGAAGTTACCAAGATTATGATGGACAACAAATCAGCCATAGCGTTAGCGAATAACCCGGTGTTTCATGATCGAAGCAAGCATATTGAGACAAAGTATCATTTTATTCGACAATGCATTGAAAACATGCACGTAGGGGTAGAGTATGTGAAATCACTTGATCAAGTTGCTGATATTTTCACAAAGCCTTTCAAGTATGATATTTTTCTGAAGTTGAGAATGATGATTGGTGTTGGAAAGATGTCAAGTTTAAAAGGGAGTGTTGAAAAGTAAACTTAAGATAGCTTTCGACCAGAGTTTGAAGGGGCTACACATATCCGAATTTAGCTCTTTTTGTCTAGTTTCCAAATCTTCAAACAGTGCATGAATTGAGTTTGTATTGAGAAAGTTATGGTCAATATACTACTAACTGTTCAGTGAATGGTGAAATTGTGTCTTTTGAAGTCCAAAAGACTTGAATAGCATGACCATGAAAGATCAAAATGTGTCTTTTGATATGTAAGAGTGTGATTGATGAAAAATTATCTCTTAAGTGTTCTTTGGAGTAGTATATATAGGCATGTACTCAAGTTATGTTTCAATTAATAAAAATAGAGTTGTGTAGTCTTCTTCTAGTGTGCATTTTCTTTGTATTTTCAATGCCTCAAGATCCTTTTCATTTTTTCATATGTCAAGTTCACTTTTGTTGGATATGGAAGCACACAATGATAGTAATGTATTCCTTCCCACTTGACAACACTGTCTGTGGAGGGTGAATCTGATTTCTTAGTACTATCCCTTTGAACGAGTATTCTACCTCTTCATTTATTTTCACATCTTCATCTGTCATGATTTTTCGAGTTTGTACTTAGAAATTATTTGCTGAAACATTTCGTAGTTTTTATAAAATTTTAATATATGTTTGTTTTCCAGGTTGAAACATTATTTGCTGAAACATTTCATAGTTTTTATAAATTTTTAATATATGTTTGTTTTCCAGGTTGATCGTATCAATTGCCTGGGTTGCACATATAATTATTTACTTGTTGATTGATCCTCCACTTTCTGCATTCCTAAATGAGGTCTTCATCAAACTAGATGATGTCTGGGGTAAGTATCTTGATATCAGGCTGTCTAATTCCCTTGGATGAGGAAGTCATCCATTTTTACCACTTTTTTTAGAGGTATCTTGATCTAATTTTGAAGTATTTTATGCAGGCCTTCTGGGTACCGCAGCATTTGCTTTCTTTTGCTTCTACCTTCTGATGGCAGTGATTGCAGGGGCAATGATGCTCGGTCTGAGATTAGTCTTCATAACCATCCATCCTATGAAGTATAGCCCTGCCTCAGTAACTCAATTAAATTGTGTGCTTATTGTCCATCATATGCTGACATTTTTGTGTTTGTTTGATTTATTTTCAGGTGGGGTGCTACTCTAATGAACTCTTTTCTTTTTAACGTGGGACTTATTCTTCTTTGCTCAATCAGGTGTTTGTTGGTGTTTGTTTGAACCTTAATTGGGGGTTTTGAGATCCCGCTATTTGCACAAAATCTTATATATCACTATGGAGTTTATAAGAGGACATGAGAAATTGTTCATAATCTGAAATGTCCTATTGTAGTACTTTTTCCTGCCCCACATCCTTTTTTGATGTTTAGTTGTCTAAATTGTTCTTTTGCAATTTCAGTGTGATTCAGTTCTGCTCTACCGCATTTGGCTACTATGCTCAAGCAACAGCTGCACAGGAAATCTTTGGGCACACATTACAATCTCTTCGTGGAATAAAGTATTTGTACAAGTTAGTAGACAAACAGTCCAACCTCAAGCTCCGTGATCCATGACACTTGTCTTGATTTTTTTTAGTTCTTAGTTTTTACTAGATTGGCCTTGATTGTACAGGTACAACGTATTTCAAATTGCATTTGTTATATTTGCGGGGCTGACTTTTGTCTACTATGCACTCTTTGTAAGTACCTTGATCCTCTGCAAAAAGAATTTGAAACTTCAAATAACCTTCTTTCTCATCGTATGAATCATTTGCAGGGATGGAAAAAGAGAAAGCCAAGTGGAAGGTTCCAACTTTCTTCGTGAATCGCATGATTCTAAATCGTATGAGCTTGGCAATGCCTTTGGGATCCTTGAAGCATATACTTGGGTGAGGCTTCAGATGTTAGTTTGTATGGCTGAATTTTGTCTGTATGTAAAATCAAGTTCTTGAGGGAAGCAGGTCGTATCCATCTTAATGTAAATTAATTGTTGCAGTTGGCGTAATGTGGTGGTGAGTGTTGCTGCTTTGTTGGCAGTTCTGGAGTGTTTTTTCTACGTTTTCGTTTGTTTAATTCCCCATCATATTGTATCATTTTAGGTTTAATTCATTTATAAATACACAAGGGGTCTACTGTTGGAGAATTCGGGAGTTTGGGGTCTTTCAATTGCAACTATTGTAATTTAGGCCCTTCAGAAAACATAAATTTTTCTTAACTTCATACTTGCAGACATTTAGTGTGTTCATATGACAGCTGACTCAATTTGGTAAAATTTTGTATTTGTAAGTTACACTCTTTTTAACATTGTGTGTTATGGGCTATTGAAGTTGGTGCGAGTTGCCGAGTTGAACTTCTTGTATATTTGATGTTCTAGCAATTTATATTATATGTATAATATAATATACAGGTCAATTGTAGGATTACTTCTATACAGGTCCTCATTACTGCTGGCAATGAATCGATTCCAATCACTACTACTAGGTTTTTATTAAATCTGCACCATGTTGCTATCATGAATGAAATCCTTTTGTCAATTATCAAAGTGGGTACTCCCTAGTTGGCAAAATTATTGTTGTATTTTGGTTTAGTTTGAACCAACCCCTAATCCTCCTTCAAATCTAGCTTTTCCTATGCGACGAGAAAGGATTTTCGGATAGAATTGATGACATTCTTAAAGTTTTTTTGGTTAGATATTGTTATGTTTACAACACTTCGATTGTTTCAAGGTAAAAGTTAACAGAAGGTTAATGTGTATGACAAACAGTCCATCGGGAACCCAAGATTCTCCACAATGCATGCCATAATGTTGCTGCCGGAAGGGTACACTGACATGAATTACAGTTGAAGGATCTTTATTTGGTATCTAAGATTCCATCTGTCATGGTTTAATGTTCCTTCAATACACAGTTGTTGGATAGGATCTGAGTAGGATTTAGTCACACTGAATTTTTTTTTTGAAAGGCAACAAGGTTTTTATAGGATCTCAAAACTCATAAATATGCCGCAAGCTAGGTTTGAATCCATGACCTAGTGGTACCATTCGTCAAGTTCTAACCGTTGAGTTGTCATGTCATTGGCAAAAATTTTAAGGCAAACGTGCCACCGGCAGGTATATAACTCAATTGCCCTGTGAAAAGTCCCACTGAATTGCCCTGTGAAAAGTCCACTCGGAGGCGTTTATGGTATCCTTTCCTTTGGCAGCAACAAGATCATACTTGGAATCCTCTGAAAATTCAGTTGGCACTGACTTCCAATGTAAGCTGGGTTTCCATTCAGCTTCCTTCAGCACCTTTAGTATCTCTTCCACCACTACTTTGCTCCCCTCCGCAGAAAAATGAATACCATCTCTAGAAAAGAGTAAACTTCAATACTCAAAAAATCTATAAAAAAAAAAGTATTGTCTTTTTAGTCCCAGTCTCACGCGACACCAGTCTTTGTATATATAGTATTTAAGAATCTAAAATGCATAAATTTATATTGTAAAATTCGAAATCACAATCAAAATTTTTACATTTTTTTTACACGAAACGAAATATTTATTAAAATTAGGATCACAATCCTTGTCTGTGAGTAAATGGCAATACCAAATTCATCCAATTCCCATAAATTAGAAGCATGTCACCATTGGAGTAGGGTGGGTTTTGCTTTGGTTTAGCATTGTGAGTTTGGTTAAGCTAATTGGGAACTTTTTGGATCTAAGATTGCTTTTGTTCTGTTGTTAATCACTCATTAAGAAATTATTATTTGTGTATTTTTTGGTATTATTATTTAATCTTTGGACTATGGTATATCATACCTAGGAGCCTTAATGTAATTGTTCTTCTAGACATGTCTCCTATTCGAGTCGAGTGATTTATCTTTTGAAGCAGAGTAGGGTTTTTAGTTAAATGTCCCATGGGATTAACATTCATTTCCTCTGTTGAGAGATAAACTTGTTTGTTGGAGTTTAAACGCAATGCAAGAAGTAGAATGTGTGTAAACTAAATTTAGTGGCTCTATGACAAAGGGAATAAGGTCAGTTAACATCGGCCTAATAGGAAAATTTACAAAGTTTATAGCTTCTTCTATAAGTACTTCTTTTGGTTGTAGTCTTCTTCAAGTTGCTTTTGGTTGCAGTTGTAGTCTTTATTCAAAATAGCAATAATTTTAGCTCGTCAGGTTTGTTAGCTATTTGTTGGTTAAGTTTTGAGTATATATATATATATATATATATATATATATATATATATATATATATATATATATATATATATATATATATATATTATTTATTTAATCTCTTAACCCCAACCACCCCATATGCTGTCGGCTGGGATCAATCTCGTGACCTAGTGATACCATCCGTCACTGCTCAACCATTGAGCCATCACACATTTGACACTATTTGATGATACATCAAATAATTCTTTCATCACGACTGTACACGTGGCAAATGTCATCTATCACGAGGAACAAATATTTCATGCTCAATATGGATAACAAACCCGATCACAAAAGCTCGAAAAGGCAAGTTCAGTCATTAAGTTCCAAAAAGGGTTTTTAATAATGACCATAATCAAAGGCCCAACGGATCTCTTTCCTTAGAGAACATAGACGTTACAAAGGAGACAAGTTATGGTGAGAATTATTGCCTTAATGACGTATCTCAATAAAGAAAGAGATTGTTGTAAAAAAAGCCTTCTCTCATCACGCATGCTTAAGTCATACAGAGAGTTAATTACGTACATTATATAATGTAAATGAAACATTCGACAAAAGGTGTGCAAATACAATTGAATTATACTCTGTCTAAATTCATTTTCTCCCACAATTTACTAATTTAAGTAGGCAACAACGACTCCATACCACTATAAGTGTTTTCTCACACCATTCTACTATCCTACATCACCTATTTTCTTTCTCACACCACCATACTTTCCCACACCACCTATATAAACAAAAAACCAACATTTTTCCTCTCCCCATTCAAATTGAAACGCGATTTCTCCCTCCCCATTCGAATCTCTTCCCTCTCCCACATTCAAATCTCTGGCAAATCTCTCATCACATTCAAATCTATTATATCTTCCCTCTCCGTCAAAATCGAAACCCTTAAAAATCGAACCCCAAATCGCAACCTTCACAAAAAATTTCAGAAAAACAAAGTATCTCATGGAGACTTTAGAAAATTTTTCAATCACAAAACAAAGTAAACCTCAAATTTTTTTTTAGAAATCACAATAAAAACAATTGATTTGGGCGAACAGTAAAAAAAATTGTTGAAATTTTCTATTCGCCTAGAACAATGCGAGTTTTTGCAAAATCCTCGCATTGTTCCAGGCGAGATTTCAGCATTTCGGACAGATTTGCGCGACTTTAGTAAAGTGATCAAAACTTACTCATTTCAAAACATTTTTCAAGTGATTCAAGTTGTGTTTATTAGATAACTCAGAGCACTACAACTTTTGTGTTTGATCAACTTGAGAATCGGTCTTGATCGATCACATAAGTTGGTCGAAAGTCAGGGACACTATCTCGTTTTCATTGCAAGACAGATTTGCGCGACTTTAGTAAAATGATCATAACTTGCTCATTTCAAAACATTTTCAAGTGATTCAAGTTGTGTTTATTAGATAATTCAGAGTACTACAAATATGTGTTATGATCAACTTGAGAATCAGTATCAATCAAACACATAAATTGGCCGAATGTCAGGGACAATCCCGTTTTCATTGCGAGACAGATTTGCGCGACTTTAGTAAAATGACCATAAATTGCTTATTTCAAAACATTTTCAAATGATTTAAGTTGTGTTTAATAGATCACTCAGAGCACTACAATTTTTGTGTTTATGAGCTTGAGAGTCGATCTCGATCAAGCATATAAGTTAGTCGAAAGTCAGAGACACTATCCCATTTTTATTGTGAGATAAATTTGCGCGACTTTAGTAAAATGACCATAACTTGCTAATTTCAAACATTTTCAAGCAATTCAAGTTGTGTTTATTAAATAACTCAAAGTATTACAATTTTCATGTTTTGATGAGCTTGAGAATCAACTTCAATTGAGGGTTTAAATTGGTCGAAAATTACCCTGTTTTGCATTTTTTTTCATTTTTCGTTTTATTAGTGGTGTGAGAAAGTGCTTTTGGTGGCATTGGTGGTGTGAGTAAGTAAGAAAAAAAAACTCAATAGTAGTGTGAGAAAGTGCTTTCGATGGTGTGGAGTAGTCTTTGCCATTTTGTCACCAAACCAGGTAGTCTTTGACAATCTAATCTTATTTTGCAAATCAAATCAAGGACAACAAATTTAATAGCATCACTGTTGTAGCCAATGGCACGACGGCTCAATGGTTAGAGCTTGACCATCCAGGTCATGAGTTCAAGCCCAATTGCGGCATCTTTATTAGTTAATGGTATGTTGACCAGTTCTCACAATCCCTGAGAAAAAGGGTGATCAAACCTATCACTTTGGCTGCCTTACCATGTGTTCTCCTCAGCAAATATTAGATCATTTTACAAAAGAATATAAAAGCTTCATTTCCTATTTTTCATTGAAAATTTTCTACTTAAAACCATGCCCAAGCTTAGATTTTTCATTTCCTATTTTTCTACTTAAAATTTTCATTTCCTATTTTTCATTTCCTATTTTTCATTTCCTATATAAAAGCTTAGATTTTTCATTTCCTATTTTTCATTTCCTATTTTTCTACTTAAATTTTCTACTTAAAAGCAATATTAGATCATTTTACAGATTCTAATTGAATTGGGCCTAGCTTTGAAGCCCAACCTCTAACATGAAACTCAATATTGAATTGGGCCTGGATTTAATATTTGACTAGGCCAAGATTTCAGTTTGTGGCTCTAAAGTAGTCCAACTCTTTCTTCAAAATGCACCCACAAAGAAGTTCATCAAATCATAAGGGGTTCTTCTACTTCTATGATCAAAACTATGGAGCTTTTGATGGGGAAACATTGATTTCACATTTGTAAATATAGGTACAATATTCCCTTGCCATTTGCAAGCAAATTTGCCCGTCAATCAGTATTATAAGCCTATTTTGTCGTTGATTTATCAAGCGATATGATTGAGCAAGTGTATTGCAGACGTTATTGTTAAACTTTATGCAAGCGAACCCCCCATCCCCCTTAGAAGTAGAATTAGTAGGGTTGATTTTTCACCTAAATCGTGAATCGAACCGACTTAGGTCGGTTTTAAAATTTTTAAACCGAAATCGAACCGACCATTAACAAAATCGATCCGAAACCGAACCGATTCTAATTTATGCAAACCGTAACCGAATCGAATCGACTAAAATTAAACTAAAACCGAAATAAAACCGAAACGACCGACTATTTTAAACATATTGTATTATTTACATATAAAAATATATTATTTATTATATATATTCGGTCGGTTCGGTTTGGTCGGTTAAAATCACATCGAAACCGAAAACCGAACCGACTACTTCGGTTTTGAATTTTTTAAAACCGAAACCGATCCGAACCAAATTTAAATCAAACCGATCGGTTCAGTTTAGATCGGTTCGGTCGGTTTAATCGGTTTGATCGATTTTTTGTTTAGCCCTAAGAATTAGGGCATTCTATGCATCTTCATCATCCAAATCGATTTCTCTGAGTTTTCTATTCGCATTTTCTATTTTATTTAATTTTCTATACCTACCGATGCCTATCAACCCGTGAATTTTGGTCAATCTAGTTGCCAGCATGTGCTTTAAAAAAATTGAAACCAAAGCACGAAAGTCAAGATCTTTCAGAAAATGGATTCCTAGTACATATTATATATGCACTACTGATTCATCGTACATACAATGTATATAACCAAGCTATAATGAACAACGATCAAAAGTTATGCACGTGAGTTGTACGCGAACCATGGAACCGTTAGCCCTGCCAAAATTTATTAATCAAAATTCTAATGAACCTAACTAAGAAACTTTGGGGGCTCTAAATTAATTGGAATTCTGACCTAACAATTTTTATTAAATGTTTTTCTTATCCACCAAGTATTACTAAATCCACTCTTGCATTTTTTTTTTGTGGAGTGGATTTTTAGATAAGATTGTAGCTTGCAATTTGTGCTGGTTCTGTTTTTGGTTCTCATTGATAGATACCATACCATACCAAGCAAGGGTGTTTGTTTGTTTGTAGCACCGCTTGTAAGTTTCAAAACCAATTCTATGTTTTTACAACAATTCTAGGATGTCCGGTTGGATACTCGGTTTGAATGCCCGGTGCACTATAGCACCGTAGATCTGCATTGAGATTAGAGACAATTCATATCTCGATGCAGATCTACAGTGCTACAGTGCACCGGGCACTGTAGCATTACTCATGTTTTTAATGTTTATGTATGGGAAAATTCTACAGTGCCTGGACCTTGCCACCAGGCACAAGTCCAAGCACTGTAGTAGTGCTCTTACGTATGTGATTTCATCTGTTATAGGCCTATCACTGAACTGTCACCCTATTGACTTATTTTTAATTAAATTTTTTTTTTTTCATTTATCAATGCTAAAAACCAAGGTTTAAAAATACTTGATATACAAACACATGTATAGGGGGCATCCTACTGTCAACTGGAATTAGAACAAGAAACAACTAAATAAGCTTGAATGATAACCTAATAATAGACAAATCAAAACTTGAAGAACAATCAAAATTTGGATAAACTTGAGTTGGATTGGACCCAAACATCAGCTAAGATTTTTTCTGTTGGCTTTACTTTGTGACATTTTTTACTTGTTGGGATTACTAACTTTGGCTTATTTTTTGAGCAAATAGAATCTTTAGCCTCACAAAACACGGTGACCGTTTCTTCCAACCAAGGATAGTGATTTCGTTTTTCAAAGCAATTTCAGTAAGCTGATTTTAAGAAATATTTCGTTGTATATAAAAATAAAATAAAAAATTTGATTATAATTTTAAAGTTATCAATATAATTTAAGCATTCTAAATTTTTACATATTACATAAAGGGTTTTACGAGAATTATAATGTCATACAAACTACATATTACATAATAATCACTTATATAACAAAACTTTAACACTAATCTAAGGTTATAATGGGTTATAATGTACAAAAATTGAGATTGATCTAAGAAATGAAAAAAATATTTCGTGAAATTTTGACATTTTTCGAGAAATCACATTCTTTGCTTTGGACAGTATACTCAAATCTCGTTTTCCACATGTCAATATCATTTACGATCGTTCCGACCCTTCGATGAACTAATTAAATATTTCCATTTTCATTTCATGCAACCCTTCTAGTTATTATTAGGAAAATAAAATAAAATAAAAGATGAAATTTATGTAAAAGTTGCAAGTTTTGGTAGTTGCTTGCTGTTAAATTGGAAGTTGTGATAGAGAGAAAGAAGCAAAGTTTGAACAAAACTAAACTCTGTGTCTTAGTGTCCTTGTAATCAGAATTACAAGAAAGAAGCCTCTATTTGACCGAAGAGATTTCTGCGTCTCTTCACTAAGTCTCTGTCTTTCTTCCCCACCCATACCTGGTCAAGTTATCTCTGTTCTCATAAAAACCAAAAAGCTTCAACTTTGGTCTGCAAACTTCGTTTCCTCCTCTCTGTCTTCACGGTCTCATCTTCATTTGAAATACCCATTCAAAATCCAAAATCCCCAATCAATCCCACAACCCCTTTTGTCGATTTGGTCTCAAAACTATCCAATCAAACAGTTTTTCTGCGAAAAACAGAGCAGAGGGGTTGATGGGGTTCAGTTTGAGCAAATCAGAGAAATGGAGGAGACTGTTGAGAGCATTGAAGACTTTGATCTTCTTAATAACCATGCTGGGTTCACTTGTCATCGTTTCAGCTCCGATTCTTCTCATCATAACCGATGCTCTGCTCTCTTCTGTTCTTCTCTCACTTGCTTCTTCTTCACCTTCTCTTGACACTCTGTTTTCTCTTCTCAAAAGCTACGACTTTCAGCACTCCCTCATCGACATCCCCTTGATCTCAATCATCAGATCCGCTGTTATTCTCTGTAAGTATATCAAAAACCCAGACCCCACAATTCATAAAGATTGAATCTTGAATACTAATTGAGTGAAATTGGTGTAGGTTCGTATTGGTTCTGCAATGGGCCGAGATTATCGAGAGGGCCGTATTTGGTGACAACCACGCTGTGCTGTGTGGCGTCCATGGTGTTTGTTTCAGTGAAAGCTCCATATGTGTTTGGTGGATCGAACAGTGGTGGGTGTGTTAGACCATTGGATTTCGGGTTGTTCATGAGTTCTATGATTCTCGCTGTCGGGCATATTGTGATTGCTTATCGGATCAGTTGCAGAGAAAGAAGAAAGTTGCTTATTTATAAGATTGACATCGAAGCTGTAAGTTCTCAAAACCTGTAATTCATACTAAATTGTGCATACTTCAGATAGTTATGTATTGTATTTCAGCAACACATTTGCCTTTTACCAATTTTCAGTCAGTAATATCAAATTGCTTAGAAATAGTTGCATTGCAATGCATAAATTTAGACGTAATCGATTCCAATATACATATTGAGGAAAAGAGTATGTTTGTGCACGAATCTCAGTCATGCAATAGCCCTTCACCCCATATGCCACCGGAAAGGTTTGAACCTTTTGAACCCTGATCAGTGATACCATCCACCACAGCCCTACCAGCCGAAGAACCCTATCACAACACAACATGTGCATTTGCATATGAAATTGGGTCCCTCCCGCTCTTGTTGCTTAAGCCTCCATATGCGCAAGCAACACGGAGAGCAAATTGATATCTTTCTTCCCCACCTAATCAGAAAGTTTACCATTGGATAATGTTGGCGCGCCCAACAATCTCCACCTTTGGCGGATCGCGCACATGCGATGCTCTCTCTGGCTCGCTACCTCGCGCATGATCCCTTGAACAATGTGCCGCCTGCACCACTTGCCAAGTCTCAGTCGAACCATCGGTTCTGATACCAATTTTTGGGATTTTTATCTCTCCCTGGCTCGCTACCTCACACCTGATCCCTTGAACAATGTGTTGCCTGCACTGCCTGTACCACCTGCCAAGTCCCAGCCAAACCGTCGGCTCTAATATCACCTTTTGAGATTTTTATCTTAAAATGCCTCGTTGCTATTAGGGAGTGGATAATTTTACTTTGTACCATTACCAACATGGTGTTTCTGTTACTTTGAGGGTGTTGGGACCTAATAAGTTATTTTAGACACAACCTTTGATGATAGAAGTGTAGGTTTAGATGTTATGCCATTGGATAAACACATTTATTTGCATTTCTTAGTCATCTAATGGTATACCGACAGAGGAATGCTACCTTGCATATATGATTAGTTAAGGAGTTTATCTTCATAAGTACTTCAGAGTTCCTAGTTGGGTCTAACAAGTTTAAAACAAAACTTTAGTCAACAATATCTCTATACCCACTAGGGCTCTAACTTTAAACAAGTTGAGAAAATTAAGTCACCTAGTCTACCATACATGATGACACTCCTCGAACTAATCTTTGTTGTATCAATGTGCAGCTTGCGGCTCATCACAAGGGGTTTCCAACATACAACAAGATTCTACAAGAAGTTCGGGTGAAATAGGAAACAGATTCATTGAATCACCAATGTGATTTTACTGGTTCTTCCCATATAGACCACTGTGCATTGCCATCATAGCAAGGAGTGCGGTAGATTGCCAGCTTCAATGGGGCTATATAAAATAGCAACTCGTCGTTCCTACACCCTGGCCATCAGATGAGAGGTTAAGATCTCTGCATTGTGGATGCTGATCACATTCTGATGATTTAGCTAAAACTTTGGGTTTTATTTTCATTTTGTATAGAGGAAAGCCATGGTCCGTTGGCCAAAATACAGTCATTTTTGAAGTATCAATATGTAATCCAATTGTGTATATGTCGAAAGAATGAATATTGTACAGTCAGTTCATATATGAAACCAAATCTTCGGTCATTTTCAGTTTCTAATTTCATTTACGCTCGATCAGGCTCAAGGACTATGCTATTACTTTCCGTAAATATGTTTAAGCCAAAATTTCTGCGACTCTTACTAAACCTTTGAGATTACAGCAGTGAATAAACCTCAACCCTTTAAAGATACTTCTTCAATTAAGTGCCAAAGACATCGATGGGATGAGGAAAGTATTGCTCAAGCCACGCCAACAAAATCTTTTCATGGAACATGTTAAAGATCGAAAATACTAGTAAACCAGGTTTTTGCAATCCGGGTGACATGGCGTGATCTTGAAAGAATGATGAAATTTCCAAAGTGTTTATGTGTATATCAATGTTGTAAAAAAACCTTCCTAGTTGCAAAATCTGGTTCCCTAGCCTCACTCGTCAAAGATATAGGTGAAAGACGGGTTGGTGAACCAAGTTTGAAGAATCTAACAATCTGACTTTGGTCAATTTTGGCGGTTTTTATGAATCAAAATCTGAAAACAATAAGTTATCAGTCAAGATCTGAAAATTTTCTTTTGGTCTGAACCAACCCATGTTTACAAAATGAATCCCTTCATGTGAGTTTCTCACCTAACAATTTTAGCAACAATGACTTATAAAAGTATTTTATTATCTTAAGCGTTTATCGTACAGTGTTAATGACAGCCCAAAGTATTTTATTATTTAAGGGTTAAGATAAGATGTTAAAGTTGAAAATTGATTAGCCCATGAACAATATCAACATCACAGCCTCCTACTTTCTTGAATTAGCTCGATTTTGATACCATACGTGATCTATATTCACATTAATCGATCCATCTTCTCACACGGATCATGCTTAAAATGCTTTCGATTATCTTATATGGGAGAATCCAGTCATGTTTTAAAGGTTCAGTGAATCAATGCATAAGGATTCCCTGATCATATAAACACACATGTTTCAGGTTATATTTATTGAATATAGTTTGTTGAAAGTCCACCTTATGATTTTATAACTGCAACATGAAGTTTTTTTTTTTTTTTTGTGTTGATTGTTTGTGGCAGAAGTTTATTCAGGCACATTATTTCCATTAATTTCTGTTATAATATAAACATTCTTATTATTGGTACACTTGCTTACATAATAAGAATCATCATCAAGTCACAGCAGACTGTAAATCTGTATGAAATTGATAGAAACCTCATCTAGTCTCAAAATTGATCCAGGCCCTGAATTATTGGACTGAAATTGGTCGGATCTCGGGCCAAACCCAAGCCGCAAAAGGATAGCAAGTTACAAATTCTGTCTCGGTAGGACATGTCCTGAATTATTGGACTGAAATTAGTAGGATCCCGGGCCAAACCCAAGGCACAGAGTGCCTTAGGTAAGGAGGCTATGCTAGAGATTCCTAGTTTTGCCAATCCAAAATTTTTGCTGTGAAGGCACACATGAGGAACATAGATTTTTCGTATTCTTCGCAAAGAAGTAACTTAGAATAGACTGGTGATTAACAGAGGAATGTAATTATTTTAACCTTGAAACCAAGACTTGAAATTTCCAAGAAGGTTCTTCAACCTACTTGTTTTGTTGGCAATTGGCAACTTTGGGGTAATACTCCATGCACAATTTTCTGTTTATGTTTCTTCTATGATTATTGTTTCGCTTTTCCTATGGAGTGATTTTTCTGGGAAGTTTCTTGTATGATTCTTGTTTTCATTTTTTTTTTCTCTCATATTGATCACAGAAATGAAAATGTTAACTAGGAACTAGGAGCTAAAATCTTCGCAGTTTTTTCTTTCTTTTCAAGATGCTATTGCAAAATATTTAACGACAAAATCACAGTATAAGTAAAATTTTAATTTTGCTTTTCTATGATAATTTATAACAAACACATTTGTACGTATGTGGGTTTTATTTGTGACATTCTTATTGCCTCACATGCTAGAAGAATAATATGTCGATATCCTAGATTTTGCAAAGCTGTGCATATTCCGTACAAATGTTCAGACTTTATAAATAAGAATGCAGACAAAGCATATGCCAAGTTTATGAAAAAATATTGTGATTAATAATGGCAGACTTGATAGCTTACCAAATTATAATATAAACTTGATAGATTACAAAATTAGGTTAGGTTTTAGACCCTACAAAATTACAAATTTTCAGCAATCAAGTCAGATTTGATCATATGAAGGTATCATGTATAAATCATGCAGAATGGGAATATTTCTGTCAGTTTTCTCTAAAAATAATGTTATTTAGTTAGCTCCTAATATTTTAACGGTGGTAGGTCTGACTATGGCAAATAGGAGTTTGGAAAGCTGTTGTTGGACATAGTAAAGTCCCAACGGTCAATTAACTCGATTGACGTGAAGTACAAGTCCTACACTGTTTTTAAAAACTAGTATGGCAAAGGTTCTGAAGACCATGACAATTGGGAAGACGTCAAGTGGCCACTCAAATTGAGAGGAGATCCGTCAAGATGAGATAATAGTAAATACTGTTTTTTTCACTAAGATCATGGACATGATACTGAAAACTGCCACCATCTGGGAAAGAAATCGAATATTGGGTCCAAAGGGGATGATTCGGTGAGTTTGTCGGACTAAAGGAAAAACAATCTAGGGAGAAAGAAAAGATTGACCCCGCCGTAGGACCAGGTGAACAAGCTGGAGGGTTGATATACGTCTTACATGGCACGTACAAAGATTAGGGGCAGTCTAACCGATCGCGAAAGCGATCCGTCTGAGAATTGCGAACCAAACACGTCACCATGAATTTCCTGACCAACGCACCAAAATAGACTACCCAACCCCTATTTTGATTTTTTGATTTTGATTTTGATTTTGATTTTTTTCTGAAAAAGATACGCAGGGTGTTCATTTTCCCGACAATGACGCCCTGGTAGTACCAGTTTCAATAGCCAAATGAAAATTCGGGAGAGTACTCATTGATACGGGTTGTTCCGCCAACCTCTTCTATATAGCAGCATTCTGCATAATGCAATATGCGGAAGGATTCACACCTGCCAACCAACCAATGGTGGGCTTCAGCGGTGAACAATGCTACCCACTCGATCGAATCCGGTTGTCAGTAGTGACAAGAGCACATGCACCAATGCCTTAAGTATCACATCGATGATGATGTTGGGATAATCAGAGGTAGGGATGGGCATGAGACGGGATCAGAATGGGATAGACCTCATCCCGACCTTGTTTCATCTTAAACGGGTTCAATACGGGACAAGATGAGATGAACATGTACTAAATAATCCTCCAATAAAGAATAATAAAAAAATTAATTTCACATTGCTCAAACACCAATAATGTTAAATTTATGTACATATAACTTTCATTATAATAATATTAAATGTCATGGTCCAATAAACTTACAATTTTTTATGTTAAGCATCATTTGTGTGATACACTAACCAATAGTTGTACATATGACTCATAGTGCAAAACTAAAATAAACCATCATTTTCTTTTATTTTTCTACAAGAATAATTGTCCTATAACCAATCTAAAAAGTAAAAAGCATAAATTTTGATGGGTTCTGTTTGACTTAAAATATCCAAATTGAAGTTTATATCTACACAAAATGTACCAAATCAAGCAAGTAAAATTTTTAGATGTCTTGATTTAATTTCAACACACTTTAGATAAGCGAGATTGAATATCTCTATCACGATCTCCTCCCACTTTAGATCGTGACGGGATGAGATCGAGATGAGTTTGATCAATCCCAAAAGGACCCGAAAAAATCGATATGAGACCGAAATGGGATCGGGATCGCGGGATGGGATGCCCCATCCCTAATTAGAGGTGATCAACCAGCTGCAGGCAAATGCCACAATGCAACGATGAAGACTCCTAACAAGTAACAATCACAATCCGGACAAATTAAGGGAGTCATTAAAACAACCACCAATTCCACTGCAGACGGATCAATCCTAACCAGACGACAATGCAACCCCGACTAGTCCACGGGAACAGTTGAGCACTGACCAACTAGAGGAAAAGACGACACCAATCCACCTTGATAGTTCGGAATAAGGTAGTAAAACTGTCAGAATCAAATCAAAACTCCATCCAAAACTGACTAGACAATTGATCCAACTGCTGAAAGACAATCAGGACATATTCGCCTGGACAATGAAGGACATGGTGTGTATTGAGCCCTCCATCATCACATATAAACTGTAAGTCAACCCGGACAAAAAGCCAATCCGACAAAAAAGAAGGTCAGTCGCCCCATAGCGCAATCAGGCCATCAATGAGAAAGTGCATCGGTTGCTGAGTGCCAGATTTGGATGCATCATTTCAATATACTCACACGATTCATGCTTCAAACGAGTTCGATTGTCTTATATGGGAGAATCTAGTAAGTTTTGAATGTTCAGTGAATCATTGCATAAGGCACATATGTTCTAGGTTATATTTGAATCTGGTTTGTTGATAGTCCACCTTATGTTTTTATAAAGACAATGACTACTCCACACCACCATAAGCGCTTTCTCACACCACCATTGAGTTTTTTTTTACTTACCCACACCACTAATAAATATGCATAACCTAACAGAGAAACCCAAACTCAAAACGAAAAAAAATTGCAGAAAATGCAAATCCTCTCCCTCGATCTCTCGCTATCCTTGCTGCGTGTCGTCCGAAACTCGGCGACCAAACTCCACTTCCTCGCAAGTTTCATTGTTGTCGTCGTCCTCATCTTCCCTGTCTTTTGTTCTTCACAAAAACCCCCAAATTGTAAAAACCCTTAATCTCCTCGTCCTTGTCCTCCCCTGCTCCCCTATCTCTCCCTCATCGGTTGCATTTCCCTATCTCTTCATCGCATTCCACTACATTTCACTTGAAATAACTTATCTTGATTTTATTAGATAGAAAATGAAAGGGTTTAGTGAAGTTGATGATCTTAGAAATGAAGATTTTAAGGGTGAACATGAAGGTGAAGAAGATTATCAATTTAAAGAGCAAGAACAATCCATTCAAATGGAGGTAATTTGCATAAAAAAAATTTCATCTAATTTGCATCATTTTTTTTCAAAATAATTGTTTGATTATTGTATGATGCATTGGTGCATAGGCATTTCTAATGGATGTAATAAGTATGGAGATGCCTTTTAACGATATTGAGAACCCAGAGACGAACCATTTAGAGGTAACCGTCATTTTATTGTTAAGTAAATTAAAATTTTAATTAATATATGAAATTAAAATAAATCATTATGCAAAATGATGATGGTGATGTTAATGGAAGTGGTGACATTAACAATGAAGAAAGATCGATGGCACTAGTAGTCGATGATGGTCACTTATTTGTTACGGACGAGATAAGATAGTTTGTGTGTTTTTGTTTTCACCAATTTCCATTGTTATAAATATATTGTTGTTATTAACAAGTTTTAATTTTTTTTAGGTATTCTCATCAATGTATTCGTTGATAGCTTGGGTTCAAGGCATCGGTAGGGATAATAACATAGTTGTTATTATCACTAAATCAGAACCTGCGAATCAAAGACAGAAGAAAATGATCCATTTTGGTTGTGAAAGGATAGGGAAACCCGATAAAAAGTTAAAGAATTTTGTTCGATCAAGCAGTACAAAGAAATGTGTCTACAAATTTCAGTTGAGAGGGATTCCGCTAGAAAATGACCATTGGATGTTGCAAGTGACATGTGGAACCCACAATCATGCGCAACAAACTCACTTGTTAGTCATTCATTTGCTGAAAAATTGAATGAAAATGAGATGATTTATGTGCAGAATATGGCGAAGTCGGGTGTGAACCCTTGCTACATCTTGTCTCGGCTGAAAGAGATGTATCTGAATAATATATCAAATTTGAAACATATTTACAATGAATTTGTCGGATAAAACTACTCCAACATACTCTACACTTGTTGAGGGAGCATAAATACATAGAGTGACATACTGTTGATGAGGGGAATAAAGTCACCAACCTATTTGGGCGCATCCTAAATCTATTCAGTTGGCAAAATATTTTTCACATGTAATGCTTATGAATTGCACATATAAAATGAATCGCTATAGGATGCCGTTGTTTGAGATTGTTGGTGTGACGTCAACTGGAAAGACCTTCAATGTTGCATTTTATTTTATGTGTTCTTAGAATGAAGAGTCATTCGCTTGAGCATTGGAAAAACTTGCAGAAATTTTTGAGCCAGACAACTTGCCAAGTGTGTTTGTGACTGATAGAGAATTGGGTTTGCCCAATGGTCGACGCCTTTATGAATAGGTTTAATGATTCAACTCGTGATCAGAAATTGGTGATGAAGAGGAAGCTTCTAGAGTTGAGTTGCCCGGGTGACATTGTAATAATTGAACCATTAGTACTTGTGGCTGGCAAGGGGAGACCTGTTTTCCATATCTTTATCCGGTACCACAGTTTGATGAAGGATGTGTTTGTTTCATGACATACCTTGCACAAAGTAGTCACTATGTCTTCCTTCATATGCGAGCGAAACCACCATTGCCTCCGATAGTACCAACTTAGCGTGTCGCATATTTTCTGAAGCAATCTCATTGAAGTGTAGTTTCGATGCCTAGCTTGGGATTTGTGCAACAATGGTAAAGAAATTCAATCAGAAGAATGTCAACAAGTCGAACGAGGTCGTTACCATATTGAACTGATGCACATATTGTATTTTGCTAACAAATATTGTGATGAAAAAAATGTAAATGAGAATTGTAAATTTTATGAACCATTATTTTGTTAGAAAAGTCACCGTTTTTTTTTATTGACGGAAGACTTGTATGATTCGAGTTTTTGTTAATATATTATATGAAATTTGACTCTATTTAGTTCTAGTTTTTGTTTATGTTTGACGCGACAATGCGAAATCACAAAAATAAAGTTTGATGCGACAATGCGAAATAAAAAAAAATTGTAGAAAAAACAAAAAATAATATAAAAAAAAAATTCGGAAAAAATATTAGAAAAATAAAGTTTGATGCGACAATGTAACTTTTATAAAATCTCATAAATGATTAGTTTGGAAGACTTGTATGGTTCAAGTTTAGATTTGAGCGATAATGCGACTAAACTTCAAAAAACAAAGCTTCAGGAAAAAAAGTTTTAGAAAAACAAAGTTTCAGAAAAAATTTCAGAGATAAGGTCTATTTGCATTGACTAATGCGAGTTTTTTTTTAAACTTTGTTTTTTGACCTTATTTATGAAGTTTAGTTGCATTGTCACATCGAGCCTAAACTAATCCTTTATGTGAATTCCATACAATTGGCATTGTCGCATTGTCGTATTGCCGCATTCAATTACTTTGTTTCAACAATAGCCTCACATTCAATTCATTTTCACTACTTTAGGTTTTCTTCACTACTTGTGTTTCAACAGTATCCTCGCATTCAATTCATTGTAAAAATCTTAAAAATAAAAGCTTCTTAACAAATGGAACAATCAATATCGAAGAAAAGAAAGAACTTATAGCTTGTTAACAAATATTTTTGAAGTGTACAAAATTGAACAATTAATTTTGAAAATAGAACAAACAACACATTTATCATTGCCTCCGAACATGGTGTCCTTTTCCATGTCTCGATTTGCTTCTACATTCACTTCCTCTACCACCAATTTCACTACTGTCAACACTGGGACGTACGTAAGGCTCTCATTCCTCTTGTTCCAAGGTAATGGGCGTAGACATTTCTTCTAGCAAATTCAGTACTCTATTTTGTCGTGCGAGCAGCTTAACCCTGTCAACATTCCCCCTTCTTCAATAGAGGCATTGACCACCTTAAGAGTCTGAGCAATGACAATCTCCTACAGGAAAACATTAAATGTTAGTGCAAATCATGTACATTTTAGATCTTTCATAAGTGTAAAATGTTTATAATTACCCTTTTGTTTGAAAAGAACATTGTCTTCTTAGGAGATGACTTCTTCTCTTGTTCGGTGGTTATACGAAAGAATGGCTAATGCGGTGAAACCAATCCAAGTAATCCTCCCTACAGTCCTATGGAAGCTTCACGAGGGCACCTTGTTCGTTAGTTAACACGATATGATAATGTCACCTTTCAGCGAACGAAGAAAAAACTCTGTACTTCACCGAGTAGTGCTTGCCAGATCGAGTTCTATTCTTGAATTGGGCTTGGATTGGAATATTTGGGATGACTTGTACCTTTTCCATTTGTCTCGTAACTCTATCGGGGTGATAGGGTTTTTCTACGTCGAGGCATAACAAACATCTTTTGAACCATGTGATGCCATGAAGGGGAATGTTTCCTTGGACTCCACGTAAGGGTCCCAAAGTACCTGCGAATTATAAACTTGTTAATATATGACACATCATACAAAAAATTTTATTGAACTTAAAGATGCATTTTTACCTCTTCAGGAGACATGTCATCGAGATGCTCTCTAAGAGTGATGATTTGTTCATCCAAAATCCCTACAATTTGCAGGGGTTCCCACTTAGCCATGGTGGGGACTCTAGCATCCCACTTCAGTTTTGCATTATTATCCCAAAGTTTGAAGTGATCATATATCCATGCCTATAAACGAAAACAACATAAATAAACATTAAAAAATTCTTATATATTATGAGAGTAATTAACAAAATAAAAATTCGAAACATACCTCCAAAAAAAGGCAAATATCCTGAAATTTGCTTCGTACCCTCTTTGCTTGCACCGCCCAACTGACGAAACAAGAATGTCAAAGCTCCTGCGCCCCATGCATACTTTTTAATTTCATCCACCTTCATCATCATCTTCAAATATTTAATCCGAACCTTTGTTCCACTTTTATCGGCAAATATAGTCATACCCAGAAAAAATAACAAGTAACCCCTACACATTTGTTCATTCCTTTGAAGATAAACAGTTTTCGTAGCGATTCTACAACAGTTGTCAGAAATAAACTTCATTTCCACAGATCTGCCATTCTTCTTGACATGGACCTTTGCTTATTTATTTTCAATCCCTAAACCATTCACCAATAATGTAACACATTCATCTGCCGTCATCTTCAGCGACGTTCTAACCGGCTTACCAACAATCGCTAAATGAGTTATACAGTAGACTTCGTCCAGGGTGATGCTCATCTCTCCAAAAGCTAGGTGAAAAATGTTGGTCTCAGGTTGCCAACGCTCCACAAAAGCACAAGTGGTCACTTTATCAAGACGGTCCTTACAACGTTGAATCAAGGGATACATACCACTATTGTAGATCATTCTCTTTACTTCTTTCGGCTCATGTTTCAAATTTCAATCTAATAAGTTCCTATATTGATGCCGACATCACAATGCGTCTTGTTCCTAAATACAAGAAACATATACATTAAGTAATTCAATGTCCAAATATATATAAATAATACAGTTATATAATTTAACCAACTAAAAATATTAACTTACATGCTCACCATATCAAATGACACGAGCAATATATCCATGGTAATCGTCTAATGTGGAACAATCCACATGACCACCAGGATAAGAATCTCTAGCATCTTCTTTTTCTTTACCATCCTCTACAATTGTTTCTTCATCATCCCCTGCTTCCTTATCATCCACAGACAATTTTCATCCTCCTCTAAGCCCTCATCTTCATGTTCAACACTCTCACCACTCCAACCTGCTTACTCTTCTGATTGTGATTGACTTTGTGATACAATTACGAGTCTCCCTGCTTCTTGGGCATCTATTTGAATCCCCATTTGAATCTCTCTCATATTTTTATTCACTTATTTCTCCCTTTTTTTTTCCATTTTTTCTACCCATTTTTTGCTCTCTGTTTTCGGTGAGACACTATCATGAGTCGTCTTTAACATCTATCAACTCGATCATCCCCACCAGATCACGACCAACAGAAGACATAGTAAACCTTCAAATAAAATGAAAAAATAAATTACATTCAAACAAATACTTTAAGTCAATTTATTTGTACAATAAAATCTACTAATTTTTAAGAAATACTTTAGCCAATGCGAATGTTACCAACCACTTCTAACTTACACAATTTCGATGTAAAACAACATTATATATCTTATTTCCCTATATTCTAATAAGAAAATACCAATTTGGAGCCCTAGTAACCACCAAATCCGCCTTTGCAATTACTTTAATTACTAAGAGACGAACTAAACAATAAATGCATAAAAAACATAACAAATATACAATTCTATTTTAAAGATGAAAATGCACAAAAGTAAACAATGGATGGTTCACTTACAATCTAAACAAAAATCTTAAACCCAAAGATAGAATGGATGACTCATTTACAGAAGAGTTGAAGTCGCAAGAGGTGGCTTTTTGAGTAGTTGCGTTTTTGGGATTTTGAGGGTTTTGATTTTTAAAGGTTTCGATTTTAAGGGGATTTTGATAGATTCTTGAGTGAGAAGGAGGAGATTGGTTTCGATTTGAATGTGTGGAGAGATTTGCAAGAAATTTAAATGTGGGAGAGGGAAGAGATTCGAATAGGGAAGGGGAGGGGATTGTGTTTCAATTTGAATAGGGAGGAAAAAATGTTGGTTTTTTATTTATATTGGTGGTGTGAGAAAGAAAGTAGGTGGTGTAGGAGACTAACATGATGTGAGAAAACACTTATGGTGGTGTGAAGTAGTCGTAACCTTTTATAAATGCAGCATGATTTTTTTTTTTTGTTGATTGTTTATGACTGAAGTTTATTCAGGCACATTATTTCCTTTAATTGCTGTTAAACAAAGACGTTTTTGTTTTATAATATAAAAATTCTTATTATCGGTACACTTGCTTACATAATAAGAATCATCATCAAGTCACAGCAGACTGTAATACTGTATGAAATCGATAGAAATCTGCCCTGGTTTCGATCGGTCCAAAGCACATTGAATCCTCATCGAGTCTCAAAATTGATCCATATCTGAATCAGGATCCAGGCTGTGAACTATTGGACTGAAATTGGTCGGATCTCAGGCCAAACCCAAACAACAGAGGTAAGGAAGCTATGTTAGAGATTCCTAGTTTTCCCAATCCAAAAATTTTGCTGTGAAGGCACAGATGATGAGCATAGATAGATTTTTCGTTTTCGCATAGAAGTAGGAATAGACTGGTGATTAACAGAGTAATGTAATTATTGTAACTTCGAAACCAAGACATGAAATTTCCATGAAGGTTCTTCAACCTACTTGTTTTGTTGGCTATTGGCATCTTGGGGGTAATAGTCCATGCACAATTTTCTGTTTATGTTTCTTCCATGATTCTTGTTTAGCTTTTCCTATGGAGTGATTCTCTGGGAAGTTTCTTGTATGATCCCTGTTTTCATTTTTTTTTTTCTATCATATTGAATGATTCTCTGCGAAGTGAAACAGAAATGAAAACGTTAACTAGGACCTAGGAGCGAAAGTCTGAAGTTTTTGTTCCATGTTTTTTTTTTTTTTTTTTTTTTTTGCTTTTGCAAAATATTTAACAATAAAATCATTGTATCTCACTACCCAATCGAAATTGTTCTAACCAAAAGCTCGGCTCAAATTATTTGTTTATTATTATTATTATTATTTAGTTGGATTGTACAAATCAAATTATTTAGTGTTTTTTTTAGTTTGACACTCATTAGTTTATATCTATTAAGGTTATCCCTCGTTTGAAATCTAATTGAGTCTAACACTCGTTTTTTGACGGAACCGTTAAGTCCATGTCATAAATTAGTCAAGACTAATTTTTGAACAATTTTGCCTTTACCTTGGGTTAATTGAGTCTAATTTTTGGATAATTAAGTCTAATTTTTTGAACCCTAAAATCCAAAATTGCCCCCACCACTCCTTTCTGCTCTTCTTCTCTCTCCAGCATAAACCCCAACCCCATTGCCACCACCAATGTAAAAGCATACTTATTTGAGTTCATTACATTTCTTGTGACAGGATGCCGAAGGTTTCATGGAATGAAAGAAATCTGATGTTCCTAGTTATGCAGTGAATTCAGCACACCTTGATTCACAATTGCATGTTTTTAGCTAGTATGCCCTTATCAATGCAGACATATATAGTTCACTCATCAAACTCAATTAGAAAACCATCATTCTGCTTTTTGACCATCTTTAACAATTGTCACTCATGTGGTTTTCAGAAAATCTAGGCAGTCTGGGGTAAAATTTACATTTTTGCCCTCATCTTTAAACACTTTTTTGAAAAATGTGTTTAAAGAGGTGGGCAAAAATGTAAATTTCACCCCCCCCCAACCCGACAGCTATCAGGCCAGCTAGAATTGCTCGTTTTACTTGAGCTGAGCTGTGGATGTTTGTAACATTTACATTTTCCTTTTTATTTATCAGTACTTATATTTTTCCTCCATCAGACTCTAATTACCTCCAAAGGTTCTGTGATATTGGAGCTTTTCAAAGATGCTTCTCATGAGATTTTAGAGAAATTCCTTTATCTGTGGTGAGTGTTTGAAATTATCAGCTATCATTTGTCTGAGTTCTTAGCTAGTAAATCATATGAAATAGGTCACTTGTCAGTCTGTCTTCAATCATCGCACTACACTAAATTGACATTTTTGTAACAATCTCCAAAACAGTATCACTTTTGAAGTGTAACAATTCATCTAACAATTTTACACATTTTCACAAACAAAATGATACAATAATTGTATCACCATGAAGAGTATGGTTATAAAAGTGATACTTTTCATGGTGATCCAACTTATTGTATAATTTTTTTTGTTACTATTTTTCATTTTTTTGGCTAAATTTAGTTTTGACTTGAAATTGTTTCGTGAATTGCAACATCTCAAAAGTGATACTGTTTTGAGAGTTGTTACAAAAGTGCCAATTTGGTGTAGTGTCGCTACTCAACCATTTTATTGTACAAACAAACCGAAACTGTTAGCTGACATACCCATAGGTAAGGTTCCTGCAAAGAGAAAAAAAAAGAAGAAAATAGGGGGTGAGGGTAATTTTGAGTTTTAGGGTTAAAAAATTATACTCAATTAGCAAAAAAATTATACTCAATTAATCCAAGGTAAAGATGAAATGGTTCAAATATTAGTTTTGACTAGTCAATGATGTGGACTTAACGTTTCTGTCAGAAAACGAGTGTTGTACTCAATTAATTTTCAAAACGAGGATCAAACCCTAATAGGTATAAACTAATGAGTGCCAAACTCAAAAAAAATTATTCCTAAACTTGATACTTTTTATAATAATATATATTACTAGTATGCTTAATAGTACAATGGGGAATGATTTATAAATTCACTTGATGAGACACCGAACAATCATCTGATCACAACTATACACGTGACATAGGTCAACTCTAATACGAAAAAGCTTCAACACGGACCCAAGCGAATCCAATTTCAAAATACTATTCAGCCCGTAAGTCAAACATCCAAGCCCAAATCACGCCGACCCATAAGACACAGATCTTAGAGCTTGGCTCAAAACAATAAAGTCATAACGCAAATCTCTGAGTTGTCGCATGCTCGAGATCTGCTTACACAAATAAGCTCTTAATCCAATCAAGCATTGGTCCTAAACAGAGCCAAGTGCTGAAGAGACTCAGTCATGCACATGTAAGATTCTAGGCGAGATCTCCTCCATCCATTACGCCCTCAATAGCAGAGACAATTGGGGAGGAAACGTTCACTACATAAGTTGAGAAAAAGGAAGAAGAAAGGTACGTACACACATTGCTAATTTCATATACTTTTCATTCTTCCCTACACCGTCGTCTGACTTAAGCATTAGAGTGCCTTTGGCCACCACAACGGTGGTCCCTATTTCATCGTTGTTCATTTTGTAGATTCGAGATCAGCAATAACGGAGTTGGACTCATCACCACTCAATAACAGTGTTTTAAAAAACGATTTTGACTCGTGAGTCGCCTTGACTCTCAAGGAAAACGCACTGATACATATGAATTAGCCCCTGAAAACAAGGCGAACGTGTTTCATTTATAACTCGTACGAGTCAACTCGTTTTGAGGCGTACGATTCACTTTGATCTTGATATCTTATTTTTTGTAGATTTTGAAAATGATCTAAGGCATGAAATCATCCCCAAATCGAAATCTAATTTATTTTGTTGTTGTTCCTAGTTGTGTTTGCAGGTTTACAGCTCGTTTCAGAGAAGAATAAGGGGAAGGAATAAGTGGAAGAAAGAAAATGAAGAAAGAAGAAAAAGAAGAAGAAGAAGAAGAAGAAGAAGAAGAAGAAGGGAAAGAAGAAGACTTGCGACTCTGACAGTCAATCGTTCAGCTGTGTCGACAGTAGACAACGATCATCTCACTATTTCAGAAAAGAAGAAGGGGAAGAAGAAGAAAAAAAAACTGAACTTACAAGATCAAGTGATTCTCTTCTTCTTTAATCTTCACTGCATCCATTTGTTCAGTTATGTTCATAGAGAAGGGATGGAGATGAGATTGTTATGTGTCTGTCTCTGCAAATAATAATATCCGTATTCATTGGTTAGCTAAATAGTAATATATATATAAGCTAATTAATAAATTTGTTAGCTAAAAATTTTGATTGCCTCGAGACTTAAACACACTTTTAAAAACATTTCCCAACAATACAAAATGGTTCACTAATATTTTGTAGAATGGAATCAACCACTTGAATTCCAATATTCTTATGTATCTTCTTCAATCTTTGCCAATGGTAGCTTGATTGGCTGGTTAAGGCTTAAGTGATTTAACCCCCATGTTTTGGATTCTATACCCACCGGCGACACGCTCACCTTTCTAAAGATTGCAGTACATGTAATTATTATTTATTAAATGTTTTTCACAAAAAATTATGAATTATAGATAATGCAAAAGGAAAATTGTTTTAACACGTAGCTTTTAGCCACTTTGATGCACTTTTATGTGATCTTATATTGAGTTTTTTTTCAAAGTTGTTTTTTCAAGAAAAATTGATTAAAAACAATAATATTTCACATCACTTGATCTTGGGCTGAGGCAACTGCATTGGGCCCGTTTAAAAATAAATATAGGCCCTTATAAAGGCCCATAATCAGATTTGCCCCATCCCATCACGTTCGGAAAGGGGATGGGATAAACCTCGTCCCATCCCAAAAGGGTTTGGGACGGGATAAACATATACTAAATAGTTCAATAGTGAAAAATAATAAAAGAATTTCATATCACATTGCTCACACATCAATAATGTTAAATTTATGTACATATAACTTTCATCATAACAATATTTAGGGTGTGTTTGGTTGCATGAAATCCCATGTCATGGGAGTCCATGAGGGGATCCCTATATTTTAGGCTTAATTGATGTATCACTCCACATCTACCATTTGATTTTGTGATCAATGGTGGGAATGGAAGTCCCATGAATATGAGACTCATATGCCTTGGGGGACCAAGGAGTGAAATTCTCATGTTCCATGACTTTCATTCCCACCATTGATCATAAAATCAAATGGTGGTCAAATGGTAGATGTGAAGTGATATATCAATTTAGCCTAAAATGTAGGAGTCCCCTCATGAAATCTCATAGCATAAGATTCTATGCAACCAAACACACCCTAAATGTCTTATAAAATTTGTAGAGGTCACATTACAATGAAAATAACTTTGTCAAGTGAATGATGAGAGATTGAATGAGCCCCTTCATA
The DNA here is from genome assembly GCA_963556465.1 of Berberis vulgaris. Taxonomy (NCBI): domain Eukaryota; kingdom Viridiplantae; phylum Streptophyta; class Magnoliopsida; order Ranunculales; family Berberidaceae; genus Berberis; species Berberis vulgaris. The sequence continues at coordinate 4,339,780 of OY747135.1, forward strand.
GATCGGTTTTGTATATTTTTGCTAGAGTTGAAATATCATTCATATAAGATACAATTATGAGTATTGTTCTCCAACTACATAACTCATAGTGCAAAACTAACACAACCCATTATTTGCCTTTATTTTCTATAAGAATAATTGTCTCTATAAACAATCTAAAATGTGAAAAATATATATATATATATATATATAAATTTTTCATGGGTATTATTTGACATAAATTATCCAAATTGAAGTTTTTATCTAAACAAAGATTACCAAATCAAGCAAGTAAATTTTCAAATAATAGATGTTTTGATTTAATTTCAACACATGCTAAACTTTCATTTAAAAAAGTAGTTTGATTAAAATTAATAATAATAATAAATATTAAATAAATAAACTCGGGACAGGACAAGATGAGTGGAATAGAAAATCTCTATCCCGATTCCATCCCACTCTAGATCGAGACAAAATGAGATCGAAATGAGTTTGATCAATCCTACTAACTGGGATGGACCCACCCCTAGTACAAGAGAGATTTGGATTGAAATCCTGAGATATGACGTACAAGTTTTTGTTGAGTCTCCAGTCTGCAACAAACTCATTGAGTTAAATCCTTACAGTTTCACTACAAAACTGATATAGAAATCAATCCAAACTATTCCATTAAAGCTGTTTAAAGGGGTATTAAAGCTGTTTTATGAGGTAATTAAAGCTTTTTATTGCTAATGAACACCAAAACCACGTGTAGTGTGAGAGATTTGCATGCAACAACAATGAATGGAAACAAAAATATGAAGTTTCCAGGAAATCCCCTCTTCCCTAACTGACGAGACCTTCTTTATGAACTTGTTCCCATTAGTGTCATTACCTTAAAATCTTTTTTTTTCGGGTTTTGGTTTCTTGGTTTTATCATCATAAAATCGACCTCATTCTTTTCTTTCTTCGCCGTGCTTTTAAAGTAGAGTAGAGAAGAAGTAGATACTTACTGTGAAAAAAAGTCATGGATTTTGAAGAGAAAGAGTGCCTTAACAATAAAAGAGAGTTAGCTAATGGAAAGACAATACACAACATGTCATCTTCATCGTTGTTGCGAAAGAAGTCCGATCATTCACTTGTTTCGAGCGTGAGGTGTGGGGTTTTGAAGAGAATTTTAGGAAATATTTGTGAAGTCGTGTTCGGGACAAAGCTTTTTATACTTTTTCCTGCTGTTCCTCTTGCATTTGTTGCCAGATACTCCAATTATGGAAGAGTAAGTTTTTTTTTTCTTCACATTTTTATTTAAAAAACTAGAGGGGTTCGAATATGATGAAATCCATGGACGTTCTAGCGGACCTTACGTGCTAATTACAATTAGGAAAATCATGTCAGTGTTCTAATTAAGAGATCTTGGCGGTCACGAGTTATATCCGAATGTAATCTCTAGGTTTTTTTTTTTAAAAGGTTCTGGGATCCTAATCAAACTCTGGCTAAATTTTCCAAGTAAAAAAAAAAAAGTTCGCCGGCCATTAAATATTGCTTATGGGAAGAGGTAGGACATAAGGTAATTCAGATACAGATTTTGGTTTTGTTAAATGTTTCGTTCAAACTTATGCCTTAATCACATGTCCCAGATATGGATTATTCAAAATTAAACTGGAAGCATTGAGATTATCGGAAACTGACAGCAAAATAGGATTTAAAGACAATTTTATGAAATTAAAATACAAATTAAATGCAGTAAAAAACTCCCTTTTAATTGAAAAATTAACTCAAATTAATGGTTTGTTTAAGAGAGATATTGAGTTCTTGTTGAGTTAGGATTGGTACCAAGTAGAATAAGTTTTCGATAGATGATAATGTCCATTTGGCATGCAGTTCAATTTGGAACCACAAAGATTTTCCAGCCGCATTCATGTCATTTTCTTTATAATTTTCATTTGTTTTTGGTTTCATTTATTTATTCTTTCATAAGTATCTGTTTCTGTAAGTGTTTTCGGGACAATTAATTATTTATCTTCTGTTGAAACAGGCTTGGATTTTTGCTTTCAGTTTACTAGGTTTAACCCCACTCGCGGAAAGAGTGAGCTTTCTCACAGAGTAAGTCTTAAGTTATTTATTCATCTAATTTATTTTGTGAAATTTGATTAGTGGACTCTAATTATCTAATTTTCAAAATATGCAGACAAATTGCATTCTTCACAGGTCCAACAGGTATTTTTTCCCCCTTTATTTTGGTTTATTTATTTTCACTAAAAAATGTTGCTCCAAGTCCTTTTCAAGTAAGCTGGTTTGTCAACAACATATCGAACTTTTTTTGTCAAATCTATATATTCTTCTTATGGACTCAAGTTCACTAGAAAAATTATTATGATGGATTGTTTAGTGTGCAAGTATCCTTTTCAACATGATGTTAATGAGTAAAACTTTTGAATTCTGAGCAATCTAGAGTTCTAGCTTCTTTGTGAAAGATCCTCTATAGTTCGATCCTATTGAATAAAGGTGGATTATGTATCAAGCTATTTTCGAATGACCTATTAGTTAGTGAGAATTATCGTGTTACATGTACTAAAAAGTGATTTATAAGTTGAAACATTCTAGACTGTTTTTTTATCACATTGTCACTTTTAAGATCAAATTCCAATATTAACGCTGAAAACTGTTGAACATGTATGCAGTTGGCGGGCTTCTAAATGCAACATGTGGGAACGCAACAGAGTTAATAATAGCGTTATTTGCACTAGCTGGAGGAAAAATGGATGTGGTGAAGTATTCCCTTCTGGGTTCCATACTGTCCAACCTACTTCTTGTTCTTGGCTCTTCTCTATTCTGTGGTGGCATTGCCAACCTTAAAAAGGAACAAAAATTTGATAGAGTAAGACATTTTGTTTCTTGTATATTTTTATAGGAACTCGCGGGTATAATTTCTGACATTTTTTTGGCCTGTGAATCAACAGAAGCAAGCCGATGTAAATTCACTGATGCTGTGGTTGGGATTGTTGTGCCACATTCTGCCATTGATGTTTCGTTACACCCACAGCCCTGGCACTTCCATAGTAGACTCTACTCTCCATATGTCTAGAGTGAGCAGCATTGTCATGTTAATTGCCTATGTTGCTTATCTCTTCTTCCAATTAAAGACTCATCAGCAACTCTATGAACCAGAAAAGGTAAAAAGCGAATCAGGAAGAGTTTGTTTTGCTGCTTAATCTGGTAACGCTTGCTCTTATGTTTCTGAAGACTTACCGCCATGAAACATAAATTACTCACTCATATAGAATTGATTAGGGTTTAGTACAAGAGGAAGATGATGATGAGGTTTCTGAAGAAGCCGTGATTGGATTTTGGAGCGCATTCGCTTGGCTAGCAGGAATGACAACTATCATAGCTTTCTTATCCGAGTTTGTTGTGGGCACAATCGAGGTAACATGCTCATACACTTGGCTCATGTCAATGGATTAGTAATAACTATCAAGCACATTGTTGTAATACTTCTTCATCAATCAGGATGCATCAAGTTCTTGGGGCATATCAGTAAGCTTCATCAGCATAATTTTGCTACCAATCGTGGGAAATGCAGCAGAACACGCAGGAGCGATCATCTTTGCTTTCAAGAACAAATTGGTAATGATTTTTGGCTTATTCATTTATGTATTAATTTGGCTCTCTATCATTATTTACAAAAACTTACAAAATTCTACACAAATGCAGGATATTTCTCTAGGTGTTGCTCTGGGCTCTGCAACTCAAATATCCATGTTTGTGGTAAATTTTTATTTACATCACCCAACACATATAACAGTTCTAATTTAGTCTTTCTCTAACAAATTTACAACTTTATTCTGATAATTTGTAACACCATTAGGTTCCTTTGACGGTGATTGTTGCTTGGATAGTGGGAATAAGAATGGATCTTGATATGAACATCCTTGAAACTGGTTCTCTAGCTTTAGCAATTCTGGTCACAAGTTTTGCCTTACAGGTAAACATGAAAACCACTTGTGCATTTGAATCATTTTGGTTCCAATTTACTTTGATTTCACTCCAATTAAATTGGTTTTGTATAGGATGGAACATCACATTACATGAAAGGATTGGTTATGATGCTTTGTTACATAGTGATTGGAGCCTGTTTTTTCTTCCATAAAACACCAATCAGTAAGCCCATGTTTTTTTTTTTTGGGGTTCCTTTTCATATCTTCTGTTTTTCATTCTTATCGACTTGAATCATGTTTCCAGAACCAATAAATGTTTTGTCCATGGGAGCTGAAATATCATCTGGACGAGTTTCCCCAGTTTAACCGGTAAGCTTCTGATTTGGTTGCAAGGGATTTTTTGTATTTCTAGGTTCATTTTACTGATGTTTGGTTGATCCAAATAATTTTCAGACTTGCACTTTTTAAAATAAAGGTGAGGAGAATTTTTTTTTTAATTATATGCATTACTTTTCATGCAGGCTAGTAACTAAGATGGATGCAATTGTCATTTTGTTTTTCCATTTTAGCTGCCTGGCAAGTGTTTAAGCAATGTACAGTCTGAGCTTTGTCTGGTCACAAAGGATTCTTCGAAGAGTTGAAGCCAAAGATAAGAGAGGAGAACGAAATAAGAAAAGCCATGTCAATTGGAACCGTCGATGCTTGAAGAACATAAGATCTCTGCAGCTAGTAAAACTGATGTGTAAATGGGATTGACCTGCTTCAACTTTTGTTAGACATTGAGTAATTTTTAGGTGTTTTAATTAACCTAGTCCATGGACTAGGGAAATATCTGTGTGGTTGTTTAAATCGTGATTCCTACATGCATAAATATTTGAGTATGTTAGAATGTCGAACCTCACTTTAGTTGCCTACAAGATTTCCCTATGTGTTTATATAGTATAATTCTCGTGTGAGTTTACGGTATAGTTATACTATTAATACTCACCACCATATATTGTAGTCTTGCCCCTTCACTCTAGCTCTTCGCTTGATATTAGGTCCGTCATTTCTGCAAAGCCATCTTTTAAAGAGAATGGCAATTTAGATAGTGTCATCTGTAACATCACTTTCTCTTGTTTCCCCTCTCCTCTTCGTTCATTTCTTCCCTTTGCCTCCTCGAAATGAGATTATGTCTCCGTGGAATAAGATTCCACATAAGCAAATACCAAGAATTATACTTATATCTTAGCCACTGAATTGATGGCCTCTTTCTTTTAGCTGTAAATGATTAGTGGAAATTTTTGTGCAAGTCACAGTTAGATGCAATTTGGGATATTTTTAGCCGTAGTCAATCTTTTGAGTCAAGATATCATGCTTTCCTCGTGTGGAATTCAAACTAATAAGTGAACATTGTTGCTCCTCGTGAAAGCGTAACAGACACGAAACACAATTAATAGTTGCAATAGAAAATAATAAATCTAAAGTATAAACAAAACAATGTAAAGTAAATGAAAATAAATAAAACACGTACTGCATAACCAATTTAATGTGGTTCGACAAGATTGCTTATGTGGTTCATCATTGACACGGGTAAAGAAAATAGCTTCACCCAGTAAGATTGAAGAATACAAATGGAGAAATCTACACAATGTCAATGACATTAAATATACCCGTGTCTAAACGACACCACAAATATATGCGGGTGAGTATATCTCTAAAAAAAAAAAAAAAAAAAAAACAATCTCTCTCCCTCCTCACTTTTCTCCCTTCTCTCTCATCTCTCATGTACAATTAAAAAGGATTTGAAGAACCCTAACTCTCAACGATGAAGAAGAAGATTGATTCTCAAGGAGATGGGGCTTCTCCTTTTATAGCCTACATGAGGTGGTGGAGTGAGGCGGCTCCATCACCTTCCTCCCAGAAATTCTAGGCAACCTGGGTTTTGCTGCCTGGTTGCTGCCCGAGGGGGCGACTTTACACTTTTGCCCCCCCCCCCCCCTCTTTAAAAACATTTTCCAAAAAAGTGTTTAAAGAGGGGGGGGGGGGGGGGGGGGGGAGTGTAAAGTCGCCCCCCCCCAGGCAGCAAAACCCAGGCTGCCTAGAATTGTTCCCTTCCTCCACTTTTTTCTTATTTTTCCAGCAGGTTCCAGCCAAGTCTTCTTCACGATCCAGCAAATTCAGCCCACAATCGTCTTCTTCACTTCACGATCTAGCTAACCTCTGTTGTCAAGACCCAGCCAAGTCCAGCTCTATCTACTATCGACAAGCCAAAATCGTGCATGTATTTATTTTTTTCAATCTGTCGCTTCTCTATATTTCAACAAACATCACAACAACGTGATCCATCAAACCTCATACATCCATCTCTTCATACACAACTTGCTATCAACTAACTAAAATTTTCAACTCTCTCTGGTCATCATCACTCACCATGCCTGAGGAACAACCACACATACTGGTCTTCCTCTTTCCTGCACAGGGCCACATGTTACCACTTATCGATCTAACTCACCAACTCGCCCTCCAAAGCCTCACCATCACCATCATCATCACCCCTAAGAACCTCCCCATCCTCCACCCACTCCTCTCTTAACACCCCCAAATACAAACTTTGATCATTTCTTTTTTATCTTCGGAACGGGATAGACCTCATCCCATCTCAAACAGGTTCGGGACGGGACTATATGTGACTAAAAAAATTCTCTATAATAGCAAATTTATTCAAGTTTCAAATTCACGCTAAACATGATTCAATAACATAATACTACATGATTCAAGTCTAACACATCAATAATCAAATCAGAAATAATTAATACTACAAGTATCATGTTTGCATCTATGGAAGAGTTGCAAAAGGAAGGAAGGGGAGGAGTCAATATAATCGATGTCCATAGAGTTGCAAATTCTTCTAACCTAAGTTACTAAGTCAAACTTCATTACAACATTAAAATTAATAATTATAATAACAAATATTAAATAGATAAGTTCAGGATGGGACGAGACGAGATGGGATGGGATGAGCGGAATTGAAAATCTTCATCCCACTCTAGATTCAGACTGAAAAAAATTAAGACAGGTTTGATCATCCCAAAATGACCAAAAAAAAATGGAGACGCCCCCTAGTATGGACGAGACTACTTGAAGCATTGGAAATTTATAGAGGTCAATCTTGTTTGAAGAAGGCACTTTGGAATATGGTGGTCAACCATTTGGTGAGTTTATTTCCTAATTCGGTTTATGATTTATGAAACATATGAAGAAAATGTTTATTTTTATTTTGATGTTGTAACTATAGTAAATGAGCCATTTGAGTCCTCTAAATAAAAGCATCTATATTAGGTTTTTTTTTCTTCAGAGTTTTCATATTGTGTTGTATTAACGAAAGAATGAACGAACACAAACTAATGATACACCACTAAATCAAACCACATTAACAATGTTTTCTAGTGCTAGATTTCATGTAGAACCTGTCTTATTGTCGAGGAAAGGGGCAAGGAAACCAGCGAGGGGGAGGGGGTGTACCACTCATCCCCCTCGAGATTAGCACTACTGCACATTTTGAGAGTGCAGGCGAGGGGGATGAGTGGTCACACCCTCCCCCTCGCTGGTTTCCTCGCCCCCCTTTCCTTGCCATTTAGAATTTCTGTTTCATGTATGTATTCAAACAAATACCTTTGGTACTGCAACAATCCTTAGGTGACAAAAGCTTTTGAATTCCTGGGAAGGTGTTTCAAGAGGCCCCCACTTTTTGATACTACTACTTTTGTTAAAGCATACCATCAACTTTTTTTTAATGTGTTGAAGCACATCACCAATGTAAACCCATCTTACCCCACTATTCATCTTTTTCTCCACCTTCTCTTATCTCTTCGCAGCAAGCGACGGAGCAACAACACCACCCACACCACCTTTCCTCTTTTTTTTCCTGTTATATCCACCGTTAGCCACACCACCCCGTCCTTGCCTACTTATCCTCTTCCTCACTTTTTTTTTCTACCCTTGAGTAGATTTCTGCTAGTGGGGAACCCCCACTCGCTCCCCACTCACAAGAGCTTGCGTGGCGGTAGAGAAAAAAAAGGAGAAGAAAAGAAAAGGAAGGGGAAAATAATAAGAAAAGAGATAAGGAGGAACATGAAGAGAGGGAAATAAGAATAGAGGAGAATAAGAAAAAAAAGAAAGGAGAATAAGAAGGAGAAGAAAAGTAAGAGAGGAGAAAGAGAAAATAAGTGTGATCGGTCGGCGGGCAGGCGAGGCGGTGCAGTGGTGGTGGTGTGACGAGACCGTGCGATCGTGGTGTTGTTCCCTGAGAGAGAAGAGAGGCGGTGGTGTGTTTTTTGTTAAATTGGTGGTGTCCTTCAGTAAGTGGTGGTGTGCTTCAGAAAAGTAATGACGTGCTTCAAAAAGTACGAGTGATGGTGCATTTTAGCAGAAGTGGTGGTGTCAAAAGTGAAAACGTTTCATGTATGCTTTAGCTATAACTTTGAAGTGAAATTGTTGCAACACAAAAGACAACATGTTGGTAAGGTTGAAAAACTTACAATTGCCTTCCAAAAAAAAAAAAAAAAAAACCGAACCGAATTTGGTGAGTTTTAAAAATTTCAAATCGAAATCGAACCGACCGTTAACAAAAATGAACCGATTTTAATTTATGCAAATCGTAACCGAATCAACTAAAATCGAATCGACTGACTATTTTAAAGATATTATATTATTTTTATATAATATATATTGTTTGTTATATATATTCGGTCGGTTCGATTTAGTCGGTTAAAATCACATAGAAACCAAAAATTGAACTGACTACTTCGATTTTGAATTTTTTAAAACCGAAACTTATCGAAACCGAATTTAAACCGAACCAATCAGTTCAATTTTAATAAGTTCGATCGATTTAGTCGGTTTGGTCGATTGTTTGTACAATCATAATGTTAGGCATTTGACAAAGTATGACAATAGTTTCGTTTTTCATAGAATGCCCTTGATGTTGCAAAGGTGTATATACTCATCAGGGCTAAGACAAAATAGTATTTTTGAATGATTAGTTAAATCTCTCCCTTTTGGACCATGTAATCAGCTAGCATGTTCTATTGCTGCTAGCTTTAAGTATTGGAATGTTCCTAATAACATACCTGTTTTTGGGTTTTTAATAAAAGTGTTTGTTTGTTTTAAAAAAAATGATTTTTTTCTTCTTCTTTTAAAACCCCATTTCATTAGCATGACTTTTATATACGATAGAATATGACCAATTTCCTTACATGCTCCAATCTTGGGAATCAAAATAAAAGATCGCCCATTCTATGGAGTGAGGGAGGGTTCAACACCGCCACCCTTTGAGATGTACATTACCTTGCATCTCGAGGTGATATGCATCTAGAAGAGGGTTAGCAGTGTTGGATCCTCCCTCACTCCCTAGCCTTACTCATAAAAGATTATTCGATAAACCTCAAAGCATCTCGGAAAGTCTCATTTGTTTATTAGACTAAAGATCATGATTGGAAACGTCCAATGCCTACATGTGTTGTGCGATTCTTTTTACTCATTCCTAATCACGTTTATATTTATTAATTTAATAGATTATTTTATTGTGCTAAAATATTCACTTAAAAAATTCTAAAATAAATGAATTTTTTAATTATTATGCTGCCACGCCACCCACTATATATTAAAAATGTTTTTTTAAATAGACACACAAAAAAAAAAAAGAGCTTCTCTTCCCTCTCTATGCAACTCTTCCATTTTCTTATCTCTTCCTCTGCGTTTTTGAAATTCCCATTACATGAAGACGATAGAAGAACAAAGCGTTGTAGTATGGAAGAGAATTCCAGCCCTAGAGTTGGGTCCAAGGAGAAGGTCCATTGAAGTAATTAGAGAAGAAGAAGAAGAGAAATGGAGAAGTGGCGTTGTTGTTGGTGGTGCTTTTGCGTGTGTTTCAATGGTGGAGAAGAGAGAAAAAAAGGGTTTTTATCCGACGACAGACCAGCTTCTGAAACACCCATTGGCGTTGCTGGCTTTGGTGCCTAAGGACGCTGCGTTGTTTGCCGCTGGCGCCATAGCTGGTGCCGCGGCCAAAACCGTCACCGCTCCCCTCGACCGGATTAAGCTTCTCATGCAGGTAATTTCGTAGAACATTTGGTGTTCGTGTGTGGGTGTTTCTTGATTTTGAAAATTGTGGTGTGGGGTTTGGTTTGTTAGAGTTCTTGAATTTGGTTCAATTTCAATTTTTTTTTTTTTTTTGAATCTTTACTGGTTATTGTGGCTTAATATGAAAATCTGAGTCGAGCCACTTGTGTTTTACTGTTCAAGGGTGGGGTTTTAAGTTTCACAAGGGGTTTTGTTGAATTTGGTTCCTTGCTTGTTTCTAGAAAGAAATCTTTGTCCATCGAGTGTGTTTTCTTGATAGGGGGTTAGAGGTACAGATGAATTGAATTGATTGAAAACTTATGAGTTCAAGAAATAAATTGAAATCGAGATCATTATTGGATTTAGATAGAGCACTTAACAGTTAGGTCAAATTCAGTATGATAGGGAGTGTGTGATAGCATCTCGGTTGCTATGATTATGAATGTCAATGAACCAAATTTTGTAATTGTTAGCCCCTTTATGGTTTTGCAGTTTATTCTTCGCTCCAAACACCCTTTGCTTAATTGGATTGAAAGAATTAGAACCTATCAGTTTTGCCCAAAATGGTTTGTCACCGGGGACAGTAATAAGCAAACCTAAGACATAATCTATGTCAAATTGAAAGATCTCCTGTAAGATCAAACACCTGCATAGAATCTATAAATTAGTAGGGTTGTATGATAGCAAGTGCATTACCAAGGATATTGATAGCCCCATGTTATAATGGTTTAGATATATTTATGCCTACATGCATGGAGTAAAGTAAGACGGACAAGTGTGTTACTCTTTTATAGGGATGGCAATGAGGCGGATTTGAGCAAATCCATCCCCGCTCCGCTAGGAATGGCGGATCTCCAAATTCGCCCCGATTATCCGTTTATCATATTTTTTAAAAACCATCCCCGCACTGGACGGATTGACGGATATCCGCCCCGCCCTGTTTAACCGAAAAAAAAAAAAAGATATGAGAAGAAAACAAAAAAAAACAGATATGAAGTTCATCAAGATGTTCATCGAGTACTTGCGAGAATACCACGAGAAGCGAAGCTTCCACACCATGAACGACGCAGCATCCTTTTTCTCGCCAACATGGTCTACCTCCATGACGACTGATTCGGTGCTGCCTCTCTACCTCAGTGAGTCAGCGAGTCAATCAGGCCACAGATTGTACAAGACCGAAGAAGAGATCAATCATCAGAGGAGCCAAGAAACTCTAATGTCTGAGAAAGAAGGAGAGTTTGGTAGAAGCTTTAGTTGAAGCTTTCTTCAGCTTCTTCCTCATTGTTGCTTTCTTCGCCTTCGCACCCATTATGACGGTGGTTTACTTTAGTGCAGAGAAGAGATCGAGAGGATGGATGTTGGGGCTAAGCAGAATAGGCTCAGTGCTTACAGTAAAAGAGAACAATAATTGAAGCAGTTTAGGGTTTTATTACAGAGAAACGAAGGGGAGGATGGGACTTAGGTCAAACACATCAATCATGAGCCTACGCTCATTAGCCAACCCAATGTAGCTTTTGAGTGGGATTCTATATTCTAGTGTTTTTACCTTAACGGATGTCCGTGGGGGCAGATGTGGTTAAATTTGTATCCGCCCCGGAATTGGGACAGATTCAGTTTGGATCCTCGAATCCACCCCAAAATCCATTAAAGTAAATCCAAATCCGCCCCAAACGGTTTGGGTGGGGTGGATATCCGTGAAAATTCGCCTCACTGCCATCCCTACTCTTTTATACCATAACCGTAGTCATACTAGATCAACAAGATACTATGACTACTTTTACTTCCTAAACTTAATAGCCAAACAATTCAATGTTGGATATGACTATAAAATCAAGTATATTTGTTTTACGCTTCAACTTTTAGCTAACAAGATTACGGAGTGAAAGTTGCATGGTTTTCAAAAATCCATTTGAGAGCATACCTTTGAGGATCATTAACTTTTAGGTACTAAAAATAGGAAGGCGTGCATGAACCATGTCATTTATTTTTTAATACTTGTAAGCTTGTACTTTACCAGGTGGAATTAAAGAATTCCAAGTATATAGATGCATATGATTCATATCTTGAGAAGGTTAAAGAAATAGCAAAGTAGATGTAATTCATCGATCACAGAAAATGGTTCAAATTTCTTTGTCAATAGAGGAAGTTCTTTGGTTCTTTTTTTTTTCTTTTTTTAAATGAGCCACTTGTTTACATGTGTGTGACATATTTCTTTGGTCGCACAAGAGCTTTGGTGTCAAACTTTGGGTCTGCTGCAGATTGAAGAAAATGACATTTGTTTAGTAATGCTATTATCATTTCTTCAAGCAAGGATGGTCATCACATCATGGTCATCAGTATTTTGTTTTGTTTCATACTTTTTAGTAAGGATGGTCATCACATCATGGTCTTCAATAATTAGCTCTTGAATAATCCTCTATTCTCATAATTGATTTGTTCTTTTGACAGACTCATGGGTTGCGGGTTGGTCAAGAAAGTGCAAAGAGTGGAATTGGGTTTCTTGAGGTCTGTTATCTTTTGTTTTTGAGGTTTTACATATTTCTTTCATGCATATTGGACACCTGTCTAGACTATAAATTCAATCAAAGCTGGGTCCCACCCCTACTTGCACTTCCTCCTCCTTGGGATCTATTAGTTGAGGAGCTCACAGCTTTTAATCTATAGTTGGTTTGCATGATAATGTAGCCCTAAATAACTCTCCCTGAGGCCAAAGGTGTAACATCTGAGTAGGTAGAGGTGTGGCGGATGGAATCACACACGTCATGGGTTCGAACCTGGCCTGCGGCATGGGGTGAGGAGTGTTAAGGGGAAAAAAAAAAAAAACCTCTCCCTGAGATATGCTGTTGTATCGGCTTGTATAATTTTGGAACATCTCAGAGCCCTCACTTGGGAATCTATACAATGACTTAGCTCACAAGATATTTAGAGTAACTTGTATTTGTGCTTACTTAGTTACTTTATTTAAATTATTGTTTAATGCTCAACTTCTTGATATCTCGTTTTTTTACTACATTTCTTCCCCACTACCGTAGAAAAGATACTGTTGTTGTTTAGAACTATCAATGAGCATTTCGTGAAGCACCCTTCTATTCCTCAAAACCATTAACCGTTTTACTCATTGAACTAGAGTGTGCAATCCTTGCTGAAACAAATGTTCATATCATTTCCCTCTTAACAATAATAATACTGACTTGTTCCTTCTTTGAGCATATTTGTGCTCAGTGTAGAATGGTAATATCTCAGAGACTGCATCCTGTATTAACAACTTGGATCCACATTAGGATGACCAGTCTTATCAGGGAAAATTAAACTTGTGTTGCTAAAAGGATTATACAATTCATTTTCTGTTTTCTTAAATGTATTTGGATAAAAAATGCTAGGTAAGCCTGTATTAGATCTAAGTCACATGGTCTAAAGCATCCTATCCCAATACCACTTCAAATTTAAAGCATTTCAATGCTTGTAACTATTAGGCAATTGCATTGATTGGGGAAGAAGAAGGATTGAAAGGGTATTGGAAAGGCAACCTCCCTCAGGTATTTAATGTCCCAAGTTTCTTTAATCGCAAAGTGAGCCTTTTAGTTTGATGTCTCAGTCTTCGTGTCTGAATTATTGCAGATCATGCGTATCATACCATATAGTGCCGTGCAGCTTTTTGCATATGAAACCTACAAGGTATGGCATAAATCATTCTTCAGTGGGTAAGGCATAAATCATTCTTCAGTGGGTATGGCATAGTCTATCAAGTGATTCATGGCATTTAATCAATCTTCTGTAATGTGTGGTTATAGAAACTTTTCAAAGGTGCCGATGGGGAGCTTTCTGTTATTGGAAGACTAGCGGCAGGGGCTTGTGCTGGAATGACCTCCACTCTTGTAAGTAGAAAGCATACCTTTTCTTATACACTTACATACTACACAGGTTACAAAGGCTGTCTCTGTAAAGAAAACTTTAACTCATTAGTACTTAAATGTTGAAATAATTTTCCTTTTCATAATATAATGCCATTGAGGTTGTTCATATCCTTTAAATGTTCCCATCGTTTTTGCAGGTTACATATCCTTTAGATGTTCTGCGGTTAAGGTTAGCAGTTGAAACTGGGCACAGAACTATGTCTCAGGTAAGAATGACTCGTGCAGAGACTATTCAAAGCATAGAAACATTGGACCAAAAAGATTGGCTTTAAAATATATTCTTTCAGGTTGCACTAGGCATGCTAAGAGACGAGGGAGTTGCTTCCTTCTACAACGGCCTTGGACCTTCTCTTATTGGAATAGCGCCTTACATTGCAGTGAACTTCTGCATCTTTGACTTGTGAGCTTATTTTTCTGGTGAATTTCCCTTTTGAACATTCTGTAAGAAAATTACTGCTGGGGATCTGGAAGTAAACAATGGTACTCTTTGTCTTCCCAGGGTGAAGAAGTCTTTACCAGAAAAGTACCAAAATAGGACAGAGTCATCTCTAGCAACAGCTTTGGTTTCGGCAACTCTTGCCACACTAATGTGTTACCCTTTAGACACTGTGAGGAGGCAAATGCAAATGAGAGGTACTCCATACAAGACGATTCTGGATGCCTTTCCAGGTAAATTTCGTTTGAATTCCTTCTCATCAGATTACCAGAATCCAGCAAACTTATAATCTTTCAACTGATCTTTATCAGCGTTTTCTGATTCTATAAACAAACTTAGAGAGTAGTAGAGTATTAACTGTCAGATAAGTGACTTCAAGTTGTCTTATATTCCGAATCCAAAAGTGACGGTATTTAGCATATATTTATGTAGTAGATGTGTTTAGTAATACAGGGGGTGTTACTTATCCCCGTAGTTAGACTATTTAGGAGAAGGGTGGGGTTCATTGCAAGTTAGTTCGGATTGTAATCTCAAGAAAACTAGGTTCTTGTGAATGAGCAAACTAGGGTTTCGTTTTCTTTCATTTGATTGTATTTAGTCCTTCTACATGTTGTTTTCTGCTGCGCCTGATCAATAAAAAGAGAAACCCAAACCGAGATTTTACCGTTTGAGCATTATGGAGCATGATTTAAGGGATCTGAACCCCTCCATGAGATGATGTGGACTGAGAGTTTTGGGCCTGAACCACCAGGATTGTAAAAAAAGGGACCCTACTGTCCATACCTTCATGCCTTGTTAGGTCTAATTTAACGTTCCATGTGGTATTGTTTCTACTTTGAAGAATTGTAGTTTCCTAAGTGGTCTAGGAATCATGACCACGAGGACAAACCTAGAGCTTGGAATGTAGATTTGGTGGATAAAAATTTAAATTGAGGGAGAAGAAGTAGATCTTGGGTTGAGGGAGTTTTTCCTTGATAGGCAGGGATTCTCTTCCAACTCAGGTGAGTTATGGAGTGTGTTAAGATGGCGAAGAAATAGTCAAATGGATTTTCCCATTGGAGAGGGTCTGTATGGATTCTCTGCTTGTTCGTCTGGTTTTTTTATGCAAGTCCTCTTTAGTGATGGTTAGTTATCACTTATCGTGGAATGTCGGGGCTATGATTATAGTAGATGTGTCATTTGTTTTCCTGGTGGTGATAAATTTTTGTCCACTTCAAGCATTTCACACTTATATTATTGTGTTGTGTGATGGATCTTTGTCTATCGTTGCTCTTTATGATTACTGCGTTCTGTTGATAATTGTTAACCTTTGCATTTCACCATGGATCCTTCAACTTGAGGAAGCGGTTATGTGGCTTCCCCAACACTAACTTTTAGATCAATTTTAGTGTATGTTTCGGTATGGTATGGTATTCCCTATAAAGCCCATGTCATTGTTTGCTACGTACAAGTCAAGCTTCATTTCTTCAATTCTATTATTTTCTCATTGGTGGTTCCCCGAGTTTTATGCAGGTATTGTGGCTCGTGATGGTGTCATAGGATTGTACAGAGGCTTCGTTCCCAATGCACTGAAAACCCTACCAAATAGCAGGTTTATTTCAGTCATTTATACAATCAATATCGTGCTTTGTGCATTCAGTGTTCTTTCTGATTGCTTAGTTTGAAAATGGATGCCTAATTTTGTGAATTAGCAAAGACAAGGTACTTCGGGATTAGTTGAACTTAATATGTATCTGTTAAACTAATCCTGATTGCGAAAAAATCATAGTACATTTTACCGTAATAGGACCACAACTGAAACAATTTTGAGTCTGTGTTCTATGCAGCATTCTCGATGGAGATAGTGGAACTTAAGTTCTGTTTCTTTTACCTTATAGTTGAAGTTGTGTGTCTCTTGGATATAGATAAGCTTAACCAACTACTGTTACCTTGTTTAACTTTTTTTATCGCTTTTTAAGGCTGATTGAAACATTTCTGAGCACCATATTGGAAAATCGGGTAGTACTATGCTATTAACTTTGAGAATAAATTATTTTTGAAGCTAAGCCCTTGAGGTCTTTGCTTTAGGATTGTAATCTATGCATCATTTCAATAAACCATCATAAGATATCCTGTTGATTTTTCTTCGTCAAATTTTCATAGCTCAGTTATGTGATTTCATATCAAAAGTTAATAATCTTGCCACTTTATCGGTATATTGATTCATAAAGCTTTTTGCAGTATTAGGCTTACTACCTTCGACACTGTGAAAAGTATGATTGCTGCCGGTCAAAAAGAGTTTGAAAGAATAGTGGAAGAAAACCGGGAGAAACAAAGCCAAGAGGTTCGTACATGAAGATTGCAGATCATTCTTTACCAAATTGTGTTATCATTTGGCTACAAATTTTGTCATGTCAGTTGTAGTTCTAGTTTCCAAATAGTTGTTGCTGTATGCATGTGAGAAAAATAGTGTAGACAGCAGTTTTTACCATTCTGCAGAGAAATTTTATGTTCTGCACATTGTTGTATGATTCAACTCTGCGTAGTTTTTGAAGTTCGCTCTCCAATGTAATTGACTACCTGTTTGCGTGATTTTAAAACATTGTGAATTCCTGGAGTTGAGTTCTGTTCATCATCATCGACTCATTCATTCTGTAAAATCAGTTTCTTCCCCTTTGTTTTCGATCCGAATATCTTTTTATGGAGTATTCTAGTTGTTTTTCAATCATTTTTGTTGTAAATGTATGAGGAGCCTGAGCAATAACAATTCATATTCTTTTGACACCCCGTAACACTTAATTGTAGATTCATCTATCTGTATTGTCTTAATGATACCATTAGCCATGCCAATGCGTGATAGCTTAGCTGGTAAGAATTGTGATGGATGCTAACGACTTAAACCCTGCCACGAAGCATTAGTATGATCCGTTCGTCACAAGGGAACATGTCATTAGGACTGTTTTAACCAGGTACTAAGCATATTGTCTATTTATGGACTCATAATTATTTTTTTTGCTCTAACATGTTGGATTAGTTGGAGACTAAGTGAGTTTTCATCTGATAACCTCATCTTGATGAGACCTACTTTTTGGAATCCCTTGCTTCAGGGAAGTTGTCTTAGAAACCAGAGAGCATCAAAGAAAATTCCAGTTTTGGCTTGGAAACCAAAACTGCCAACCAAATAGCTGGACTTCTACATTTGTTTATCTGCAATATTGCTATCACAAATATCGCGCGAATTTAAGTAACCTATCTCACACGATTTGCAGGGTTCAACAAGCAATCGATGTTTCACGAGTTCTTTGTTTTTTGGGTAAACTGAAGTAATTGTGAATGTTCCTTCTTCAGTGTTCTAAAAAATTTCATTAAACTGAATTGCAGAGATATGGAATCTATGCATAAAAATCACCACCACTAAAACGGCGTTCATAATAAAATGAGAATATGATTGTTTAAGGATCCAAATTAAACATATATATATATATATATAAAAGCTTTGTCAATGAATAAGTACATTCCCACATGTAAATGAAAGGTGACCCACTATATGGCTGGAATTCAACGACGAAGGAGCAAAGCTTGCAATTGTCCCAAAAACCATCCCTAATTTATTCAGACAGATCCAGCTGATACCATAGTCCAGCCTCAAAGCATCTAAGCTCTCTGTTATGGCTGCCAATGGAGATACTCCCTCAGAGGCCATCGTTGAGAATGTGGCACTCATCTTTGGAGTAACTGGGCTTGTAGGGAAGGAGCTTGCCATGAAGCTTATAGCAACGCCTCGGTGGAATATATACGGTGTTGCCAGAAACCCTGATATCCTCCCTATTCAGAACCCAAACTATCAGTCTATTTCATGCAATCTCCTGGATCCTTTGCAATGCGATAAAAATGACGTTATTCAACTATCAGACATTTTACCGAACATGTTATTCAACTGCCCCCAAAAAGCATCATCGTCCACTGTTTATACACTTAAAATGACGTTGCTCATTACTTGATATGGGTCTATGTTGAGCCAACATCTTTAACAAAACCAGGTATGAGTTCAATGACGACACGAGGTTACATACTTTTGTAGAGGAACATGGGCCTGAGACAAATGAGTCGATGGTGTCCGAGTCCTCAAATACAGATTTATTGTGCTCTTTTAGTTAGTATAGACCAAGACAAGCTTCATAAATAGGGAAAGTTGCAAAGAGATGTAATGCCTTTCTTTAAGTTATCCTACCATTTTTTAGTCCCAATCCCAAATGTAGAATATGGACAATTCTCCATCTCTTTCAACAAATGTTAGCTGCCAACACATTTAGCATGAACTGATGAACTATGCCGTTAACACACGATTTACTCATGTATTAGTGTTAATGACAAGTTGACAACAGGACTTTCATCCAGAGGACTCCTGTTGAGGTTTCTTGATATCAAGTTATCAACTAATTGTGGCTGTGGTCAAATTTACCTTATTTTTCTATCTAGTTTTGAAATCTTAATTTATGAAACAATTGGAAGTTATCTATATATTTTTCATTAAAAATTGGTTTTCATTTTCTTGGTTGAAATGTGATTCAGGTTCTGTCTCAGATGATTATTTGGAAGACATGCTATTGCAATTCCCTACCAATGTCACTAGATGGATTTGCCACATGCTTGTCATGTCTAGTTTGAGGAGGCGGAGTGTGGCTGGTGGAGAAGTGGAGCAGCGGAGGTGAGGGGTCATCACATTTTGTCACTCTGTTTGCGAACTGTGATGGAGAAGATTGAGAAGAGAGGGGAATCAAAGGTAGGATGTAGGGTTTCAAGAGTATATTAGTAAGGCGAGGGTTTGGCAAAACCTTGCATTGATCTATGAAAGGTTTAGGTCTGAGCGAATGGGTGAAAATAGATTTTTTTTTTCGGATATATTTTCGCGACTTTAGTAAATTGACTATAATTTGCTCATTTCAAAATATTTTCAAGTGATTCAAATTGTGTTTATCAGATAACTCATAGTATTACAATTTTTGTGTTTGATGAGCTTGAAAATCGGTCTTGATCGAGCATATAAGTTGGCCGAAAGTTAGGGACACTACCCCATTTTCATTGTGAGACGGATTCGTGCGACTTTATGAAAATGACTATAACTTGCTCATTTCAAAACATTTTCAAGTGATTCAAATTGTGTTTATTAGATAACTCATAATACTACAATTTTTGTGTTTGATGAATTTGAGAATCGGTCTCGATTGAGCATATAAGTTGGCCGAAAGTCAGGGACACTACTCCATTTTCATTGTGAGACAAATTTGTGCGACTTTACTAAAACGGCCATAACTTGCTCATTTCAAAACATTTTCAAGTGATTCAACTTGTGTTTATTAGATAACTCATAGTACTACAATTTTCTTGTTTCGATGAGCTTGAGAATCGATCTCAATCAAGCATATAAGTTGGCCGAAAATCAGGAACACTACCCGTTTTCATTGTGAGATAGATTTGTGCAACTTTACTAAAATGACCATAACTTGCTCATTTCAAAACATTTTCAAGTGATTCAAATTGTGTTTATTATATAACTTATAGCACTACAATTTTTGTGTTTTGATGATCTTGAGAATCGTCTCGATAGAGCATATAAGTTGGCCGAAAGTTAGAGACACTACCCCATTTTTATTGTGAGACGAATTTGTGTGACTTTACTAAAATGGCCATAACTTGATCATTTCAAAACATTTTTAAATGATTCAACTTGTGTTTATTAGATAACTCATAGTGCTACAGTTTTCGTGTTTTAGTGTTTACAGCTTGGACTTTTCTTGATGTTTTTACAGTTCCAACCCTCCTATAAGTGGTATTTATGGTTGTGTTTTAAAGAAGAAAGGTAAAAAGTGTAAGAAAGTAAAAAGAAATAAAGTATTCCAAAACTGGTTGCTTCACCTAAAAGATCCATCACCATTATTGGGCGAGTGCTTCTAGGGAGCTTGGGTCTGCTGCCTGGGTTTGCAGTCTGGGTGACATTTTTACACTTTTGCCCCTGCCTTTTTAATCACTCTTTAAATATAACAACAACAAAGGAGGAGCACAAGGATAATTTCGCCCCCCAGACAGCAAACCCAGGCTCCTAAAATTATACTTACTGGGCACAATCTATTTTATCAAATGGACATTTCCTTTATCAACTTTGCCCCCTGCTTTCCCAAAAAAAAAAACTTTTCCGCCTCCCCAATTTTCAACAATATCATTTAACCTTGAAATCAATGATTGTGCTTTCATTTTCTGAGTGTAACTTCAGTAGGTTGATTTTAAAAAAATATTTCATCTTTGTATAGAAAAATTGAAAATTTTTTCTATTATAATTTAAAAGTTATTAATATAATTTAAATATTTTAAACTCTTACCTATTACATAAAGAATTTTTATAATAATGTCATATAAACTACATCTTGCATAATAATTTACTTATATATACAAAATTCTATACTACTAAGATAAAGTTATAATAGGGTTAAAATGTAAGAAAATTGAGATTACCCAATGAAAAAAATATATATTTTTGAATTTTGAAAGAAATTTCATAACTCTCGAAAAGAAGAAATATTTCGTGAAATTTCAAGAAATCACATTCCTTTTGCGATTATTTTGGCTTGAGTGAGAATTTTATAAAGGCAAAATTGCGCGCTGTGTAAAACCACAAAAGAAAGAGTAGAAGAAGAGCTCGCTCACTCACTCACTCAGCCCTTCTGAGAAACCAAAAACTCATTCTCAACAACCAACAACGATGAGATTCAATTTCGATTTGTCTCCGCGACGACCAAACAAGAACGAGAAGACGCAGTAGCGGTAACAGTAGCAGCAGTGGAGGGAGGAGAGAAGTTCTCGATCTCTAACCCCAACACCTTCTCCTTCTTCTTCTTCTTCTTCAACCCGAGACGAAAAAATTGAATGGATTCCCCTTCAAAACCATCCAATTTTCACCCCAGCTCGGCATATCGAACCACCCACCACCAGATCACCAACCTCCTCGCTTGGGACGGAGCGTCTCGCCTCTACTTATGGGATCAAGACCAGCTTTGCCTCCACCGACTCTCCATCCGCCTCGGCGATCCTCAACCCACTTCCGTGCTCGTCTCTTCCTCCTCCAAGGTCCCTCTCTCTCTCTCTCTCTCTTTCTTCATAGAAAATTTAGCTTGAATTTCGAGTTTTTACTGCTAGGGTTTTAGTAATTTGCTTAAAGTTCCAATTTTTAGGGTTAGGGTTTTAGTGATTTGGGTGGGTTTTCGTTTTTTAATTAGTGAAGAATTTCTCATTCATTTAGCTATCTGTTAATAAAAAATAAAAATGGCAACTTATGTGGCATAGTTCAAAATATCATTATGTCAAATTGAATTAAACTTTAATGCGATTCGGAGCTTAAGCTAGAATTTTAGGGGTAATTTTTTCTTCATATTCTTTGAAAAATTAACTACAAATATATGCTGTCTGCTTAATGAACCAACTTGCAAATTATATGAGTAAATTTTACATTTTTTACATTAAGTTTTTGTCATTGGCATCAGTTAAGACAAAAAGCACTCTTCTTAAAAGTTTGGTAAGTACTGTGTTTAAGAAGATTTAACTAGTGATTGATTTGGTTGGGTGGCTTTTGGTTAGGTTTTGCGATCGGACATTGAGGTGAACTTTGTGGTCAATAAAATTGCCATTAATAGAAATGGATCGTCCATGTTGCTTTCTGGTTCAAATGGTGCTTGTGTCATGTACCTGTATGGAAGATCTTCAGGAAAGAAAGATACCATTATCTGCAGGTATGTGGTGGAAATTATTTTTTCTTAGGCCTTACTGATTTTTCTCTGAATTAGTTTTCCATATTTGATAGGTTTACAAATACCTCGATTACTTGGCTGGCTGTTTTACTTTTTGAAGACATCATAAGCATTGGGGATAACATATAATCAGTGTTTTAAAAAGCGCTAGGTGCTGGGTGGGCGGCGAGCAGGTGCCTAGCGCCCAGGGGCCTAGGCGATCTTAGGTTTTGTATTATAACTTTAATAATTTACAAAATTTAAGCATAATACCTTATCAATTACATTCAATTTAATGCCAAGATACATATGCAAAATTTAAAAACATGAAAAATTAACAATCATGAACAAAATTTATTACAACTCAAATGACTGAAGCTGGTCATGATGGGTAGGGGTGGGCAAACGGGTCGAGGATCCGCGGGTTCAAACCGAACCGGACCGTTTTGAGCAAAACGGTCCGGATTTTAATTTTGAATTTTTTGATACGGTTCGGATCGGTCCGGTCCCGGTTTCTGTTTTTTAAAACGAAACGGTCCGGGTTGGACCCGTCCGGACCGTTTCAAATCGAATTTACTATATAAACCTAAACCAAACCCTAAACCTAAAAAACCTAAACCTAAATCCTCTCCTCTCTCTGTCTCTGTCTCGAGAAGGGGAAGGAGATCTCCCTCTCCTCTCTCTGTCTCTGTCTCGAGAAGAAGAAGCCGCAGTAGCCGCGAGACCAAGAAGAGGAGGAGCAGAAGAAAAGGTAGAGAAGCAGCAGGAGATCTCATCTTCGTCTCCTCTCTCTCGGTCTCTGTCTCGAGAAGAAGCAGCAGGATGTCTCCTCTCTCTCGGTCTCTGTCTCGAGAAGAAGCAGATCTCCTCAAGAAGCAGATGATATCTCCTCTCTGAATCAGCAGGATCTCATCTCCGTCTCCTCTCTCTCGGTCGAAGAAGCAGCAGAGAAGAAGAGATCAGCGAGATCAGCGAGATCAACACTCCTTTCTCTGTTGAAGAAGCAATAGAAGAGATCAACAGAAGAAGCAGAAGAGATCAGCGAGATCAACACTCGCTGAAGAAGCAGATCAGCGAGAAGAAGCAGATCAGCGAGAAGAAGCCGAGATCAGCGGGAAGAAGCAGATCAGCAGAAGAAGCAGATCAGCGAGAAGAAGTAGCAGAAGAGATCAGCGAGAAGAAGCAGCAGAAGAGATCTAGATGATGGATCGATGATTTCTGGATCGATGATTTTTGGATGATGTTGATTTTTTTTTTTTGAATGCAAATTTTTCTGTTCTTGATTGGATCTCTTATTGTATGAATATGATCGATATTATTTCTGGAATATGATCGATATTATTTCTGGAATATGATCGATTTCTGTTTATTGTATGAATATGATCGATTTCTGGAAGTTTGGAACCGTTTGGAACCGTGGAACCGAACCGTTTAGAACGGTTCGAGTTAGGTTCGGTTCCTATTATCAAAATGAAGGGATCCGGACCGGACCGGATCCGTTAAAATGTAAACGGTTCGAGTTAGGTTCCTTCAAATTTGGAACCGATCCGGACCGTGCCCACCCCTAATGATGGGTACTTCATATAAAATTGAATTTGTGGACAAATATCCAAACCTATTCTTTTATTTTTCTTCAAATTGCATGAATAACCTCAGTCATGTTTGATAAAATCTACATTAGTAAAATTGGTACCGGCAGATTTTTTGAGAATTTCATTAAATAATCATCATTTTCTACAATTAGACATATACTGAATAAAAAACAATTAAATAGTTTATTTCTAAAAAAGATGAAAGAAAAATAAAATATGAACACAATCAGCCTTATTAAAAAAAAAATTTAAAAATTAAAAATCGCTCAGACCCCGCCCATCCATTAATCTGGGTGGTTTTCTACCTTCTAGCGCCGCTTAGGCCGATTTTTAGAACACTGCATATAATATACACTCAATAAGAACTTGATGGATTTGCTTCTGATTAAATTTCTAGCGGTACTAGAACTGGAAGCATTTCTAGGGGCGTTACTGGTTGCTCTCATCAGGTACCCAAGAGTTTGTGAGTATCCGTGCACACGTTTTTGTTTGGGTGCTCTTAATTGGACACAGATGGAAGTGGATTAAAGGCCAGAGTTTTGCATGGGTGATCCCCTCATCATATCATATTGACGATAGGGTATTTCTTCCCTGAAGAGTTAATTAATAATGAGAATGATCCTGATACCGAACTATCCATTTTTATCTTAAACTCGATCTCTATATTCAGAAATGAGCTTAACTTTTGTGAAGATGATATGCTCAGTACGTAAACCATCATCACAAAAAAAAGAAAAAAGACATTGATTCATATCCATTCAGCTGGCTCTAAAAAAGTGTCAAAACGAGAGTGATACCCCCCACCCATTCAGAATTATTTAGTTACAATGTTACAGTAAATTTTCATTATGATACTTGCATGATAAAAAATTTACACTGATGAAACTTACAAAATCTCCTTACTATTAAGGGTATTCATGGAATACTTATCTAGCAGAT
Source organism: Berberis vulgaris (assembly GCA_963556465.1). Classification (NCBI taxonomy): domain Eukaryota; kingdom Viridiplantae; phylum Streptophyta; class Magnoliopsida; order Ranunculales; family Berberidaceae; genus Berberis; species Berberis vulgaris. The sequence goes on from OY747135.1 coordinate 4,364,416, forward strand.
CTATAGTGGGTACCACTTAACAAGTGGATTTATGAACTGCTCCAAACCATATAATCATTAAGGAGTAAGGACCTGTTTCTGTCGACCAAAAAGGGATTCGTAAACCGATATCATCAATTCTAGTGGATATCAGAATGGTAAAAACTTAAAATTGAAACCCGCAGAGCATAGTAACAACGTCAATTATGACAATAGTAATACAACTAATTGTCTCTTTTCTTAATTTATGTAAGAGGGATTTACTTCATATTAGGTGACAATAGTAATACAACTAATTTTCTCTTCTTAATTAATTTTCTCTTTTCTTTCCAAAAAAAAAAAAGGTGTCAACCTATTATATCATGCCTTCAAAATTTCGATTCGAGGTGTTATACATTCTTGATACTTTCTATGAATATCTGAAAATTTATCATCACTTTCCCATTGTGCAAAGTACGAAATAGTGTGCCATTGAGTTCGTTGCAAGTATTTGGGGCTGTACTTTTCCAAAGTCCAGAGGCCCTTATTATGCATTGATCTAATTCATCTGCAGGACTGTCGCAGTTGGTTCCCAAGTTTACTTTGATGACAGCAATCCCATACGAACTTTACAACTTTCATGGCATCCTTATAGCGATACTCATTTGGGGATCCTTTCTTTGGATTCAGTTTTCAGGTACTTAAACATTTTATGGTATTATTCTGATGTACTTGGGTCAGCAATGCTTATTATCACTGGTTTCTCAACACTTGTCTAAATTGTTTTATACTTATGTCTGATAGTTATTTATTATGGAAGGTATCAAATCACTTCTTCTTTATGGAGTTTGTTCTTGTTGACTAATTATTGACATTATATCAAGGCATGTCCATGCATCTGATAGCGCTAGATATCATCTGAAAAAGACACAAACTGTGTTTTTTTTTTTTCTTTTAACAAAGTTCTCTGCACAGGAGTTGTATATTGAATGGTTAAACCAGTATAGACTTTATGTAGCAGATTTGAGTTTGCAATGATAAATTGTATGCTTTCAGCTCCTATTTGTTATTGATGTTTCCATTTCCATATTTTCATTTCCCTGAAATTTCATACAAGAGATTAATGATTCATAGCTTATAGAGGCTTACTTACTTGATTCAGATTAAGATACCTTTTCAGTTTACGTTCTGTAAACCTTTTGCTGCTACAAAGCAATGTTTCTTGTTACTTGACCATGAGTAACATTGCAGTTGTGCACCAGTGTTGATATTGATTGAAAGTGTTGGTATTAATTGAAATTAGTGATCTTTGAATTGTCTCAAATTGGATAGATACCTCCATTTCTATTTAATCAACTCTGCTTGTGTGCTCCAAATAATATACCCATGTGGAGATTGCAATATAATCAATTTTTCCCCTGTTGGATGTTTTGAGATTTAGTAAAATGAAATTTCCCAAGTATCATTACATTGGTGTTATGACATTTCGAAACTCATTCTTTTAATTTGGTTGCAGACTTTTCAACTTGTCTTCTGATCTTGAGAAACCAGAGCAGGAATATTATTTGCAGCCACTGGAACCTGGCAGATATCGTAATGCTGCGTCAATCTCCCCAGTGGGATTTTCATTTGGAGGCGAGCACATGTGGGACAGATTTTCTGTAAGTTTTCTCTCACAAAGTATTTACTTCATTACTTGGAGTTAGGGAAGCCTGGTGGAGGTCACCTGGAATTGATAGAAGTGTAATGTAAATAAATATTCACGAAGTGCCAAAGGCAAATCAGCTAAGTGCCAATATGTTTAGATTTCAAAGGCGTGTCAAATAAGAGGCCAGAGGCATGTGCGCAGAAGTGCTAAAGGCAGGCAAGGAGAGTAGTGTGTCGAACACATGGGAGTAGGAGACTAGTATGAATAACCATCAGTGGTAATTTCTTCACAAAAAATCTTTTACCAACACACCCTCTCCTTAACCTCACTAACCAGTGTACTAAATGTCTCAACCACCTTCGTAAAAGAGGTTTATGTTTTTATTGATTCTTACAGAAATGTGGGATCTCTGGGCACTTCCACTTTGTTGGGTCTTTTTGCTTTGAAATATATACATCTCAAAGTTTATGTACAAGGCTTCCTCTATAGCATTACATTGTTGTAGTCATAATGATCTATATATTTTTATGATGGGTAGAATCTGGCAATGATAGTTAAGTAGCATTACTCACGCTAATCTATGATCTTAATGTTGATCTGTAGGTATTTTTTTCATTTGGTGATGGTTCAATCTACATCCTTTGCCCAGTTGTTCCTTTTGGAAGGTACACTCTTAACACTTTTCTGGTTATGATTCATCATCTGTAATAAACTGATCCTCAATACTTCCAGTTGTATGCGATGTGGGGATAGCTTCTTTCTGCCCTGTGAAAATGTTTAAGGTCCTAAGGGCACCATATAGATGGCTAGCTAATGTTATACGGGCATTCAAACTACATAGGAGCAGGACTTAGTCCATAGTTTCTCATTTGGTTTTGAACTATTGAACATGATATTGATTTGGTGATTTTGGTTGTGGACTCTACTGTTATGTAGTTCTGTAGTTCTGATTCATTGATGCATCTATTGATGGTGTCTTGTGATTTCTTCTGGTTTGAGTACACTGACACTAGGTTCATTTTATTCACTGATAGTGTCTACAAGTCGGACTCCATTTGGCAGATATATAATGATGCACACACATTTGGGCTGAAATCCTCCAACTCAACAGCGGTTAGTAATTCTAGACTCGCTATTGCTTGGTTAGAGGCAACATTTCCAGAACTTGCCCATCAACAAGCAGAAGACAATTTACTAGTTCTCAGAGCTCATCCAGATGTGATGTTTGATTCTTCCCTCTCTCTTCAGGTATTTTTCTTTTTGCAGTTATTGAATAAAACAATTATGTATATATTTTATTTCTTTCCAACTAGGTGCACCCTACTAGCCCCTTAAGTCTGCAAAAGAGAAGCAGGTTGCCTTAGCAGAAAAAACTGCAGAATGTCGCCTATTGGTAAGATCTAAAACAGAGTTGGCAGAATGCCAGAACCAGATGAATACCCAAAGAGGACAGAAAAAATTAAACATATTAACTCGAAAGAAGGATACAATTCCATAATCTCCCCAACCACTGCCGCCAATCAAACCGCTAGGACTTCACAACCTCTTCCAGCAGCACTGTCACCACAACACCATTTCAACTCAACCATTCCATGACCACAACATTTCCACCACCACCATGGTACCACCTTCTCCATTATCATTTCAATCGCTCCCATAACCATCATGACCTCCACCCTGTCAATATTTTGTCATTTGTATTTTCAACAACACAACCAAATCACAAGATAAGTTAATAGAGAAAAAAATAAAAAAATAAAGGGTTAATCAAATTTATTATTTTTTTTCCAAATTTGCTCCATAAGTATTTTGCAGGTTCCATTAATCTCAAATAAAATGTGCAGGGGCCACTTCATAAAGTGCGTCACGATGAGGAGGATGAAGATTTTCCAGGTGCAAAGTTTGAAGGTCGGGCAGTGGGTCTTCTGTACAACTCCATCAGCAAGGACTCAGTCTTGGTGACTGCATGGAGCAGTGGGCAATTGCAGATAGATGCCCTAGCTGATGAAATACAACCAGTGTGGAATGTTGGTAGCCCATCTCGTCTATCTTTTGATTCTCATGATCAAGTTAACGGACTTGCGATGATCTGTGAATCAAAACCAGATGAGTCCTCTGTTGTGAAGTTTGATGAACCACTAGATCATACTGTTTGGTTGGGACATCCTCCTCCTCTGCTGGCTTTGGCTATTGTGGATTTAGCTTTGCCTAAAAGCGTGGATGGCGAGCATCTTCTTTCAATGTTTGCTGATCCTCTTATTCCAGAGAGGATATACTGTGTGCATGGTGGTGGAATAGACTCGATAGTTTTGCATTATCTACCATTTACAAGTCAGACAAATGGAAAGGATGAAACCATGAGAACCCCCTCGGTTGATCCTGTTTTGAGTACATGCCATGGCAAAACCTTGTCTCAGTCACCTCTTTGTGGCTTTGTTGCACTAGCAGATTCATTTGGATACTCATGGATTGTGGGAGTCACCTCCTCTAGAGAATGTCTAGTGTTGGAGACGAAGGGTTGGGACGCATTGATGCCACTTCAACTCGATGAAGCGAAGAAACTCCTTACCTCAGAAGAGTTGCCGGAGATGGATACTCCAAATATTATAAGCAAGGAGCTCCTTAGTGGTCCGAAAGTTGTTCTTGCTCCTCAGACATCACCAAATCTACGTTCTGTTACTGCTGATTCAATTGAGGGACGATCAACTCTTCATCAATATTTCAAGCTCTTCCATGAAAATTATGTGGAATATGCACATAAGGTAACAAGGCAGGATCAATTTCATCTACTCATATTATTAATTACTCTAAAAATATATATATATATATTATTAATTACTCTGGCTTATTGAATTATTGTTATTTTTCATTCACATACCCATTTAATGCATGTACGCTTTTATAAATAAAATGTTAGTCAACAATGATGGTATCTAGTGTAAACTTTTTATGCCATCTCTTCACTGCCTGCAAAAGTTCTTACGTCAAGAAATAAGCTGCAACCATAGTACATTTTGTAAACCAAATTATTTTATGATGACCATTATAGGAGTTGACTCTCAGTGATGAGTCTGCTACAGAAAGGTTGTGCTGATCTTGTTGTATGGTTTTCTTCACGTTAAAGGTCTGGTTTGAGCTCAAGCATCACGAGGCGCACTTGAAGAGAATCATAGATGAACAACATACTCGTTTACGCGAGGCACAGCAGAAGCTTCTGAATGTTGAGGAGAAACAGCTGAGCCTAGATGATCGGATAAATCGTGCAACTCAGGTGCACAAGCTTCTGGAAGATCGTTTACAAACCCTAAGAAACTTGCCTGGGGTTCACAAGAGACCATTGTCTAAAGCAGAACGGGAGTTCAAGACTGAGCTTGGTACTTAAAATACTCCTTTTAATTCTTAACATATTATATCAGCTTGGGTAGATCCTGTTTCAGTTATATCTCATTCTAATATTCCTATATGGTGATTTGCAGACAAATTTACAGGAATAGAGTTGGATGCTCGACGGTCATCAATTGAGATGCTACATACAAGATCAAGAAAGCAATTGAAATCCCCACAAGGTAATACATTAAAGAGACAAATAACAGGAAGGAGGAAGAATCAGATCCCGGATTCTCAGATTTCCAATCTGAGATCGGCCATCTCAAAACTTTCACTGGTCAATAATGAGAACTCCCAAAAGGTTAAGCTTGTTGAATCTGTCCTGAAGAGCAAAGAAAGTACGACTTGAATTGACACAGATTTTTTTATCCTCCTTGTGAAAAAGTGTAAAATGGAGCTCGAATAGGGGCACAGCAAGTCTTCGTCGGTTTTCCGTTGATCTTAATTGTTTTTATGGAGTGCTGGATTGGAACCATTTTTATGCAGTGCTGGATTGGAACCAATATAGCCTTGTATCTAATTATCGGTCTCAGGTCTCTTGTATGTCCAACGAATGCCACAGGTCTAGGAGGTGATGGATATTCATATTAAAATTATGAATTTGTTATGGATTCTGGGGTTGCATTTTCTATCTGTGCACTGGGCTGTTGGCGAAGTTTGGATTGTGTTTTTGTGAAATTTTGTTGAATTTTTCGTATTTTTGAAATTACGAAAAGCAAAAGGGCGAAGAAAAAGGTACATTTTTTCAAGAGTTTTTTTTGTAAATTTCGTAAAAATTGAAAAATCAGCTACCAAAATTACATTTATTTTCGGTGTTATTTCAAAAAATTTCAGGGTTATTTTGTAAATTCAACGGGTTTTTTCTAATTATTTTTTGATTTTTGAAGCCACTCCTTGACTCTCTGATTGTCTAATTATATATTGATTTCATGTTTGTTTCATTTTTTGGTATTTAGGATTCATGTAATGTGTTTAATTGATTTATTTAATTGCATTTATTTTTTTCACATATTTCATATACTTCGGAATTCATTATATATATTTAATGTATTTTCAATTTTTTATGTTTTCTTTAAACCAAAATATTTCTTAAAATTGGGAAACTGAAATTAATTCGAAAATTGAAATCACAATCCTTGGTGAAAAGAACATTGTCTTCAATGAAAAAGAAAACTTGAATCTTGATTGAGAAAATTTTATTATATTTTGATTGTGATATAATTAGGATATTTATTATATTAGCAATATTAGTATTTTAGGCATATTAAGAACTCTAGTATTGTTAGAACATTGTTTTCTATTTGGTTTATAGTTTGTTTTAAAAGTTAGGTTAGTTATAAAAACTAGCGTATGTGATTATTGTAATTTGGTTTTTGATGGAATAAAATTATTTTGTTTGTTAGTTTATATTGTCTATTTCGTTACTTTCATTTATTGCAATTTTGTTTATTGACTAATCCGAATCTATCAATTGTTGGTATAAGAGCCGAACGATTCTTATTGCTTGGTTTGATTTTGAAAAAAAAAAAAATTAAGAAAGAAAAGTTTGAATATTAAATCATGATAGAGGAAGAGTTTTTTTTTAAGGAGATGCACCCGTTCTTCGCCGAATTAAGGGCAGGGGAGCAATGAAGCCAAAATTTCCAAAATTTCGGGCACATATAGATCGAATCTTCGACAAGGACAAGACCCAAGCAGCACCACTGTCATCGGCATCGTCGCAAGAACCCATACCCAGCACCATCGATGGCGGTGACGCAAGGCCACAACCTGCCTCTCTTCTTTCTCCCACCAGTGACAAATTTGTTACAGTCGAACACCAACAATCTGTCAAGTCGATTGTCCTTCCCTCAAGGTCAATTGACATATTGTTCCCACTCTCGCCCACATGAGATCCTCCTCGTCGTTCTCTGCATTTGATTGTCTCGCAACTGGACTCTACTTCCTTTTCAAAGTACTTGCTTCCATTCAAAGCAGCCATGGTGATCGGAAAAGCCTTTTTTTTATATTTCTTTTTCTCCTTTCGCTCCTCTGTGTTTTAAGAGAGGTTTGTTACAGAGAGATGAGAGTTATAGGTAGAGCTCAGTCGCTCGAAGCAGTTATGGAGAAAATGAAACGCTCGTATGCTTCTTTAATAAGAAACCAAGTGAAATTTGGAGACACTTACTTGAGGATTCTAGAATATGATGTAAATGAGGTTGTTGAAGACACAAAATTGAGTCCCAACTCGTTAAAATTGTCATGTGTACAAATTTAGTCCCCAACGAGCCTCCTGATGGAGTGGTGAAGGGAGGGCCTCAATTGGTAAAAAAAAAAAAAAAAAAAAAAAAAACCCACAACCCCTTGGGATTATCATAGGCTTGGAAGAAGAAATTGATTTCCATAATAACAAAAAAAAAAAGGTTCAATCTTTGTTTTTCTCCAATCAAACAAACCTGCCTACTCGGCTTCTTGTCTTGAAAGTGATTTGTGTCCCAACTCATTAAAATTGTCACGTGTACAAATTTAGGCCCCAACGAGGCTCTTAAGAAGGTTGTTGGAGACACTGTTGAGATTTCCAATTATAAAAACATTATATATATATATATATATAGCAAATAACACTTGACCCCTGAAAATCCTAAATTAAAGTAAAGGGTTTTTGAGCTCAAGCTCAATGTTTTGAGGAATATTGATTAGTTTCTAGGTTCTTAAAATTCATTGGTCATAATAATGTCCTATTTATATGCAATCAATTTTTTGTTAAAAGCTTTTGTGGAAGTTACACTTGAAAATTAGAAAATAAAATATTTTAAGGAGATAATTTGTAGTTTGGAAAAGTGGTAATGCACCAAATGGCAGGGACGGATCTAGGTGGGGCCGTGGGGGCACTTGCCCCTACTGAATTTTGAATTTTTTTTAGTTTTGTTTATGTAGGGGCACGTCGACCTCTGTGACTCCCACGACGCATCCCTGCCACCCCTTCTTCTCTCCCTTTATTATTTATGACATTGACGATTCCGCCTCGCTCCTTTCCTTTTTTCTGCCCCGTCTCCTCCTTTCCTCATTTTTTGCTTGATTTATTTTCCTTTCCCACCATTGCCACCAGCCACCATCAACCTCAACCTCAACCTCTCTTGTCTGCTTTGAGGAAGAATGATTTTTTAAAGTATTTTCTCAAGATGAATTCGCATCTCGAGGTCTAATTTTGTATTTTATTCATAAAAATTTTCTTGGAGATACCCTTTTGACAGTCAATACAGGTGGACTACTAGTCTTAGGGGAGACTGTAATAGTGATTAATGATGGGTAACCTCTAATCAATTATATTTTTTATAAAGGTAAATCACAAATACCCAATTAGATAGATCAAATTTCTTTCTCAATAGATTAGATGAAATTTTGTTTAGCAATTGGTATTTTGTATAGTTATTTATGTATTGTTTCAAATATAAAAATTTATGTTACAAGTAATTAATTATTATATTATCTTTAATTAACTATGATCCATCACTCTGCCACCCTTCAACAAAATTCTTAGCTCCGTTACTGCTAAATGGCCGTGTTCACTTGCGTCATTTAGACAAATAACAAAAAAATTAACCCATGCAAGAGCAAAACAAATGCAGATGTAGTCGCTTGTACTAATTAGAAAACCCGTAGTAACTAGTTTGGATGGTTGATCACCATGCCATGTCTCATGTTTTCGAGTGATTTTATAACAACTTGTGATTCAAGAATTGAAACCATATCTTTTCACCTTGTCGAAGAATTGAAGCCAAGTTTTTGACATTTTACACTTCTACCTCTTCTATCGATAATGTTTGTAGTTGTATTTTAAAGAGAATGGGCAAAAGTGTAAAAAACATAAAGTCTGGCCAAAAAATGATTTTAAAGCCTGACTGCCTAGACAAACTCTGAATGAAGTAAAACGAAATAACAATCCATTCTTAGACCATGAAAGAAATCACAAGCAATGTAATGTTAGGCAAGAGAACGAATAATATATACACCTTCCGTTGCAAAATTGGACTTGTCAAGATTGGAAGTAAAACATAAAAAACATTAGAACTATACAAAAAAGTACACAACATAAATCACTTTTTGTTGAGATAAGATATGTACAAACTAGTGGTGGACTGAGCAGTTACCCGAGCCGTGTAGCCCAAACCGATGACCGGACCGAGCTTTTAAAGCTCAAAATTTTACAGCCCGAGCCCGGCCTGGGTACCCCAGTTAACCGGGCTTTTGGTTAACCGAAATTTCGGGCCGGTCTCGATCAAGCCCGAAATTTTCAGCCCAAACTCATTCCTTACAGTGAATAGGGTACATATGCTAATAACGATTATACCCCAAGAACACCGAATTTAAGAATTGATCGCTATAGAGGACAAGGGGGTGGGGATGATAGATTTTGTAAAGCCTAGCTGGTACTTCCCCCTTTGGATGATCTCTTGTCATCCCTTGAATTTGAACCCCATTCAATGGCTGCATCAACATCTCTTTGGCGTTCTTCCGAACTGTTTTCATTGCGTTGCTTGTCTTTATCATCACCTGACAAGGCTCCTGAATTGAGAATAGCAGGAGGTGGTGGTGCATTAGAATCCTCTTCCGCAGCGACAGAAAGGAAACTGAGTGCAGTCACAACATCATGACGTACTTCAGCTTCCTCTTGGAGACACATAGCAGCAACAACTACTGCCTGGTTCAGACCTCTTAATTTTTGGGAGGATAAGATTGGGCTTAAGTTTTGGGAGGATGAGATTGGACTGGTTTTGGACTATGTCGTTGAAAGTATTTTGTCCTGCCTGAGCTATGGTTAAACAGCAGCATTTTGAGGATGGGAGACTAAAAGATATTATATAGCACAACCTAAGAGTTGTAATACAGTGAAGAAATAAACAACACATAAACCAAAAAGACGCTACACAGATGCAAAATCTATTCATTTGCTGGATTACAAACTGATATTTCTTTCCCCTGTTTTCTCCAATGGTACATGATTTGATTCCCAACTAACAATAGTACATAAACAAAAAGGTTGCACCAAAGATCCTCACTCTAACCTGCGCTAATAATTATGAACTACCTTGCTAACAAAACAACAAAAAGGCTCTCATTGTATTCCAATATATAAATAATGGTACGTTACAGAATTCAGATAACAAGGAGGGCAAATATTTCAAAAAACATGCACTGATGCAAAACCAAAACTGTACATGGATGGGACATGGCAAACCATTAACTTAAAAGCAAGGAAATTCTCCTGCATTAGGATCATTTTGAATATGGTTTTGAATTCTTTGTCGATTTAGATTTGACATTGATACTTAATTTGGCCACATGTTTCATAGATTTGGATTTCTTACCCTTGGAGCTGAACGTGTCATCATCAGACTCGTCATCACTTTCACCACCAAACTTCTTATTGTGTTTCTTTTCAGATTTTCCGCATAGAACAATCCTTCTTTCATCCTTTTCTTGAGCACACTCCGTTTCATCCTTGGTCCTCCAAATGAAAAGTGACCTGAATCGTAAAATCGTAAGACAATTACAATGCATATAATGAGCTAGGGGATATCATATAAGCGGCAAAAGGTGAAAAGGAGTGACGCCAGACACGAGCAATGCTTTTCATGAACATTAATACACAAGTATTAAAGACTGGATCCAATGTCATGTTTTAATAAAAGTCAACAGACATTGATTCCATAAACTTCCAATCCATGTCCATCTCCATCTCCCAACCACTAGCGTACTTCTTACAGAAGAAATTTTTTTATGGATAGTTAATTGCTTAAACTCACAGGCATCTACTTGTTCTACTGAGGCATGAGGCTATTTGACACAGTATCCAAGTATTCATCTTAGGTTTTTATTCAACATCACTACCATGTCGAAATCTTCAATAAGGGTTCCAACTCAGTTATAATATTATATATAACATGAGGTTTATAGCTGAAGAGATAACGAAACTTACCTTGAACTCCCAGTTGCCATAATATCGTCACGTGGATGCAACTTGTTTACAGGACTGATGGTTGTGATATTTGGTTCCATGACTTCAGCAACCAGTTGTCCTGTACTAGTATCTATGAAATCAATGGGATGCAAAGCAGCACCATTATAATTCTCACTTATGTAACGGCCAATAACTGCAAGGGACTCTGACGGGTCCTGCAAACAAACACAATTTTAGTCTTGAAGAGAATATAGAATTTAGGCTTTCTAAATCAATAAAGTAAATACCTTAGGATCCCATTCAGCTTTAAAAGGGGTTAAATGACGATTGAAATCATGACTGTGAACAATCTCTCTGCTAGGGGAATCCAAATTCCCAAAAATGGAATCCCATACTCGGATACGGTTGTCCTGCGATGTAGTAAGAATTTTACAGCCAGACTGTGGAGAAAAATATGCAGAGTTCACTACGCGTCTGTGGGGAAGATTTGCAAGAGAAGGTTCAGTTTGTAATTTGCGCATATCCCATATCCGAGCCTTTCAAAAAACATAAAAAGAAAAAATATAAGATTTAGTACACTAACAGCATTAAACAGAGAACGAAGGGTTCAAAAACCACGCATTGGTAGATAGATGTGTTAGTTGACTCTGTTCATACACTAGGAGGACATTCCTATCACAAAAACATCATTATTCAAACGAACAGCAGTTCCAGAAGCTCACAAAGTGATCATTTCCACAGCTTAGAAGGAGATCTGACTGAACGGGATTGCAGTGAAGCCCCACAATTTTTGTACCCTTTTTATGGATCAAAATAGCCTCACCAATTTTGTTATGCGATCGCATATCCACCCTATAAATAGAATAACAAGGTAAGTTAAATTCAATTAAGTGGAGTGTTATCCTATGTCAGGTTCAAGCTGAAATTACATAAAAGGTACTAGCAGGAAGACACAGGACAGAACTCATTATGATGTACAGGGGACATATAGCACACACTAAATACAATGCAAAGGGACAGATAATTCTAGATACATTAGAAGAGGCATCAGCAGTATAGAAGCACGTAAAGCAATACCAGTATATGATAACAAAAGCAAGTGTCGTTCCATAATAATGGAAGAATAAATACTCACAAATAGAGGTATCCAAAGTTATCCGCAACAAGAACAACACCTTTATCTTGATTGAGGTCCATGCCATACAACATTCTCCAACTGCTTGGACCCTAAGAAAAGATCGCCCAGAAATCAGACTTGCAACAAATAAACATTTTAAGTCCAAGATGACTATGATCATGTTTTGTCTTCAACAGTTATTGCAGTACTTTGCATGCCAAGTCCCAATAACAACATATCCAAACAGGGACTAGCACACCTAAGACTTCCCAAGTTTCCCACCTTACTAGCTTCCCTTTCTAAGTTCAGTATAGTTTGATGATTCCCCATTCTCCACGGACATCTTCGGCAATGCCCCACAAAAAGTTTATATCCTCTTTTCATGTTCACAAAAGTGAAGCCGTTAAAAGTAATTTAACAAGAGGAAATTTCTCTTTTGTGATACCATCTCCATGTGTGCTATCCTATCCTCCGTTAGAAAGAACATAGAAAAGTGACCTCAAATAGTTGCTAATTCATAGGTCCAGGGGTTGGATAGGAATTGGAGGGATGGGGGTAACAAAGATTGTGCAAGATAAATGCTCTCAACGTCCAATTTCCAATCAGAGGACAGTCAAATGGACTCCATGTACAGTACCATCTGTTATACAAATTACAAACAAGTCTCTTCTGGTCCAGGCAACAAAATTCAAACCCCAACCAACCGAACCATGACGTCTAAGATATTTACAGATGTCTTCCATCTAATATGAGTGGGAGACATTTTACCTTCAGTTGGTGTTATATGTTCAATTAAGGTCAATCATGGAGACTCTAGCTTATATCTAATAAGTTAGAGCAAGTTAAGAACTCACATTTCATAAATGATTTGCCCCCAAACTTGACTGTGATTAGATAACCTCATGACCTCGCTGGGTTCTCCAAGTAGTCAAGCTAAACCCATTCATGCTCAAGTAATAAAAACTCTATTCAGACTTGAAAAATCAATAAGTACTAAGTACTAACGAGTAATGAAACAAGGTAAACCTGACAAAACGCAATAAGAAAAAGTACCAGAAACAATCTCACTAGCTTCTCTAAACCCTTGAAACCTAGAGCTCAGGAATACTAATTTACTACACAATATCCTTTATGATTTTAGAAACTGGATCAAGTCGATCCATGCTTAAGTAACAAGGAACCTATTGATACTTGAAAAAATCTAAAAGCACTAACCAAACAAAAGATACATTTGACATAACACAATAAGCATAGCTTGTGTAATCGAGCATATCCAGCAACATGTCAAATATGAAACTCCAACTGGTCCAAATTTATTCTTAAATGCATTTACAAATTCACTCTTAAATGCATTGAGAATAAAGGGTGTGATAACATTTCATACTGAGTATATATACCTGCCACCCATCAGGGTTGAGATCCATCAAAGGAAATGAAATTCCAGACTCCAAGTCAGTGCAACTTATGGTCCCATCAGAAGATGCTGCATACAAAGTTCCATCATTAGATGGGCTAAACCTGCATACCACAGAGGAAGCAAATATGATTCTTACAAGTGGTTTTTCAATAAATACCAACATAAAGAGAGAAAACTAGATAAAATTAATCAAGTATATGCTAAGAAAAGTGGTAGGTGTACCTCATGTTATTAAGGATACAAGAATGTATATTTCCATAAACAGTCTTTTCATGTACTTTAACGTAATCCCAAACTCCAAGTTGCCCTTTCTTTTGCAAAAAAAAAGTAAAGATGAATTGCATCAATCATTGAGAAACAATTATACCGTTTTCTGAATTTTACACCAGCCATCAAGCTCAACTGCAGTTTACCTTATCGCCTGATAACAGAATGTTGTTATTGGTAGGATGGAACTCTAAACAAGTCACACGTCTACTGTGATATCGAATTACTGCACAATCCACTTGATCTGGGATAGAAAACGTTGGCTTGATCTACTCCAAAAAAAAATCATATACATCAGGCTATGATAACCCTAGCTACAAAAGCGTTACGACAATTAACAAAGAGGGGTAGAAAAGAGCATCTAATATTTCAGTAGACAATAAGACCAAAGAACCTGATATTTTCAATAAGCAAACCCTATAACCAAAACAAACAAATAAATAAAATAAAACAACTCAAAAGTGGAATTTCAGTTTAGCAAAGCTCGAACTAGCAGTTTTAGGCTCATTTGGACAACATAGTCATTGACATACTACTACTGTACTACACGAGTGAAAAATTAAAGTTTGAAGAGGGCGGTTGTACAGCTTAGAAAGAATGGAATTATAAGAAAGTTTCAGCAATAAAGAATTGATCGCATCCTTAATCAATCAAGCAATCAGTTCACCAAACATCGTAATCTATTAACATTTAGTTTTTTGGAAGCATGGGTAACCAAACATAGTAATCTAATAACAATCTTACCTTTGGATCACAGCCTACAATGCCCTAGATTCGTTAACCATTGATATACATAAATAACCATAACATTAAGACCAACTAAAAGAAAATGGAAATTAGACTTCGAAGTAACATACCCGAGGCACATTGATTCTAACTTGCCGTTCAAACACAAAGTCTAACGGACTCCTCGTGTTCCTCCGTGGTGCTGGGATAACACCATGTTCCATTGATGCTCGATGTGGACAAAACATTGTAGTATGACCTTCAATCCCCAAACCATTACCACAAAATGCATATCAATATTCCACATATTAACCCAATTCTCAAAGTTAACCCAAACCAAAATTAAATAATACTCAAGATTACCCGGCATTTTACAAAGAAAACAAGGTTTCATCGGACAATCGATGTACGTTGCGCCTTGAAATCCCGCTTGGTGACCTGTTCCTTTGCAAACCTAAACCCAAATACACGAAAATCTTTCACTGAAACCGAGCAAAACCCTAAACCCTAGAAATCAAAATTCAAATCTTTAACAAGAACAATTATACCTTACAGACTTTCTTGAGACTTATAGTTATGGGAGCCTTCCCTTTCTTCTTCGCTTCGGCTTCCTCAATCGCCACAACAACAACTTCTTCTTCCATTTTCCCGCCATTTTGGTCCTCTCCAACCTCCACGTCATCACCTTCTTCTTCGTCTTCGTCTTCGGAAGATGAACTTTCTTCCGAGTCTGTGTCCCTCTCTATGACGACTTTAGGGAAAGGGTTTCTTCTGGTTCGTGGGGGCATTTTGGGAATAAATGAAAAAGGGATGAAGTGAAGAAGAAGAGATGAAGAGAGAGAACTGAATTGAAAAATGGAGCGGGAGGGAATGGTAACCGTAACCGACTAGTTTGGAAGAACTTTAGTGCGAAGTTTACTTGAATGCCCTCGTGAGAGAAGGTAACTTTTGTGTGTAGGGTGTTTTTGAGGAGTACGATGGAGGGTGTTTTAGGTAATTGAACAGAAGAGAGAGGAAGGGAGATGACGTGGCTTTCTACAAACCGCCACTTCAGGAGTCCAAAGTCATTTTCTGCGTTGTTTACTTCCCATCACCACGCAAAGATTTGGCGTTGGATGAGAGCAGAGATCAACTAGTTGATGACAAACTAGAGTTTGTCTACACTATCGGCCTTAAAGTCATTTTTTTTATCAGTTTTTTACTATTTTACATTTTTATTCTTTTTTTTTTTAAATAACCACAAACATTATTTATATGGACGGGGTAGAAGTGTAAATCTTTCAAAATTGAACTAAAAAGTGACTATAAAGCCTGACTGCCTAGAATTGGACAATAAACTAATCATTTTCATTCTATTCGAATGATTGTTTAGTAAAAAATAGTGATTGTTTAGTATAAAAGTGTTGAACTATTAAAAACTATTCTAAAAAGATAAAAATTAATAAAAAAAAAAAACAAGAACATCAAATGATCACACGGTAGCATGGAAGAAAAAATGTTTATCATAGACATATTCTTTTTGCAATCGTTTTAGTTGTTTAAGCAATTCATTGGATATCTTTTGTTGTTTAGAATGGATTTCAAATTTTATCTACATGTATCAGTAAAATAAATGAAAATAACTTCTTTTTCTTTTTTTGCAAAACAATCGAAGGTTGAGGGATGTTACCCATTTTATTGAAAACCAGAAAACTAATGGGCTCAGACCCAAGCTAAAAGAAGACTGCTATCAAAAAATGCATCATTGAGCGACTCATATATCCCAACTAGGTTGACACCCATGAAGCCCTCTAATCATGTGCAAGCAACTAGTTCTCTGTATACGCTACATAGCAAACATCTTTAACAAGTAAGTTATGTTGCTTCTTATAACGAAGGCAACGACTATTCGACACAACAAATTACTCTCAGTCACACCATCCATTTAATTTTTCTTTTCCACACCATGCACTTTCTCTCACACACCACTGTTCTCTTCCACACAACCCATAAAAAAGAAAAACTTAAATTTTTCTCCCCTCCCAAATTCAAAATGATGGAAAGCTACATCTCCCCTCCCAACTTCTTCTCTTCTCACCAACACCCTTATTCTTCTAACATCTTTTTCTTATTTTCTGCATCTTCTCCTTATTTGATCTTATTTTCTCATTTATCTTCTTCTTTTATGAGTTTTATCTGCATCTTTTTCTCTTCTCTCCCCATCCAAGGGCATCACTGAAGCACCTCTCGCATATCCTCTCCATGATCTCAAATCGAAAATGAAGACGAAATCGAATAAGCATAATATCTGGAGCCTTTACAGGATCTCGATCTCGACCTCGATGGATTCAACGATTAAGAGTTTTTCACTCGTAGGTACCTTTGCAAAGGGCAAAAAAAATTGTGAAGGGAAAGAGAATAAGGAAATGGGGAAGGGCGGTGACCTATGTGAGAAGAAAAAAAAAAGTGGTAGAAGAAGAGAGGGGAACTAAGAGAGAGAATGAAAGAAGAAGAGATAGTTAAAAAACTGGGAGAGAGTAATGAGAAGAAAAAGATGAAAAAATGGCGACGATGGTTGTGGCTCTGTCTCCTCAATCTCTCGTCGTCACCAATCGTCTCTCACCGTTATTGCAATCGATCACCCTCTTCCTTGCCACCCCCTTACATGTGTTGCTACGTGTACCCAACCCAACTGTTTGACTCAATGCCCCAACTTTATTTTTTAGATTTAGCTTTTTAAAATTGCTGAGTGTACCCAACCACATTTTATTAACCATAAAACAACTATAATTAATTACCAAAAGAAGAAGAATACTAATGTTGTTGATTAATGACTTTGTAGAAAGTAGGGGTGGGCACGGGACGGGATGAGACGAGATATACCCATCCCGTTCATACGGGATCGGGATGGAAAAAACCTCATCCCATCCCAAACGGGTTCGGGACGGGACGTGATCAGCGTGCTGCCTGTGACTGCTGCGAAGATTATCATCATATAAGAGCATGAAAAATAACTTTCTTATAATTAGATATAGATGTGGCATGCAAATATAAGGGTAGCCACTAAATCCCCTAACAATGTAGTCGAGTGGGCTGACTTTTAGAAAATGACATGATAAATGGGACCCACTAAGAGTATTGTGTCGCTGTGATGGTCTCCCAACTGATTTTACAATTTCATTACTATGGGAAACAAAATTCACGGTTCATTGACAAAATGACATTTCATCTTTTGTTAGGGAAGAAATATAGACCTATTGGTGATGCTCTAACATATTCATAATGGTTTACCATCAATACATATATCGTAATTAAAAACAATTATTTTTACAGTCCGGGGCATCTCAAATTCTTGGCTCCGCCCCTGAATGTTCCCTTCTGAATATGTATTACTCAGTTAATTGTTATTTTTCATTTTCACATGGGTATTATCAATATTTGGAAGTTAAATAATTGGAGTCACTTTTATTGGGAATCCAAGCAACAGTCTGCTATCTTTATCTTGCTTAATGAATATTTATTTCTTGAAGTAACATTTTTGTTACCACTGCAAACATCATGAGTTTTTGTCAGTCATCTGTAAGTTTATATGAATAAAAATAAATAAATAAATAAAATATTAATAATAAATATTAAAAAATTAGCTCGGGACGGGATTGGCGGGATTGAAAATCTTCATCCCATCCCATCCCATTCTAGATCGGGACGGGTCGAGATGAAATTATTCAATCCCATTAAGACCCAGAAAAATCGGGACGAAAAAGGGATCGGGATCGCGGGATGGGATGCCCAGCCCTAGTAGAAAGGATTCCAATAATGAATTTTTGGATATAAATTTTTTTTGGTTTTAAATACATTTGCTTTTTCGATTTTATTATAATAGTTGCAATAATTTGTTTACAATATGGTTTTAGAATTTTTTTTAAGACGAATTTCTTATTTCTATTATACAACTTTACTATTTATTGTAGAATTTGTGACAATGGTTAGGGTATCTTTGACATTTGTACGCAAATTTGAAAATTAAGAATTTCTAATTAAAGTTTAGTTTAATCGATAACATTTACTTTTATTCTTTAGTCGAATAAATGAATGCTTATAAACAATAAAATTTAACCACACGTAGAAACTCCTTTTTTTTTGTTAATTAAAAAAATATTTAATCCTCTCTCCACATTTTTTTAACCCTCTCGACCCCATGTCGTTGGCTGGATTTGAATATGTGACGTGTGATTCCATCTGTCAAATCTACCAACTCAGCTAGTACACCTTTGATCACCCTTTTTATAATGTTATTGTTGTTCTTGTTATTGAAAAGTGAGTGTGAGAGAAGAAGAGGAAGTCGCCTGGCGGTGCGGGCCTAGCTCTCAAGAAAAATTGAAAGAGGAAATACAGAGCAATTTAAACCATGGGGACCATCAAGGGAGGCAGCTCAATCAGCCACCTTTATTAGCTTTTCTATTTAACTGCAACTATCTTCAATTTGTCCCTAATCATATCATTCTCGTGATGTATTGAGTGCTCCAACAAGGCTATGCCTCCTTGTTCATGATCTTCACAGCCTGTTCGTTATCCATGACCACTTGCAACTTCACTCCTAAATTCACCAGCTCTAGTAGACCAATCAGCATAACTTGAAATCTCTATGTTTAACAGTCTAAAACAACAGTGCTATTGAAAGCTCAAATTAGTTGACTGTGCATTTTCATCTCTAATAGCTCCACCAACTGACCATTTCTCATTTATTATCGACCCATCAGAGCTCAAAATCAAGACATCACTAGGAAGATTGACCCATTTGCAGAGTTTGATAACAAGGTTAACAAATTTAGGATGCACATTCCAGACCAAACACCAATCTTTTGTTAGCAACTGAGCTTCTAGTAGACTTGACTTTCATTTGGATGATCTCCTTGGTCTCCTTGATGCACTTGAAGACAATTTGATCCCAATTATTAGCTTGGGCTTTGAATGTCATGCCTTCTCAGCCATCAATTAGTCACCCGATGACTACAGGGGGTATAAGTCAACCTTAATACTGGAAAAAGTCTCAAGGAAAATTCTAAATGGCAATGAAATGGGCGAGGGGGTGAGTGTGACCGTTCTTCCCCCTCGAGATGCACAGCCTCATAAATCTCGAGGGGAATGAGTGGTAATACCCATTTCCTCGCCCTTTTCCTCGATGATTAGAAGGGCTCAAGTCTCAATACAACTCCAAGCAAGCCAATATTTAAATTATTGTTCACTCCTTAAGTCAGGCTTCCAAGTCCAAATCATGCTAGCTCATGTGGCATAGATCTTGAAGCTTGGTCTAAGACAATAAAACCCGAACGCAGGTCTCTGAGTTGTCACAAACTTGTGAGATGACTTAAATGCCCTCGTGAGATGAGGAAGGCAATTTGTGGTTTTAAGGAATACAAAAGAGGGTGCTTTAGGTATTTGAAGAGGAGAGATAGGAAAGGAGATGATGTGGCTTTTTTCTACATACCACCACCTCAAGAGTCCAAGGTTATTTACTGCATTGTTGTTCACTTCGTATCACCACACAAAGATTAGACGTTGGATTAAGTGCACAGATCAACTCGTTAATGGATAAAGTCATCAATAAGGAATGGCAATGGGGTTCATGAACTTTATATAATATTTGTCCCTAAAAGTGTCATTTTTTATACATCTAATTTCATTTTGTTATAATGATTTTTAGTAATATAACAAATAAGCATTAGACTATTTCCCACATTACAAAACCATATCACTTACTTCATTGTGAAAAAAAAATAGATATTTTCTAAATGAGATATTAGAGAAGACTAAATAATAATACAATAATTTTCGTAAATTTTCTTAGCGAAACAAAAAATTAGGTAAATAAGATAAATCAAATGTACGATATTGATAATAAATGAAACAACACTATCACAATTATAAATGAACTGATAAAAATTCAAATAAAACAAGAAAAAAAAAAGTTTATACCACAGTTGTCGTGGTTAATGTTCTTGGTTTCTTTAGCGACCTTTGGCATGTTTTTTTCCTAAACCCTACAAAGCAAGTTTACTGAACCTAAAAGAAAAATTGTATGTATTACATTTCAACCATTTTTGTACAAAGTCTCTGGACTTTCTATATTAAGTATTCACCTAATCAATCTAAACAATGAATGATTAAGGCCTATGGTGATATATTAATCCAAATTAGTGCTGATCACATCATGTTATTCTCCCCCATTTGGAGAACCACTTGCTATTGACCATCGTTCATTTCACTATCAAATAAATTAATGCCCTCACGAAGAAGGAAAGCCAGGGAAGACAAACAAACAAACAATCAATCAAGTAATCTTCCTTCACCAACCTTTCAAAAAATAAATGCACCACAATGCCTTCAGAGCCAAAGTTTAATTCAATAAACAAATAGCTGTCGACAACATTTATTACAATTTTGCAAGATTAGATGTGATTGAATTATAGAGAAAGTTATATAATAGTAGAAATAAAAAAGTTTGGTAAAAGACAAAGAACCCGTCTAAGTGTCGAGGAAAACAGCGAGGGACTCTACAGGAGGGGAGAGAGCCGTCCATCTCATTCGGGATGCACGCTTGAATTTTCAATGCACGTATCTTGAGGATTCAAATGCGCATCCCTAAGAGATGGACGGCTCTCTCTCCCCCCCCTTGGGGTCCCTCGCTGTTTTCCTCGCCATTTCCCTCGACAATTAGAATTTTTTAAAGACAAATAGCATTTCTCATATAAATTATATTATTAGTGCTATGAATCTTATCCATACAAATAATCTATCAACTTGGCTACAATTGTAGGATGACAATTATGTGATCATTCTTAATTTCAAACAACTTATTAGTTGTTTTAAAATTATCATGTTTGAAATTTGACATATAATCAATCAATGTTTCTATATCTTACGTCATTGTATTTGAAAATGAGTGTGATAATTGTTATAATGGAAACGATAAGCATGTTGTGAGCGACGTGTAGCAATTTATAGATATTGATGGACTCATTTAAAGTTTCGTGTGTATTCATTTTATGCTAATTGATCACTTTTAATACATAGTTTGCGTAAATTGAGCTGATCAAGAATCCAAGTTGAGTATCCATGAATTTTTAAAAAAAAAAATAAAATTATTCTTAAATATTGTAAAAAAAAGGGAAAAAAAATTTATTCTTAAATTGCTGTCGACAACATTAATTACAATTTTGCAAGATAAGATGTGATTGAATTATAGAGAAAGTTATATAATAGTAGAAATAAAAGAGTTTGGTAAAAGACTAATAGCATTTCTCATATAAATTATATTATTAGTGCTATGAATTTTATCCATTCGAATAATCTATCAACTTGGCTACAATCGCAGGCCGACAATCATGTAATCACTCTTAATTTCAAACAACTTATTAGTTATCATGTTTGAAATTTGACGATAAGCAAGTTGTGAGCGACGTGTAGCAATTTATAGATATTGATGGACTCATTTAAAGCTTCATATGTATTCATTTTATTCTAATTGATCACTTTTAATACATAGTTTGCATAAATTGAGCTGATCAAGAATCCAAGTTGAGTATCCATGAATTTTTTTATTCTTAAATATTGTAAAAAAAGGAAAAAGACATATAAACGATTCTTTATAATAAGTATGAAATGGTAGTACATCAAACAAGGAATATATGTTGTAAACCTTTGAAAAAAAGGGCACCCCGACAACTATCACTTTTATTAAAGTTGGAACCAAAGAGTCCACCTTAAATAGAAATTTAGCATTACATGTTAAATTAACTTTTTTCTTTTAGACCGACCAGTTGTAATCACAGTAGGTAGCACCACGCATAGATGACTAAGCACTTCAAACAACATATTAGCAACAAAAAAAGGGTCAATTAGATAAAATTGTAATAAGTGATAGAACGGGTAAATTTTTTTTTTAGGTAAAAGTTGTTGGAAGTGAAATCCATTTGGTTAGCGGTTTTTTTGGGGAAATAAAATTTATTTTCATTGTTACGGAGATTTTCGCTATTTGGTTGTCTAGTTATTGACATGAATCAATTCTTCATAAGATTGTTTTTCCACTATTTATGAAAATCCAAATTCGAGAGAAAGGCTTTAGAATCAGATTTTTGAAAACTGTTTCAATTTTTATGTCTATTTTCGTGTAACCAAACATACCCAAAAAGTTTTCCAAAAATCAAACACACCCAAAAAGCTTTCTTATACAAATGCAATATATCACAGACAAATCATACTCACTCAATCTTTGTTTGATCGGAAAAATATCACCAACCCTAATTTCATATTATGGGGATATATACAAAATTTTGGTACCACTTACTGATAAAGCTGATTTTACATTAATGCCACTCAAGAAAAGCATAACCATCAATGCAGCAACAAATGCTACATTACTCGTGGTTGTACTATATCACACAACAAGCCATTAAAATATTAAATACCCCAACGTGAACAAATTAAATGCGTTTAAACTCCAATGCGTTGCAATCACTTGAACCGTACACGGGACTTTCAAGTGGTGGACCCCATCGAAGCTACTGGTGAAATATCTTTTTCTCTTGAGGGGTAGATTAGTAATTTAAAATATCTAAATGAGCTCTTCTAGCCGTCGAGGAAAGGGCCGAGGGGTGGGTATTACTACCACTCATCTCTCTCGATATTCATGAAAACGCGTATCTCGAGAGGACGAGGGGTCACACCCACCACTCGCCCCCTCGCCATTTAGAATTTTCCGTTCTAAACAGATAATAGTAAGTTTAGCCAGATATGTATTTTTTTTTTTTTTTTTATATCTTTTATTTATATATATATATATAAAAAAAAAAAATAGAATTGTTGCTAGAAGCGTCTGCTCAAAGCGAGGCACAAAGAGGAAAAAAGAAATATATTATTAGTATATTAAAGAGAGAAGAGTGTATGATTAGAGGGAAGCTTAAATAACAACAACACAGTAAAACCTCCCAATTGCACAGTAAGGTGAGAGAGATAAAGAAGAGTGAGTTCTCGATTTAGGGTTTTGTTTGGGATTTTAAGGGGATTTGAGTGCCAATTCGGTGCGGGGAGGTTTCGAGGGTTTCGTCGGTTGGTGTGTTATTTGTGGTTTCTGAGGTGAAGAGAAGAGAAGAGAATTGGTGAAAGAGAGATACAGGGGATTAGGGTTTGATCTGGAGAGGGATTGAGGTGTTGGATGGGATATAGGTGTAATTGTAGAGAGAGTTTCGGCCATGCGGAAATCATTCAAGGATTCTCTCAAAGCTCTCGAAGCTGATATTCAACATGCAAATACTCTGTAATTCTCTTTACAAACTCTCTTGTTCATTTCATTCACATAGTTTTACTTAACTCATATTCTTTCTAATTTTCAAAGTTCTGAACTAAATTTGCCTTTATGTTGAAAATTTTGTTAATTTGGGTTGTTTTCGGTGTCTATTGTTGTTGATCGTGTTTATCTGGCAATCTAAATTATCTGAAGAAGAGTTTTCAAATGATGATGAGTTCTCAATCTTCTTCGGTTTTTGGTTTTTTTTGTGTGTAAGTTTATATTCCGCGAATTGCCTTTGTGTGTGATTCAATGTTTTCATTGTTACTCACTGTTTTGGTACATCTAATTGGTTAGACAGATAAACATGGTAGAGTTGTTTTAATTATCAATTAATTTGCTAATGTTGTTGCACCCCCTCTGCAGTTGATCAGTATGTTGTTGCAAGTGTTCTTTGTTTTGACATTAGATTTTGTTGTATTTCTTGCACTCTAAACCTTTTTATATGTTTCTCCCTTCTCAAAAAACTAGTTGAGCACTTGAGGGTGTTTGTCTTTTAATTTAATGTTATATTTTCAATATTACATGTTCAAATAGAAGTTGTCGAGTTTGTTTTTTTATTGAAGATATTATGTTTTTGATACAGGGCATCAGTTTATCCTAGGGAATATGACAGTGCCTGTATTCAAATGAGATTGTCTTATAGCCCCGCCGCTCATTTATTTATGTTTCTAGTCCAGTGGACTGATTGTAATCTTGCTGGTGCTCTTGGGTTTCTTAGAATTCTCATTTATAAGGTACAAAATGTCCTCAGATTTTTCCAACAGTAAATTCTTTGATCTTTGGATTGTGTGTCTGGTGTGAATTTTGGTTTTGATAATCATGATGAACTATTGCATGCAGGCTTATATAGATGGCAAGACTACAATGTCCGTTCATGAAAGAAAAGCCAGTATTAAAGAATTCTATGGTGAGTCAATTGGACATCTTTAGTTGAGTTTCTTCCCCCTTTGGGTGTGCACATCTATGACTCGAGTTTTTTTATTTCTTAATGCCCAGCTGTGATATTTCCCTCTTTACTGCAACTTCAAAGAGGAATCACTGATGTGGAGGATCGAAAACAGAAAGAGATTTGTGCAACGAAGTATAAAAAGAAGGATGAGATGGATAAGGGTAAACTCTCTGAACTGGATGTAGAGAGGGAAGAGGAATGTGGTATTTGCATGGAGTTGAACAACAAGGTCGTATTGCCAAATTGCAACCATGCATTATGTATGAAATGCTATCGTGATTGGTAAGCAGCTCTTAATATTGTCTGTGCATGTACCTGCTTGTCTAATTTGCAGTTATTATACCCCTTTATTCCAGCTCTAGGAAGATATAAACAAAATTTACTTGTTCCTGTTAGGAGCAGATTTTGTTGGCTTAAATAACTATTATACATGTTCATTTGTATAATAGTATGCAATGGCAGAACCAACCAGTCACTGTGACTTCACCCGACATGTCGTGAGACAATCCACGCAGATTCTAGTAGGGCTGAACAAAAAACCGATCAAACCGACCAAACCGATCAAAACCGAACCGATTGGTTCGGTTTAAATTCGGTTCGGATCGGTTTCGGTTTTAAAAAATGCAAAACCGAAGTGGTCGGTTTGGTTTTCGGTTTCTATGTGATTTTAACCGACCAAACCGAACCGAACCGAATATTTAAATATATTATATTATTTATATATAAAAATAAAATATATTTTATATATAAATAATATAATATGTTTAAATATTCGGTTCGGTTCGGTTTTATTTCGGTTTTGGTTCGATTTTAGTCGGTTCGGTTACGGTTTGCATAAATTAGAATCGGTTCGGTTTCGGATCGGTTTTGTTAATGGTCGATTCGGTTTCGGTTTGAAAATTTTAAAATCGACCTAAGTCGGTTCGGTTCACGGTTTAGATGAAAAACCGAACCGTCGGTTCGGTTTTCAGCCCTAGATTCTAGTTGATTGATTAGTTCAGAAAGTATGGTTTATGTATACCAAGTCCTACCTGTCAGCACCCGGCAGCTAGATCTAGTAGATTTATCTGTTTATGTGACCTATGTGTCCATTCTTGTGGTGTTCATTTGTAACTAGATAGATTGAAATGCGACAGTATACTGATTTTCCATGCTTCTTTCAGGCGTGCACGGTCTCAGTCGTGCCCCTTTTGCCGGGATAGCCTCAAAAGAGTAAACTCATGTGACCTTTGGATCTTTACAAACAACAGAGAAACAATTGATATGTCCTCAATATGCAGGGAGAACTTGAAAAGGCTGTTTCTTTACATAGATAAGCTTCCTCTCATTATTCCAGATCCAGTATTTTATGCCATATGATTCTCATATCAGGTGATGCATTTCTTACAAGCCTTAAATAATTGTTGTATAGAAATTCTTGTAAGCCCTAAATAATTGTTGTATAGAAACCTGATTGTACATAAAATCACTGTCTTTGTCATAGTTAAAATTGTAAATTCTGGTTTGCCCTCTTGTATATATATTTTGAATCTCTCTATCAGATAAAAGTTACTCTGTTTTGTGTTATTGGATAGCAACATTTTCATGACAAAATCCTTAAAAAGTTTACTTTGATTGCAGTGGAAGCAATTGTCACCTTTTTCGAATGTTGAATCAGTTGGATCAACTCATTTGGCATAATAACTGATTTCAGTTGATCGTGACATGGTGTGATGTGGCAGCTGAAAGTTGTCTTCCTCCTAGGGTGGGGTATGGGTTGTGATTTCACGAGATTTTGGGAAAAACCCTTTTTTTACTTTATGAAAAGAAAAGTTGCTAAATTAAAATCTCCATTTTTCAACGATAAATTTCGATAAATTGGTTGAAAATTTCCAATCTCTTTGCTTGACAAAAACGCAGAAAACAGATATCGAGCTCGATCCGATCGATGATCTTTGGTAGCTTTGTCGATAAAATTTTCGACCAAAGCTTCATCTACTCAGCTCCAATCGATGATCTCTACTGGCTCAATCGATCGAAAAAATTTCTACCAAGTCTTCCTTCTCTCTGGTCTTCCTCTGCTCGCCTCGGCTCTGATCGACGATCTCTGCTGGGAAAGTGGAGAAGAGAAAAAGAGATGTGGACAAATAGAGGGTCGATGGGGTCAAGAGATGCATGAGCGGTGTTGGGTGTGGGTGTGTTGTGAAGTTGGTATAGGCCTAGTGTCAGACCCTCAGTAACTCAGCATAGATCAACTTGCGTGTTGATGCATACATGTGCGACATGGGCTGGATGTACGTGAAGGCATGTGTGTGCAAAGTTGCATGACGAAGATTGGAATGCTTTGTTGGATGGATCCAAGTGAAGAAAACAGTCAGATTCTAGTGGGGGTGATCAAGTACGGATGTTGGATCACTTTGTTTCATGGACAACGTTGGAGCAATGTTCATGTTTATGCTGCCTTTACTTGTATACTTTGTATGGATTGGTTTTGCCCATTAAATAGGTGTTTGCATAGAATCTTGTAAGGGTGGCTAGGTCAAGGATGATCTAGTGAGGATTCCTGATGGTCTCAATCTCCAATGCTCCCCTTTGAAAAGTGCTCAAATGCCTAGCATCTTTATTAGGGGAAATGTGCCTTCTGAGTCTCGGGCAAGATGGAAGCCGACTCAGTGCATGGCCACGGCCTGCCCATGGCATGGCCAATGCATGCTTGAGAATAAATTGTGATTGCTTAAGGATGGATGAGATGATTGATGGACTGACTAGTCGTGCATGGAACACGAGCCAAGCGTGAGGCACGTTAGCTTAGTGATGGATTGACAGACCAAGGATTATGCTTGCTTGCACATAGGGATGGCAGTGGGGCGGATTTGGCAAAGGGTCATTGGATCTTGGGGCGGATACGGATTTTCAATTTGTATCCGTTTATTAATCGGGGCGGATACAAATTTGGCCATATCCGCCCCGTGGATATTCGTTTAATCGATAAAATTACAAAAATGCCCTTTAATTATATAAAGGGATTAAACCCCATATATCTTTCACTCATCTCACAATCTCACATTATTCTCAAATCTCAATTCGACTCTCACTCTCATAGTCTTCTCACAACGAAGGCCGAAACCAACCGTGGACGAAACCAGCGAAGGCCGAAGCCAACGAAGCGTCTCCTTCTCCTTCGGGTCGTCTCCTTCTCACTGATAGTGACACTCGAAGTTCTTAGTCTGGCCGAAACCAGCGAAGACTGAATCCAGCGAAGTGAGCTCCATCCCGGCCGCTCCCTCTCCCCTCCCTTCCCCGCCTTCCGATCTCCTCCCTTCCCGGCCTTACCCTCACTGCAAGAGAGATCAAAGATCTCGGATCAGAGATCTTAGATCTGAGATCTCGGATCAGAGTTCTTAGATCTGAGATCTCGGATCTTTGATCTCAGATCTTTGATAGATCTCTGTTCTGAGATCAAAGATCATCTGATCTCAGAACAAAGATCAGAGATCTGATATCAGATCTGTGATTATTTTGATCGATTTTTTTTTTTGGTATGGTTTTTCATAATTTTTTGTTATAATTTTTGTATGGATTCTACCGATGTTAATGAATGAAGTATATTTTACTGTGGTAAGATGGATTACCTGCTTTTAGGATTAAACTGAGATTCTCACAAATGATTAAGAGAATTTTTGAACGGATATTTGTGCGCGTGGGGCAGAGTTGGTTTTTAAATAAATCTATAAACGAATTGGCGGGGCGAATTTGGGGATCTGTTATTCCTGACGGGGTGGGGATGAATTTGTTCAAATTCGCTCCGTTGTCATCCCTACTTGCACAATGCGCTCGGCGTATGCTTGGATGGCGGACGATACTTGGATGCTAGACTGCGTGGGTGGACTCACGCATGACTGATGCACGCATGGATGTGGTGCATGGTGATGGACTGATGATGGACTATTGAGCATGGATGCTTACATCATTGGGCCCGGTACGGATGCTGGACCAAGGCTTGCAGGTCTGATTTGAATGTTTGAATGCAAGAGGACTTGCATTTAGACATGTGTTGATATGTGTCTGTTAGAGTGGTTTGTTTGGTGGCAAATGCTTGGTTGACACATGGATTAGATAGTTATTGTTAAGTTTGAAAATGTAGCCACTTTATAAGACATTTGTGAGGATGAGAGATGAATGTGAGTTTGTAGGAGCAAGCTTATGTCAAACATAGATTGCTGGAGCAAGTTGTGAAGATCTTGTAATCTTGTTCAAATTGAGTTGGTGCTCATATATCAAGGCAAAAAACTAAAGGGATTTATCCCAAATATTCCGTGTGTGCTTTGTATTCCTAATTGGTTTAATTGTATGCAAAGAATTGCTAGTGTAGGGCTGATACTAACTAGGAACCTTAGTTGCCTCATAGGGTGTAATCAAATGTGAAAAATTGTTGTAGAACTTGCCCAATTACTAGTCCTGTGTCAAGTGGTATCAGAGCTGCGTTAGATTCAAAATGAAGGCAAGAAACAGAGTTTTGGGAATGTTGAAAATGACATGCAACATCCTGCGATTGATGCGGAAGGATCCCAAAATGCAATGATGCAGCAAGTCGAGATCTTGAGTAAGATGATTGCTAATCTAGGAACAAAATGGGAGACTAGGTTCGAGGATGCAATGGTGGAGATGCGGACATTGGCCACATTTTGCGGGGGCACAATCTCAAATTTCGAGACTGAAATCTTGGTGTTAAAGAGGGTTGTTGCAATGATTCCTCAAAGGCAAGGGGGTTTGCCCATAGAAAAGGTTAGAATTCTAGAACCTAAGGCCTTCAAGGGAGATAGGAGTGCCAAAGAACTGAAAATTTTCATATGGGATATGGAACAGTATTTCAAGACCCTCCACACCCCTGATGAAGAACAAGTCGGTCTTGCAAGCATGTGTCTCATAGAAGATGCAAAGTTATGGTGGCACGCACATTGTGATGGTGATGTTGCAATGGGTAGACCTCTGATGCAGACATGAGAGACTATGAGGAAAGAATTGAGGGACCAATTTCTACCCACAAATGTTGCATGGATGGCCAGGGAGTCGTTGAGGAAGTTGAGGCATACCGGATCAGTGCGGGACTATGTTAAAGAGTTCTCTTCATTCACGCTGGAGATTAGCAATATGAGTGATTATGACAAATTATTCAATTTCGTTGTTGGACTTCAACCTTGGGTGCAGACAGAGTTGCATAGGCTTGGTGTCAAGGTCTACCACAAGCATTAGTTGTTGCGGATGGCTTGCTGGATTACAGGGTGATTCAAGAGTCATCAAAGGATGGATTAGACAATAAGTTCGGAAGGAAATTCACACCATACAGGGATGATGGTGGGAAGGAAAAGGGACAGACTAGCACAAGTTTATTGACTGATGGAGAGAAAGGGAGTACCACGCAGTTCGAAACATGTTGTTTCATATGTGGTGGACCACATCGTGTGAGGGATTGTCAAAAGAAAGGAAGGCTAGCAACACTGTTGTTTGAGGAAGCGAAAGGCTTACATGCAGATGTTGTGCTACCTAGACTCACTGGGATCAAGGTGATCAACGAGTCTGAAGTTGAAGCCTCGACGAGGACGTCGAGCAAGTTTAGTTGGGGGGGGGGGGTTGTCAGACCCTCAGTAACTCGACATAGATCAACCAGCATGTTGATGCGTACATGGGCTAGATGTACTTGAAGGCATGTGTGTGCAAAGTTGTTGGACGAAGATTGGAAGGCTTTGTTGGACGGATCCAAGTGAAGAAAACAACCAAACTCTAGTGGGGGTGATCAAGTACGGATGCTGGATCACTTTGTGCCATGGACAATGTTGGAGCAATGTTCATGTTTATGTTGCCTTTATTTGTATACTTTGTATGCCCATTAAACAGGTGTTTGCATGGGTCTTGTAAGGGTGGCTAGAATGAAAATGTGTGTTGAGGTTAGTGTAGTATGGAACGCCTAGGTCAATGATAATCTAGTGAGCATTCCTGATGGTCTCAATCTCCATTGTGCCCTTTTGAAAAGTGTTCAAATGCTTAGCATCTATATTAGGGGAAAGGTATCTCTTGAGTCTCGGGTAAAATGGAAGTTGACTTAGTGTTAGGCAAGGCAGAGCCAGTGCATGGCCAAGGCATGCTTGAGAATAAGTTGGGATTGCTTGAGGATGGATGAGATGATCGATGGACTGGCTAAACGTGCATGGAACAGGAGCCAAGTGCGAGGCATGTTGGCTTAGTGATGAATTGACAGACCAAGGATTGTACTTGCTTGCACAATGCATGTTCGGCGTATGCTTTTGCACAATGCATGTTCGGCGTATGCTTGGATGGCGGACGATAATTGGATGTTGGAGTATGCATGAGTAGACTCACGCATGACTGATGCACACATGGATAGTGGTGCGTGGTGATGGACTCATGACAGCCTATTGGCCATCATAGTGCACATCATTGGGCCCATACGGATGCTGGACCAAGGCTTGCGGGTCTGATTTGAATGTTTGAATGCAAGAGGACTTGCATTTAGACATATGATATGTGTTGGTTGACATATGGATTAGATAGTTATTGCTGAGTTTGAAAGATGTAACCATTTTATAAGGCATTTGTGAGGATTGGAAATGGATGTGAGTTTGTAGGAGCAAACTTATGTCAAACATAGATTGCTGGAACAATTTGTGAAGATCTTGTAACCTTGTTCAAATTGAGTTGGTGCTCATACATCAAGGTAATAAACTAAAGGGATTTATTCCAAATATTTTGTGTGCGTTTTGTATTCCATTGGTTTAATTGTATGCAAAGAATTGCTAGTGTAGGGCTGAAACTATGTAGGAACCTTAGTTGCCTCACAGGGTGTAATCATAGGCCAAAAATTGTTGTAGAACCTACCCAATTACTACTAGCCCTGTGACACCAAGTGAGGTTGGGTGGGTGTATAAGGTTTGATGAGAGACTTGATGGGCTTGGGCTTGATGTTTGGGTTGTGACATAGGTGGAGCATACAGATCCAAAGTGCTTCTCACACTATGATCATTTATTTATATATTTTTAAATTGCTGTGAATTACTAATTCTTGCAACTAAAGAAAATAACGTGCAGTGGTTAATTGCTAAAAAAAAAGGCTTCCTGTTGTAATTGAGAGAGGATACAGGAGTTTATTGCCGAAGCGATAATTTCACTTGTTTTGAGTTCTCTTTATGTGTATTTTTGTGAATGAAATGAATTTGTTCTTGTGATTTTTTTCTATATTGTTAATTATGTTACTAATTTAAGAGATACTTGGTATTTAGATTTCATTTAATATGTTTTAATAGGTTTATTTACTTGCATTTTTTAAAATTTTATATATCCTTGAAATTTTTATGTTTTTTTTTTGCTTTACATACCGTAATGTCTCGAAATATTTCTTAAAAATCAGTAGACTGAAATTATCTCAAAAAACGAAATCACAATCCTTGGGGTCGGGTACTAACAACATAAAAGCATTAATCTCTCTTCTTAAGGGACAAGAAAACATTTCTAAATGCTTCCCTATAGATTATATATGCACAAGCAAACACTGAAGGAAATTTTCCAATGCAACCAAGCTATCAATGTGTTTGAGGTCAGCTTCCATGATATTAGATTACAGCAAATGTAAAGACAAAATAATAAAATTGTAAGGGCCATATTTATTTGTTTGGTTTACAAATATAAATAGCTTAAATCCAAACCCTTAATTGATCGCGATCCTCGGACCATAGCCTTTAATCTTTGCTTTAAGTCTGAAAATGGTTGTGACCTAGTGATATTGAAAAAGAGGAGGAACCTCACCAAGCCCATATATATTACCAAGCTTCTTCCTTATATAATATCAATTTTATTTTACTCACCTAATCTGATGTTGAACTCATGTAGGTCATCATCAGCAAGAGATAAATGTGCTGAAAATATCCATTTGGTCTTTTGGCAACGCATTTTGTGAAGTTAAATCAAATGAATTAGTCGCGACATTTGGTCTTTTGACATTTAGGTAAGGTTTTTTATATTTCATGTAGGCAAAGGTTTTGTATATTTGTTGATTCAAAGGGGTTTGATGGTTAATTACTTCATAGTTGTTAACATCTTAACAAAATAGGTTTTATAGGCACCTTTATCTTAACTTTAAGTGAATTTTGTAAATCAATTCCCCAAAAAGTTTCTTGAGTTACTTCCTCTTTGAACATTTGTGTCATCAGATGACAAAATATGAGTGTTATGGATCCTATATTTTTCCATGGAATGTGAGATCAATGTAGGCTGTCTTGATTCTGAATATAACGGTGATCAGAGTATTATCACCTTGGATATCAAATGTGGATAGGTAACAGTGAATTTCAATGGTGAAAATTTTTTGTTAATCGACTAAGTTGGAGACCATTGTCACAGTTTAAGAAGGGTTAATCGATACTCGTAGTGAAATGTTTTGACCTATTGTTGCTTCCTTCAAGCATTGTAATCTGCATTCTGCAATGTCTATTGCCTCGTTCAGTCCTCAGGAGAATTAGAGTTCTTTTTCACTTGTCTGCATGTTGAGCTAAACAGATAGGCTGTAGTTGGAGAAGAGACATTTAGTTCTTCTTTTGGGGCAAGTGTAAGATATTGATGGATGAAGCTCAGTAAACATGGGTGATTTCCTCGAAATCCGAATAATTGGAAGTTTGGATTTTTTTGCCACCCTGTTTTGGAAATATATAGTGGTGGTGGTTCAGTGTGACGAACCAATGTCATGTCCATTCTTGTATTTATTCTTCCGATGATGACATTTTTCTACTAAGCAATCCCTCTGATCCTCTTATATAAATGAACAGAAAAAATGGACCGGCATCTACATTCCTTCATGTTCCATATACTATAAAACCCTCCACATTTCTCTAATTTTCAATGGTTATATACAGAGTACAATCTACGGCTTGTTATTGTAGTGTCTGCATCACATCATTCCTGTACATTGCATAATTGATCGATGAAAATGGGCCTACCTGTATAACAAACTCTCTGCGTAGCATTCTAAAAGCTTGGATCTTCCTACCAAACAATCCGCTTTCTTACATAGCACAGCACACTGACTATGGTGGATCGACTACTCGAAAAGATCTTAGCCTAATAACTTACCAAGAAATAAACACTTCCATCTTCTCAAAAGCTCATATAACTTAGATAGGGGATAGATCAATTATTGAGATCCATAAGAAATAAGAAATGTCCTAATCACGTCCAGACCCATGTGCTAAAATCCAATTTGTGTATATACCGAAGTGTTTGTATTTGCTAGTTTTTTCTTGGTCTTTTTTGGTTTTTTTACACTTCTACCAACTTCTACCAATTCTATAGATAGTGTTTGTGATTGTGTTTTAAAAATGAGTATAAAGTGTAAAAACACCAAAAAAATGTCAAAAAAACTACTTAGACTTGCTCCTGAACGAGAGGTGACTAGATTCCTCCATTAAAATATACAAGATCTAGGTTAAAAAGAAGGTGGAATTTTAACATGATCTGAAACATATTGGAACATTAGATTTGGATTCGTACAGCTAAGTGAAACCTAATGTGGGGCTAAACAGATGAACCTCCCATGATGGGATTCTCTCCAACTTTAGTTTTAAGCATTAACTTTTGGTATGTTCAAGGATTGTGATTTGGCGAAATTACATGAAATTTCAACAAAATTTTTATTTTTTTGAAATTACGAAAAGAAAAGGCAAAATAAAAGTTAAATATTTTTGAAAATTTTCAAAGTTTTTTCGTAAATTTTGGGATTTTTATCGCAAATTTCGTAAAAATACAAAATCCAACTATTAAAAATTACATCTTTACGGAAAATTTTGGGGTTTCTTCGTAAATTTTGAATTTTTTTAATTATCATTTATGTTAATTATTTATTAATTTTTTTAAACCACTCCATAATTTTCTAATTATAAGTATTTTGGTTTCATTTAATGTGTTTAAAACATTTATTTACTTGTATCTTATTTTTCACATATTTAATTTACCCAGAAAAATCATTATACATATATTTCAATTATCCTCGAAATTTTTATGTTTTTTCTTTACACATCGAAATATTTCTTAAAATTAGGAGACTAGAATTAACTTGAAAAACGAATTACAATCCTTGGGTATATCTAAACTAGGGGTAGATGTACTCTACTTGTGTGGATACTATGTACTTTTAAAAAAAATTAAGGACTTATATTTAGTTTATAAATAATTTTGAGGGCTTTAAATAAATTATAATATTAGGGACTTCAGTATAATTAATCAATGTTTGAGCGGGTTTGGTTTTTATTGTAAAAATATGAAATGTGGACGACAAAATCGAAACTCAAAAAGTTAGTTGTAAGGTTTTTTTTTTTTTTTTTTTTTTTTTTTTTATAATTTATAGATAATTAAGGGATTTGAAGCAAATTATATTAGGGGTTTAGGTATAATTTATCAATGTATAAGAGAAGCTGGTTTGGATTGTAAAAATTATGAAATACAGAAGGCGAAATGGAAAATCTAAAGGATAGATATAAGGGCATATTTATAATTTATAAATAATTGGGCATTTGAATAAATTATATTAGGGACTTAAGTATAATTAATGGATATTGAGAAAGGTTGAGTTTGATTGTAAACAATATAAATTTGGGAGGGCAAAAGTGTAAAGTGGTTTTACTTTAAAGACACAAACACCCTTGACACTATTAATTGATATATTGGTTTCATTTGTAATTATTATGAATGGAGGGCATTTTGGAAAATTCAAAATTTAGAGTTGAAGACACTATGTATTGTTCATAACTCAAGCGTGCGGTATAGTAGTAGAGATAAGGCAATAGATCGATATGCATATGATTCAACTGTTGGATGTGTCACATGTAGATCACGAGAATGTCCTAAGTTATGAAAGTTGGTATGTGTCACATGTAGATTACGAGGATGTCTTAAGGGATGAAAGCCGAAGAATACCTAATGCATCCAAATTCGTCCTTGTTGATTTTTTACCTGTAAAGATGAATAATGGTGAACCATAGACCACCATTATGGCGGCCAAAGACACTCCAACGGTAAAGTCAGGTGTTTGAACAAGTATGGAGATAGACTGAAAAAGTTATGGTTGCATGTTTATACTTTTCTCATCCGTTTTGTTCACTAGTTAGTGTTTCACTCCTTAATTGACTCTACCGTTGAGGGCGTGATGGAGGAAGGAGATCTCCCTTAGAATCTTACTCGTCAATGACTGAGTCTTCTTCGACCAATGCTTAATTGGACCACGAGGTGTGCAATTAGACCTTGGGCCTGCTATAGTCCAGAGGTCTATTTTCGAGGCTTGTTGTCCTAGGCCAAACTCCAAAAATATTCGTCATATTGAGTTAATATAATATGGGTTTAGGTGCCTCACTTACGAGCTGAATAACAATTAATTGGCCTAGCTTGGCGTGTCTTAAACCATATTAAAACATTTTCATATTAGGGCTGACCATGCCATGTATCTAGTTGTGGTTAGGTGAATGTTTTCACGTCTCATCAATACCTAAACCAGTGTAAGATTCTAGCTCACACTTATTGTTTTGAACAAACAAGTTTGGACTTCAAAATTTAGTATCTCAGTTTTACTCATTCACTCTCATATTTTAATTTGATTATTACTGCTCAAGGATTATTCCCCATATGAAAATTCTTAAGAGCTAGGTCTGACCCAATACCATCCATCATTCTAGAGATGCGTATCTTGAAGATGATGAACAACATGAAGCCCGACTTGGCTTGGCTCTCTAGGCAAGCTCTTCCCCATATGGTACAAGAATACTAAATGGGGAGCATGTGGGATATTGAGATGCTAAGTGTGCACCCACACTTGTTAAAAGAAAGTAAGTAGGCAAAAGGATTCTAATATTTCCTTGTTGGTCGTTGATGTAGATTTTATCAACCTAAATTAAAAGGCTAATTTAATTTGGTTTTTATACCGCAAGTGCATGGTTGTTTAACTACTAGGTAATGACAAATACGGGTTGATCCCATGAGGATTGAAGACATAATTGAAAACTACAATTTATTTACAGGGGGGTATTCAATTCAGGATTTAAATGGATTCTGAAAGATTTTAAATCTCGTGGATTTTAAAAGGTTTCAAAGGATTTTACAAAATCCACTAAATTTTGATGAATTTTAAATGATTGAATTTTGTAGATTTTATAAAGGTTTGTTATGGATTTCTATGGATTCTTATAAATATGTTATTAGTCATACGAAGCAATGAAAGAACATCACCTACATTGTTATCATGCCAACACAAATCATTAAACATATCTCAAAACATCAATTAAACAATTGTTTGTATGCTACGAGAATTTTACTTTAAATTAAAAAAAAATCCAAATCTATTAAAGATGATCCAAAAGTAATACAAATAACTATATTATCCTCACCAACCGCCACCTCTCCTCTTTTTCCTCCTATCTTCTCCTTATTCTTCAATCACCGCCACCACGACGCTATCGCCACATCTTCTTCTTCCTTTTGCCCTCGCGGAGGTTCTGGCAAGTGAGGAACCTCCACTCGCAGGAACTTCCGCAAGGGAGAAGGAGAAAAAAAAACTTGGGAAAAGAAGAAGGGAGGAGAAAAAAAATAGAAGAAAAAAAAATCAAAAAGAAAAGAATAAGAAAAAAAATAAATCAGAATAAAAAAAGGAGAAGAACAAAAAACAAAGATGAAGAGAAGAGAGGACAAGAAGAAGAGAAAATAATAGCAAGAGAATAATAATAATAATAATAAAAGTAGAAGAACAATAATAACAAAAAAGAAGAATAAGAACAAAGGATAAGTGGAAGTGCCGGTGGTGCAGCCAACGGTGGTAGGGCATGGTGGTGTGGCCGGAAGTTGTGAGGAAGGTGATGTTGTTCTTGCGAAGAGAGAAGAGAATGCGAAGAAGGGAAAGTGGTGGGGCTCTTCAGCAGATCCCAGATAAAGTGGGGAGTTGGTGTCCTTCAGCGAAAATGGTGGTGTTATTTAATAATGGTCAATACAAACCCGTTGAAATATGAGGGGGGAATGTTGAATTTGGAATGATTCTTGTTATATATACTTTCCACTCCCAAATCTTTCAAAATTCGCAAATTTAACAAATCCATTAAAATCCACTACTTCTTGAATACCCCCTGATTTTTGTGGATTTTTGAAAAACATGAATTGAATACCCCATGATTTTAATGGATTTTAAAACAACCCTTTAAAATTCGTATTTGAATACCCCTAGATTTACATGTATTATTTTAAATTCTTAATTGAATACCCCTGAATTTTAATGGATTTTAAAATCTTTCACAATCCATTAAAATCTGTAATTGAATACCACCCCCTTAAACTAATTTGAAAAGGGTTACAACAATTGGAAATTTCTAAACTAATGGAAAACAAAAAGAACAACTAAAATTTGGGTTTGAAAATCAAAGAGAGAGATACTAAGGCTTTTGAATCATCAATTATGTTCATAAATTATACTAATGTCAATTATTGTCTCTTAGCAGTGTAGTGGATTGGTTTTAACAAAAATACAAACCCCTAACATTAATTGTCTGTTTAAGGCACAATTAATCACATATTTAACTAATTCGAATAAAACATACATAAATAAAAAATAGAATAATTATAACTACAATGGATGCATGCCATACACGGTGAAAGTAATTTGCATTTGTTCACAAATCAACCCAATATCAAATCACACAATGCATCGAAAAACAATAAAAAAAAAAGAGTAAATTCTACTAAGCCTGATGAATCATCTACGCTTTAACGGAGAATTTAAAAGATCATGGTGGCGGTGGTCGCAGCGGCAGTGTAGGCGAATATCATCTTTACCTCTCCTTTGATTCATGCCTTAAAGTTCTTATTTTTAGCCTTCCAATCTCGTTCTCCCTAGCTTGGAGAAAAGGAAATTCAGAAAAAGTATAAACGAAAGAAGTTGTCTCCTCTTAGGATTCGTATTATGCTAGGCTGTCAACCTGTGGTGTTATTTTCTCCATAAATTAGGTAGAATTGGATGAAGTAGTAAACATATGAATTTTAGCCCTATATGTTAGCTTTCCACGGCTTCAAGAATCGCGTGATTTCAACATATGTAACTCATAATATACCCAAAATACCGAGATCTATTTAGAGGGTGACGAGATAGAAAGTTTTAAAAAGTGTCAAAAAGGAAGGTTTGGTTAATTGCCCAAAAGAGATCTTCCAATTATGTTCTTTGACTTTTCGCTTTGATACGATTTCATCGTTTAAGCTTTCAATCCTATATTAACACGAAAAGAAATTAATTAGAATAAAATACAATATTAAAAACACTAACAAATATAAATTATAAGATAATTTAAGTATAAATTATGCGAAGATAACTCATCTCATCGTAACGTGGCACATGCATGGTTACTTGCAAAACTTTCTTAATACATAGTTTATGGAAGCTTCAAACAAGGGCAACCCCTAGTTTATATATTAATATATAATATATCCACTAAATCTCCTTATATATTAATTTAACGAGATAATACACTTGTTGAAATAGTTGAAGAATGCAAAAATAATTAATTATCTTCCTCGTGTTCGGCATCAAACTTGGGCTGACAATTAATAAGTATAAAATTATGCATGCATAGGTTGGTTTTTTAAAATATAAAACAAAAATTTTAGTGAATTAGATGATAATGAACATTTGAAAACTAGTTTGAGCTTTTACTTATAAATTTAACCATGATAATTACAAGTTTTTATATCATTATGCAATTTTATATGGTTTGAAGCAAGGAATGAGATTTCGCGAACTCTTTTTTTTTGGAAATTATGAAAAGAAAAAGGGCAAAAGAAATAATTACATTTTTTCAAAAATTTTCAAAGTTTTTTTTGAAAATTTTGAGATTTTTTTCTTAAATTTCGAGGTTTTTTTTTCTACTAATTATCATTTATGCTAATTATTTATTGATATTTTAAACAACACCTTGATTTTCTAATTATCATATATATATATATATATATATATATATTTTTTTTTTTTAAAGGCGAGCTGCCACCGGTGGGTATGGAACCTAAGATGTGGGGTTAAACCACCACAATCTTAACCATCTAATCAGGCTACCATTTTCTTTATAATTATATATTGATCTCATGTTTGTTTCATTTCTTGGTATTTAAGCTTCATTTAATATGTTTGATAGATTTATTTAATTGTCTCTTATTTATTCACATATTTCAAATACTCTCGAAATTCATTATATATATTTTATGTATCCTCGAAATTTTTACGTTTTTTCTTTACACAACAAAATGTTTCTCGAAATATTTCTTAAAATCATGAGACTGAAATTAACTCGAAAAACAAAATCACAATCCTTGGTTTGAAGTAGAACAAGTTTACCCATTTAAGTTAGTACCTCCGAGAGATTCCTTTGAAAAATAACATGCAAATATATTTATAAATGTAAATGATTTAAAAAAATGGAGGGGGAAACAGTTGACCTAGGCCAAAATTATGAACAAATGCACAGGCAAGATAAATCAATATCAATATCCACTTGTTTATTTTTTTCATGTTACTTGGTAAATTTTTTATTTTATCAAATAGAATAAAAATCAGAAAATTTACCCCAACATCTAGCCCTAGTTAGCCTACTTGTGGCGATCAGTGATCTATTTGATTCTAGAAACATAAAAGTATCCACTCCAAAGCTTTAGTATTAGGGTTTTTTTTTTTATTTATTTATTTATTTATTTAATTCTAGAAGCATAGTCAAATATCCACTCCAAATCTTTAGTATTAGGGTTTTTTTTTTAGTTTGGTACTCATAAGTTTATATCTATTAGAGTTTGGCCCTCGTTTTGAAAACTAATTGAGTTTGACACTCAATTTTTATGAAATTACTAAGTCCACGTCATTGATCGGTTAAGACTAATTTTTGGACCATTTGACCCTTACCTTGGTTTAATTGAGTCTAATTTTCTAAAATCCCTAAAATCCAAAATTGCTCCCACCCCCTCCTTTCTTCTCTCTTCTTTCTCCCTGCCGCTCTTCTTCTCTTTCACCACTTATGATGCCCCTAACTTCTTCATTTTTATTTATTTATTTATTTTTTTTTTTTTAAGATTTGGCTTTTAAAAATTGCTTAGTGTATCCAACCATTTTTTTATTGCCCTAAAACAAAACTAGTTTGTTACTAGCTACAGAAGATTATTGGTGGTATGCAAAATTCCTATTGTAAATTTTTTGATGCAAGATTTTTATTTATTTTTTCAAATATAAGTGAAATTTTTTGAATGTGATATATTAATTTTGTTAACTCCTCTATGTTTGATGAATATTGTATGTGTGTATATGTGGCAAACAAATAGGATTTTGATGTGCATTTCTTGTTTACACAAACTACCATAGTATTAAGGTTCGAGGATTTTTAAAACAACGTTTGCTCTTAAAAAAAATTAAAAACTAAATAAATAAAATACCATAATGTTTACTATCTATTATAGAACTTGAGACGATGGTTAATCTCTATGACGTTTGAATAATAATTTGAAATTTAACAAATGTGCGAATAGATTTTTGTTTTACATATTATATGTACTATTGTTTGTCTTTTAAGAGCCAACTAACTCTCCTCAACGAGAAAAATCCATCATTAAATAGTTTTAATTGATAAATAGTGGTAAGTTGGTGTTACATATTTTAGATTGGTGCAGTAAAATCGAAATATTCCAAAATATCAATACAACCGAACCAAATATCAGGTACACGTAACAAGTGCGGTAAAATCAATACATTCTAAAAATAAAGAGCCCTTCTAGGGAGCGAGGGATGGGTGTAACAACCCATCTCCCTCGAGATAAGCGAAATCGCTAGAATTTCTGAAAAATAAATATTTGAATGTCAAAGATTTCCTCATCCTTGTCAACGATTTTCTCATCTATGTCGACTATTTCCCAAGTCTCATAAAAATCCCATCAATCGAATAAATTTTAAAAAACAAGTAAGAGATATCTAAGTCCTACGAGTCAAGAGATATCATAATGTAGGGCTGGGCAAGTCCGGGTAACCAGCCCGAAAACCTAAAACCAAAGCTCGGACCGAATTTTTTAAAATTGAAATTTGAAAACTGAAACCGGACCGAATAAGGCCGGTTAATCGGATCTCGGTTAACCGAAATCTCGGTTCGGGTCGGGCCAGTCTCGGTCCAATCAACCAGATATTTTTTTGTTCTCCTTTTTTCTCTCCCCTCTCCATCAGACAAGAAAAAAAAATTCCCTCTCCCTTCTCCTGTTGATTTCTTCATTCAAACGGAGAAGATGGCGAATTCAGAATTCGAAACACTGATCGCTAGTGCTAACTGAACATGAAATTCCTCCTCCGAAGAGATGTAATCGGACTGAAGATTCACACCACTATTAGCAGCGGTGGCGGTGGTGGTGGTGGAAGGAGGAGTCGCTGGAGAGTGGTTGCGGGGGTGATCGGAAGCATCAGTGGAAGTGATTTTCTTTCTCTCCCCTCTCCCTTCTCCTGTTGATTTCTTCATTCTCTGTTTGTAACAGAGAGGGATCGGCCAGAAGGAAGAAGAAAGGGGAGAACATAAAAGAAATTTATCGCATCGAACTGATTGTTGCAATGCAATTTTTTGTCTGGTGTGATTGTTTGTTGAAGAATAGAAAAGAAGAAGAAAAAAGAAAGGGGAGTGTGATTGTTTATTGAAGAACAAAAAAGAAGAGAAAAGAAAGGGGAGCCGGTCGTCTATTGGGTTCTGTTGCGATCAATCACATCTAGGTTGCGATTGTTCGTTGGAGAAAAGGGAAGAAGAAGAAAGAAGAAGAAGAGGAAACAAAGAGAAGAAGGATGGGTGAACTGTTGCAATCGCACAATCTGTGTGCGATCTGCATATGCGATCAATTGTTGCTCAGTAAGTGACCTACTGCTCTGTAAGCTCTCATTTACTCTCATATGAATTCAATTTGTTATAAGTACTTTATTTTGTATTCAATCCATTGAGTCTTCTATAGAAGTCTATTACCAAATCTTCCAGTCTTCAGTCATTATTTTGAGAGGAAGGGTTTCGTTGTTGGATCGATTGGAGAAGGAGTCGTGATTTAATCAACCCGTTTCGGTTGCACAGAAGAATAAAAGGCAAAAGAAAGGCACACGTGGCAGTGTTGCACAGGGAGTTGAGGAGTCGGGCCGGTTACCCAACGGGCTTCAGAAATGGAAATCGAGGCCCGGACCAGAAACTTCGGGCCGAGCCAGGCCGGGCTTTTACAACCGAAACATTTATAATTAATAAAAATCGATCCGAACCGACCCGATCAGTCCGATTGTCAGTTCAGTCCAGGCTTTCGGTCCTAAATGCCCACCCCTATCATAATGTTTACTATCTATTATAAAATTCCCATCAAAGATTTCCTCTTCCCACGACGTTAGAAAATAAATAAATATATCCCGACACATTTTTCGCCCCACACGCATTCTCGTCTCTTTCCCGCTCCCTTAAATATATATAGGCACAAAAAAAAACTCTCGCTGCTCACAGTGACATGGCGTTGTTTCTCGTCCTCCTCTCTTTCCTCTTCCTCTTCGGCTCGGCATTTCTCTTCCTCCACCGCCAATTCACACGACGTAAACTCAATCTTCCGCCAGGCACATTGGGTTTGCCATTCGTAGGCGAAACGCTTCAATTCATGTCGGCGTATAAAAGCGAGAACCCCGACCCATTCATTGACGAGCGGGTCGCTAGGTACGGCGCGATCTTCACCACTCACGTCTTAGGCGAGCCAACCATCTTCTCCACTGATCCTGAGGTGAACCGGTTCATTCTAAAGAATGAAGGGAAACTGTTCAAAAGCAGTTACTCTACCTCCATCTCAAACCTATTTGGAAAGCACTCAATTTTGCTCGCGCGTGGTGCAATTCATAAGCGGTTGCATTCCCTTAGTATGAGCTTTGTTAATTCAGTCATTATTAGAGACAATTTGTTCGTTCATATCGATAGCCTTCTTATTCAATTCAATCTTGATTCTTGTTCTGACCACATCTTTCTCCAAGACGAAGCAAAAAAGGTAAGTGTCTCTATCGTCTTCTTCTTGTTTATTCGCTCCGCCTACCCGGACGAGTCGAATCATGGAATGGAATAATGGTTTCTGATTCTTTCTACGTTCGTAAGTTGTGTTATTCTTTCAAGTATTAGAAAGAGAAATGAAAGAACGTTTTTTCATGTTAGCAACGTTAATTAAAATGATGCGCATGCATGTATTTTTTGCCATCCGGCTTATTTTAGCGCAATTTAGCAAAAGAATGCTTTGCATATTCTCGATAATAGACCGTAAAATTTTAATTGAGATGCGTGTTAAGATTGTTGATAAGATTATACTATGTTTATTGAGTTTGCAGATAACATTTGCATTGGCAGTGAAAGTATTGATGAGTTTGGATCAGGGGAGTGGACGGAGAACCTGAGGAAGGAGTACATACTGCTCATCCAAGGGTTCCTCAGTCTTCCTGTCAACTTCTCTTTCACCACTTATGGCCAAGCCATCAATGTAAACATTACTCAACACATTTATATTTCTTTGTTGTTTCACTTTCTCTTAATCTCGACTTCTTTCATGATTAGGCAGGGGAGAAGGTAGTGGATGCCCTGAAATGTGTGGT
This sequence comes from Berberis vulgaris, assembly GCA_963556465.1. Classification (NCBI taxonomy): domain Eukaryota; kingdom Viridiplantae; phylum Streptophyta; class Magnoliopsida; order Ranunculales; family Berberidaceae; genus Berberis; species Berberis vulgaris. Next base: position 4,408,814 of record OY747135.1, read on the forward strand.
GCAAGAGAGGAGGAAGGAATTCGAAGAAGGGATGAGTAATGCAAAGAAAGACGTGTTGGATGGTCTGTTGGTGGAGGGAGAAGGTGGTTTCTCTGATGAGCAGATTGTTGATTTCTTGCATGGTTTGCTTTTTGGTGCTTATGAAACTAGTGCGATTACTATGACTCTTGCAGTCAAGTTCCTTACTGAGACTCCTCTTGCATTGGCTCAACTTAAGGTACCACCACTACAAAAAAATAGCCCTTTAATAGCGGTTCAAAAACGCTATGGTAGGATACCATAGCGGTTCAAAAACGCTATGGTAGGATACCATAGCGTTTTAGTAAACGCTATGTTTGCCGGCACTATAATAGACCCTGGGTCTATTATAGCGGTTTTAAACCGCTATAGAAAGTTACCCTGTTATAGCGTTTTTAAAACGCTATGGTAGATCCTTTTTAAAAACGCTATGGTAGGTACACATAGCAAATTTTTTTTTTATTTTTTTAATTTCATTTGCTATCAATTTGAAATTTCAGAAACACTATTATAACACTAATTTCTTTAACCATAGAAGCTAAACAATTTGAACAAGTTCAAGAGAAATTGTACAAGATCTTACAAGTTCCAGCGAAATTTTACAAGATTTACACTAGACCGCATGTCTGCAACCCCAATTTGGGAAAACCCACCGTCCACCGTTACATGGAAAATACTGTTGAACTAAACTCTAACATCAACATCTAGTTTGGTCTTCTTCTTCTTGCACAGCCCTACGTACCCTTACCCTTATCTTTCTTTGCAGTTTGAGCTTCAAGTTGGTGACCTGACATTTCATCATCACACACTCTGGAAGAACCCTTCAACTGATTGTCCAATGACACTACACGATGCCTCAATTGCTGAAACTCCATATGTGAACTAGCCTGACATAAGAGTTCAATTAGTTCAGAAAATAATGTCTAAAGGAAAGGAGTGCACTTCTAAACAGGCTTTGATATGCAACCACATTAATCACCTCTATCTAAGATGGATAAAATACTCTTATATGGCTTATATGCAATATAAATTAATAGCAGTGTGGAGAAACCTTTACACAGAGTTGATGCCATCTCAAATGGTGTGTGACATATAAGATGCACCAACAAGCCTGTTAGGCACTGATGGTATTCCCACAACAGTTAACATTAAAAAGAAAAAAAAAAGGTGGATAATTCAACCCTTAACAGGTTCTGTAGGGTTCAGAACTTCTGGACCATTACAATTAGGTGCTACCTGGTGAGAGTATGCGTAAGCAAGTGCTCTTTCTCTTCTCATGGCTGCATCATGCTTGCTTAGCAGATTCGCTTCAACTTGCTCTTTTGATTGAATACTATCATCCCACTCATCACCCATCTGTCACAGAATTCAAACAATTTAATGATAAGAAAAGAAAATTTAAGAGAACATGGCTATAACAAGTATAACATATAGTATGACCCATCTATCATTTCCTATCATAAATAAAGGTTATTAGCAACTAAAGAGATCTAAGGAAACTAATAATGTACATGGAAGAGTGATAAATGAAATGGCCTGGTTAGATAGGAAATAGGATGAAGATTTACACTCAAGCTCTCAAGTTCTTTTGCACGCTTTAGCTGGAGTTGCCGCAGGAGAGCTTGGTTCTCTTCTGACATTCTGATTCTCCTTGCACGGATTTGAGATTGCACTCGAGCCAGAGTTTGCATGCATCGGAGGGTTGTTGTGGCTTGGCGTTTGACTGATTGTCCACGTATTAGAGTCTTCAACCTATCCAGTCCCCTCAAAGCACGCAATGCCCTCCTTGCCTAAATAAAAGGAAAAGAGATGAAATAAGATAGAGGTGATGATCACAAGGATATCAATGTCATATTAAAGAATTCACATAATTTTGATCAAGGGTTAAAGAGACTCAGCTTGGGAAGACATGGAATTGTTCGGAAATGCAAAGGGCATGATTTTGGTTCTGAACGTCTTTCTTAATAAATAAAATCAACAATTTAGGAGATTGCTAATACATCCTTGAGTGCTATTTTCAGCGCACACACATGAATAACCAAATGAAGAAAAAAATTTAGGAAATCAAATAATTTATCAACTAAGCAAATAAGTTAGGTACATTAGAATTTTATGGTAACAAAAGTAATACCAGGTATCCACGGAATGCAGTTTGAATCTTGATTGCCGCCACTTCTTCCTTTGATTTTCCTGGGTATTGAGCGACACTAGTGAGATGAACAACCTCTGCAGCTGCGTGTGCGGCTGCAACAGCAGCCTCAGCAGCTGCTGCAGTGGCAATTGCCATCGAATAAGCATGCTTGCTCTGCTGATTTTCCGCTTCAGCTAATTTTACCTCCTCTGGCGGTGAAGGAGGAGGCCTATTGACAGTTTCTACAGTGGAAGAGGAAGGAACTTCGTCCTTCCCCAATGCAACCCCATATTTCTTCTTTAAATTGCTGGCTTTCTGATCAATAACATAACAACAATTCAATCAAAAGGCAGAAACCAAAACTTCCAATGACTATTCTGATGTGTGAAAAAACAGATAAAAAGTGTTCTTAAGACCTTCTCCTTCTTCTTCTCCTTGGATTCAGGACTTAATGCCTTCTTTACTGCAACAAACCAGTTCCCCTTCTTCCCCATCTTCTGAACATTCGACAATTCGATCTGTAACAACAACCCACAACATTGCAAATCCAGATCAGATCAAATCAGCCACTTTCACATATAACTCAACTAAATAACTACAACTGTGACTCCTTTCAGGAAAAAAAAAAAACAGAAACACAAGGGAATGAAATGAAATTGCACCCACCTATTGACTGCATATCAAACAATTCAAAGGGGGCAGTGAAAAACCCATTAACAGATCTACAGCAAATAACACGCATAAGCTCTCATTCAAACTAAACCCATCATAAAAATTCAATCTTTATTCAAAATTTCCAGCTCAAATAACAAATGAAGCAATACCCAGACACTAAAATTGAAAGATCTTCAACAATATCAAATACCCATGATTACCTTCTAAAAAAATGAAGAAACAGCCCATAGATCTAGAGTGATTTACCTTCAGGCTAGTTCAGGAGTAAAACACATCTTTCATGTCTTTCATGGCATTAATACTAATTTTCTACATTAATTTGCTCGGATTAAGATATCCAGATAAAGACATGGTTGTATGGCAATACCTATTTTGACATCTCAAGGGCGATAAGTTCAGCAATGCCAGTTCCAGCCTAAAAAGAAAGAAAGATGGAATGTGTGCAATCTTATAGCCTACAGGGTGTATATACAAGCAAGATATGCAATGTGTTTTACATCACAGCGGTGAATTCTTTTTGATAAGTTGTATATATTATGATGCAGCACTGGCCGAGATACATGAGAAGATAGAGGTTGTCAACCTGTTATTCAACCAGACCAGGGCATCTAGGATTATTCATCCATAAGAGAAGAAAAGAAAAGGGGACAGGACTTACCTCAGGTGGACCAGGAGCAGTTATGACAGCAGCACTCTTTTTCGTAAGATATAGCTTTAAACCACATGCTCCATGAGCAAGGGAACACTTAAAATAAGAATCTGTTGTATTATATAGAATGGCTCGTATTCTGAAATTCAGCTGCACCTGTTGCATTAAGAGACCCAAGATGAGAAAGCTGTCAATCCAAGAATCAATAATAAATCTTGCATTAACATAGTAAAGGTTGTGAAGACCAGGCAGTTTACATGACAAGTTGGCAGTTCTGACCATCAAAATCATTAGTCCTACATCATTTCTCATCAATTCAGAATCAGAATTAGAGTGTATGAAAAATATAGGCAAAAACAAGATTAGGCGAAGCTAGTCTCTGAGAGTACGAAGCGCCAAGTGCCTATTTCGTACCCATGGAAGACTCAAACCCAGTGACCCATGAACATTGATTTAACTGTTATAAAGTAATTTCTAGATATGGTAAAGCATTCACAGATTTCAGCATTCTGGATTTTGCATCCCCATCTTACCAAATGTTGGTGGTGTCTAGACTAACCTTAACTTCTTTTATGCTAAAGCTTGCAACTCAATCCATTCATGATAATAGGGTAGCTAATTCACATGTACTTTTAGATTGTCTATTTGAAAATTCAAGACTAATCTCAATGTATTATCAACGAGATGATATCTATAAAAATTACATGTTATCTGTCCTTGACTGACCTGCATAACAAACTTTCTGAAATGGAAAAATCCCAAGGCCGCATAAAAATTAAGCAAGTACATTTAAGCTACAACCACAGTTTCGAAATCAAGGCAATATATTTTGCCTTCCATGCTTGATTGTTGAGAACTGCTTATGCTCTAGTTCTAATTGTCATCTGACATGTGCGCTTTGACCATGGGTTCTTAGTACTCTTAGGCTCAGTTTCTCACAGTGAGGATGCATCATCTTAGGGATTGATAGTTGATTAATCAAGGACTGTAATGCAGGAATAACGGATACTTTTAGCTTAGACATATATTTGTGCACATCATGATGTCATACAGTCTAGTATGAGTGCCTGGGTTCTCAGGACTAGTGTTGATCAAGTTGTATGGCTAGCAAAGCTTACAAATACAACTGAGTATTTAAAACTTGGACTAAAAAATAACACTAAAGAAAATATTACCTCATTCTTGGTTGGATGCTGAAGAATCAATTGATGAGCATTCAAGTAGTGACGGGGCCAGAAACTGGGCCAGCAGAATTACCTCCTCTGCAGTATTCCATTCCTGTTTTACATAACATAAAACCAGAATCAATGAAATCCAACCATATTTTGTATAACATAAAACCATAATCAATCATTAATAATAAATAGGGTCACAACATGCATGACCACCCAACTATAGCAATGTTATTACATGCTATATCATTCTTATGCCAATAGAGATTGTTGCATGAATGAAGAACTTCTACAAAATTGTGATTATGATTTTAATAGCAAGGCTTCTTTTTTTTAGTTGATGTATATCATTTTTTTTCTTTTTTTGGATAGCACCACTTCAATGCTAACAAATTTTATTTTTTTATATATACTCGTGTCAAGCCAAATTGAACTTTACTATCTAATCAGAAGCAAAAATAAAAATATAAACACCTTTCCAAGAGAGAAAATTAGCACTTTCTGAAACTTATTGTCGATTGCCTCCAGTTTACGCGCAAAAGACAATAGCCATGTATCAGACAATAATTTCCAATTCTTATGAGCATGTTCATGTCTTTTAATTTACTCCCTAGACATTCCTAGTTCAGCTGGGCAAGACAATAGCTTCTTTAGAGCAACCTTCGTGAACCAAAGACAATGAAAAAATGGCAACTCAAATGAACAGAGCCAAAACGCACAAACATTAATCAGATTTAGAAAAATTCATGAAAACAACCAATAAATCAAAAACATACTTCATATTTTGACTCCAGACTCCAGACTCCCTCCTCCTTCATATTTTCCGTGCTTAAAATGCCGGACATGTGCTACATTATAATGAGGTGCCTGTCTCAAAAGGTTGTCAGACAGCCACTTTACAGTTTTTTTAGCAGCATTACTAATGACAAAAAATGATAGTACGTGGAAAATCAAAATTTTCAAAAGAAATAAAAACTTTACGAGCCGTAAAAATTTAGGAAAAGTGAACAGAGCTAAGTTCATGCAGACCTCTGGTTTTAAATCACGATGCACAACCCCTTGAAGATGGGAAAATGCAACTACGCTTAGGATTTGTAAAACAATAACCTTTGCATCTTCTTCTGTGTATATACCACCTCTGCAAGAAGAAAAAAAAAAACACCGTGATGACTTTACAAAAAACCAAACTTTTTTTAAGTTGACATTTAGAACGCCTTTGATTTAAGAATCATAAAATAAAATGATGGTTACCTGGATAAAATTCTGTCAAGCAGTTCTCCACCTTCACACAATCTGAAAAAGGGAAAAGTTCAACTCTAAGTTTAGAACCATGTAAAGGCTCCATGCTTAGGCAATCAATTTTTTCACATTTTTTTCTAAGGTTCTAATTCTTCACTCATTATGAATATATTAACTCGAGATAGTAATATAAAACAGGTTGTAATGTATGAATGGGGTCTCGTTTTGGTGCGTTTTTAGTGGATATGCCTACCATATGTGATCATGTTGTTGTGACATAAGTTCCAACTTTTAAAAATGCTAATAAATAGCTTTGAAATAAGAGCATATTCCAAGATAGCTCACTGAGAACTAGAGTCACTAAATAACAATATCTTATTCGAAGTGTTCGCAAATAAGGAAACAGAACTAACACATTGGGAAAATCAGTTTCATGTACTTGAATTATCAACATTGATGCTGGTTTCAAAAAGATCCGTCTAAAGCAGATTATTGACTAAAGTAAATGCACTATTTCACATACGCACCAACCAACTTTATCAACAGTAAAACAGTGGAAAAACATACCAAATATACATATAACAAATTAACTATTCGATTGTGGTCATAATAAGTGACTACTTTTCAAAAGGAAAAGAAAAAATTAAGCCTACAGGATATCATTTAGAAACAAGAAATAACATACTCCATGATTACATAGACGTTATTTGCATCGGCACAAGCATCGTGATACCGGACCAGATTCTTACTTGTCACATAGCTGAAAATTATTGCATTGATTGCAAACCCAACGCATTCCAGAAAACAAACCCTTGCAGAGAAACCACAAATCAGACAAACAATTGACAAGCTCTGCTATCCAAATTGACGAACATAAAATGCATGTGCAAATCATAAACGTTGTAAATAACATCTTTTGCATATAAATATTCACAATGTTAATCAGATATTTAGTTTAGTTGAAACATCAAATGTTGAACATGAGCATCCAAATGTTGAACATGAGCATCCAAACATGTTAAATGTTTTGAATAAAAAACAAGTAACCAAAGACAAATAAGAAACATATTAGCAAACCAACCATCGTGAAAGATTTCAAGGGGAAACTTGGTTCTCAATCTTTCCAACCGGATATCAATTAAAAAAAAACTTTGAAGTATGGTACTTGGTCAGCTTCTTATGCCAGTCCACTCGCAAAACCAAGATGAAACAAATTCAACTAATACACTCAATCATTAAGATGAATACCAAATGCATATAATTGTTATTCTAGAACCCTGTCATGCAAGTCAAACATAACCTTATAATATCATCAAAAGTTAGCTAGATTGCCCATGAATACCTATATGTAATCAGAATCATTTCTAAAAACCATCAATTTGTGACAACTCTCTTAAGACATCACTAATAATGACTTGATTGTCACAACTCTCTTCAGATTGTAACAACTAGGGAGGACAATGTTTCAAAATTTGTTCTTTTAAATTGGCTCTGAATATAAACGGGGGGGTTTTATAAAACAATCCCCATAGAAGACAATATTAAATAATTGAATGGGGTTTTGTAAAACAATCACCATAGAAGATAGTATTGAATAATTGAATGAATAAAAAATAAAAATAAAAGGCATAATAAATTACTTGCCAAGATCGATGTGCGCTTGGATACCGAAACCAAAGCATCCAGTCTTACTGAAGTTCCTCCTCAACAGGTCGTACTCCTTCACCTTCAATCCACTCTCAAGAAGTTGCATCCCCTTGTCACCTCGACGGTGACATAGCAATAAATCTTCTCATTACACCCAATTCTGAAAAAAGATTGTTAACACAAAAAAAAAAAAAATCAAAGGGTCAAAAACCCCATCAACCAAATCAATGTAAAATCAAAATGAACAAAAAACATAAAAGAGAGAAACCCTTTTTGTTTGTTAGATACATACCTTTGGAGAAAACTGGGGTTTGTCCACTCAACAACTCCAACACCTACAAATAAAAATCAGTGAAAAACGATGGGGGTTTAGGAGGAAAAGATGTGCAATGGGGTTTAGGGGGTAAGAGAGAGATAGACTTAGCATACATACCTTGGAGGCCTTGGTGAGACGATCTCTGCTCTTGCCGACGGAGATGTTGAGGACGAGCTTCTGCACCTAGATCTCTATTTCTCGATCTCTCGATTTCTCTCTCCCTCACTCTTTCCCTCTCCCTGGATCTCTCTCACTCTCGCTTGAGCGGCGTGGCTTTGGTTTGAAGAAAAGCGGCGTGCCTTTGGTTTGAAGAAGAGCGGCGTCCCTCTCCCTGGATCTCTCTCACTCCCACTCCCACTCCCACTCTCCCTGGATCTCTCTCACTCTCGCTCGATTTCTCTCTCCCTCACTCTTTCACTCTCGCTCGATTTCTCTCACTCTCCCTAGATTTCTCTCTCCCTCACTCTAGCTTGTAGAGCGGCGCACCTTTGGAGAAGAAAAACGCCTCTCCGATCTGATGCGATTGACAGGGGAGGAGAGCGAGACTGAGAGGGAGAAAGACGTAGATGTTGAAGTGGAATCGAGCGAGGTCGCTTTTTTTTATTTCCCGCCTACTCTGTTGTAGCTATTAAAATTTGCGCTCTGTGAAGCAATTGTGGAGCGCGCATTTCTTTTTCACTTCCCGCGCGAGCTTTTGGTCAATATAGCGGTTTCATTATTTGTAATTGTTCGTGAATTCAATCAATTATAGCGCTTTTCACAAAAAAACGCTATAAACATTAGCTATCAATGATCACTTTTCTTGTAGTGCACTTCTTTGAATTGTGCTAAAACAAGTACTTGTGTTATAAATCAAAACTCTCATTATATAGTGTAGATATCTTCAATATTCAAATATTCGTGAACTTATGTGCATGCCAAAAGTAAATGAAAAGATTTATTTGGTTGATTCAATAATGTATTGACAAACAGGGCGTGCATGCATTTCTTTTGCAGCAAGAGCATGATGATATCAGATCAAGAAAAGGGAGATGCTCAGGGCCTGGAATGGAGTGATTACAAGTCCATGCATTTCACACAATGTGTAAGACATAATTCAAAAATCAAGTAATGCGTAATCTTTGAAGAAGTTGATTAATTGCTTTATTTATATCCTTCTACAGGTGATCAATGAGACATTGCGAATAGGTACCATCGCAAGTGGGGTGTTTAGGCGAGCAACAACGGACGTAAACATCAAAGGTCTGCAGCCAGACTGCAAATAGTTGGTAGATTACATTACAGATAAATGTTATTAATAAGCTCGTCGAGTAAACTGATGCAAATCTCAGATTTGTCATTGACTTGATTGATCAGTGGGAAGCAGGAAAAACGAACACAATTTTTTAACGTATTTTTCATCCAAATGATTTAGAAATGTAGTGAGATCATGATTTTAGGCTCGGCTTGGTATACAGTAAAATAATGTATATGCAAAAGTTTACCGCAATTGCATAAATTAGGGTGTTTGATTGATTTTACGAAAAAAAATTATTGAAATTTGAATTCAGGACCTCTGCATCTCCTAATTATAAAAATCTGCAGAACTTTGGGAGACAAAGTCTCCTGCAAAACTTTGGAAAACAAAGTCTCCTCTTATTTGAATTCTACTCCCAACTCCTTCATAAACATTCTAATCACCACCACCACCACCACCACCACCAAAACCACCATAGCTATCGCCATCGCACAGTCACCGTCACCATTACCATACCATTCTCACCACAACCACCATCAATTTCATTAGTACCACCATAACCATTATCGTTGCCACCACAACTACTGCCATCATAACTACCATAGCATAATTACCACTACCACTATAACATAATCACCACAACCACCACATCACTACTATCACCGTTGTGACCGCCATAGCCACCACAACCACCATCATGACCATCGCCACTACAACTCGAATCATTATATCCACCAGACAATACCATAACCACCACCATTTCAACAACCACCGTCATTCACTACAAGAAATTAGCATTTTAGCGGCTGTTATGTAACGACGGTTTGAAAAAATCGTCGCTAAATACTTTATTTAAGGACGGTTGTTCAACTGCCGCAAAATAATATTATTTGACGACGGTTATTAGTTATTTGCGATGGTTTTTACCGTTGTTATAAATAAAACATCAATTTTTGCTTAAAGCATCTCGTTGGGTGCAAATAGCATTACAAAGAGGAGAAGAGTGTAGAACAAAAGAGCAGAAAGAGAACTGAAGAGAAGGAGAAGAATAAAAGAGCAGAAAGAGAACTGAAGAGAAGAATAAAAAATAGGAGAAGAGTCGATCTTGGCTGGTTGTTTCGATTTGGGGTTTCTTGTTGTTGCTGTTAGCTTGTTGTTGTTGTTGTCCGATCGACGCAGAGAGCCAGGGACTGAGAGAAGGAGGATCGACACAGAGAGAAAGACGAGTGTATGATCGATCGATCTACTGCTGCTACCTGTGAAATCAAATCAGAGGTATGTTCTTCTTCGCAAACCCTTCGATTTCTTCTTCTTCCCCATCCCCATTTGAATCATGGTGCCTGAACCTGATGATATCGATATCATCAACGAGAAGAACCCTTGCCCACTCGATGATGACGATATCGATCTCCTCAAAACCTATGTATGTGCTAGTCTTCTCTCTCATTTTTTTTTGTTTGAGGGATTATTGTTCATCATTAATCTCTAGGGTTTCTGATTCACTTGAGTCTGGTTTGTTTTTCAGGGGCTGTGACCTTTCTCTAATAGAATAAAGAAAGTGGAGAAGGAAGTCAAGGAGAAATATAGCTAAGAAAGTCAAGGAGTGAGATTTGAAGCAATTCATTTTCCAATTGGTAGTGTAAGTGCTTAATTTAAGAGGGATTTAAGTGTTTTTTTTCTAAAAAGTTTTTTTTTTAGAATCAAAATTGTTTGAGATGAACTATTGTTTTTCCTCACAAAACTGATTCTGATATATTTATGGCATTAGTTTAGTAAGAATTCAATAGAACGAAACCTGGATCCATGTTAATGTGTTTTTCATTTTCTGCAGAAGATTTTCTGTTTGGTTGAAGTATGTTCCAGGAATCAGTTTCAGAACAGATAATGTGCCTTTCAAGGTCACTCTCCTCCAATTTCTAATTTTTTTTCTATTTTCCTTCTCAAGTAATTATGCCAAGCTACACACAAAAATAGAAATGAAAAAAGCAATAGAGCAATTTCTTGTTGATTGGTGAGGTTTGCTTTTTATATAGAAGTTAATTCGAAGGATGAACCCACCCAGGTGTGTAATTTCTCTTTTCCATCCATCAGTAAATAAGTCTATTTTAAAAGTGCCCAAATTGAGATTTTACTCTGCTTCAGGGTTGTGATTGACAATGACGCCAGTAAGAATGCAACAGTGATCCGAGTAAGCCTTGTTTCCTTTCTATTTTATGTATTTGGGTGTTTATACCTGCTTGGCAATTTATTTGATTTTGTTCATGAGCTTATTGTCATGTACTTTTTATTTCTCATCAATGGTTGATAGTGCAAACTAGCATGGAATACTCCTTGAAGTTGTGCAAGTTTTTGCTAATCTCAACCTCATTGTAACTAAAGCTTATATATCTTCTGATACAGTTAACAGAATTGGTATGTAAAGAAGCATGGAACTCCTTTTAAATATTGGACAACGTATACATCTGCATGTAATTTAAACTTATTCAAAATAAATAATATGTTTTTGCTAATTTTGAATGGAGAAACCTGAAAGTTGTCTTGCATAAAGTTTCACATTTTTTTATGAACCTCCATTTCTTAAGTTCTAGCTTATTGTATTTCCTAGACTAGAATATGGGATGCTGGATACTTGTCCATGGACAAAGTAAACAAGGAATAAGAAAGGCAAAAAAACAATGATGATACATGATAGACTTTGTGGATGCTATATCTCTTAGACAATGTTTAACCAAATGATAATACGGCCATACGGGGCATAGATGACTGAAATATGATTTTATTTTCAATTCATTGTTCTTGGATTCATTTGTTTTGGTTTTGTGTGAAATGTTCTCATACTTTTTGTGATTTCCCAATGCAGGGAAAGCATGATCAGTGAGGAACCAAAGCTTGTAGAGTATTTTGTACTTTAGTTTTTTTAAGATAGTTAGCTAGCCATTGTACAACTTCGGTTTTGGTTGTTAGATGTAAGCATTGACAATTTGTAACAATTTTAATTTGTAATTTTCTTCTGGACCATGTATAATATTGATTTTGAAATGAAATTAAAGTTCCTCTTAATGTATGATGATGGTATCATATGAGTTTAGTTTAGTGTCGTTGTTTATATTTGATTTGAGTCTAAAAGTTGTAGTGCATATGTTGGATAGATTATCTGCACCCAATGAAAAGAAAACACTACAGGTTGAAAAATGTGATTTTTATATGGTAAAAAAAATTGAATTATCAAAGGGAATTTAGCGGCGGTTGCAAATCCTCGCTAAAAGGCCAAAAGTTGGATTGTTTATCGAATTTTGTCGACGGTTATCAACGTCGCTACATTAAACCGTCGCTATATAGTATTTAGCGACGGTTATGCCAGCGGTTGCTTAAAACCGTCGCTGAATGACCTAGTGACGCCTTTATTAGCGGCAGTTTTGTAACCGTCGCTGTATACCTTTGGCGACCGTCGCTAAAATACAATTTTCTTGTAGTGATTGCCACCACCACTACTATCGCCCACATTTGCAATCACCATCACCACAATCACTTATGCTGTTTGTTTTAATTTTCTATAATTATAAACAAGCATTTGCATCAATTTGCAAAATATATTATTTTACAGTGTATCAAGCGAAGCCTTAGTAACTGCATTGTTCTGGCTTTGAACTTGATATTTAAAGTCATTTTCAAAGATATAGTTAACACAAATTTGATTATAAAATACTAATTTGCTTTAGTATTAGGTGAGTTTCAATCCTGATCTTGAGATTACTGTAGTGTCTATACTAGCATTACTGACTTTGATATAAATGTGCAGGGATCACTATTCCGAAGGGTTGGAAGGTTTTCCCATCTTTCAGGGCCGTGCATCTTGATCCAAACTACTATCAGGAATCCCGCACCTTTAATCCCTGGAGATGGCAGGTTTGTATCCTCTCTAGCCCTGATTTTTTTTCTTCCGTCGGGAGTTCTTGGGATGGCAATGGGTTGATTTTGAGATTGCCATTTACATTATATTGGCCACGACGCATTACCATCACTGTCTAATTTGTTTGTTATATAGAATGACTGATTTTAAATGCATGCGCTGTTCTAGAACAATTCAACTCCATCATCAAGGCCAGGATACGAGCTTGCCAGAGTAGAACTCTCTGTCTTCCTTCATCATTTTGTCACCAAATTCAGGTATGTTAATTCATGCAACTCTGTTTCTATGGAAGAAAATGATTTTCCAATAGGATTTTTTTTTTTTGATTAAACAGTTGGGCTCCAATAGCTATGTACAATAGTAATGAATAAAAGTTTATATTTAATTTGTATATTTTATTAAATTTGCAATACCGGGAAAGTCTGGTCTTCTTTTGCTCAGTTTACACCCACCATCAGGTCTTACAATTCACTGCTTGATCTTTTGAAGTAAATGAGGACATTCTGATAATAGCCTAATGTTTCAAGACAGGATATGCTCTTTGACTACTTTAAACCTTCAAAGAAATTTTTTATGAGTGTCAAACATTTCCTAGACAATTATTTTGCTTCAAAATTTAAATAGTGAATGCTTAGGTTTCTCTTTCACGCCCTCTCCCACAAATAGGTTAACCACCATCTAACTATATAATATTGCCTAAAACAACCAAAATACAAGTGATCACTAGGGGTGGGTACGAGACGGGATGGGACGAGATGGACCCCATCCCTATCCCATCCCGTTGATTCGGGATCGGAATGGAACAGTATGGGATAGACCTCATCCCGACCTCGTCCCATCTCAAATGGAATTGGGATCGGGACGGGACGGGACGGGATGGGATGGGATGGGATGAACACATATTAAATAGTCATCCAATAAAAAAATAATAAAAAGAGTTTTATCTCACATTACTCACACACCAATAATGTCAAATTTATATACATATAACTTACATCATAAATAATAATAGATATTAAATAAATAAATATTAATACTTTTTGGAAGGCAAATAAATATTAAATTACATTTAGAATTAATGATTCAATTCATTTAGATTTCATATAGAATTTCATCTTACATTGATTTAATTTCAACACATCCTAAACTTTAATTTAAAAGAGCATTTTGATTAAAATTAATAATAATAGATATTAAATAAATAAATTCGGGACGGGACAGGCGGGATTGAAAATCTTCATCCCGATCCCATCCCACTCTAGATCGGGACGGGACGGGATTGGGATGAGTTTGATCAATCTCAAAAGGACCAAAAAAAATTGGGACGGGACGGGTTCGGGATTGCGGGATGGGATGCCCATCCCTAGTGATCACAGTAAAAATTGGGACTGAACGGGTTCGACCATTGAATGAGAACTAGGGGTGGGCAAAAACCGATTTAAATTCGATTAACCGACCGAACCGAAATATGAGTAGAAAGAAAAAAATTTAAACCGAACCGAACCGATTATAAACGGTTCGAAATCGGTTTACGGCTTTGAACCGACCGATTTATAACCGAACCGACCTATTAATTAGATATATATAAATAACTAAATAACAGGTAGGTGTCAATACCTGATTAGTGCAACAAATGCACTGCAGTACACCTTGTTGCACTGAATCGCCCCATTCTCTCAAAGTTTTAAATTTTAGGCTAAAAATTGGGTCTGTAAAAAAATTGGGCATATTTTAATAAAATTCTTTCAAGTGCTTGAGCCCGAAATTTCGGCCCAACCGATCCAAAATTCGGTTCAACCGAATTCATCGGTTTACAATTACAAAATTCTATTTCGGTTTGGATTTTGGGCAAACCGAATGAAATCGGTTCGAAATCGGTTTGGAGCTCAAAATCGAACCGAACCGACATTGCCCACCCCTAATGAGAACTATATGTCTTCCTAAAGATAGAAAGTGTGTTTTGTTAATGTTTTAATAATAGTCTAATATGACTAGGAATTGTATCATTGTTTGAAAAATAATTACATTTATGACGATTAATAACTTATAAATTTTATATATCCGGTTGTTTCTAACTTTTTCATGCAGTATGACAAGTCTACTAATATTTCTACAGATCAGACTTGCCATAGTCAACTTCCACAGTCTAAGTACAAGTAAATGCATATTTACTTATTAAGATGATTACAGGATTGCCTCGTTGAGGAACTAAATTCTTTGAATTGTGTTTTGTATAGATTCTTTGTAATTTTGTGTTACATCTGATGAATGACATATAATATCTGACGAATGAAATTAATTTATTGTAGTTAGAATTTTAGATGAATGAAGTATATAATTTACTGTTGTTAGATGGAAGATGAATAACTAGATTTATTGTAGTTTGTAGTTAAATGGAAGAGGAATAACTAAAACCAGTAACTGAACCGCAAACCGTAAACGGACTGGCGAGGCGGGGCATATATCCGCCAATCCGCACGGGGCGGTTATGGTTTTTACTTTAAATAGTAAACGAATTGGCGGGGCGGATTCAGGGATCCGGTATTCCTGACGGATCGGGGATGGATTTGCTCAAATCCGCCCCATTGCCATCCCTAGGATGCTATAGGAATTATTCAATTGAAACCCTGATATTTTATCCAATTAATTCTTAAGATTTGGGGGTTTATTTTCATCTGTTTTGTTGGGTTTGTTGAAATGAGTTCTTCTTCTTGTTTAATTTGAATTTGGCGCTTTTGAGGTATATGATCATTGAACTCTCCGAAATTTAAACTATTCCCAAACATTGGGAGTTTTGCTCGTTTCCACAAAAGCCACTCATTGAAGATTTGCTTTGTAACACTAAACACAGTGCACAAAATGACATTGCTGTAACATTCATTTGGGGTACTCCATGGTCTAAAAACTTGCTTGCAAGGATTATCGATGTAAAGAATACCTTTTCTTTGGATACTGTAACATAAGTTATGCTACACCAAGCTTTCTCTGAAGTTGGAACACACAGACTCATGATAAAGAAAAATCTTTCTGTGTTCTTCTTTTGTTATCCTTTTGCTGCCTGGGCATTCAGTGTTAACCTATGAGATTTTCAATGGAATGGAAATTGAATAAAAAAAATCAAGAAAAAAAAAATGAAATCAAGTTATTATGTTTTGTGTTTGTGTGCATTGCTTATGATTTGTCTGCTGAATTATGAAAATGAATATTTTTCATTTTCATCCTTAGTTCTTCACAAGAATGCCATTGTGTCATTCTGACATTTCATTGCGTTTTCATTTGTGTTCAAATAGATGAAAATGCTTCTGATTTTAACAAGGTGCCTTATTTGTTTATTTTATCGTACACAAATGTCATCCATTAGTGTACACTGTGTCGTTTTGTTAGACTCTTCTCCTCATTGAATCAGGAACTCTATTAGATCACGTGTTCCTTTACCGTCCATTTTTTTTGCACATCTTATCCAATAAAATAGAAGGCGGTTTTACATCGAGCTTCGCACCTCTTGAGACATAATCACGGGGTATGACATCTATGGTTGGAAACCTCTTTGTGCCTACTTTTTATTGCCCCAAACGGTATGTAATCTAACATGAGAGTTATGTACGTTTGAGTGATGATAGGTTAAGCTATCCGGTTAGAACAGCTTGTTCATTTCAGTATTGTTGGCAGAGTTATTTATTTGACTGTTTTGGGATTGAAACATGGTTGGTTAGGTCTATCTTGGGTTGCATTTGATGTAAAAGAAAAATGTTGTTTGGAGTCGAATGAAGTTACAAAATATCGCCCGAATGAGGTTGGTTGCTGGGATGCCTGCAGGGTCAAATTGATTTTATTTCGACATCGAAATTGGGTTGTGATGGGATTATTGTGGTAGCTGAACTTAGGGTGTATTGGTTTTATTATGTGAACCGAAGCGTGATTTTCTTGGGACCGTGTTACAGGCTGCAACTAGGATGTTTCCGGTTGAGTTTGGGAAAGGCTACGACTGACCTTAGATGGTTGGTTTAGTAGATTTTGGGGGTTGTTTGTAGCTATGTTTAAAGCTTATTTCAGCTGAGTTTTGGATGTTCGAATCAGTTGATTTAGGGGGGATGATCTAGTTGATATACAGTATTGTATGAATCAGTTCAAACTGTTTGTCTCAGTTGAATTTAGAATTTTCTTATTATTGTGTTTCATGCTTCATTTTCTACAGTTTGATGGATCTAAAATGCAAATTCCTTTTTGCGATTATCTTGCATTTTAGTTGTTTACTTTGCCTTAAAGGATGGGTTGGTATAAATGCAACTCTTGTGATGAACATTATGAACTCTTTTGCTATATGCAATAATGTGTGATAATGAGAATTGGAGTATGGTTTTTATATATAAATGTTTTTTTTTTATGGTTAACAATGTTATTAAGTAATGATGTTTTATTTCATAGCTTGAATTAGATTCAATAAGGAGCTATGATTGAAAGTGTGATGTTAACATACTGGTAGGAACTTGAATCCTCTTATTGGATGGGCTTTGATCCCCCTGTTTTGTTACAGAAAGTCCATATATGAAAATGCTAGTTTTCCCAAAAATGGGTTAATATTGTAGTTGATTTATTTATGGTTGAAAAACTGTCAATATAAAAGAGTTTTGAGTTTTAGTTAATTTTTTTATGCTATTTTCCACAACTCCGAAAAAAAAATGTGAAAAAAACTTTTGTATACAGACTTGCTTCTATACGTGTGATATAATTTTGGGTATGCAGACTTGCTTAGATATCTGTACGTCGTTCCATGTGAGTTCGGTAGTACGTGTAGTGTTTAGGAAATGTTTGCCATGGATCGAACTTCGGGTGAGATGACATGTTCCTCGATGTGGCACCCCACTTGGAACATGTACGCTCCGAGTGGTTTCGAAGGCAAGGGAGGCACACTTGGGTGAGGTGTGTTCGGCACAAAGAGGATAGTGCGATTGTGGAAAATAAACAAGATTTTTGTATATGTGCATGATTGCCTTAAAGGAAGAAATTAAATGCTCATTCGACCATTGAATGAGAACTATATGTCTTCCTAAAGGTAGATGATGTGTTTTGTTAATGTTATAATAATAGTCTAATATGACTAGGAATTGTACTGTTGTTTGAAAAAAAATTACATTTATGACGATTGATAACTTAGAAATTTTATCCGATTGTTTCTAACATTTTCATGCAGGATGACAAGTCCACTAATATTTCTACAGGTCAAACTTGCCATAATCAACTTCCACAGTGTAAGTACAAGGAAATGCATATTTACTTATTATGATGATGACAAGATTGCCTCGTTGAGGAACTAAATTCTTTGAACTGTGTTTTTCTTGCATGACACCTTTGCCTCAGTGAGGAACTACCTGTTGGTGTAGTTGTGTATGGTTTGTGTTTAATTTGATGTTATCACGTGCGAATTTATTGATTTTGGGATGAAGATTACTCACACCAGCTTAATTGCTGACCCAAGTGAGCTTTTGCTTCTTTGGTATATTCCTTTGGGAATGTAGCCGATTAGTTTTTCAGGTTTAGAGATTTTTAAGCAGCATTACTGGAGTTCCGTTAGTAGGGCTAGCAACGTCAGAGTTTTTATTTGTTTCAGTAATAAAATCATATTTGTTTCGGTTGTTATTAAATTTTCACGTCTCAAGTTTTGGGGAAACGAATAATCCTACGTGAATTTTAGAATTTTTGTTTTCTTTGAAAATCATGTCGTGACAGATGCTCACCCCTAGTTTCTCATTCTTATACAAATAGAGATGCCTATAAGGAAAGCTCAACTCATGACACCTAATATTATCTCGTGACAACCAATACCTCCGCGTGATGCCACCTCAACATGAGTTGACCATTTTCACTCTTCAGGGACAACTACATGTACAAAAATTGTATTTTAATTCATTGATAAAATTTTGTTTATATATCCTCTCTTCTTAAAATAAATATATACAAAAAATTCAAAAATAATGTTAGGAAATTAGGTTTTTGCAATCAGAATGACGTGGCATGATTTCAAAAGAATAATGTTGTTTGGAGCCGAATGAAGTTACAAATTATCGCCCGAATGAGGTTGATTGCTGGGATGCCTGCAGGGTCAAATTGATTTTATTTCGACATTGAAATTGGGTTGTGATGGGATTATTGTGGTAGCTGAAATTAGGGTGTATTGGTTTTGTTGTGTGAACCGAAGCGTGATTTTCTTGGGACTGTGTTACAGGCTGCATCTAGGATGTTTCCGGTTGGGTTTGGGGAAGGCTACAACTGACCTTAGATGGTTGGTTTAGTAGATTTTGGGGGTTGTTTGTAACTATGTTTAAAGCTTATTTCAGCTGAGTTTTGGATGTTCGAATCAGTTGATTTAGGGGGGGATGATCTAGTTGATATGCATTGTTGTATGAATCAGTCCAAACTGTTTGTCTCAGTTAAATTTAGAATTTTCTTATTATTATTGTGTTTCATGCTTCATTTTCTACAGTTTGATGGATCTAAAATGCAAATTCCTTTTTGTGATTCTCTTGCATTTTAGTTGTTTAGTTTGCCTTAAAGGATGGGTTGGTATAAATGCAACTCTTGTGATGAACATTATGAACTCTTTTCCTATATGCAATAATGTGTGATAATGAGAATTGGAGTATGGTTTTTATATATACATGTTTTTTTTTTATGGTTAACAATGTTATCAAGTAATGATGTTTTATTTCATAGCTTGAATTAGACTCAATAAGGAGCTATGATTGAAAGTGTGATGTTATCATACTGGTAGGAATTTGAATCATCTTATTGGATGGGCTTTGATCCACCTGTTTTGTTACAAAAAGTCCATATATGAAAAATGCTAGTTTTCCCAAAAGAATGGGTTAATATTGTAGTTGATTTATTTATGGTTGACAAAGTGTCAATATAAAAGAGTTTTGAGTTTTAGTTGATTTTTTATGCTATTTTCCACAACTCCGAAAAAAAATGTGAAAAAAAAACTTTTGTATACAGACTTTGCTTGTATACGTGTGACATAATTTGGGTATACAGACTTGCTTGCATATCGGTACGTCGTTCCATGTAAGTTCGGCAGTACGTGTAGTGTTTAGGAAATGTTTGTCATGGATCGAACTTCGGGTGAGATGACATGTTCCTCGATGTGGCACCCCACTTGGAATATGTACACTCCGAGTGGTTTCGAATGCAAGGGAGACACACTTGGGTGAGGTGTGTTCGGCACAAGGAGGATAGTGCGACTGTGGAAAATAAGCAAGATTTTTGTATATATGCATGATTGCCTTAAATGAAGAAACTAAATGCTCATTCGACTCAAATTCAGCGAATCGGCCAAGAAGTGCTAATTGTAGAAGACAATAACCATAATAGGGAGTTTCCCACAGGCTGGTTCAAGTGCAATTCTGATGGTTCACTGCAAGGTGCTAATGGTGGTTACGGTGCCTTAATAAGGAATGATGCAGGGGATGTTGTTGCAGTCTGCACGGGGTTTGTAACAGGACAACAGTGCTTAAGCATGAGCTACAAGGAGTCAAAGCAAGTCTTAAGCTAGCTCAGCAATACAACATCGACAAATTAGTTGTCACAACTGAATTGAAAATTCAAGAGACTACAAAAAGAGTGAAATTTAAGGCTGATAGACTATTTTGTATGGACGGACTATGAGACTGACAGACCCTCGTGACAAGTTTTATTTGGTTAATTCAGTAATGTATTAACAGACAGGGCATTTCTTTTGCAGCAAGAGCATGATGATATCAGATCAAGAAAGGGAGATACTCAAGGCCTGGAATGGAGTGATTACAAGTCCATGCCTTTCACACAATGTGTAAGACATAATTAAAAAATCAAGTACAAATTATCTATCACGATTAATGCATAATCTTTGAAGAAGTTGATTAATTGCTTTATTTATATCCTTCTACAGGTAATCAATGAGACATTGCGAATAGCTAACATCATAAGTGGCGTGTTTAGGCGAGCAACAACTGATGTAAACATCAAAGGTCAGCCATACTGCAAATATATAATATGGTAGATTACATTACAGATGAAATGTTATTAATAAGCTCGTCGAGTAAACTGATGTAAATTTCAGATTTCCTGTTTACTTGAAATGATCTGTGGGAAGCAGGAAAAACAAACAAAGATTTTAATGTATTTTTCATCCAAATGATTTAGAAATGCAGCGAGATATATGAACTTGATATTTAAAGTCATTTTTAAAGGTATAGTCAACATAAATTCGATTATATAAATCCTGATCTTGAGATTACTGTAGTGTCTATACTAGCATTACTGACTTGATATAAATGTGCAGGGATCACTATTCCGAAGGGTTGGAAGGTTTTCTCATCTTTTAGGAACTGGTGCTTATAACATTATTCTGCTGCTCTGGTTGCTTACTACTGCTACTTATACTACTATTTTTGGTTTAGTAAATGGATTGACATTTTGATTGAAAGTGTTTCTTCATTCAATTAAAAAAACTAACTTATTGTTTATTGCAATCTGAAATCATATCCCTGCACTGAAAATGGAATGAATTGTTAGTGATCATGGTGAAGGTCACCACACTGATTTCATTCAGTGAAGGGTGCAATTAGTTGATCTGTTAGTAAATCGTGGAGTCTGTCAGTTAGTGCTCTGAATGGTGGAGTCTGTCAGTTAGTGCTTTGCTAGTGAAGGGGGCAGTATGTCTAGATGTTCTGTAGTCTGTCAAGCCTTATAACTTCGGTTAGTTTCCTCCATCTTAGATACTACTATAAATGTAAGAATAGTAGGAGCAATTAGGGAATTTTTACTGACTGAATTCTGTTGTACATTGAGCTCTGTTATGAAATTCTTTAAAGACACGGAGCCAATTATGTGAGTTTTGAAATTCTAAAAATAATGAAAATGTGGTGATACTCATTTTACTGAGAATGCTATCATTCTCTTGGTGATACTCATTTTACTGAGAATGCTATCATTCTCTTACATCTTACTTCTTACAGGTTACCTCATTCTTAGTCTGCAAGGTGTTTACGCAAATATTCTCATCAGGTTACATATTACTTAGTTTGGGCTCTCGATTTATTTATGTTATACATTGTGTTTATTTTTTAGAGTATGTTATACATTGCTTAAATAATAACTCACAAATCCTAAAAATAATGTTCTATTCTCCATAGTTAGCATTATGGCTCATATAGATATAAGTATAATCATTGATTTTGATCGTCTTGAATGTATGTTGTATCTGCTGATGGCATGGGTGGAGACTTGGGATAATCATTTTTGGGTCATAGCATGGAAAATGTGGTTCCATTTCGGGGGAAAACTTGGTGTACAATGAGAAATTCTATTCTTGGTTTTTTGGCTATTTTCTGATGTGCAGGTGGCTATTTTGTGAAAGAATTTGATGAATGAGAGCACGTTCATTTTTTCAGAGATGATCGCAGTCGCATATCTATTGACAGCACTATGCGAAATTTGGCTCAAGGGTGATGATGATGCCAAATCAGAATTTCCATTGTCAAACAAGTATCGGTTGCAATGGTAATTACTATGACATTGACACATATCTTTATAAATTTTTAGCAAGGTTTTGATAATGATTCAAGTGTGCTTCTTCAGGACGCGCGTATGTGGTACGCGAAAATGGAGTATTTTCTTCTTTGTTTTTAAGAAAAGAAAAAGGTAAAAGCATCTTCTTTTCTGTCTTAATTTATCAAAAGGCATTGCCTTCTTTTCTGTGCTTCCCTTGCTCTGTCCCTCTGATTGCTTCATACTCACTTCCCTCTCCCCTGCTCACTCTCTGCTGTCTAAGGTGACATTTTTTCATTTTACTGTCCCAGGGAGAATATTAGAACCTAGCTCACCAGTTCAAATTGTTCTGGAATTTTATGGTATAGTTTTTTTTTTTTGGATTCAATTAGAAATGGGTAGAATTTGTTCTTGTAGACTTTATTAAAAAAGAAAACATAAAGATGCTCCTTTGGTGTTCATCCTTGTATTTAAATATGATTTTCTTTCAATTAGATTTTTTTAGTGTTTCCTAAGCAATGGGTTCTATGTTTTAGTGTTTCCTAACCATTTCTTCTTGCCCGGGTCTCTGGAGAAGCTAGAGATGGAGCTTACTGAGCTCTTGAAATCTAGACGAGGGTACCCTGTCTCGATTGCTTCCCTGCCCTTATTGTATCAAGAAAAATATGGGCGTACTCTTCAGGGTGAAGGGTACTTAACTAAGAGCCAGAGGCATGGGAAGGCCGGTTACAGTCTGACCAAACTTCTTGCACGGTTGAAGAATAATATTCGACTTATTGACAGGTGCCATCATCAACTTTCACAGAAGTGAGAATGACTTACCTTAATAGTAATTTTCTTTTAAATGCTAGGCACTTAATTGTTTGAGATATCAGAATTGGATTGCAGACCCCATGGACAGCATGCGGTAGTTCTGGCAGAAGATGCAGCAAGATACATGGATTACAGGAATGAGAAGAGCGATCCTGGTGGAATTGTTATTGGTTCGAGGCAAATTTATCTGACTTTCCTAGCTGAGAGCACCTTCACTGAGGAAGATGTTTCAGACTACTTCAAGTAAGGATGTCACCATAGTTTTGCATGCAAAGTTCAATAGTTTTTCACTCGTACTTATCCTACCTTTTTGTGTTGATTTTGTGCTAGTAGGAGCTTTGTGCCTGTTGAAGATGTCAGGATTCCCTGCCAAGTGAAAAGAATGTTTGGGTTTGTGACATTTGTGTATCCTGAAACTGTCAAGATGATACTAGCAAAGGGTAACCCCCACTTTGTTCGTGGAACTCGTGTCCTGGTGAAACCTTATAGGGAAAAGATTAGGCCTAGCGAGAGGCAAGTTCATGGAAGAGCCTTGCAGTCCCCAGAGTTTACGACAATTCTGATTAAGTGAGGTCTATTGTTGTTTAATGTTCTTAATACATCTGATGTTTAAAACCTTACAGTCCCCAGAGTTTACGACAATTCTGGATATTTCAGGAAACAGTTAATGGAAGAGCGTGAACATGCTATTGAGTTTGAGGCAAGACGTCTAGCAGAGCTGCAGTTAGGACCCAAGCCACTCACCCATCATCCTTTGTTTGGTTATCCTCTAGACAATTTGAAAGGCTCTGAAGGTATACACCATCAATGTGACGGCTTCAAATATCTCATAGAAAATTACTTTGAACTCTATTAGTTATCTCTGAAGGTATACACCATCAATTTCGCCATACCCTATTCAGTTGATAAATTTGAATATGAGCATTTAGGAAATGAATGGCATTTGTTCTTTTAAGTTTGACTTAGGGGAATCAAATGTCGCTCTATCATTTTATCTTGCATCCTTCTCTTTCCTGATATACATCACCAGCCCAACTTTTCACTCTCTTCCCAACTCAGTCTAGTTACTGTTTTCTGTTCTTTTTCATGGTCAGTCATTGTCATCCATTTATTTAAAATCGTGATGTTAGACACATCAGTAAATCAATGTTTTCTATTCTTAGAGTCCGCTTCTGCGGAGAGGGAAAGGGAGAGGGAGGTGGTCCAATTAGATGTTGGCTCATCCACTATGGTGATATCTGAGGCACTTGCTAGTTTTCTTGAAACTGGGGAGAGGGAGATGGTCCAATCAGATGTTGTTAGACGTGTTTGGGAGTACATAAGGGTTAATCAATTAACTGTGTGTGCTCAGTTTCATAGCTTTCTGGTTTCCTTAATTATTTTTTTTCCTTTTTGCGGTTTAGGACCCTCATAATTCGATGATGATAATCTGTGATGCCAAGCTTCAAGAACTTCTTAGATGTGAGAGCACTTTAGTATTGGGGATATCTGAGATGTTGATGCCCATGGCACTTTTGCATGGACATTCTTACTCTGCCCATGCCATGGGATGCACTGCTGCTGCAAAAGCCATTCAATCATTTAAAGATCATGTGACAAATATCAATATTTCTACTGATCCATTTAATGTATTGGAGAGCTGGGATATTAATTCAGTGGACCCTTGTAGCTGGAGGATGGTTACCTGCTCCACTGAAGGCTCCGTGGTTGCTGTGTAAGTTACTCTAGTTTGTTATCTATCTTCCTTGTATACTATAGATGATTTCCTAGTAACAATACCAAAAATACTTTCCATCAAAATCATTTTCTTTAAGAAGTCATTCTCTTTGGAAAGTAACTTTTTTTTTATTTTTGTTGTTTCGGTTTTGTATTTTCAGAGGGCTGCCTAGTCAAAGCTTATCTGGGACCCTCTCACCATGGATGGGAAATCTCAGTAATCTGCAATCTGTGTAAGTGGAGACTAGTCTTATTTATTTTTAGTGCTTGATTATGCTTATTGCTTGTGTGTCAAAACCACTATCTCTGTTGTCACTTTAGTCAATTTGATTTATGAGATAAATGAGAAACTGAATCATATTACTACAAAGGCATCAGGTTCTCTAGATATGGGCATGGTTGGGACTGAGGTTGAGAAGTCGAGACACACCACCAGCAAGGCATCAGGCTCTCTAGCGCCTCATGTTCCAGATATGGGCAGGGATGAGCTTTCTGAGAAGACGAAGAAAGAAGTGGATGCACAAATGTCTAAAGATCTTCATGGAGGAAGTCATTGGTAGCAGATGATATGGTTGATGAGTTGCATGATGCTCATCCTGTTGTTGATTCACCAACTGTGGAGAGCACTGGGAAGGAAGAAAATGGTCATGTGACAAATGAGGAGTTGTTCTCAAAGGAAGTTAAAACTAGCAATGAGAAGGCCAGCAAGAGGAGAGCTTCATTTCCAGCAAAGCTTCGAGCACAAGGCACTGTAAAGGCAAAGCTTCGAGCACATAACAGAGTCTGCAAAGGCACTTTGTCGTTGTTGTTTGATTCTTCAGGTTCATACAATACCATGTAGATTATATTTTCTTCATTTCCTCATTTTTGCCTGTTCTAATATTGAGTGTACTAGTTCATGACTTAAGATGTTTACAATCTAGGAATTAATAAAGTATTCATTTGCAAAGATTGTTGTGGTTGCTGCCTTGTAGTAGTCTTGACTGTTTTAAGGATTTGATTTTATATGGATGCTTTGTTATGATATACTCTATAACTTGAAGAAAATATTCATCTTAGTAAGGACTGATTTTGTAGGTGTGGGGCTGTGATTTTGCTGCAGCAGCAAAAAAAAAAAAAAAATTCGATTATATTAATTTGCAACGGTTTCAAACCATCGCAAAAAACCAAATTTCTTTTTTTTTTTTGAATTTTGTTTTGACTGGCCACGGCTTAAAACCGTGGTACTTAATTATTGCCACGGCTTAAAACCATGGTAGTCACTCTTGCAACGGCTTAAAACTGTGGCCATCATCATTGCCACGGCTTAAAATTGTGGCCATATTTCAACGGCTTATAACCGTGGCCAGATTGCAACGGCTTATAACCGTGGCCACTATTGTTGCAACGGCTTATAGCCGTGGCTAAATGCAGAAATTCATCACGCCTCCTCGAGCATAAAACCGTTGCTAAAATATTTTGCCACGGTTTATAGCCGTTAATGATGATTTTGCGACGCCTCTACTGCCCACGCCTCTAAGCCGTGACAATTGGTTACCCCCACGGTTCAAAACCGTTGTTGATGGGTATTTTTGGTGTAGTGTATGAAAAATGCTAGTTTTCCCAAAAGAATGGGTAAATATTGTAGTTGATTTATTTATGGTTGAAAAAGTGTCAATATAAAAGAGTTTTGAGTTTTAGTTGATTTTTTTATGCTATTTTCCACAACTCCGAAAAAAAATGTGAAAAATTTTTTTGTATACAGACTTGCTTGTATATGTGTGATATAATTTTGGGTATGCAGACTTGCTTGCATATCGGTACGCCATTCCATGTGAGTTCGGTAGTACGTGTAGTGTTTAGGAAATGCTTGCCATGGATCGAACTTCGGGTGAGATGACATGTTCATCGATGTGGCACCCCACTTGGAACATATACGCAACGAGTGGTTTCGAAGGCAAGGGATGCACGCTTGGGTGAGGTGTGTTCGACACAAGGAGGATAGTGCGATTGTGGAAAATAAGCAAGATTTTTGTATATGTGCATGATTGCCTTAAAGGAAGAAACTAAATGCTCATTCGACCATTGAATGAGAACTACATGTCTTCCTTAAGGTAGAAAATGTGTTTTGTTAATGTTTTAATAATAGTCTAATATGACTAGGAATTGTATCGTTGTTTGAAAAAAAATTACATTTATGATGATTGATAACTTAGAAATTTTATCCGGTTGTTTCTAACATTTTCATGCAGGATGGCAAGTCCACTAATATTTCTACAGGTCAGACTTGCCATAGTCAATTTCCACAGTGTAAGTACAAGTAAATGCATATTTACTTATTAAGATGATTACAGGATTGCCTCATCAATGAATTAAATTCTTTGAACTATGTTTTTCTTGCATGACACATTTGCCTCAGTGAGGAACTACCTGTTGGTGTGGTTGTGTTTAGTTTGATGTTATCACGTGCAAATTTATTGATTTTGGGATGAAGATTACTCACACCAGCTTAATTGCTGACCCAAGTGAGTTTTTGTTTCTTGGGTATATTGCTTTGGGAATATAGCCGATTAGCCTTTCAGGTTTAGAGATTTTTAAGCAGCGTTACTGGAGTTCCGTTAATAGGGCTAGCAACGTCAGAGTTTTTCCGGGTTAGAGTTTTTATTTGTTTCAGTAATAAAATCATGTTTTAGTTGCTGCTAATTGTTTATGTTGTTATTAAATTTTCACGTCTCGAGTTTCGAGGAAACGAATAATCCTACGTGAATTTTAGAATTTTCGTTTTCTTTGAAAGTCGGGTTGTGACAGATGCCCACTCCTAGTTTCTCCTTCTTATACAAATAAAGATGCCTATAAGGAAAGCTCAACTCATGACACCTAACATTATCTCGTGACAATCAATACATCCGCGTGATGCCATGCCTCAACATGAGTTGACCATTTTCACTCTTCAGGGACAACTACATGTACAAAAATTGTATTTTAATTCATTGATAAAATTTTGTTTATATATCCTCTGCTCTTAAAATAAATATATACAAAAAATTCAAAAATAATGTTAGAAAATTAGGTTTTTGCAATCAGAATAACGTAGCATGATTTCAAAATAATAATAAAATCTCCAAAAAATTTATATGTATTATGCAAAAATTCTAAATGTCGAGGGTTTGGGCGAGGAAACCAGCGAGGGAAATGAGGTGGAGGGGGTGGAAACCGTCCACCCCCTCGAGATGCGTGCGTTGACTTTTCGCGCGCGCATCCCGAGGGGGTGGACGGTTTCCACCCCCTCCACCTCATTTCCCTCGCTCGTTTCCTCGCTCGTATCCTCGACATTTAGAAAAGCTCATGTATTATGTATTTTGAGGGAGACCTTTTAGGCAGCCTCACGCATTTTCTCGAAGCTTAGAATTAGCAATTTTGAGGTTATAAAAAACCACATTATTCTCATTGCAAAACATGATAAACAATAATTTTTTTTCTTAATAAAGTCTGTTTTCATATCTTTCCCCTCCCTCATATCCTCTCGGCAGAAAAAGAAGAAAAAAAAAACACACACACACACTCTGATCAATCTCGCTGCTCAAAGTCACATGGCGTTGTTTTTGTTCCTCCTCGTCTTTGGCTCGGCCTTTCTGTTCCTCCACCACCGACTCAAGCGAAGTAAACTCAATCTTCCGCCAGGCATGTTGGGTTTGCCATTCGTAGGCGAAACGCTTCAACTCATCTCGGCGTATAAAACCGAGAATCCCGAGCCCTTCATTGACGAGCGAGTCGCTCGGTACGGCTCAATCTTCAGCACACACATCTTCGGCGAGCCTACCATCTTCACCGCCGATCCTGAGGTGAACCGGTTCGTTCTCCAGAATGAAGGGAAACTCTTCGAAAGCAGTTACCCTACCACTATCTCGAACCTTCTTGGAAAGCACTCACTCTTAATCATGCGTGGTGGACTTCATAAGCGATTGCATTCGCTTACTATGAGCTTCGCTAATTCAGTCATTATTAGAGATAATTTGCTCGTTGACATCGATCACCTTATTCGATTCAATCTTGATTCTTGGTCTGACCACGTCTTTCTCCAAGACGAAGCCAAAAAGGTAAGTGTCTCAGCTATCGTCTTCTTCTTGTTCTTGTCGATTTTACTAGTATGGTATGGAAATGATGATTTTTTATTACTTGTCTATGTTGGTTAAAGTTGTGTTATTTTATAGTTTCTTGTGAGTTAAGTTTTAGAAGAGAGATTGAAAGAAATTTTTCATGGAGGAGTTATAGCTCATTTTAGCAGGTTATCTCCCGCGAGGACATCTCATCTGTGTAGTATGCGAGCGCATGTCTTTTTGCCACCCGGCTTATTTTAGCTCAATTGGCGCAATTTAGCAAAAGAATGTTGGCATATAGTTGATAGTAGACCGTAAATTTTCATTGAGATTCGTGTTGGGATTGTTGATGAGATTCTATTATGTTTATTGAATTTGCAGATAACATTTGCATTGTCAGTGAAGCAATTGATGAGTTTCGATCCAGGGGAGTGGACGGAGAATCTGAGGAAAGAGTACGTACTGCTCATCGAAGGGTTCTTCAGTCTTCCTGTCAACTTCTCTTTCACCACTTATGGCCAAGCAGTCAATGTAAACATTACTCAACAGTACACATTTATATTCCTTCAGAAATTCTAGAGTTAGAATTACTCTTTTGTCTTTGTTCTTTAGAGTGTTAGTAATTGTGTTTTAAAGAGAATGGACATAATGTGTAAATAAGCCGATCAGGCAAGCAAACCAAGTTGGCTAAAATTACTTTGATGTCCTTCTGATAATTATGTATGTAGGCAAGGGAGAAGGTAGCGGATGCCCTGAGATGTGTGGTGCAAGAGAGGAGGAAGGAATTGGAAGAAGGGACGAGTAATGCGAAGAAAGACATGTTGGGTGGTCTGTTGATGGAGGGAGAATGTGGTTTCTCCGATGAGCAGATTGTTGATTTCTTGCTTGCTTTGCTTGTTGCTGGTTATGAAACTACTTCGATTACTATGACTCTTGCTGTCAAGTTCCTTACTGACACTCCTCTTGCATTGGCTCAACTTAAGGTACCAATTCTTTGAATTATGCTAAAATGAGTCTAACATAATAGGAAATCAGGTTTTGCTATCAGGGTGACATGGCATGATTTTGAAAGAATTATGAAATTCTCAAAGTGTTTCTGTGTATCTTGAGGTTCTAAAAAAATCTCATTTGATAATGCCACATCATTTTGATAGCAAAACCCGATCCCCTAGTCTCACTCAAAATGAGTTGGACATAGTTTGGACCCGATCCCCGAGCACATGAGTCCTATATATATATATATATATAAACCATATCCAATAACTCATAAATAATTTTGGTTATAATGTTCACTCAATAATTAAAATGTTGACAATATGAGTCCAAATTATGAGTGATGATGCTAACTTTTACAAATAAATTGTCCTAATTATAATCTTTCGAATCTTGTCGGATAAAGGGGTCACACGGGTCTATCATTTCAAATACAAATTCGATTTCAATTCCAGAAAAGGGATCGCACCAGGTTATTTGACTATTCAGATGCCTATTCGATTCAGTAAGTCTAGACAGCCAGGCCATTGGGCCACTATTTTGCTAAGCTTAGGCTTTCTTACAATTTTACCCAATTTCTTTAAAACACAACCACAAACAACATCTATGAAGGAGATAAAATTGTAAATTAACCAAATCTAACCAAAAAGTGGCTCATTGGCCTGACTGTCTAGAATTGGGGCTACTTAATCTCCAAGTTGGATAAAGTCCGAACCATTGATGTCCTTGTTAGCCTGGATCAATGCGAGTGCCTAGTTGTGTGTGTGTGATCCATGACCATATGGAGTTTGTGGTTTGGGCGACACAAAATGGGGTAAAATGGTAATCATAGAAAAAAAAAAAAAAAAAAAAAAAAAAAAAAAAAAAAAAACTTTTTTTTTTGTTCTTTTCCTGTGTGTGGTGCAAAAGAGTGCAGGGGTCATCTATAGAATTGAGAAAAAAAAAAAAAGATGGGATTTTGCAGCAGACGGATACAGACAATGGAACACACGCTCATAAAAGAGGGTTCATCGAGAAATGTGAACACACGCTCTAGTCAAACTGTCAAAACTCTAAAGTGAATTTGTCCACCTTCCCTGGCCTGCTGAGTTAAACATCAAAGCTATAGTATGGAATGTATTACAAAAAGAGTGAAATTTTAAGTGTGTATGGAATGTATTCTAGGCAAGCAAACTGAATTGGACGTTTAAAATTTTACTTCGCACAAACAAGATTTTGACCAAACTGAAATGAAGTTCGACCATTCCGCCACAGCTCAATAATGTGGAAGGTAGCCTTTATCAAGATGTTGGGAGAAATACTTTTTCTTATATTATATCTTTTAAGAAAGTAATCGATCATGGAAGCAATATTTTTGTATGTTACAAGCATTTTGAAAAATATAAATGTAACAACTTTGTGTGGGCAGGTTTTAAGGTTGACGGGCTATTTTATATAAGCGGACTATGATGCTGGCAGACCCTCATGACAAGTTTTATTTGGTTAATTCAGTAATGTATTAACAGACAGGGCATTTCTTTTGCAGCAAGAGCATGATGATATCAGATCAAGAAAGGGAGATACTCAAGGCCTGGAATGGAGTGATTACAAGTCCATGCCTTTCACACAATGTGTAAGACATAATTAAAAAATCAAGTACAAATTATCTATCACGATTAATGCATAATCTTTGAAGAAGTTGATTAATTGCTTTATTTATATCCTTCTACAGGTAATCAATGAGACATTGCGAATAGCTAACATCATAAGTGGCGTGTTTAGGCGAGCAACAACTGATGTAAACATCAAAGGTCAGCCATACTGCAAATATATAATATGGTAGATTACATTACAGATGAAATGTTATTAATAAGCTCGTCAAGTAAACTGATGTAAATTTCAGATTTCCTGTTGACTTGAAATGATCTGTGGGAAGCAGGAAAATCAAACAGGGTTTTTAATGTATTTTTCATCCAAATGATTTAGAAATGCAGCGAGATATATGAACTTGATATTTAAAGTCATTTTTAAAGGTATAGTCAACATAAATTCTGATCTTGAGATTACTGTAGTATTAGGTCAGTTTTAATCCTGATCTTGAGATTACTGTAGTGTCTATACTAGCATTACTGACTTGATATAAATGTGCAGGGATCACTATTCCGAAGGGTTGGAAGGTTTTCTCATCTTTTAGGGCCGTGCATCTTGATCCAAACTACTATGAGGAAGCCCGCACCTTTAATCCCTGGAGATGGCAGGTTTGTTTCCTCAGCTAGCTCTGAAATTTTTTATTTTTATTTTTGAGTTCAGGGATGGCGACGGGATTGCCATTTACATTATATTGCCTATTTGAATTTTATAAAATACTAAAGCCATACCCAAACCATTACCGTCCCTGTTCCCTGTCTAATATGTTTGTTACATAGAATGATTGATTTAAATGCATATGTTGTTCTAGAACAATTCAACTCCATCATCAAGCCTAGGGAACGTGTTCACACCATTCGGAGGGGGGCCGCGGCTCTGCCCAGGATATGAGCTTGCCAGAGTAGAACTCTCTGTCTTCCTT
Organism: Berberis vulgaris; assembly: GCA_963556465.1. Classification (NCBI taxonomy): domain Eukaryota; kingdom Viridiplantae; phylum Streptophyta; class Magnoliopsida; order Ranunculales; family Berberidaceae; genus Berberis; species Berberis vulgaris. The sequence goes on from OY747135.1 coordinate 4,441,479, forward strand.
CATCATTTTGTCACCAAATTCAGGTACGCTAATTCATGCAACTCCGTTTCTACGGAAGAAGATGGTTTGCCAATTGGCTAATAGTAATTTTTTTTTTTTTTTGATAAACAGTTGGGCTCCGGCGGAAGAAGATAAGCTGGTTTTCTTTCCCACCACAAGAACTCTAAAACGTTACCCGATCAATGTGTTACCCAGGCAAAAAGACTACATTCAGTGATGAGGACCCAAATCAGGGAAAACTAAAAAAGAGAAAAGAAAATTAATGGTTAATGAAATGTGGGTAAAAGCTTTTTTAAATTTCAATGGTACAATAGTAACGAATAAAAGTTTATATTTAATTTGTATATTTTCAATGGGAGCGCTGGTCTTCTTTTGCTCAGTTTACACCCACCATCAAGTCTTACATTTCACTGCTTGGTCTTTTGGAGTAAATGACCACATTCAGATGCTAGTCTAATGTTTTTTTTTTGAAGGCAAGTTGGGTTTTCACGATCCCATAATCTATTAAAGAGCAGAATTGGTCAACACACCATAAACCCGATAAACATGCCGCCGGCTGGGTTTGAACCCGTAACCTAGTGGTACCATCCGCCAAAATCTAACCTTGCTAGTCTAATGTTGATTTACATTTCCAGATGACTTTTACTAAAAGGTAAAATGATGAACTGTAGGCCGAAAGAAGCATTATCACTAATGATATAGATTAATCCCATTTACATGCTATTCAAATATAAGGCTCCACTTAATCTTATAAAGCCCGACATAATGAAAGTTAAAAGTAGCTTTGGTGCTATTATTATGCTATTCAAATATAAGGAACAGTTAATTCATTGCCTCAGACAAATAAGGGAGAAATTATTGGTTACTTAAGTATATGTCAAACGTGCATCGTCAAGTCCATTATAGTGTACGGTGGTGGAAACATTCTCAAAGTACAAACTTTGACTAAGAAAACTCTGCCAGAAAAATCAGGCGGGATGCTCAAAATAGTATAAGGTAAGCAATGGAGTGCACAATCACCTAATTATATAACCCTAGGATTACACTAGTTAATGGCCTATTGCGAAGCATTTAGCTAAGAAATAAGAAATGTCCCAATCAGATACAGACCCATGTGCTAAAATCCAATTCGTGTGTGAACAAAAGTGTTTGTATAATGAGTTCTGGTGTTAGTGTGTCCCTATAGTATGCCTTAAAGAAGAATATCCCCTTTCATCTCAGAGCCATCCTTTTCATTTTTGCCCCGGGAGGGTTTGTGAGTCCAAGGTACTGTTGGTCAGCCGTTGATAGCGTTGGTAAGCCGGGTAGAGTGTTGGTCAGCCGTTAGGACCCAGATCTAGTGTAAGTCGCCATGGTGTGCGCTGATAAGAGATCCAGGGTAGGTGGTCCCACTTAGGTGTTCCAGCTGTAGGTGGTCCGAGTACAGTGTTCTTCTTCTTCCCTAAGCAGATCTGTTAAGATGTCTTTTTTGTCAAAGTTTTCCAGAACTAATAGTTCTAGGTCAAGTTCTTCAAACAAAATGGAGGGTAGAATCCCTGAAGATGAACATGATTTACAAAACTGGTCTATACCAGTAATCCCCCAAAAAGAGATTTATAAAATCACCCATTCAATATTTTCTTCAAAAACTGAAGATTTAATCAGTATTGTCGAACAGACAGTACCGATCAATAAGTCTTTAGCTTCAAAACAGCTTTTATCTTCAAAAACAATCAATTCTTTACTTAAAGAAAACTTCAAATACATTCACTTAGGTTTAATTCAAGTAGCCCTAAAACCTTTAACTAGGATAGGACTCGACACTTGTGCCTTAGTCGCTCTTCGCGATTGTAGACACAATAAGTTTAGTGATTCTCTGCTTGGAATTGCAGAGTCTTCACTCTCAATGGGTCCAGTTTATTTCAACTGCTACCCCAACTTCTCTGTGTCACTCAAGGACCCAAATATCCTTGAAACACTTACTCTGAATATTCAGACCTCAGGCTTCGATATGGCTGAAGGTTCTGAACCAATTGCTCTGATCTACAAAGTCACTTATAGAGCAATGAAAACCCAATTGAGCCCTCGTGCTCTTCAAGCTGATGAAAAAGGACACACAATCCTTTTTGAAGTCAATGACCAGAATACCAATGTTATCGTACCTAGAACGATACAATGGGATCAGGTCACCCTTCCTGAAACTTGGACTATTGAAGGAGCTTCTATTCCCAGAAGTCTTCCTCCAAGTCAAGTCGACAAGATCTTGACTCTCCCTGACGGGACAGTTAAGCTTAGATTCAGTGACCTTCGTATCACTGATCTAGATCCTTCTTGTTTGCAATCAGGACGCAGATCTTCTGAAACCCCTTCATTCAGAACTGCTCCTACCCAATTCCAACCGAGAGTTCCTACTCCCGAACCCCATCTTCAATTAAGGAATATTAGGACCAATCCTAATTATCCTCAGATTCCTCAACCTGTTTATAATCAAGATGAAGTTCCAGAAACTTCAGAAGCAAATCAATCACCCACACAATCTGAAATGGAATTTCAGATTCCCAGGGTTCAATGTTTAACAACAAACTTTAAACTCAATAAAGAAAAAATCAAACAAGACTTCTTGTCTTCTGAAAATGATGAAAGACGTGAAAAGTTCATTGCTAAGACAACTGAGTCAGAACGCAAAGAACTTAGCAAATCTTTCTATAAATGTTGTGAGGAATTGAAAGAAAATATACCTTTCTTAGATTGGTATTATAACATTCATATCCCTCAAATTCATGTTCTAAATGTTACCCCCAAAGTCTGGACTTCCACAGACAAGAAAACTGTAAGATCTGTCTTACCTCCCATGGTAGATCTCCAGTTTAAAGTTTCAAATCAAAATTTTGTTGCTTCTCCATTTTCTCATCAAATAAATGATTATGCTAGTACTATTATTCAACAGAATAATTATACTAACCTCTTATTATCTGAACTTGGTGATAAACTGGTTCAAGACCAGCTTGTAACTAACGAGCTGAAAAAGAAGCAATTAGAAGAAAAGGTGAACAAAGAACAGGAATTGAAAAAACAGAATGTTTACTTTCAAATCCCTGATCCTTTGGCGCCAAACACATTTTCTTCTAAAACAAATTTATTAAAAGCAATTGATGCCAAATTAGATGCCCTTAATTTGGATTGAAGATTAAAAATCAATACCTTGTCTCATCCAGCCATGACTGACTGTGATTCTGACATAAGTGCTGACTTTGATCCAATGTCTGAACTGGATAGATTAAACTATATCCCGTACCAGGCTAATCCAATCAGACATGCTAGAACAGCATCCAAAACTCCTAAATGGAAAAATCCAATGCCAACATCTAGGAATTTCTATCCTAGACCTTCATTCCCAGATATGCAGTTTGAAGAACGGAATCTTCAAACCTTTGGTTCTTTTTCTGCAAAAGAATTGTACATCTGGAATATTGATGGCATTACTGAAGATGCAATTCTTGAGCTTACTCAAGAAATGGTGATGATGGCTTCTACTCATCGAGCAGAAGGCAAAGATGATCACACCATTGCAACTGTCATTGTTCAAGGATTTTCCGGTTTAATCAAAGGATGGTGGGATAATTATCTCACTACAAATGAAAAAACAGAGATTTTATTTGCTAAAAAGATTGGTCCTGATGGCCACCCAATCAAGATCGAAAATGATCTTGGTCAAGAAACTTTCATTCCAGACAGTGTGCCTACCTTGATTCAAAGTATTCTGAGACATTTCTTAGGAAATCCAAATGAATACCAAGGTAAAGCTAAGGATTTGTTGATGTCTCATAAGTGTCCTACTCTTAGTCATTTTAGATATTATAAGGATATCTTCATGAAAAGAGTAATGCTTCAGACTGATGCAGCAAATCCATTCTGGAAACGCAAGTTTATTTCAGGTCTTCCTGAACTCTTTGCTGAGACCATTCGTACAAAACTCCAAGAGCAACATGGAGGTGATATTTTGTATGAACTCCTCACATTTGGTGATTTAATTGCATTTATCAATAAATGCGCTCTTCAAATTTGTAATGAATTAAAATTCAGAAAACAATTAAAGAAGCAACGTCTTCATGGTCCTAAAGAATTAGGAGACTTCTGTCAACAATATGGGTTTGACGATTTTCGATATCCAGCCCATCTCAATTCCAAACACCATTTAACTTCCAAACAAAAGTATCGGTCCAATCCAGCCCGACACTTCAAACGCAAACAGCCTTATGGCCCAAAGCCCGCTAAGCCTGTCGAACAGTACTATAGCAAGCCCAAACATCATGGGACACATAAGTCCAAGCCCTTTGTGAAAGGTTCCACTTCGAGGCCCGTCTGCTTCAAGTGTGGACAGCCCGGTCACTATGCAAAACAGTGCAGAACGGCCCAAAAGGTCCAAGCCTTAGATGTTCCCAAATCAATGAAAAAGATTTTTCTCAATTGTCTGATTGATTCAGACTCTTCCTCTTCTGAACCAGAACTACAGATGAATAACCTCAATTATTCTTCTGATCAATCTTGTGATTGTTCTCCTGGTGCATGTTTATGTCATCTTTCTGCGAAACCCAAAATCAATATGTTATCTCAAAATAAGCAGTCACAATTACTGCTAGATTTTGTTGATAAAATTGATGATCCTAAAATGAAGACTGAATATCTTCAACACATAAAGAATTCAATCTCACAAACTAAACCTCCTCCTGACGTGATCACATCCTTTTATGATCACAGAGATATCATCAGAAGGTTTAACCAAACTAAATCAAGTGCTTCTCCTGTCAGTCTATCCGACTTACAGCATGAGGTTAATAACCTTAAGAAAGAAGTTAATCAGTTAAAACAACATCAAAATTTAACTGATCTTCAAATTCAAATGTTGCAAGAAAATCATCTTCCCGCTTTTTCTGATCCAGAAGATAAAGATGATGCAGAAGGTCCATCTTCTCAGCCACTCTCTTCTTCAAAACAGAAACAAGCAGATTTCCTTTGCAATTTAAACAAAAAGCAGGTTCACCCACATAAGGTTACCATTCAAAAATGGTATGTGGCTATAACCTTAAATATTTATAATAAAACAAGCATATCAGTGATTGCCTTGATTGATTCAGGGGCTGATATGAATTGTATTCAAGAAGGTATTGTACCTGTACAATACTTCAAACAAACTACTCAAAGTCTGTATACTACGGACAACTCAAAGCTTCAAATAGCATTTAAATTAACAAATGCCCATATATGCAAGGATAAAATTTGCATTAAGCAACATTTTCTTCTTGTCAAAAATATGGAACAAAAGATGATTTTAGGTACGCCTTTTATCAATGCAATTTCTCCATTTTCTGTTTCTAAACAAGGGATTTCAACAACCATTCTTGGTACGAAGGTTGAATTTCCATTCTTGTTTAAATCAGAAGTTTATGAACTTAATCAAGTTTCTAAACAAATGTTTCTGAATCGTTTAATCTGCAAACAACGGCAGTTAAACTTTCTCAAACAAGAAATTGAATACAAAAGGGTAGCTGACCAGATCAGTGAACCTAAACTTCAATCCCAAATCATTCAATATCAAAGACATTTGCAAGATGAACTTTGTTCTAACCTTCCAAATGCATTTTGGTACAGATCTCAACATGTGGTTCGTCTCCCTTATGAACCAGATTTTAATGAAAGAAAAATTCCCACTAAGGCTCGCCCTATTCAAATGAATAGCGAACTTATGGAATTTTGCAAACAAGAAATTCAATCTTTAAAAGAGAAACGACTCATTCGAGATTCTAAATCTCCTTGGAGTTGTGCCGCTTTTTATGTCAATAAAGCTGCAGAGCTTGAACGAGGAAGCCCTCGTCTTGTTATTAATTATAAACCTTTAAATCAGGTTCTTCAATGGATACGTTATCCAATTCCTTCTCAAAGAGACCTCCTTAAGAGATTACACAATGCCTGTGTCTTCTCTAAGTTTGATCTGAAATCTGGATTTTGGCAAATCCAGGTTCATCCCAAAGATCGGTATAAAACCGCTTTTAATGTTCCCTTTGGACATTACGAGTGGAATGTTATGCCATTCGGTCTCAAGAACGCTCCTAGTGAGTTCCAGAATATCATGAATGATATTCTTTCCCAATTCTCTCAGTTCACCATTGTGTATATCGATGATATACTGGTGTTCTCTGACTCTGTTCCAGCCCACTGGAAACATTTATATCAATTTGAAAATTGTATTAAGAAGAATGGATTGGTTTTATCTCCAACCAAAATCAATTTGTTCCAAACAAATGTTAGATTTTTAGGTCACAAGATTTTCAATGGGATGATTACCCCAATTTCAAGAACAATTGAATTTGCTGATAAATTTCCAGATGAAATCCAAGATAAAACCCAATTGCAAAGATTTCTTGGATCTTTAAATTATGTTGCAGACTTTTACCAAGGCCTTAGAGTTTTGATTAAACCCTTATACTCTCGCCTTAAGAAAAATCCAAGCCCATGGACTGAAGCCCATACTTCCATAGTCCGCCAAGTCAAAAGTCAAGTCAAGTATCTTCCTTGTCTAGGAATTGCTGATCCTGATACATTCAAAATAGTAGAGACTGATGCGTCTAACCTAGGGTATGGTGGTATCCTTAAACAGCGTAATCCTGAGTCTTCTACTGTTCAATTAGTTCGATACCATTCTGGTATTTGGACTTCTCCTCAGATGAATTATTCTACGGTCAAAAAAGAAGTTTTAGCGATCGTATTGTGCATCATGAAATTTCAAGATGATTTGATTAATCAAAAATTTTTATTACAAATTGATTGCCAATCTGCAAAAGATATTTTAACTAAAGATGTTCTCAATTTGGTTTCCAAACAGATCTTCGCCAGATGGCAAGGTTTGATTTCTGCATTTGATTTTGATATCAAGTATATAAAGGGAGCAGATAACTCATTGGCAGACTTCCTCTCCCGTGAGTTTCTCCAAAGATGAGTTCTTCTTCAAACTCATCTCCAAAACCAAAATCAAAAGCCAGTTATGCGAAGAAGCCTCCTGCTCCTCCGCCTTCGGCCCCTCTTTCTTATGCCCTTCAATTGACCCAGAAGTATTCAGCTCTTACTCCTGAAAAAGAGTTGAGTCCTTTGGTTTCTTTCCCAAAGCCTAATCAGGCACCTCTCCAATACATTAACAAAACCAATCTGGATTTGTTATGTATGGTTGAACCTCAATTCAGAGTTCTTATCTCTGATCCTCTAGCCATCTCCAGGCATCTCTACTCTCCAGAACAACAATATGAAGAGTCTGATGCTGCCAAAACCAGAGAATTCTATGAATTTATTCTGGTAGATTCCGATTCAATTAGTGTCACTCATCATTATGATGATACTAATTCTAGAATCACTTTCTCCAAGTGTCAGATTTTCAAAGTTCTGACAGAAGCAGAATGGGGTCTTCATCCCCGTTTTCATAAAAGGCTCTCTCAGAGCTATGTTCCCCAAACATATAGTTATTATGATTATAAGGATGCTTGGACTAGAGCATTTCTTATCAGTCCTCATCAATCGGGCCATTCATGGTTCTTTCTTTTCTGCAAAAAGTTCAATGCCAAAGTTTTTCCCTTCTGGTTTCAGCACCAGTGGTGGCTTTCTTTTGGCCCAGTTCTTGAGATCCTTCCATCACCTGTTCGTGAAGGATGGAATATCTTCAGAGACAAGTACCAGCCTCCTGAACCTATTGATCAACAGGTTCTTTCGGTCTGGTTTTTCGTTCGTTTCAATCTAGCCTGGATTATGAGTTGGGACTATGTCTGTTCCAATCCTGAATCTCCAGGTGCTCTTTCCAAAGCAAAGCCTTCTTGGTTGTGCCGACGCTACAAGGTAAAATGGTGGCAAAGGTTCGACCATTCTAAGGTCACCAAAGAAGGCGTCACAGCCTTCTTCTCCAAAAAAGAGGTGTCTCCTACACCACCAGTTCACCAAGTGCAGCTCGGATCTCTCCCTTCCGAGTCCTCTTCCAATATGTCTCAATTCAAGCAGCAGATTATGACTGCCATTGCTGCTAAACCAACCAGAGCCCAGCTCATCGAAACTCTCTCTCAGATATGTTCTGATGAAGCTGAAGATGATAATCAAACAGTTAATCTTGATGATAATGAAGATGACTGTTTTGGTATTGATCCTCGAGATTTGTAATATGGACCCATGTCCATTATTACCAAAGGCATTATTTGCCAGCACCACAAGAGTCCAATTTGCTTTCGGCCACAGTCTAGCAAACAGCCCGACAGCATTATCATTTCTTTTCTCAAAGGCATCCATGTGAAGCCACAGTTCAATGAATGTGAAGCTACAGTCGAAGCATCTTCAACAGTAGCTACCGACAGTCAAAAGGTGAACAGTCGAAGCATCTTCAACAGTCCACCTCCACTCACACAAAGGACAAGCGACAGCTCATCCTCCACTCAAAGAAGAGCCTTATCTCTTCATCCTCTCCTATCTATAAATAAATGCAAGCTCTTTCAGAGCAAGACAGACACGATTAGAACCCATAACCCTACTATTGTAAACCCTTAGCTCTTGTATTGTAAGCTTTCCTCTCCTTCGAGACTCCTCTTGTACATAGTAAGTCTCCTCTGTATTTATTTTCAGTTTATTTTCTTAATATATAAGCATCCTTTCTTATATCTTCTTTTCTCAAATCTCTTAACTTAAAACAGAGATCACACACTCTGATAAGATCTTCGAGTATCTCTAAGTGTAAAGCAGGAAACTGTCTTAGAGCTTGATCGATCGATTGTAGTGATCAAAGTTAAGAACTTTTAAAAGATTTTATGGATATCTTGTTGATATTACTTGCATGTTTTTGTTATTTAATGCTTATCCTGTTCTTCTTCTCTCCTTTATTCTACTGGTTTATTTCTTACAGTCCTTATACTATTTGTTGGATCATTGTTGTGAATGGGAGCTGACAAGGTTCCTCCATTAAAATATACAAGATCTACTTTTTAAGGTGGAATTTAACATGATGCGTTCAAATTTGTCTTCCCAGATATTTGACTCACAAAATATGGTTAAATTGGCAAAGACAACCTAATTGGTAGCCGAAAGCACTCCGATGCTTAACTTAATTAATCTGTGAGAGAAAATAAATTTGGGTAAAGTATTGTTCAGTTGTGTCTGCATATTTTTTACGAATGTTCCTTTTATCTTATATAATGCACTTAGTTAACTCTCTGCGTGATTTAAGCATGTAAGGTGTGATGAGATGAGACGTTCCTCACAACGATCTCCTCCTTCATTTAGATGTCTTTGGGGGAAAATTTATGTCATGACTCGTCTCCTTCGTAGCGTCTCTCTTATCTAAAAAAAGAGATTTGTTGGGCCTAGACTTAGGCCTTTGATTATAGTCTATTACTATAGACCTTTTTGGGCTTTGATGACCGAGCCTGCCTCTTTGAGCTTATGGGGTCAAGTCAATTATCTCTGTTGAGCTTGAAGTGTTTTTTCCTCGTAATGGATTGTCTTTGTCACGTGTACGACCATGATTAAGGGATTATTTAATGAATCATCAAACATGATTTGAAACATAAAAGAACATTCGATTTGGTTCGTAAAGCTAAGCAAACCTAATGTGGGGCTAAACATATGAACCTCCCATGATGGGATTCTCTCCAACTTTTAATCAACAATAACTTTTGGTATATCTAAATAAGGCAATGGATGGAGCGATAGGCATATGATTCAACCGATGGATGTGTCACATGTAGATCGCGATAATGTCCTAAGGGATGAAAGTCGGAGAATACGAAAGCCGAAGAATCTGCACTCGAAGAATCTTTCCAAAAAAATAAAGAAGTTTATACTTTGAAGTTGGAACCTCTGAGAGAATCCTTTGAAAAATAACTTGAATTTTTTTTAAATGTAAATAATTAAGAAAAATGGGGGGGGGGGGGGGGGGGAACACAACTGGAACCTAGGCCAAAATTGTGAACAAATGGACAACTACCAGTCAGTCTGGTTAGTAGGTTTATGTCAAACCCAGAAAACAACATTGGCAGGCAGTGAAGTGGATATTGTGGTATCTTCAGGGTACGCTGGATGTTGGTTGGTATATGACAGAGGAGATGTGTCAAATATGATCCTAGGTTATATTGATTCGGATTAAGTTGGTGATCTTGATAAGCGTCGATTGACTACAGGCTATTGTTTTACATTAGCAATGGGTCCGGTGAGCTGTAAGTCTCAGTTACAGTCTATAGTTGTTTTGTCTACCACTGAAGAAAGGTACATGACTCTATCAGAGGTGGTAAAGGAATCCATTTGGCTTCAAGGCTTGGTTAGTTATTTGGGCATTACTCAGGATGGGGTGACAGTGTTATGTGACAGTTAGAGTGCTATCCATTTGGCAAAAAACTGGGTTCATCATGCCCGGACGAAGTACATTGATGTGTGGTATCATTTTCTTAGGGATGTCCTTGAAGATGGCGAGGTTCTCTTGGAAAATGTGAGTACTCAAGACATCCAACTCATAAGTTGACAAAAGCGGTTCCAGGGATCAAGTTTGAGTATTGTCTCAACTTGATCAAGCCCTCTCAATGTTGATGCCCCAAGTGGGTAGGGCCCTTAGGGGCATGAGGGCGATTCTGGTGATTGAGAAATGGATCTTAGCGATTTTTCATGCCAAGGTGGAGATGTTTATGTGGTTGTTTGTGATGCTTATGTGGTGGCCTGAAATTGTTTGCCAAGGTAGAGATTGTGAAAGAAGAACTCAATTGATGAGTCAAGACTCAAAGTCCTCTTTTCTTTGTGGCTCCAAAATATGGGAAGAATCAGAGAGGACTCAAAGTCATCTACACACAAGGACTCAAACTCCTATTCTCTCTTTTAAATGGCAAGCATACATAACGTGGAAAAAAAGGTAGCGATCACAACGTTGTGAGACCCTGGAGTGGGCGGACCTGAGGGGGGGGGGTGAGGGTTGGAGTCCAATAGGCCAACAGGCCTGTGGATCCCAATAGGGGTTGGACTAGCTACCAAGGGGAGATCATAGTCTCACATCGCCTGGGTGTGGGATGGTGATGTGCTATATATGTGAGAGGTTGGATCCCCATTGTAAGAGGCCTTTTAAAGCCGTGCGGGTTGTTTGGGCCCAAAGTGGACAATATTTTACTGTGCGGATCGGGTCGTTACAGAATGGTATCATAGCCTGACCCAGCCAGAAGTGTGCCGACGTGGACGTTGGGCCTATGTAGCCAACGAGGATCTTGGGCCCTAAGGCGGATGGACTGTGAGACCCTGGAGTGGGCGGACCTTAGGGGGAGGGTGAGGGTGAAGGTTGGAGCCCAATAGGCCCAACATGCCTGTGGATCCCAAGAGGGGTTTGACTAGTTACCAAGGAGAGATCATAGTCCCACATCTCCTGGGTGCGGGATGGTGATGTGTTATATATGTGCGAGGTTGGATCCCCATAATAAGAGGCTTTTAAAGCCGTGCTGGTCGGTTGGGCCCAAAGCGAACAATATCTTATTGTGCGGATTGGGTCGTTAGAATACAACAAGTCATACAGTGTGAAAATCAGACAGCGTGCACATGTTGTGGATTTGGCTGAATTTGTGTGTGTGTGCAAGGGCTAAAAAAAAAGGCAATGTACATAGCTGATTATAGGTAGCGCATGCAACGTGAAATACAAGACTGATTTCAGCTGCTCCTATAGGTTGTAAACCCGCCTATTTAATTATTTTATACAGGGAGAAAAAGATGGTGTAAGAATAGGTTATAGGGTCGTTCTTGGGTTGCTTTCTAGTAGGGAAACAATGAGAAACAATGTGTAGCAGGGGTTGTTCTTGTGGATGTGTTTCAGGTGAAGAAACAGTGAGTTAGTTCTCTCGTCTTCTTGTAATCTCCGGTATAAGTGTTTCTCATATCAATAAGATTGTTACAGAATCGTTGTTTGTTGAATTGACAAAGCCGAACCACGTTAAATTCTTGGTGTGATCGTTATTTTCTTCTATTGTTTATTGCTTCCTTGTTTCATAGCATAGTTTTCAGTCATTCACTTTTACTACCTAGGTCTTGACCTTGTGATTACTTACTTGCAACAGTTGGATTTAGATCGATTGTTTCGGATATTTACTACATTTGATCCTACAAACATAGTCAAGTATACACTCCAAAGCTTTAGTATTACGGACAGGCCAGTGAAACTATCTATCACCAACGTTCTTCACCGATACTAAAAAAGACTTCTGACTTTGAAAACATGGTAAGATTTTATCATCTTTAAAACTACTCTCGACTCCTTGAAAACAAGATTTTCTTTTTAGGAATATTGGATGATTCTTTGTTGACCAATGCCGAAATTTTTTCCTTTATTATCAACAAAACAAGATAACTGTTGAAAAAAGAAGATTATCTAAAGAATACAACATGAACTGTTTCATTCAATTCACTGTCACTTATTTTATACAAAATCTATCTCTCATTGTTTTACATAGCGGTGGGCACGGGACGGGATAGGACGAGATGGACCCATCCCCATTCCATCCCATTTATTAGGGATCGGGAAGGGGTGGAATGGGATAGACCTCATCCCGTCTCAAACCGGATCGAGACGGGACGAGATGAGCACGTACTAAACAGTCATCCAATAAAAACTAACAAAAAGAGTTTTATCTCACATTACTCACACACCAATGATGTCAAATTTATATACATATACACTACACCAAATTGACATATTTGTAACAACTTCTAAAACAGTAACATTTTTGAGCTGTTACAATCCACCAAACAATTCCAAATCAAAACTAAATTTAGTCAAAAAATAAAAACAGTTACACAAAAAAATGATACAATAAATTAGATCACCATGAATAGTATCACTTGTAGGACCATACTATTCATGATGATATAATTATTGTATCACTTTGTTTGTGAAAATATGTAAAATTGTTTTATAGATTGTTATAGCTCAAAAGTATTACTTTTTTTAGAAATGTTACAAAAATGTCAATTTGGTGTAGTGATAACTTACATCATAAATAATAATAGATATTAAATAAATAAATATTAAAAAAAATTTTGGAAGGCAAATAAATATTAAATTTCATTTAGAATTAATGATTTAATTCATTTAGATTTTATATAGAATTTCATCTTGCATTGATTTAATTTCAAACGCATCCTAAACTTTAATTTAGAAGAATATTTTGATTAAAAATTAATAATAATAAATATTAAATAAATAAATTTGGGACGAGACAAGATAGGAGGGATTAAAAATCTCCATCCGATCCCATCCCACTCTAGATCTGGACGAGATCGGGATGAGTTTGATCAATTTCAAAAAGTCCCAAAAAAATCGGGACGGGACGGGTTTGGGATGGTGCTGTAACACCCCTACTTTTCCAATGGCAGAAAAAAAAAATTATGCACCTAAAAGTTCAATTGAAATTTGTATTTTAAAATCTTCTTTTCGTTTGACAAGTTGCATTTTTTTGAATTCGCTTAACTTTCTTTCCTTTCGACTCTCGGGACGAGATTTCATTTAACGTGTGTATAATGTAACACCCCTAAATTTCATAAAGCTAATTTATTTTATTTTGAATTAAATAAAATAGAGTTACATTTAATTGAATTTAAATTTCAAAATTCTAGGGTTTTATTTAGTGAGTTTAGAGGGTGGGTGCCTTCGGAAGTTCAGTGGAGACGAATAAACACCCATTTTCTTACCCATTTTTCTTTATCCCTTCCCTACGTATTCATCTTCTTCTGCGGTGAGCTCGGTTGTGACCGAGCGTCGAGCAGGCCCACCAGCCTTACCCCCCCCCCCCCCCCCCCCCCCCCCCCTTTTCTTCCTTTCTCCTTCCTATCACTTCCTTCTTCCATTTGAGTCAACACTAGAAAACAAATAATGAAATAAGGAAGAGAATAGAAACCGGGATAAACAGATGGTTGCCAATGGCACCCTTGAATGGGGCTACCTTGCAGACGATCGATGGTGTGAGAGATCACAGGCGAGATGCCTTGCTTTCTGCACCGCGGGTTGATTTGCGATTGCAAGTTTGTGGGGTGTGAGAATTTAAAATCAGTGAGTTTTCTTTCACAAATTTCTTTACCTCTGATTCTTTTTGGATCTTTGTTTGATTTTGCAGAAATGGGTGCTATTCGATTTTTGCTAACTTATTCTTTTCTATCTAGTTTGAGGAGGGATGCAGAGGGTTGGCAGTGGGGCGGATTTTCACGGATATCCGCCCCACCCAATCCGTATGGGCGGATTTGGATATGGCTGAATGGGTTTTCGGTTGGTTTTGGGTATCCAAAAAATATATGTTGACTATTCGGGGCGAATACGGTTTTAGCCATATCCGCCCCACGGATATCCGTTTAATTAGTGAAATTACTAAAATACCCTCGGTTTAATTAGTGAAATTACAAATATACTTTTACTATATAAAGGAGAAATGTATTCCCCTCATCTCACATTCTCCCCCTCTCACTCACATTCTCCCCTTCTCTCTCACAGCAATTAGCAAAGGCGGAGGCAGAGGCAAATGCCGTCCTCCTTCCTCCTCCCTGCTGCGACGACGATCTTCCTCCTCCCTTCTTCTGCTGCGATGACGATTTTCCTCCTCCCTCCTCCCTTCTTCCACAGACACTCGAAGACGAAGGGATTAATTCTCCTCCCTTCTTCTGCTGAGATTTCGCAAGGAAGATCCATCCTCCTCCCTCTTCCTGCTGCTGCTGCGACGGTCTTCCTCCTTCCTCCTCCCTGCTGCGACGACGATCTTCCTCCTCGCGGTGATCCCCTCCCTTCCCCTGGTCCTCTTCGTCCCTTCATCTCAGATCTGATCTCTGATCTCTGATCTCTGATCTGATGAGATGAGATGAGATGATCTCTGATCTGATCCATGATGATCTCTGATCTGATCTGATCTGCGATGAGATAATCTGTGATCTGATATGAGATCTGTCTCTGAGATTCTTTTGATTGATTTTTTTTTTTTTTGTACTTTTTTGTATGATTTATTGTAATTTTTGTATAGATTCTTTGTAATTTTGTGTTACATCTGATGAATGACATATAATATCTGACGAATGAAATTAATTTATTGTAGTTAGAATTTTAGATGAATGAAGTATATAATTTACTGTTGTTAGATGGAAGATGAATAACTAGATTTATTGTAGTTTGTAGTTAAATGGAAGAGGAATAACTAAAACCAGTAACTGAACCGCAAACCGTAAACGGACTGGCGAGGCGGGGCATATATCCGCCAATCCGCACGGGGCGGTTATGGTTTTTACTTTAAATAGTAAACGAATTGGCGGGGCGGATTCAGGGATCCGGTATTCCTGACGGATCGGGGATGGATTTGCTCAAATCCGCCCCATTGCCATCCCTAGGATGCTATAGGAATTATTCAATTGAAACCCTGATATTTTATCCAATTAATTCTTAAGATTTGGGGGTTTATTTTCATCTGTTTTGTTGGGTTTGTTGAAATGAGTTCTTCTTCTTGTTTAATTTGAATTTGGCGCTTTTGAGGTATATGATCATTGAACTCTCCGAAATTTAAACTATTCCCAAACATTGGGAGTTTTGCTCGTTTCCACAAAAGCCACTCATTGAAGATTTGCTTTGTAACACTAAACACAGTGCACAAAATGACATTGCTGTAACATTCATTTGGGGTACTCCATGGTCTAAAAACTTGCTTGCAAGGATTATCGATGTAAAGAATACCTTTTCTTTGGATACTGTAACATAAGTTATGCTACACCAAGCTTTCTCTGAAGTTGGAACACACAGACTCATGATAAAGAAAAATCTTTCTGTGTTCTTCTTTTGTTATCCTTTTGCTGCCTGGGCATTCAGTGTTAACCTATGAGATTTTCAATGGAATGGAAATTGAATAAAAAAAATCAAGAAAAAAAAAATGAAATCAAGTTATTATGTTTTGTGTTTGTGTGCATTGCTTATGATTTGTCTGCTGAATTATGAAAATGAATATTTTTCATTTTCATCCTTAGTTCTTCACAAGAATGCCATTGTGTCATTCTGACATTTCATTGCGTTTTCATTTGTGTTCAAATAGATGAAAATGCTTCTGATTTTAACAAGGTGCCTTATTTGTTTATTTTATCGTACACAAATGTCATCCATTAGTGTACACTGTGTCGTTTTGTTAGGCTCTTCTCCTCATTGAATCAGGAACTCTATTAGATCACGTGTTCCTTTACCGTCCATTTTTTTTGCACATCTTATCCAATAAAATAGAAGGCGGTTTTACATCGAGCTTCGCACCTCTTGAGACATAATCACGGGGTATGACATCTATGGTTGGAAACCTCTTTGTGCCTACTTTTTATTGCCCCAAACGGTATGTAATCTAACATGAGAGTTATGTACGTTTGAGTGATGATAGGTTAAGCTATCCGGTTAGAACAGCTTGTTCATTTCAGTATTGTTGGCAGAGTTATTTATTTGACTGTTTTGGGATTGAAACATGGTTGGTTAGGTCTATCTTGGGTTGCATTTGATGTAAAAGAAAAATGTTGTTTGGAGTCGAATGAAGTTACAAAATATCGCCCGAATGAGGTTGGTTGCTGGGATGCCTGCAGGGTCAAATTGATTTTATTTCGACATCGAAATTGGGTTGTGATGGGATTATTGTGGTAGCTGAACTTAGGGTGTATTGGTTTTATTATGTGAACCGAAGCGTGATTTTCTTGGGACCGTGTTACAGGCTGCAACTAGGATGTTTCCGGTTGAGTTTGGGAAAGGCTACGACTGACCTTAGATGGTTGGTTTAGTAGATTTTGGGGGTTGTTTGTAGCTATGTTTAAAGCTTATTTCAGCTGAGTTTTGGATGTTCGAATCAGTTGATTTAGGGGGGATGATCTAGTTGATATACAGTATTGTATGAATCAGTTCAAACCGTTTGTCTCAGTTGAATTTAGAATTTTCTTATTATTGTGTTTCATGCTTCATTTTCTACAGTTTGATGGATCTAAAATGCAAATTCCTTTTTGCGATTATCTTGCATTTTAGTTGTTTACTTTGCCTTAAAGGATGGGTTGGTATAAATGCAACTCTTGTGATGAACATTATGAACTCTTTTGCTATATGCAATAATGTGTGATAATGAGAATTGGAGTATGGTTTTTATATATAAATGCTTTTTTTTTATGGTTAACAATGTTATTAAGTAATGATGTTTTATTTCATAGCTTGAATTAGATTCAATAAGGAGCTATGATTGAAAGTGTGATGTTAACATACTGGTAGGAACTTGAATCCTCTTATTGGATGGGCTTTGATCCCCCTGTTTTGTTACAGAAAGTCCATATATGAAAATGCTAGTTTTCCCAAAAATGGGTTAATATTGTAGTTGATTTATTTATGGTTGAAAAACTGTCAATATAAAAGAGTTTTGAGTTTTAGTTAATTTTTTTATGCTATTTTCCACAACTCCGAAAAAAAAATGTGAAAAAAACTTTTGTATACAGACTTGCTTCTATACGTGTGATATAATTTTGGGTATGCAGACTTGCTTAGATATCTGTACGTCGTTCCATGTGAGTTCGGTAGTACGTGTAGTGTTTAGGAAATGTTTGTCATGGATCGAACTTCGGGTGAGATGACATGTTCCTCGATGTGGCACCCCACTTGGAACATGTACGCTCCGAGTGGTTTCGAAGGCAAGGGAGGCACACTTGGGTGAGGTGTGTTCGGCACAAAGAGGATAGTGCGATTGTGGAAAATAAACAAGATTTTTGTATATGTGCATGATTGCCTTAAAGGAAGAAATTAAATGCTCATTCGACCATTGAATGAGAACTATATGTCTTCCTAAAGGTAGATAATGTGTTTTGTTAATGTTATAATAATAGTCTAATATGACTAGGAATTGTACTGTTGTTTGAAAAAAAATTACATTTATGACGATTGATAACTTAGAAATTTTATCCGATTGTTTCTAACATTTTCATGCAGGATGACAAGTCCACTAATATTTCTACAGGTCAGACTTGCCATAATCAACTTTCACAGTGTAAGTACAAGGAAATGCATATTTACTTATTATGATGATGACAAGATTGCCTCGTTGAGGAACTAAATTCTTTGAACTGTGTTTTTTTTGCATGACACCTTTGCCTCAGTGAGGAACTACCTGTTGGTGTAGTTGTGTATGGTTTGTGTTTAATTTGATGTTATCACGTGCGAATTTATTGATTTTGGGATGAAGATTACTCACACCAGCTTAATTGCTGACCCAAGTGAGCTTTTGCTTCTTTGGTATATTCCTTTGGGAATGTAGCCGATTAGTTTTTCAGGTTTAGAGATTTTTAAGCAGCATTACTGGAGTTCCGTTAGTAGGGCTAGCAACGTCAGAGTTTTTATTTGTTTCAGTAATAAAATCATATTTGTTTCGGTTGTTATTAAATTTTCACGTCTCAAGTTTTGGAGAAACGAATAATCCTACGTGAATTTTAGAATTTTTGTTTTCTTTGAAAATCATGTCGTGACAGATGCTCACCCCTAGTTTCTCATTCTTATACAAATAGAGATGCCTATAAGGAAAGCTCAACTCATGACACCTAATATTATCTCGTGACAACCAATACCTCCGCGTGATGCCACCTCAACATGAGTTGACCATTTTCACTCTTCAGGGACAACTACATGTACAAAAATTGTATTTTAATTCATTGATAAAATTTTGTTTATATATCCTCTCTTCTTAAAATAAATATATACAAAAAATTCAAAAATAATGTTAGGAAATTAGGTTTTTGCAATCAGAATGACGTGGCATGATTTCAAAAGAATAATGTTGTTTGGAGCCGAATGAAGTTACAAATTATCGCCCGAATGAGGTTGGTTGCTGGGATGCCTGCAGGGTCAAATTGATTTTATTTCGACATTGAAATTGGGTTGTGATGGGATTATTGTGGTAGCTGAAATTAGGGTGTATTGGTTTTGTTGTGTGAACCGAAGCGTGATTTTCTTGGGACTGTGTTACAGGCTGCATCTAGGATGTTTCCGGTTGGGTTTGGGGAAGGCTACAACTGACCTTAGATGGTTGGTTTAGTAGATTTTGGGGGTTGTTTGTAACTATGTTTAAAGCTTATTTCAGCTGAGTTTTGGATGTTCGAATCAGTTGATTTAGGGGGGGATGATCTAGTTGATATGCATTGTTGTATGAATCAGTCCAAACTGTTTGTCTCAGTTAAATTTAGAATTTTCTTATTATTATTGTGTTTCATGCTTCATTTTCTACAGTTTGATGGATCTAAAATGCAAATTCCTTTTTGTGATTCTCTTGCATTTTAGTTGTTTAGTTTGCCTTAAAGGATGGGTTGGTATAAATGCAACTCTTGTGATGAACATTATGAACTCTTTTCCTATATGCAATAATGTGTGATAATGAGAATTGGAGTATGGTTTTTATATATACATGTTTTTTTTTTTATGGTTAACAATGTTATCAAGTAATGATGTTTTATTTCATAGCTTGAATTAGACTCAATAAGGAGCTATGATTGAAAGTGTGATGTTATCATACTGGTAGGAATTTGAATCATCTTATTGGATGGGCTTTGATCCACCTGTTTTGTTACAAAAAGTCCATATATGAAAAATGCTAGTTTTCCCAAAAGAATGGGTTAATATTGTAGTTGATTTATTTATGGTTGACAAAGTGTCAATATAAAATAGTTTTGAGTTTTAGTTGATTTTTTATGCTATTTTCCACAACTCCGAAAAAAAATGTGAAAAAAAAACTTTTGTATACAGACTTTGCTTGTATACGTGTGACATAATTTGGGTATACAGACCTGCTTGCATATCGGTACGTCGTTCCATGTAAGTTCGGCAGTACGTGTAGTGTTTAGAAAATGTTTGTCATGGATCGAACTTCGGGTGAGATGACATGTTCCTCGATGTGGCACCCCTCTTGGAATATGTACACTCCGAGTGGTTTCGAATGCAAGGGAGACACACTTGGGTGAGGTGTGTTCGGCACAAGGAGGATAGTGCGACTGTGGAAAATAAGCAAGATTTTTGTATATGTGCATGATTGCCTTAAATGAAGAAACTAAATGCTCATTCGACTCAAATTCAGCGAATCGGCCAAGAAGTGCTAATTGTAGAAGACAATAACCATAATAGGGAGTTTCCCACAGGCTGGTTCAAGTGCAATTCTGATGGTTCACTGCAAGGTGCTAATGGTGGTTACGGTGCCTTAATAAGGAATGATGCAGGGGATGTTGTTGCAGCCTGCACGGGGTCTGTAACAGGACAACAATGCTTAAGCATGAGCTACAAGGAGTCAAAGCAAGTCTTAAGCTAGTTCAGCAATACAACATCGACAAATTAGTTGTCACAACTGATTCGACCACAGTATTTGAGTATCGATCTGACCAAAGATAGAACAGTTGCATGGGACCTAGACACATAATGTTGCAAAACATGATAAACAATAAATTTTTTCTTAATAAAGTCTCCTCGCACATTTTTCGCCCCACACGCGTTTTCATATCTTTCCCCTCCTTCATATCCTCTCGGCAGAAAAAGAAGAAGAAAAAAAACACACACACACACTCTGATCACTCTCGCTGCTCAAAGTCACATGGCGTTGTTTCTGGTCCTCCTCCTCTTTGGCTCGGCCTTTTTGTTCCTCCACCACCGATTCAAGCGAAGTAAACTCAATCTTCCGCCAGGCACGTTGGGTTTTCCATTCGTAGGCGAAACGCTTCAACTCATCTCGGCGTATAAAATCGAGAATCCCGAGCCCTTCATTGACGAGCGAGTCGCTCGGTACGGCTCAATCTTCAGCACACACATCTTCGGCGAGCCTACCATCTTCACCGCCGATCCTGAGGTGATCCTGAGCCTACCATCTTCGAAAGCAGCTACCCTACCACTATCTCGAACCTTCTTGGAAAGCACTCACTCTTAATCATGCGTGGTGGACTTCATAAGCGATTGCATTCGCTTACTATGAGCTTCGCTAATTCAGTCATTATTAGAGATAATTTGCTCGTTGACATCGATCGCCTTATTCGATTCAATCTTGATTCTTGGTCTGACCACGTCTTTCTCCAAGACGAAGCCAAAAAGGTAAGTGTCTCAGCTATCGTCTTCTTCTTGTTCTTGTCGATTTTACTAGTATGGTATGGAAATGATGATTTTTTATTACTTGTCTATGTTGGTTAAAGTTGTGTTATTTTATAGTTTCTTGTGAGTTAAGTTTTAGAAGAGAGATTGAAAGAAATTTTTCATGGAGGAGTTAGCTCATTTTAGCAGGTTATCTCCCGCGAGGACATCTCATCTGTGTAGTGTGCAAGCGCATGTCTTTTTGCCACCCGGTTTATTTTAGCGCAATTGGCGCAATTTAGCAAAAGAATGTTGGCATATTGTTGATAGTAGACCGTAAATTTTCATTGAGATTCGTGTTGGGATTTTTTGATGAGATTATATTATGTTTATTGAATTTGCAGATAACATTTGCATTGTCAGTGAAGCAATTGATGAGTTTCGATCCAGGGGAGTGGACGGAGAATCTGAGGAAAGACTACGTACTGCTCATCGAAGGGTTCTTCAGTCTTCCTGTCAACTTCTCTTTCACCACTTATGGCCAAGCGATCAATGTAAACATTATTCAACAGTACACATTTATATTCCTTCAGAAATTCTAGCCGGCCTGGCGAGTTAGAATTACTCTTTTGTCCATATTCTTTAAAATGTTTGTGATTGTGTTTTAAAGAGAATGGACAAAATGTGTAAATAAGTCGATCAGGCAAGCAAACCAAATCGGCTAGAATTACTCTGATGCCCTTCTGATAATTATGTATGTAGGCAAGGGAGAAAGTAGCGGATGCCCTGAGATGTGTGGTGCAAGAGAGGAGGGAGGAATTCGAAGAAGGGACGAGTAATGCGAAGAAAGACATGTTGGGTGGTCTGTTGATGGAGGGAGAAGGTGGTTTCTCCGATGAGCAGATTGTTGATTTCTTGCTTGCTTTGCTTGTTGCTGGTTATGAAACTACTTCGATTGCTATGACTCTTGCAATCAAGTTCCTTACTGACACTCCTCTTGCATTGGCTCAACTTAAGGTACTAATTCTTTGAATTGTGCTAAAATGAGTCGAACATGATAGGAAATCAGGTTTTGCTATCAGGGTGACATGACATGATCTTGAAAGAATTATGAAATCCTCAAAGTGTTTCCGTGTATCTTGAGGTTCTAAAAAAATTTCATTTGATAATACCGCATCATTCTGATAGCGAAACCCGATCCCCTAGTCTCACTCAAAATAGTTTTGGTTATAATGTTCGCTCAATAACTAAAATGTTGACAATATGAGTCCAAATTATGAGTGATGATGCTAACTTTTACAAAATAAATTGTCCTAATTATAATCTTTCGAATCTTGTCGGATAAAGGGGTCGCACAGGTCTATCATTTCAGATACAGATTCGATTTCAATTCGAGAAAAGGGATCGCACCAGGTTATTTGACTATTCAGATGCCTATTCGATCCAGTAAGTCTAGACAGCCAGGCCATTGGGCCACTTTTTTGCTAAGCTTAGGCTTTCTTACAATTTTACCCAATTTATTTAAAACACAATCACAAACAACATCTATGAAGGAGATAAAATTGTAAATTAACCCAAACCTGACCAAAAAGTGGCTCATTGGCCTGACTGTCTAGAATTGGGGCTACTTAATCTCCAAGTTGGATAAAGTCCGAACCATTTATGTCCTTGTTAGCCTGGATCAATGCTAGTGCCTAGTTGTGTGTGTGTGATTCATGACCATATGGAGTTTGTGGTTTGGGCGAGACAAAATGGGGTCAAATGGTAATCATAGAAAAAAAAAAAAGCTTTTTTTTTTTTTTGTTCTTTTCCTGAGTGTAGGGGTCATCTATAGAAGTGAGAAAAAAAAAAAAAAAGATGGGATTTTGCAGCAGAGGGATACAGACAATGGAGTGTGTCTTCTCATAAAAGAGGGTTCATCGAGAAATGTGAAATTTATCATGTACTTGCCCATTAATAGTAGGGGACAGTTTAACAACAAAGCTATAGTGTCACTTTATCATGTACTTGCCCATTAATAGTAGGGGACAGTTGAAAGTTTAAGAGACTACAAAAAGAGTGAAATTTAAGGGTGATAGGCTACATTGTATGGAGGGACTATGAGACTGACAGACCCTCGTGACAAGTTTTATTTGGTTAATTCAGTAATGTATTAACAGACAGGGCATTTCTTTTGCAGCAAGAGCATGATGATATCAGATCAAGAAAGGGAGATACTCAAGGCCTGGAATGGAGTGATTACAAGTCCATGCCTTTCACACAATGTGTAAGACATAATTAAAAAATCAAGTACAAATTATCTATCACGATTAATGCATAATCTTTGAAGAAGTTGATTAATTGCTTTATTTATATCCTTCTACAGGTAATCAATGAGACATTGCGAATAGCTAACATCATAAGTGGCGTGTTTAGGCGAGCAACAACTGATGTAAACATCAAAGGTCAGCCATACTGCAAATATATAATATGGTAGATTACATTACAGATGAAATGTTATTAATAAGCTCGTCGAGTAAACTGATGTAAATTTCAGATTTCCTGTTTACTTGAAATGATCTGTGGGAAGCAGGAAAAACAAACAAAGATTTTAATGTATTTTTCATCCAAATGATTTAGAAATGCAGCGAGATATATGAACTTGATATTTAAAGTCATTTTTAAAGGTATAGTCAACATAAATTCGATTATATAAATCCTGATCTTGAGATTACTGTAGTGTCTATACTAGCATTACTGACTTGATATAAATGTGCAGGGATCACTATTCCGAAGGGTTGGAAGGTTTTCTCATCTTTTAGGAACTGGTGCTTATAACATTATTCTGCTGCTCTGGTTGCTTACTACTGCTACTTATACTACTATTTTTGGTTTAGTAAATGGATTGACATTTTGATTGAAAGTGTTTCTTCATTCAATTAAAAAAACTAACTTATTGTTTATTGCAATCTGAAATCATATCCCTGCACTGAAAATGGAATGAATTGTTAGTGATCATGGTGAAGGTCACCACACTGATTTCATTCAGTGAAGGGTGCAATTAGTTGATCTGTTAGTAAATCGTGGAGTCTGTCAGTTAGTGCTCTGAATGGTGGAGTCTGTCAGTTAGTGCTTTGCTAGTGAAGGGGGCAGTATGTCTAGATGTTCTGTAGTCTGTCAAGCCTTATAACTTCGGTTAGTTTCCTCCATCTTAGATACTACTATAAATGTAAGAATAGTAGGAGCAATTAGGGAACTTTTACTGACTGAATTCTGTTGTACATTGAGCTCTGTTATGAAATTCTTTAAAGACACGGAGCCAATTATGTGAGTTTTGAAATTCTAAAAATAATGAAAATGTGGTGATACTCATTTTACTGAGAATGCTATCATTCTCTTGGTGATACTCATTTTACTGAGAATGCTATCATTCTCTTACATCTTACTTCTTACAGGTTACCTCATTCTTAGTCCGCAAGGTGTTTACGCAAATATTCTCATCAGGTTACATATTACTTAGTTTGGGCTCTCGATTTATTTATGTTATACATTGTGTTTATTTTTTAGAGTATGTTATACATTGCTTAAATAATAACTCACAAATCCTAAAAATAATGTTCTATTCTCCATAGTTAGCATTATGGCTCATATAGATATAAGTATAACCATTGATTTTGATCGTCTTGAATGTATGTTGTATCTGCTGATGGCATGGGTGGAGACTTGGGATAATCATTTTTGGGTCATAGCATGGAAAATGTGGTTCCATTTCGGGGGAAAACTTGGTGTACAATGAGAAATTCTATTCTTGGTTTTTTGGCTATTTTCTGATGTGCAGGTGGCTATTTTGTGAAAGAATTTGATGAATGAGAGCACGTTCATTTTTTCAGAGATGATCGCAGTCGCATATCTATTGACAGCACTATGCGAAATTTGGCTCAAGGGTGATGATGATGCCAAATCAGAATTTCCATTGTCAAACAAGTATCGGTTGCAATGGTAATTACTATGACATTGACACATATCTTTATAAATTTTTAGCAAGGTTTTGATAATGATTCAAGTGTGCTTCTTCAGGACGCGCGTATGTGGTACGCGAAAATGGAGTATTTTCTTCTTTGTTTTTAAGAAAAGAAAAAGGTAAAAGCATCTTCTTTTCTGTCTTAATTTATCAAAAGGCATTGCCTTCTTTTCTGTGCTTCCCTTGCTCTGTCCCTCTGATTGCTTCATACTCACTTCCCTCTCCCCTGCTCACTCTCTGCTGTCTAAGGTGACATTTTTTCATTTTACTGTCCCAGGGAGAATATTAGAACCTAGCTCACCAGTTCAAATTGTTCTGGAATTTTATGGTATAGTTTTTTTTTTTTGGATTCAATTAGAAATGGGTAGAATTTGTTCTTGTAGACTTTATTAAAAAAGAAAACATAAAGATGCTCCTTTGGTGTTCATCCTTGTATTTAAATATGATTTTCTTTCAATTAGATTTTTTTAGTGTTTCCTAAGCAATGGGTTCTCTGTTTTAGTGTTTCCTAACCATTTCTTCTTGCCCGGGTCTCTGGAGAAGCTAGAGATGGAGCTTACTGAGCTCTTGAAATCTAGACGAGGGTACCCTGTCTCGATTGCTTCCCTGCCCTTATTGTATCAAGAAAAATATGGGCGTACTCTTCAGGGTGAAGGGTACTTAACTAAGAGCCAGAGGCATGGGAAGGCTGGTTACAGTCTGACCAAACTTCTTGCACGGTTGAAGAATAATATTCGACTTATTGACAGGTGCCATCATCAACTTTCACAGAAGTGAGAATGACTTACCTTAATAGTAATTTTCTTTTAAATGCTAGGCACTTAATTGTTTGAGATATCAGAATTGGATTGCAGACCCCATGGACAGCATGCGGTAGTTCTGGCAGAAGATGCAGCAAGATACATGGATTACAGGAATGAGAAGAGCGATCCTGGTGGAATTGTTATTGGTTCGAGGCAAATTTATCTGACTTTCCTAGCTGAGAGCACCTTCACTGAGGAAGATGTTTCAGACTACTTCAAGTAAGGATGTCACCATAGTTTTGCATGCAAAGTTCAATAGTTTTTCACTCGTACTTATCCTATCTTTTTGTGTTGATTTTGTGCTAGTAGGAGCTTTGTGCCTGTTGAAGATGTCAGGATTCCCTGCCAAGTGAAAAGAATGTTTGGGTTTGTGACATTTGTGTATCCTGAAACTGTCAAGATGATACTAGCAAAGGGTAACCCCCACTTTGTTCGTGGAACTCGTGTCCTGGTGAAACCTTATAGGGAAAAGATTAGGCCTAGCGAGAGGCAAGTTCATGGAAGAGCCTTGCAGTCCCCAGAGTTTACGACAATTCTGATTAAGTGAGGTCTATTGTTGTTTAATGTTCTTAATACATCTGATGTTTAAAACCTTACAGTCCCCAGAGTTTACGACAATTCTGGATATTTCAGGAAACAGTTAATGGAAGAGCGTGAACATGCTATTGAGTTTGAGGCAAGACGTCTAGCAGAGCTGCAGTTAGGACCCAAGCCACTCACCCATCATCCTTTGTTTGGTTATCCTCTAGACAATTTGAAAGGCTCTGAAGGTATACACCATCAATGTGACGGCTTCAAATATCTCATAGAAAATTACTTTGAACTCTATTAGTTATCTCTGAAGGTATACACCATCAATTTCGCCATACCCTATTCAGTTGATAAATTTGAATATGAGCATTTAGGAAATGAATGGCATTTGTTCTTTTAAGTTTGACTTAGGGGAATCAAATGTCGCTCTATCATTTTATCTTGCATCCTTCTCTTTCCTGATATACATCACCAGCCCAACTTTTCACTCTCTTCCCAACTCAGTCTAGTTACTGTTTTCTGTTCTTTTTCATGGTCAGTCATTGTCATCCATTTATTTAAAATCGTGATGTTAGACACATCAGTAAATCAATGTTTTCTATTCTTAGAGTCCGCTTCTGCGGAGAGGGAAAGGGAGAGGGAGGTGGTCCAATTAGATGTTGGCTCATCCACTATGGTGATATCTGAGGCACTTGCTAGTTTTCTTGAAACTGGGGAGAGGGAGATGGTCCAATCAGATGTTGTTAGACGTGTTTGGGAGTACATAAGGGTTAATCAATTAACTGTGTGTGCTCAGTTTCATAGCTTTCTGGTTTCCTTAATTATTTTTTTTCCTTTTTGCGGTTTAGGACCCTCATAATTCGATGATGATAATCTGTGATGCCAAGCTTCAAGAACTTCTTAGATGTGAGAGCACTTTAGTATTGGGGATATCTGAGATGTTGATGCCCATGGCACTTTTGCATGGACATTCTTACTCTGCCCATGCCATGGGATGCACTGCTGCTGCAAAAGCCATTCAATCATTTAAAGATCATGTGACAAATATCAATATTTCTACTGATCCATTTAATGTATTGGAGAGCTGGGATATTAATTCAGTGGACCCTTGTAGCTGGAGGATGGTTACCTGCTCCACTGAAGGCTCCGTGGTTGCTGTGTAAGTTACTCTAGTTTGTTATCTATCTTCCTTGTATACTATAGATGATTTCCTAGTAACAATACCAAAAATACTTTCCATCAAAATCATTTTCTTTAAGAAGTCATTCTCTTTGGAAAGTAACTTTTTTTTTATTTTTGTTGTTTCGGTTTTGTATTTTCAGAGGGCTGCCTAGTCAAAGCTTATCTGGGACCCTCTCACCATGGATGGGAAATCTCAGTAATCTGCAATCTGTGTAAGTGGAGACTAGTCTTATTTATTTTTAGTGCTTGATTATGCTTATTGCTTGTGTGTCAAAAGCACTATCTCTGTTGTCACTTTAGTCAATTTGATTTATGAGATAAATGAGAAACTGAATCATATTACTACAAAGGCATCAGGTTCTCTAGATATGGGCATGGTTGGGACTGAGGTTGAGAAGTCGAGACACACCACCAGCAAGGCATCAGGCTCTCTAGCGCCTCATGTTCCAGATATGGGCAGGGATGAGCTTTCTGAGAAGACGAAGAAAGAAGTGGATGCACAAATGTCTAAAGATCTTCATGGAGGAAGTCATTGGTAGCAGATGATATGGTTGATGAGTTGCATGATGCTCATCCTGTTGTTGATTCACCAACTGTGGAGAGCACTGGGAAGGAAGAAAATGGTCATGTGACAAATGAGGAGTTGTTCTCAAAGGAAGTTAAAACTAGCAATGAGAAGGCCAGCAAGAGGAGAGCTTCATTTCCAGCAAAGCTTCGAGCACAAGGCACTGTAAAGGCAAAGCTTCGAGCACATAACAGAGTCTGCAAAGGCACTTTGTCGTTGTTGTTTGATTCTTCAGGTTCATACAATACCATGTAGATTATATTTTCTTCATTTCCTCATTTTTGCCTGTTCTAATATTGAGTGTACTAGTTCATGACTTAAGATGTTTACAATCTAGGAATTAATAAAGTATTCATTTGCAAAGATTGTTGTGGTTGCTGCCTTGTAGTAGTCTTGACTGTTTTAAGGATTTGATTTTATATGGATGCTTTGTTATGATATACTCTATAACTTGAAGAAAATATTCATCTTAGTAAGGACTGATTTTGCAGGTGTGGGGCTGTGATTTTGCTGCAGCAGCAAAAAAAAAAAAAAAAATTCGATTATATTAATTTGCAACGGTTTCAAACCATCGCAAAAAACCAAATTTCTTTTTTTTTTTTGAATTTTGTTTTGACTGGCCACGGCTTAAAACCGTGGTACTTAATTATTGCCACGGCTTAAAACCATGGTAGTCACTCTTGCAACGGCTTAAAACTGTGGCCATCATCATTGCCACGGCTTAAAATTGTGGCCATATTTCAACGGCTTATAACCGTGGCCAGATTGCAACGGCTTATAACCGTGGCCACTATTGTTGCAACGGCTTATAGCCGTGGCTAAATGCAGAAATTCATCACGCCTCCTCGAGCATAAAACCGTTGCTAAAATATTTTGCCACGGTTTATAGCCGTTAATGATGATTTTGCGACGCCTCTACTGCCCACGCCTCTAAGCCGTGACAATTGGTTACCCCCACGGTTCAAAACCGTTGTTGATGGGTATTTTTGGTGTAGTGTATGAAAAATGCTAGTTTTCCCAAAAGAATGGGTAAATATTGTAGTTGATTTATTTATGGTTGAAAAAGTGTCAATATAAAAGAGTTTTGAGTTTTAGTTGATTTTTTTATGCTATTTTCCACAACTCCGAAAAAAAATGTGAAAATTTTTTTTGTATACAGACTTGCTTGTATATGTGTGATATAATTTTGGGTATGCAGACTTGCTTGCATATCGGTACGCCATTCCATGTGAGTTCGGTAGTACGTGTAGTGTTTAGGAAATGCTTGCCATGGATCGAACTTCGGGTGAGATGACATGTTCATCGATGTGGCACCCCACTTGGAACATATACGCAACGAGTGGTTTCGAAGGCAAGGGATGCACGCTTGGGTGAGGTGTGTTCGACACAAGGAGGATAGTGCGATTGTGGAAAATAAGCAAGATTTTTGTATATGTGCATGATTGCCTTAAAGGAAGAAACTAAATGCTCATTCGACCATTGAATGAGAACTACATGTCTTCCTTAAGGTAGAAAATGTGTTTTGTTAATGTTTCAATAATAGTCTAATATGACTAGGAATTGTATCGTTGTTTGAAAAAAAATTACATTTATGATGATTGATAACTTAGAAATTTTATCCGGTTGTTTCTAACATTTTCATGCAGGATGGCAAGTCCACTAATATTTCTACAGGTCAGACTTGCCATAGTCAATTTCCACAGTGTAAGTACAAGTAAATGCATATTTACTTATTAAGATGATTACAGGATTGCCTCATCAATGAATTAAATTCTTTGAACTATGTTTTTCTTGCATGACACATTTGCCTCAGTGAGGAACTACCTGTTGGTGTGGTTGTGTTTAGTTTGATGTTATCACGTGCAAATTTATTGATTTTGGGATGAAGATTACTCACACCAGCTTAATTGCTGACCCAAGTGAGTTTTTGTTTCTTGGGTATATTGCTTTGGGAATATAGCCGATTAGCCTTTCAGGTTTAGAGATTTTTAAGCAGCGTTACTGGAGTTCCGTTAATAGGGCTAGCAACGTCAGAGTTTTTCCGGGTTAGAGTTTTTATTTGTTTCAGTAATAAAATCATGTTTTAGTTGCTGCTAATTGTTTATGTTGTTATTAAATTTTCACGTCTCGAGTTTCGAGGAAACGAATAATCCTACGTGAATTTTAGAATTTTCGTTTTCTTTGAAAGTCGGGTTGTGACAGATGCCCACTCCTAGTTTCTCCTTCTTATACAAATAAAGATGCCTATAAGGAAAGCTCAACTCATGACACCTAACATTATCTCGTGACAACCAATACCTCCGCGTGATGCCATGCCTCAACATGAGTTGACCATTTTCACTCTTCAGGGACAACTACATGTACAAAAATTGTATTTTAATTCATTGATAAAATTTTGTTTATATATCCTCTGCTCTTAAAATAAATATATACAAAAAATTCAAAAATAATGTTAGAAAATTAGGTTTTTGCAATCAGAATAACGTAGCATGATTTCAAAATAATAATAAAATCTCCAAAAAATTTATATGTATTATGTATTTTGAGGGAGACCTTTTAGGCGGCCAGAAAACAGCCTCACGCATTTTCTCGAAGCTTAGAATTAGCAATTTCGAGGTTATAAAAAACCACATTATTCTCATTGCAAAACATGATAAACAATAATTTTTTTTCTTAATAAAGTCTCCTCGCACGTTTTTCGCCCCACACGCGTTTTCATATCTTTCCCCTCCCTCATATCCTCTCGGCAGAAAAAGAAGAAAAAAAAAACACACACACTCTGATCACTCTCGCTGCTCAAAGTCACATGGCGTTGTTTTTGTTCCTCCTCGTCTTTGGCTCGGCCTTTCTGTTCCTCCACCACCGACTCAAGCGAAGTAAACTCAATCTTCCGCCAGGCACGTTGGGTTTGCCATTCGTAGGCGAAACGCTTCAACTCATCTCGGCGTATAAAACCGAGAATCCCGAGCCCTTCATTGACGAGCGAGTCGCTCGGTACGGCTCAATCTTCAGCACACACATCTTCGGCGAGCCTACCATCTTCACCGCCGATCCTGAGGTGAACCGGTTCGTTCTCCAGAATGAAGGGAAACTCTTCGAAAGCAGTTACCCTACCACTATCTCGAACCTTCTTGGAAAGCACTCACTCTTAATCATGCGTGGTGGACTTCATAAGCGATTGCATTCGCTTACTATGAGCTTCGCTAATTCAGTCATTATTAGAGATAATTTGCTCGTTGACATCGATCGCCTTATTCTATTCAATCTTGATTCTTGGTCTGACCACGTCTTTCTCCAAGACGAAGCCAAAAAGGTAAGTCTCTCTATCGTCTTCTTCTTCTTGTTCTTGTCGATTTTACTCTGCCGATCCTGACTAGTATGGTATGGAAATGATGATTTTTGATTACTTGTTTATGTTGGTTAAAGTTGTGTTATTTTATAGTTTCTTGTGAGTTAAGTTTTAGAAGAGAGATTGAAAGAAATTTTTCATGGAGGAGTTAGCTCATTTTAGCAGGTCATCTCCCGCGAGGACATCTCATCTGTGTAGTGTGCGAGCGCATTTCTTTTTGCCACCCGGTTTATTTTAGCGCAATTGGCGCAATTTAGCAAAAGAATGTTGGCATATTGTTGATAGTAGACCGTAAATTTTCATTGAGATTCGTGTTGGGATTGTTGATGAGATTCTATTATGTTTATTGAATTTGCAGATAACATTTGCATTGTCAGTGAAGCAATTGATGAGTTTCGATCCAGGGGAGTGGACGGAGAATCTGAGGAAAGAGTACGTACTGCTCATCGAAGGGTTCTTCAGTCTTCCTGTCAACTTCTCTTTCACCACTTATGGCCAAGCAGTCAATGTAAACATTACTCAACAGTACACATTTATATTCCTTCAGAAATTCTAGAGTTAGAATTACTCTTTTGTCTTTGTTCTTTAGAGTGTTAGTGATTGTGTTTTAAAGAGAATGGACATAATGTGTAAATAAGCCGATCAGACAAGCAAACCAAGTTGGCTAAAATTACTTTGATGCCCTTCTGATAATTATGTATGTAGGCAAGGGAGAAGGTAGCGGATGCCCTGAGATGTGTGGTGCAAGAGAGGAGGAAGGAATTCGAAGAAGGGACGAGTAATGCGAAGAAAGACATGTTGGGTGGTCTGTTGATGGAGGGAGAATGTGGTTTCTCCGATGAGCAGATTGTTGATTTCTTGCTTGCTTTGCTTGTTGCTGGTTATGAAACTACTTCGATTACTATGACTCTTGCTGTCAAGTTCCTTACTGACACTCCTCTTGCATTGGCTCAACTTAAGGTACCAATTCTTTGAATTATGCTAAAATGAGTCGAACATAATAGGAAATCAGGTTTTGCTATCAGGGTGACATGGCATGATTTTGAAAGAATTATGAAATTCTCAAAGTGTTTCTGTGTATCTTGAGGTTCTAAAATAATCTCATTTGATAATGCCACATCATTTTGATAGCAAAACCCGATCCCCTAGTCTCACTCAAAATGAGTTGGACATAGTTTGGACCCGATCCCCGAGCACATGAGTCCTATATATATATATATATATATATAAACCATATCCAATAACTCATAAATAGTTTTGGTTATAATGTTCACTCAATAACTAAAATGTTGACAATATGAGTCCAAATTATGAGTGATGATGCTAACTTTTACAAAATAATTTGTCCTAATTATAATCTTTCGAATCTTGTCGGATAAAGGGGTCGCTCGGGTCTATCATTTCAGATACAGATTCGATTTCAATTCGAGAAAAGGGATCGCACCAAGTTATTTGACTATTCAGATGCCTATTCGATCCAGTAAGTCTAGACAGCCAGGCCATTGGGCCACTTTTTTGCTAAGCTTAGGCTTTCTTACAATTTTATCCAATTTCTTTAAAACACAATCACAAACAACATCTATGAAGAAGATAAAATTGTAAATTAACCCAAACCTGACCAAAAAGTGGCTCATTGGCCTGACTGTCTAGAATTGGGGCTACTTAATCTCCAAGTTGGATAAAGTCCGAACCATTTATGTCCTTGTTAGCCTGGATCAATGCTAGTGCCTAGTTGTGTGTGTGTGATTCATGACCATATGGAGTTTGTGGTTTGGGCGAGACAAAATGGGGTCAAATGGTAATCATAGAAAAAAAAAAAAAAAACTTTTTTTTTTTGTTCTTTTCCTGTGTGTGGTGCAAAAGAGTGTAGGGGTCATCTATAGAAGTGAGAAAAAAAAAAAGATGGGATTTTGCAGCAGAGGGATACAGACAATGGAGTATGTCTCTCATAAAAGAGGGTTCATCGAGAAATGTGAACACACGCTCTAGTCAAACTGTCAAAACTCTAAAGTGAATTTGTCCACCTTCCCTGGCCTGCTGCGTTAAACATCAAAGCTATAGTATCACTTTATCATGTACTTGCCCATTGATAGTAGGGAGGGGACAGTTGAAAATTCAAGAGACTACAAAAAGAGTGAAATTTAAGGCTGATAGACTATTTTGTATGGACGGACTATAAGACTAACAGACCCTCGTGACAAGTTTTATTTGGTTAATTCAGTAATGTATTAACAGACAGGGCATTTCTTTTGCAGCAAGAGCATGATGATATCAGATCAAGAAAGGGAGATACTCAAGGCCTGGAATGGAGTGATTACAAGTCCATGCCTTTCACACAATGTGTAAGACATAATTAAAAAATCAAGTACAAATTATCTATCACGATTAATGCATAATCTTTGAAGAAGTTGATTAATTGCTTTATTTATATCCTTCTACAGGTAATCAATGAGACATTGCGAATAGCTAACATCATAAGTGGCGTGTTTAGGCGAGCAACAACTGATGTAAACATCAAAGGTCAGCCATACTGCAAATATATAATATGGTAGATTACATTACAGATGAAATGTTATTAATAAGCTCGTCGAGTAAACTGATGTAAAAATCTCAGATTTCCTGTCGACTTGAAATGATCTGTGGGAAGCAGGAAAAACAAACAAAGTTTTTAATGTATTTTTCATCCAAATGATTTAGAAATGCAGCGAGATATATGAACTTGATATTTAAAGTCACTTTTAAAGGTATAGTCAACATAAATTCGATTATATAGCGTATGCTATTAATTTGCTTTAGTATTAGGTCAGTTTTAATCCTGATCTTGAGATTAATGTAGTGTCTATACTTGCATTACTGACTTGATATAAATGTGCAGGGATCACTATTCCGAAGGGTTGGAAGGTTTTCTCATCTTTTAGGGCCGTGCATCTTGATCCAAACTACTATGAGGAAGCCCGCACCTTTAATCCCTGGAGATGGCAGGTTTGTTTCCTCAGCTAGCTCTGAAATTTTTTTTTTTTTTTTTTGAGTTCAGGGATGGCGACGGGATTGCCATTTACATTATATTGCCTATTTGAATTTTATAAAATACTAAAGCCATACCCAAACCATTACCGTCCCTGTTCCCTGTCTAATATGTTTGTTACATAGAATGATTGATTTAAATGCATATGTTGTTCTAGAACAATTCAACTCCATCATCAAGCCTAGGGAACGTGTTCACACCATTCGGAGGGGGGCCGCGGCTCTGCCCAGGATATGAGCTTGCCAGAGTAGAACTCTCTGTCTTCCTTCATCATTTTGTCACCAAATTCAGGTACGTTAATTCATGCAACTCCGTTTCTACGGGAAGAAGATGGTTTGCCAATTGGCTAATAGTTTTTATTTTGTTTGGATAAACAGTTGGACTCCGGCGGAAGAAGATAAGCTGGTTTTCTTTCCCACCACAAGAACTCTAAAACGCTACCCGATCAATGTCTTACCCAGGCAAAAAGACTACATTCAGTGATGAGGATCCAAATCAGGGGGGAAAAAAAAATTTAGTGGTTTATGAAATGTGAGTAAAAACTTTTTGAAATTTCAATAGCTCTGTAAAATCAATAATAACGAATAGAAGTTTATATTTAATTTATATATTTTACTAAATTTGCAATACTGTGAGAGTGCTGATCTTATGGTGTAAATGACCACATTCAAATGCTAGTCTAATGTTGATTTACATTCCAGATGACTTCGGGAGAAAGGTGCGTAAAAGGTAAAATGATGTACTGTAGGTCGAAAGAAGCATTATCACTAATGATGTAGATTAATCCCATTTACTTGCTATTCAAATGTAAGACTCCACTTAATCTTATAAAGCCCGACATAATGAAAGTTAAAAGTAGAAATTATTGTGGTGCTCAAAGAACAGTTACTTCATTGCCTCAGACAAATAAGGGAGAAATTATTGGTTACTGAAGTATATGTCAAACGTGCATCATCAAGTTAATTATAGTATTAGTCCATATAGTGCACAATCGTGGAAACATTCTTGAAGTACAAACTTTGACTAAGAAATATCTGCCGGAAAAATAGTGTAAGGTTGGAGTGCACAATTATCTAATTATATACACCTTCAAAAATGCTAGAAAACCATGTTTTGCAATTAGGGTGATGTGGCGTGATCTTGAATTTATGATAAAATTACCAAAATGTTTATGTGTATCTCGAGGTTGTAAAAAACTTTCTCTGATGATGCCACATCATCCTGGTTGCAGAATATGGTTACAAAACTTCATGCCCCTTAGTTAATGGCCCATTGCGAAGCATTTAGCTAAGACATTGAGGGGATAGATTAAGAAAAATTGTTTACAAATGCAACTTTGCAAGCTAATTAGGGCGTGTTTGGTTGGGCATTGACCATTGTAATTGTAATGGTCAATACAATGACCATTACAATGGTCCAATGCAAACCAATGTTTGGTTGGACAAAAAAGTGATGTAATGAGAATGAGTATTACGGATTTCAATGTAATAGCCATTCCGACCCCAACCCCTATGAATGGAGATTACATTCCCCATTGTAATGGTCAATGCAACTTGAAAAGACTTTTTTACCCTCCTTGCTCAACAAAACCCTATTCTGTATATACCATTGTTTTTATTATTTGTTGAAATTATTATGTAATACAGTTGCATTTCTATTTATAGTGCTCCAAATTTTAATTTATATATAATTTCCTTTATATAATATAGTAGATGGCATAAAATCCATTGTTATAATAACCAAGGGCATATCAGTAAAGATACAATTCATTCTCATTCCATTCCTACCATATATTCACATACCAAACAATGTCATATGCTATTACTATGACTATGTGTGGCCAAACGGAGCTACTGTTGATTTTTTCATTCAAACGGAGAAGATGGCGAAGAAAGCAACAGCCACGAAAGAAGAAGATCTGGAGCTCTCCATTTCTCTCTCTTTCTGAAGAAAGATATTATTGTCATTTTGTGTGTAGATGTGAGAAAGATAATAGGTTGGTAAATAGGATATGGGTTAGGCTTTGGGGAAAGTGAAAAAGGAGCTATCTTTATTTGATTTGACTATTATTGAAAAAGGCAAGAAGCAATTGAAGTGTAGGTACACATGAATAAAATATGGGTTGGGATTGGGGGAAAGTGAAAACTGATTATTTAGTTTTTTTTTTAAATATTCGAGTCGGGCCAGTTATTTATCGGGCTTTGAGAATAAAAACCGATAATCTGACCGATATATTCGGGCCGAGCCGGGCTTTGAGATCGATTAATAAAATAATAATAGAAAACCGGATCAGACCGAACCGCTCGGTCCGATTTTTGGTTCGGGCCGGATTTTCGGTCTTAAATGCCCACCCCTAGCTATTACCATTGTGATTCATAGGTACACCAAACATACACATTTCCATTACTATTCACATTCCATCGAGGAACCAAACGAAGCCTTAGAGGTTAGGTAAATAACCATTGTTATGACTAATCACATCAACATCATCATCATCATAAGAGCAGTGTCGTCCCAACTGGGCTTTGGGCCTACCCGCACCGGATCCATAATATGAATTTAAGATGCGTGAAGCATATGACGTGCTTTGATGGGGGCCCACAAGCTTATCTTGGAGCTAAAATAGTCCATTATGTAGATTAAGAGAGCATAGCAGATAGAGTATGGCTTCGTTCGTGCAGGTCCTAATGGTCCGTCCCCGCCGCACGTATGCCTAATCACTTGTGGCATTTTAGAGTGAATGTGAAAGGGAGTCTGCTATGCATATTCACTTGGACTAGCAGGACTGCAATCCATCCTTTTTGTTTCTGTGTCTAATTAAATAATAAAATTGTTATTTAAAATATAGGGATCTTTAGAGTTTAGACATACCCTTCAATGCTAATACCAAAATTAGATGAATCTCGTCAAAGATGGAGAATTAGACATGTCCCGAAAAAAAATCAAAATCGGAAGATATAAAAGAACATCAAATAATCACTCAGTCACAGCCATATACGTGACATAGGCCAATCCTAATACAATAAGGCCTCAACACGGTCTCGAGCAGGTCCAAGCGCGGTCCAATCCAAACTCAACCAAGTCACCGTTCAACCCTTAAGTTAGGCGTGCAAGTCCAGATCATGCGAGTCCAACATGGTGTAAATCTTGGAACTTGATCCAGGACAATGAGACTCGAACCCAAATCTCTAGGTTGTTACAAATCCAAGATTTATTTGTACAACTTTTGATTCAATCAAGTATTGAGCCCCAAACAAAGTTGGGTGCCGAATGTAGTCATGGACGGGAAACATTCTAAGTGAGATCTCATCTCTCCATCACGCCTCAACGATAAAGTCAATGAAGGAGTATAGTATTTGTTATATAAGATGAACAAAGGGGATGAGAAAGATACTCATTTACAATCTAATTTATTGTTTACATCCATACTTAATTTATAGTTTACATCCATACTTATTCAGTCAACTAACTTTAGCATCAGAGTGTCTTCGACCACCACATCAATAGTCGTTGGCTCACTATTGTTTATTTTTGTAGGTAAGGAATTAACAAGAATAAATTTGGATGCATCATTCCCTTTTCATTTTATGTCTGGAAGATAGTTACGGAATGAAAATCCCTGTATAACTCACATACCATTTTTTCCATATTTTCATGTTAAAATTTTCAATCATGGGGTCATATATGCATGCTTATTTTTGTCATTTTTGGTCATGAGCAAAAGCTAAATGAGACGAAAACCTTTGAATAGCAGTTCCATGGGATCATTCCATGAATCTCGTATTTTCATGACATGTGGGAGAAATTTAGGAACCTCATCAATTGATAGGCCTAGCAAAATGAATATACAAATTCTATAGATTCTAATTTTCAAATACAAATGGTAGGCCTAGCAAAACGATTTTTGATATGATCAAGCAGCTACATTTTTTAATAATGATAAATTGAAAGTGATAGGGTTTTGGGCTAAAGATTGCCGGCCAAATTTCCATTAAAATCTCAACAAGTAAGTGGATGTATGGTTGCTTTGTCTCTCTAAACATGATTTTTTATTTATTTTTTACATAAATCACTTATCAGTCATTCCCATAATCATTCTTGTTGCCTTTGTTTAGGGGTTTTATTGATCATAATCAATCATTCTCCAATCGGCTAAGCCAAAAAAACATGAAAACCCCACAATTACTTTTTTTACTTTTAATTAAGAAAATTACTTTGTTGTTGATTTCTGGGGATAAAAGGAAGACAAACTAACTCAATTATGTCAAAATCTGAATTGAAAGAATAATGGGTTTAATTCTTACTTTGAGAGCATTGAAATATATATTTAAACCCACACAATATAACATTTAAAAGCTTAGTTAATGACCTAGAAAATGGACTGTATTCTTTATATATTTGTTTATTTTTATTTGAAATTTTTATTGTTTCGTTTGAGTTGAAATTTGGATGGCAACTCTAACTCTGTGTTCTTGCTTCTTCTAAGTTTTGATTTGATTTTTTGATAAAATGCTAAATAATAACCCAAAATCTTTAAAATTATACAACTTCATAGCACCCCAACCAAATTTTCTTCCTTCAATAGCAACATTTGACCCGATCATGCCATTGTTCTCCGCTGCATTTCTTGATAAAGTGCTAATTAATAACTCGAAATGTTTAAAATTACATTCCTTCTTAACACCCCAACCGAATTTTATTACTTCGATAGCAACATTTGACCCGATACTGTCATTGTTATCTACTGTAAAGTTTTTGCATTTGACCCAACCATGTCATTGTTATCCGCTATCAGGTGTGAACCCAGGATTTCACTACAAGGGGGGGGGGCGAAATGACAAAGTATCATTTGTTAATAATAATAATTTACTAAAATAACTCTTTTCCAAAAAAAAATTTAAGTGATAAATTTAAATAATACTATTTACTTTCTTTTGTTAATCCCTAAAATAAGGTACTATATTACTCATAAAAGATGGGTGGGTGAGCGGAATTCACCTCGCCAATTTACAAAAAGTATTATCTATAAAGGAATGTCCTTACAAGGACCCATCAAAACTTATATTATTTCTTTCTAACCATATCTTCCAAACCACCATGTGAGAAATTTTTGTTCTTACCCATTTAAAAAATCATTTAACCACATTTTTACAAATCTTCACGTCGCGATCTCATGTTCTAAAATTGTTGCATGATGGCTTCATTTTCAATAGTATCCAAAACATCACTTTCAATATATGTTACCAAATAATCATTCATCCAATCATCTTCCATTCGATTCCTTATGCGACTCTTCACAATATGCATAGTTGAAAATGCCCTTTCAACTGTAGCAGTGGCAACATGTAGAATAAATGATAATATGATGAGCAAACAAACCATAGGATATACGACATCCTTTTTTGTTTCAACCATTTTCTTAGCAACACCACCTATACCAATTATATTTGAAAATTCATTATTTTATTGCACATCCATGATATAAGGTTTCAGTTGATCTTGAAGTACCATCATATCAAAATCAAAGAAATCCATAGAATAAAATTGAGCAGGGCGGATCAACTTCTGGTGGTCAAATGTTGAAAAGGAATTGTTTGGACTTAAGCATGTCATACACAAAAGTAACTCTGTATTCACTTTGTCAAAACGATTATTGAGCTTTTGAAGCTACATATCTATGCATGTATAAAATAATTCAGTTCGATAGTGATGGAGATTTGTAACTACTTATTTTTGCCGTGATCGCCCCCGAGGTACAAAGTCGTCATCCATAATGGTGATATTATGTTTCCCACAAAATGAAGATACATCATCAATGAGTGAATCTCATTCATTTTCTCTCATCATTTGGAACTTTTGCTTGGATATTTCAACAAGATCGATGACATTCACATTGTCTTGATTTTTTTTTTTTTTTTTTTTTTTATGATTTTGATAATTCATTGGTAATTCCTAATACATCTTTCATCATATGTAAAATCAGGATAAAATCAAAATATTGCATTGATTCTAGTAAAGCACAGGTTTCACCCCTTTGTTCCGAGCTGGTGCAATCTCCAACGACAATCTCAAGTATATCTATCACCGAAGAAAATACAAGAATCAACCTTATTATTGTAGTATAATTAGAACCCCATCGAGTATCACCAGCTCGTGTGAGAGTTATCTATTGGTTCAACCCCTTGCCAGTTGAAAGTTCACCACTATAGAGTTTTTCAATAAGGTCAATAGTTTGTTTATCTCGAAGAATATCTTTGCGTTTGCATGAAACCCCAACAATATCCATGACAATAAGACTCGAATGCAAATATCTGAGTTGTCATAAGCTCAAGATTTATTTGTACAACTTTTGATCCAATCAAGTATTGAGCTCCAAACAGAGTTAGGTGCCGAATGCAGTCATGGACAGGTAACATCCTCAGTGA
Source organism: Berberis vulgaris (assembly GCA_963556465.1). Classification (NCBI taxonomy): domain Eukaryota; kingdom Viridiplantae; phylum Streptophyta; class Magnoliopsida; order Ranunculales; family Berberidaceae; genus Berberis; species Berberis vulgaris. The sequence continues at coordinate 4,482,441 of OY747135.1, forward strand.
GATCTCATTTCTCTATCACGCCTCAACGATAGAGTCAATGAAGGAGTAAAGTATTCGTTATATAAGGTGAACAAAGGGGATGAAAAAGATACGCATTTACAATCTAATTTATAGTCTACATCCATACTTACTCAGTCAGCTAACTTTAGCATCAGAGTGTCTTCGATCACCACAACAATAGTCGTTGGCTCACTATTGTTTATTTTTGTAGGTAAGGAATTAACAAGAATAAATTTGGATGCATCATTCCCTTTTCATTTTATGTCTGGAAGACAGTTAAGGAATGAAAATCTCTGTATAACTCACATACCATATTTTCATGTTAAAAATTTCAATCATGGGGTCATATATACATGATTATTTTTGTCATTTTTGGTCATGAGCAAAGGCAAAATGAGATGAAAACCTTAGAATAGCAGTTCCATGGGATCATTCCATGAATCTCGTATTTTCATGACATGTGGGAGAAGTTTAGGAAACTCGTCAATTGATAGGCCTGGCAAAATGAATATACAAATTCTATAGATTCTAATTTTCAAATACAAATGGTAGGCCTAGCAAAATGATTTTTGATATGATCAAGCAGCTACATTTTTTAATAACGATAAATTGAAAGTGATAGGGTTTTGGGCTAAAGATTGCCGGCCAAATTTCCATTAAAATCTCAACAAGTAAGTGGATGTATGGTTGCTTTTGAAAGATTTAGGGTAATTGTTTTTTTTTTTTTCTCATTAACCCAATGAAAGATATTTATACAAGAAGCACAATAGTAGTTTCCCTAATTTTGCATAATACCTAGCAATAGTTTATGAAATATTAAACTTCTTTGAGGAAGTAGTTTCCTATAACAAAGCAAGTACTCATATATAGTCTATCCTAGAATAAAGGAATAAACCACCTAAATAATCTCCTAACACCCCTCTTCAAGTTGGAGCATGCAAGTCTAAAATGCCCAACTTGTCAAGGAGAAAATCAAATTGCTTCTTCCCCAAAGCCTTGGTAAAAATATCCGCCAATTGGTCCGTCGTCGGCACATAAGATGGAGCAATAAGACCTTCCTGGATTGCATCTCGTACGAAATGACAATCAACCTCAATGTGCTTCGTGCGTTCATGAAATACCGGATTCTGCGCTATATGCAACGCGGACTGACTATCACAAAAAAGAGGAATCGCCTTTGGATGATGGATTCCCAAACTCAAAAGTAGACCCTTCAACCATTTTAATTCACAAGTAACAGAAGCCATAGAGCGATATTCGGCCTCTGCCGAAGAACGAGCTACAGTATGCTGCTTCTTAGTTTTCCATGAAATTGGCGAATGCCCCAAAAACACAAATCACCCAGTGAGAGACCGCCGAGTAAGGGGACAGGCTGCCCAATCCGAGTCACACCAACCTGTCAAAGACAACTCACTGTCTGAACGTAATAGAATGCCTTGACCCGGTGATCTCTTTAAATAGCGAACAACCCGTAATGCAGCATCCCAATGTTCTTGTCTCGGTTCCTACATGAATTGTGACAAGATATGAACCGAGTATGCCAAGTCAGGACGAGTAACCGCCAAATAGATAAGACGCCCAAGCAAACGCCTATAGGGCTTGGGATTCGTAAGAAAAGGCCCCTTGGCACGCGCCAGCTGATGATTCTGTACAGACCCTTTAGAGTAAGTAAAGAGGGAATAATCGGAGTAGGATTGAAGAAAACCGTACCCCTTTAAAGCCGTCACAAGCTTTGCAAACCAACATCGAGGTGCCTGTCTCAAACCATACAGCGATTTTCGCAAACGACAAACCAAATCAGAAGCAGTGGAGCTAAAACTTGGAGGAAGTTTCATATACACCTCCTCATCTAAATCGCCGTGAAGGAAGGCATTATGAACATCCATCTGATGCAACTCCCAATGCTTTGATGCTGCAATGGCCAGAAAAGCTCTAACTGTCACCATTTTCGCGATTGGGGCAAATGTCTCATTATAATCAATTCCTTCAACTTGATGATTACCAAAAACAACTAATCTGGCTTTTAACCTCTCAATGCTACCATCTGAGTTGTACTTAATTTTGTACACCCATTTACTTTCAAGAGCTTTCTTTCCAGGAGGTAATTTTTTCATAGTCCAAGTGCCATTATCTTCCAAAGCATGAATCTCCTTTTGCATAGCAGTACACCATCTTATATCTTTTGCAGCCTCCTTAAAAGACTATGGCTCAACACCTGCAGTTACAGCTGCAAGAAAATTCCAGTGTTTCACAGTAAATTGATCACAACTAACATAATGTGCTATAGGACAAGGCGTACCTGAGGGAGAGTGATATGGCGGAGCAGATGGAGCGAGAGATGGACTTTTCTTGATAACCGTATGTGTCACGAAGTCTCTCAATTTTACTGATGGGAACTTCTCCCGGAACCCTCGGCCCAAATTGTCCCCCCCCCGATCCGTCGGGAACACCATCTACCCCCCACACCAGAGGATGAAACGGCCACTGGTGGCACATCCCGAGCATTTTGACTCGGCACAGACGTGGAAGACTGTGGCTCATCATGATTAGGCGTGACGCTAGTCGTGGGAGAGGTCGTTTGAGGACCGACGATGGCATCCTCGTGCATCACCCGATGATCCCCCATATCTTCAATAAACTCTTCCTGGACTCCCTCATTATAAGTCACATCACTGTCAAGGGAGGAGTATGATTTGTGACTTCAACATTCAAATAAGGAAAGACATTTTCATAGAACTTCACATCCCTCGACACAAAGAACTCATTTTTCTCAAGATCAAATAAACTCCATCCCTTCTTACCAAACGGATATCCCACAAAAACACATTAACGGCTTCGACTGGCAAACTTGTCACCTTTAGCTCGTTGATTATGGGCATAAGCTAAACAACCAACAACTCGCAAGTCACTAAAAGAAGTTGTACAACCAAATAGCATTTCATATGGAGTTTTGTTTAGGAGAACACTAGATGGAGTCCGATTTATTAGGTGAGCAGCGGCCAAAACGCATTCTCCATAAATCCGAGTTATTCTTTATATATTTGTTTATTTTTATTTGAAATTCTTATTGTTTCGTTTGAGTTGAATTTTGGATGGCAACTCTAACTCTGTGTTCTTGCTTCTTCTAAGTTTTGATTTGATTTTTTGATAAAATGCTAAATAATAACCCAAAATCTTTAAAATTATACAACTTCATAGCACCCCAACCAAATTTTCTTGCTTCAATAGCAACATTTGACTCGATCATGCCATTGTTCTCCGTTGCATTTCTTGATAAAGTGCTAATTAATAACCCGAAATGTTTAAAATTACATTCCTTCTTAACACCCCAACCGAATTTTATTGCTTCGATAGCAACATTTGACCCGATCATGTCATTGTTATCTACTGTAAAGTTTTTGCATTTGACCCAACCATGTCATTGTTATCCGCTATTAGGTGCGAACCCAGGATTTCACTACAAGGGGGGCGAAATGACAAAGTAATATTTGTTAATAATAATAATTTACTAAAATAACTATTTTCAAAAAAAAAATTAAGTGATAAATTTAAATACTACTATTTACTTTCTTTTGTTAATCTATAAAATAAGGTATTATATTACTCATAAAAGATGGGTGGGTGAGCGGAATTCACCTCGCCAATTTACAAAGAGTATTATCTATAAAAGGAATGTCCTTACAAGGACCCTTCAAAACACATATTATTTCTTTCTAACCATATCTTCCAAACCACCATGTGAGAAATTTTGGTTCTTACCCATTTAAAAAATCATTTAACCACATTTTTACAAATCTTCACGTCGCGATCTCATGTTCTGGAATTGTTGCATGATAGCTTCATTTTCAATAGTATCCAAAACATCCCTTTCAATATATGTTACAAAATAATCATTCATCCAATCATCTCCCATTCGATTCCTTAGGCGACTCTTCACAATATGCATAGCTGAAAATGCCCTTTCAACTGTAGCAGTGGCAACAGGTAGAATAAATAATAACATGATGAGCAAATAAACCATAGGATATAGTGATATACGACATCCTTTTTTGTTTTAACCATTTTCTTAGCAACGCCACCTATACCAATTATATTTGAAAATTCATTATTTGATTGCACATCCATAATATAAGGTTTCAGTTGATCTTGAAGTACCATCAAATCAAAATCTGAGAAATTCATAGAATAAAATTGAGCAAGGCGGATCAACTTCTGGTGGTCAAATGTTGAAATTGTTTGGACTTAAGCATGTCATACACAAAAGTAACTCTGTATTCACTTTGTCAAAACGATTATTGAGCTTTTGAAGCTACATATCTATGCACGTATAAAATAATTCAGCTCGATAGTGATGGAGATTTGTAACTACTTATTTATGCCGTGATCCCCCCCCGAGGTACAGAGTCGTCATCCATTCGAGGAATGGCTATATTATGTTTCCCACAAAATGAAGATACATCATCAATGAGTGAATCCCATTCATTTTCTCTCATCATTTGGAACTTTTGCTTGGATATTTCAACAAGATCGATGACATTCATATTGTCTTGATTTTTTTTTAATAATTTTGATATAATTCATTGGTAATTCCTAATACATCTTTCATCATATGTAAAATCAGAATAAAATCAAAATATTGCATTGATTCTAGTAAAGCACAGGTTTCACCCCTTTGTTCTGAGCTGGTGCCATCTCCAACGACAATCTCAAGTATATCTATCACCGAAGAAAATACAAGAATCAACCTTATTATTGTAGTATAATTAGAACCCCATCGAGTATCACCAGCTCGTGTGAGAGTTGTCTCTTGGTTCAACCCCTTACCAGTTTAAAGTTCACCACTATTGAGTTTTTCATTAAGGTCAATAGTTTGTTTATCTCGAAGAATATCTTTGCGTTTGCATGAAACTCCAACAATATTCGTTGTTGTAGATAAGTTAAAGAATAATGCGATCCGATGATGTTTTTTTGCGACATGTACAAGTGTCAGTTGAAGTTGATGTGCAAAACAATGTACATAAAATGCAGATTGGTTTTCTTTCATAATAAATGTTTTAAGTCTGTTGAACTCGCTTTGCTTATTACTGACCCCGTCGTAACCCTTTCCACACAACCTTGTTATGCTCAAACTATACTTGGAAAGAATTTTTTTTAGTGCCATCTTCAGTGAAATCGCGATTGTATTAGAAACATGAGTTATACCTAAGAATCGTTCAATAATATACTCTTTTTTGTCCACAAAATGTAAAACAATTATCATTTGCTCTTTGATTGAAAAATCACGATCAACCAAAATCGCAAATAATGCGTCACCAAGATCTTCAAGAATAACGTCGGTGGTCTTAATTGCAACCGCTTTTGTAATGTCTTTCTGAACTTTGGGTGCAATCAACTTTGGGAGATTTTCAAGAGCATATTTAAAACAATTTTCTTTATGTCTTCATTGTGATTAGTTGTATACTCCAAAATTCAAGAAAGTTTCCTCTGTTATTTGAGTCTTTGGATTCATCATGATCACGAAAAGCCAATCTTTGGCGCAAAAGAAATCGAGCGCAGTCAACTGAAGCATTTAAGCCGAGTCTGATACTCAAGTTTAGTTTGGTCTGATTGCTTAACGAAAAAGGTTTGGATATGTTGTTTTTGCTTCATCAAATTTTGACTCATTGTATAAGCTTCATAATGAGTTTTTCCCAAATGACCTTGTAGTTTTTTCGATTTCTTCCAACTATCGAATCCTTCCACTACAAAAGTGTTGCCACCACTTTGATCCCCGAAATTCGGTTTGAAAAGATGGCAATGTAAACAAAATGCAACATCTTTCTCTATGTTATACATCAACCAATCCTTATGTTGGTCGAACCAAGCTACATTAAAACGCCTCATCCCACCTCCCATTTTCTTTTTGTAGAAATTTGTGATTCTTAGGCTCACATGGACCCCTTTGTAAATATGCTCTTCTAATTATGTCTTTATCATTAGGATGATAATTCGAGATTCGAGGTCTTGATCTGGGATCTGTTGGGAGATTTGACATATTATAATCCATATGAATTGACTTTATGATTGGATCTAACTGACCAGTCTCATTAATTTGTAGGCTAATACGGACTTTCTTTTCAAAAACTTATCCATAGCTGAAAAAAATAAATAGAATAATAATTAAGTAAAAAGAAAAATATTTATTTTCAAGCATTGTTATCATGGAAAAACATACAAACTCTAACAATATTTATGAAAACATCATATTCACAAGATTTAAGATTAATTTTCATGAATAAAAGGTTAATGTACCTGAGTTGCAAGAGTGTAAACCAAAATCCAAGCAGTCCCTGTCCTCCCTAGCTCTTCTTTAGTCACATGCTTTGCAATCTATATATAAAGTAACAAAGAAAACTGGGTTTTATTAATTAATCCTTAAAAAATCTTCATAATTCTCTCTTTTCACACACACTACATGAGTGCGTGAGGAACCTTGTGCGGCTGTGCGTGATTAACTATTTAACATTTCAGTTCCCTCCCACATCACAATCTTTTAAATAAAACTATCATATTTCTATTACCAAACAGAAAATTCATATATTTCTTGATCTAGAGGGAAAAAAAAAATCATTTGGCATGCATTCTCATAATTCTATAAATGTGAAAGTTAAATCTCATTAGAGTAGTTCAAAACATTTACGTTAACATGACATTTTAAAGAAATGCAAAATTTATGAACAAATAAGTGGCCATGCAAAAATTGTGTTTTCTGGCATTAAAATCACATCATCTTTACATTTTTCACGAATCCAGAAGAACCTCTTTTTTTTTCTTTCTATTTTTATTTTCAAACCATGTAATTTCACATAAAGAAACAGATTATGAATCCATTAATATCTTGTTTCAAAGTTATGGGGAAATTGTAAACTTAGCACAAAAAAAAATCAGATTAAAAATGAAAATTGCAGTAAATTATTTTAAGATTTATACATGAAATGAAAATTTGTAATCTTTGAATTTGTTGTAAAAGGGTGAAAACTTGTACAAAGGCTTCATTTTCAGCTCATAGCTTTACAAATTCCCATTTGGTGGGAAGGATCCGCTTTAATCATGAATAACTCCACATAAACCACTAATCTCTTAGCTCATCATTCTCTAATCAAATTAAGAATTAAGTAATCTCTTAAGTAAATAAAAACTTACATTTAGTTTTCACTTTTTCCTCAACTGAAATTGCTTTCTATGTTAGAAACAAGAAGATAACTGTATCAAGGCCAATCATTGTTGCAGCGTGTTTAGATAAACCCCAAGGACTGTCACTGGATTCCGCAAATTGCAACATGCACCAAAATTTTTTTCCAATTTATGTAACATGCACCGAGAATACTGGGAAACTGGATTTTTGCAACCAGAGTGACGTGGCGTGATCTTAAAAGAACGATAAAATTTCCAAAGTGTTTATGTATATCTTGAGGTTGTAAAAAAACTCATTTAATGATGCCACATCATCCTGATTGCAATACCTGATTCCTTAGTCTCACTCTTTTTTTTCAGGTACACATATTGGTCAATAATTTACACGGTTTCAATAAAGTTAAGCTCCTTTCAACCACTTGACGATGTCCTCTATGACAATGTGACCAACAAAACTCTATTTTCAACATGTCCTGATTGTGTCGCATGAGCAATGATCATCCAGGTGCTATATTGTGTTAATGATCCATATGGCATTATATATTTAATGGCTTACTTTATGTTATATTTATGAGCTTTCAAACACATAATCAACAATTTAATCCTCCTACAACATAGCAATAATATGTTCACACTAACATAGTCCATAAACACATTGCATTAGTTCACCAGACTGAATAAAGCACAATGTCCCCACGATAGAGTATGAACCAATTTGTTCCTGAAGCTTTGGCTTTGAATCTTAGCTTGGAAGGGGTCCAACTTCTGAACCAAATAGTTACAAACTTCCACGTTTACATGGTGGAAAAATTCTTCATTCCAATGCTGATGCAATCCAAATGGTTCAACTTCGAACAATCCAATCCATGATATAAAGACTTGTGACAAATAATATCACAAGTCCAAAGTTTGAACTTTGTCGGTGGTATTTAGAGTAGAAGTGGTTTAAAAAAAGCCCCATAAGTAATTAGTTCACATCTATCCAAAATTTGTTGGGGCAATGATACTGAAGCCAGAGCAGCTGAAGAGTATCCACGGCTAGTAAATGCCTTTTGCATGGATCAAATCTTAAACTTGTGATATCGTTTGCCATAAGTCTATCAGATGAGCTAGTATCTCATTGACTTTAATTTATAGTTAAGTGCTAAAATGATAAAAACACCTTTCATATTTAAAATCCATAATTTATAAAAATAAACCAAATTGCATATAATACGGTTCTCATATTTAGTATAATCGGAATCTGATGATATACAATTTGAATTTAATTTTTTTCATTCAAACGGGGTCTAATTCGAAAGATACAAATCCAAATATGAGTTTGTGGGATCATATCAAATCGGATTTTAAATGAAATTCAGTCAACTCATACCCCTAACATCAGAAACATTATGAAAAACAATTTTAAATGCATCTAACATATTCCATGTGTTTGCTATTGTTGCAGATCCCGCTAGGTTTGAGTCAAGGAAGAGTGACCCATGTAATTTTACTGCCCGAGGACGCATTATTTGAATGGATGGTCAACAATACCAAAACCAAAGTACAGATGCAAGAATTTTATATTGGTGCTGTTGGCCAAGCCAATGGGATACCAGCTCAACGATAGGCTTGTGACAAATGAAATTACAAGTCCAGATTTAGACTCTGCCGTAGATTTGCAGGGATTTTGTCGGATATTGTTGATCCACTGGAAGCCCAATCTTTAGTTTTAGGCTTTTAGCACATTTGACAGAAGCAAATCCCACTTGTGTTTGCAACAACCAGATGAGTTGACAAGGAAAAAATATTGCTTTTGATTTATAATATACACGTACTCTAAGGCGAAGATTAACTCAAACGTAAAGGATGGGATAATTGGTGTCAAAGTTGAAGTCCTGCAAGCAAAGGGAAGGTAAGTTTGGTAATACAGCATGCGCACGCTTGCCTTCTCCAATATGCAATCTGAAGGCTTCTCCTCTGGCCCCACGCCCTACTTTTGGGGCCTAAAATTCTTGGGCATTTCTGGCATGTCAAGGCCCCTCCCAGTGTCATCTTTTTTTCTCTAGAAAGTCAATCAAAATATTCTTTCTACCACAGTTAATCTGGTCCGTGTTCATGTTCCTATCGAAAACCGTTGTGTCTTCAGTCATGAGACTTCAGAAGATACTCTCCACCTTTTCTTCTTTCGCTCGCTTTCTAGTCAGCTCTGGCTGCTCTCTTTCCTGCCTATTGATTGGCATAATCCTTCATATCAACCCCCCTCGATCTCAGGATTTTTCCAGTTCATTTGAAAGTTAGCAAAATCCCTTGCTGACTCTACTGATAAGATCATGTCTCAATTTACGGCTATCCTTCTCACCATCTGGAGACTTCGTAATGATATGATCTTTAATATGACCAGGTTCCACAGTAGCAAATTCACATCTAAACTAGCTCAGACTTGGTCCTCTTGGTCTTCTCATTGGTATCCTACATGTACTGATCCCTCGATTCTCGACCTTAACTTTATTCCTCACATTATGGGTTCAGCTCGTAGGGACAACATTACCCCTACTCAGTCTTCCCCTTCTCTTGCTTCCTTTGAGCCTCCAACTGAACCTGTGGCTAGCAGAATTGATCTTATCCAAGCTCAGTTTTCTTTTACCAAAACAAATTGGTTTAACCTCTGTCTCCCTTCTCATCTTGTTTCCACCATTCCTTTGGACCCAGAGACAATGATTGTTAACTTTGATGTTTGCTTCTTTGATCATGCCAAACAAGGTGCTATTGGTGTCATTGTTATGGATCTGCTTCTGTGTTTTGCCCAATTCAGGAGAAGGTTTTAGATAGTACTATGGCGGAGCTTTTTGCAGGTGAAGCGATCCTTTTGCTGATTCAGGCTCAACGTTGGAAGACTGGTCTTATTCTCGGAGATTCTACTAATATCCTAACGGCGCTGTTCTCAAATGACACTAATCCAACTTTTGCTTTGGATTGGGTTTGGCATCCGCTCTACTGTAACTTTAAGCGTATTCTTTTTTTTGCTTCTAAATTGGCATTGTAAATAAATTACTAGAAACCTCAATACCGATGCTCACAATCTGGCCATGTTAGCAGGCCAAACTTTGTATGTTTCTTCCTAGTTGTTTATATGCAAAATGTTTTACCAAAAAAAAAAAGTTATAAGAGAAATTCATAATTACTTTGTTGAATTATTTTTTGGAGAGTAAGTCTACCCAGCCTTGTTTGCTAGTTTTTTTTGCATTTTTTAATGTTTTTACATTTTTTACTCATTCTCTTTGAAACAAAACCACAAACACTATCTATAAAAGGCTAAAAGTGTAAAAAAAAACTCAAAAAGGCTAAGACAAGGCTGGCTAGAATTGTTGTTTTTGTAATTCGAAACTACAACATATTAAAATGGGGAGCCTTGCTAGAGAGCCAGACCGACAGCGTGGTGATGGGCTGGCCTGACGTGGGCCTGACACTGTCGGCCTGGCTCTCTAGAATCAGGGTAAAACGAGTTTTATCCACCACCTAGAATTGTGGCCACTTTTTCGCTGCCCCAGCACTTTATACTCATTGCTCGCAAAAGCTCACCAAACCATAACAGACATGTGAAAGCAAGTGTGCTTATATATCCTATTCGTTTTTTTTTTTCAATATTGTTTGTTTTACCAAAATCTTTTCTAAGCAAATACTTAAACACAAATGTCAAACATCGAAGATATCACAAATCTAAAAAATTATTGACATACTTGTATGAACAATTGGTTGTTGTTTTAGTTTATATATATTCTTTTACGTTACATTTCCAAAGCAGTGAAGGCTTATATATGTTAATTTTTTTTGCTGAAACAAAAACCAATAAAAAAGAAAAGTTAGCCGATAAAGATGACTGGTGTTTGCTTTCCTTGTTTGTGTTACCACTTGCGTCTTCATCTGGTCTTGTTAGTTTCCTATTTTGGTGGAAACGTGGAGCAACTGCAGGTGACCAAGCTTGCTCTCTCTCTCTGCACATTCTTTCTTTATCTACAAATCAAACATCACATCTGTTGTGTTGTTCTTCTTACTTGCTTCCACATGTCACCAACTGTATTTGGTATGTTTTTCTTTCTGGGTTTTCTGTAAAAACATTGAATTGTGATTTTTTTCAGGGATAAAAACTGGTGAAATTTTGGAAATTAGGCTGATTGGGTGAAGATATAGTAAGAGAGAAGAAATGGGGAGGCTTTATTTGATCAATCTGGAGGGAAAAATCTATAGTTGCAAGCACTGCCAGACCCATCTCTCCCTTTGTGAAGACATCATTTCCAAGGTTTGATTTGATCATCTCTTTATATATATATATATATATATATATATGGAAATCAATTACTTCTCTTCTGCATCTTTGATTTCTAATTTTGGATAAACTTTTGGTCAGAGAGATAGAAGAGATAAATTAGGGAAATCCCTCTTGAGATATTTCAAAGATTTTGTGAAATTAAGATTGAAAAATCAAAACCCCCCAAAGAGTCAATTTCTTACATTGAGATTAGTAAATCATTTCTAGCTGTTTCTTAAGCTTACAACACTTATTTTGTGGTTTGTGTATGGGGTTTTTTAATAATTTGAGGGTTGCCAAAAATCGAACTTTTGATTGTCTAAATCCAAGGTAGATGCATATGTGTTCTGATTCCTTCTATCATATAGATATGCATATGTTTGGGCTTGACTGTTGATTCGAATGGTTAGATATATTGCACAATTAGGAGTTACAGATTCAGGTATAGCTGAAGTACATATTAGCAATCTGTATGTGATGTTTGATGATTCTGGTTTCAACGTGGTAGCAAAGGAAAATGCAGTCTTGATACATGGCGGCAAACATTATGTAGTCTAGCAAATCAGTCCAATCCATAAAATTGCATAAACCATTAACCAGATCAGTATATTTTTTAAGTAATGAACAATGCAACATAGATCAGTATCACAAATCAGTCAATTGCTACATAGAAATCGGAAGTAGTGCACTGCCACAGCCGAAATTAACAAATGAGAGTATGCAGAAAATGGGCATCAATGTTGAACACTAAAAACGTTAGAAAAAGTTTCTAGTACTAGTGGTTACTGAAATAAATGAAAGGTGAAGCTAGAGGCATTCACTGTTTTACTAGAAGTTTTTCTCCTAGCTAGGTATAACTATGGCTACCACCCAAATGTGGCACGGCTAGTTAGAGAAAAACAGAGACGCATTATGTTATAATTTCAACATAAACATGGTCTCTTTTGTCTAACAATCGGGTAAGTGAATCCAATTTTTTTCCTTTATAATATTTGTTTTGGTCTATCCATTAGTTATGAGTTATGACACCAACGTTAAAGCTTCGATATAGGACCTTTCGTATATAGAATAGAGCTATAACCACACCAATGCTTTTATTTTCCCTTTTAAAGGCTAGTTTTAGGTTTAATGCATTTTCCTTCAAACAATTGATTAAGTTTTAAAGAACTTTCAGCAACTATAGTGCTATATTGGTGATTTGACAAGCAAGTATTTGATTCTCATTGTATTTCCTGCGTTCTTTTTTCAGTCATTCTATTGCAGACACGGCAGAGCGTATCTATTCAGTAAAGTGTGAGTTCTCTTCCTTCTCAATGCTTATATACTTTGAAGTTTATGCTTGGATCCCCCTGGGGAGACCGGCGACAATGACTGGTGGCATTTCCTACGAGTTTTGGAATTCATCAAAGCCATGTTTTGGAACTGGGTTTTGGCAGCCTCGATAGAGTAGTTATCCCCTTTGACCTGTTCATGGTGGGGTGGGATTCCTATGTATTGAATAAGTTAAATTCTTGATAATTTTTTCCTTTGCATTATCACTACAACTTGCTTGGTTTGATTATAAATATATTAGTCTTGGGAAACCAATGGGACAGAGAACAGCATGAAACATGTATAGCTTGCATTCTCCACAATTAGTGATTTGATATGGCTAGTAATTCAATAGATTAAGATACTATCATTTATTAATGCCTTTGCTCATACTATAATGCTGGTATTTACCATCAAACATTGCCACTTCCCCCTTTTTGCTGATTCGTCAAATCTTTGTATGTCATCAATGCGATGTATCGAGATATGCTTTGCTTAATACTTACTCCCTTCAAATGGTCGACAGTGTTAATGTCACAGTTGGAGTGAAAGAAGAGCGACTGATGATGACTGGAATGCACACTGTTGCTGACATCTTCTGTGTGGGATGTGGATCAATTGTTGGGTGGAAATATGTAATGATCAGGAAGCACCTTCTAAAGAATGATTTTTGTGTATTTTATATCATTTGTTACAGTTGTTTTACCTAGATTTTTTTTTCTTTCAGGAAGCTGCTCATGAGGTTAGTCAAAGGTACAAAGAAGGGAAATTCATTCTCGAAAGGTAGATAGAACTACTTAATGTAAGCATTCCATTTCATCTGTTGTATACTGCCAACTGACATGCATCTGTTTCGTTAAGCAGGTTTAAGGTGTCGGGTCCTGATGGGAGCAACTACTGGATCAGTCGTGAAGCACCTCGTGTTGGTATTAGAGACACCGATGACTCTTAATTTCCCTTCTGCCTTGGGGGGTTCCTCTTCAGCTGTACATTCTCGTTCCTGCTGTGCTCTCATTGCAACTTAGGTTCGTTTTTAGCATTTGTAATCTCTCTTCAGCAGCTAGTATCTCAGCTCCAAAGAGCATTCATGTCACCCCATTGTTTATTCAAAGTTCAAGATAATTTCTGAGTCTCTCAAGACTCTGTTTTGGATTTGCTTCTGATTGGTAAGCTGTTGAAGAACCTTTATTCTCAATTCTCAAGTGCTTTTGTATAGTAGCGTTTAAACTTTAAAGTGACTTTCACTAAGATACAATTTGGAAGGCCTGACCCAAGTCTAATTTACTCCCAACCTTTAGCAGTTGTTTGGTTTATGACATGGCAACAATTATTTGGCACCACAACTTATTCTCAACCACATCATCCAATCTTTTTTTTTTGTTTAAATTTACTTGCTTTTCCACGCCACTCATTTGAACCACTATCCATCTTCTTCTTCTTTCACCCTCTCTTCTCAAGAACAAAAAGGGGGCGATTGTGAAAAACGGTGAGAGGCGACTGGCGACGGCGAGAGATAAAGGAGATGGAGCCACTGTCGCCCATTCTCCATCTTCTTCTTCTCCTTCCCCTCTCCCGGATCTTGCACTCTCTCTCAATTACCCTTTCTTCTCCCACTCTCTTTCTTCTTCTTCTTGCACAGGCCGTCGCCCATCTCCCTTTCCTTTTTCTCATTCTCCTCACACTCTGCAACTGAGAGTTTTTCATTTGAAGGTACTTTTGCGAGGATAAAATATTTTTGCCCTTTCAAAGGCCCGTACGAGTGGGGAACCCCCATCCTTGCACAATCTGCTGCGAGGGCAAACAAAAAAGTGCGAGGAGATGGAGAATAAGAAGAAGGAAAGGGGCGACAACAAAATTAAGGTAGAGATCCATATCTTGTGTTTTTTCGACTTCGTCTTCAATTTCGATTTTAGATAATGGAGAGGATATGTGAGGGTACTCCCAGATGGGGAAGGAATAGAATAAGAGAAATGAGATAAGAAGATGCACAAAAGAAGAAGATGTTGGAAGAAGAAAGGTGGTGGTGAGAAGAGAGAAAATTGGGAGGGGAAAATGAGTTTTCCATTGTTTTGAATTTGGGAGAGGAGAAAGATTTAACTTTTTATTTTTATGAGTGGTGTGGGACAGAAAGTGCATGGTATAAAAAGGAAAAAATTATAAGAGTGGTGTGAGTAAGAGTAAGTTGTGGTGTCAAATATTCGCTGCCTAATAACATTTAGGATAATCTTGGGTTTGATACCAGCTCGACTAAAGCTAATAACCTTAGTTTCATTCACTATTTAATTAATAATCTTATTTTATATTTTATTTATTAATCGATGTCGACTGCAAATCCCCAAATGGTAATTGAAATGACGTCTAAAAGCTACATCACTGTTTCCACTTAGCATCTGTTGTCTTCACCTCCAACAATTCTATGGAGCGAGGTTTAGGAGCCACTTTTGAGTCAAGTTGGGGTTTTTTGACACTTCTACCCCTTCCATTGATGGTGTTTGTGGTTGTGTTTTAAAAAGAATAGGTAAATGTGTAAAAAAAAATTAAAAAAAAACCTGGCTCAAAAGTGGCTCCCAAACCTACCTCCCTAGACTTACTCCTTCGCCTCCTCACATAGTCACATAGGTAGCCAGGCTAGTCAGCCATTTTTTGGTCAGGGTTGGGTCTTTTTACAATTTTACCCCTTTTCTTTAAAACAAAACTACAAATATCATTTATAGAAAGGGTAAAATTATAAAAGGGCCAAACCCTGGTAAAACAATGGCTGGCTGGCCTGGCTACCTAGAATTGTTGCATAGTCACATGATACTTAACTAACTTGCTTTCGATCTGGTTTTTTTATTATTATTTTGTTTTAATAAATAAACCTTAAATATTCAATTATAATCTTAATACACATAAAAACAAATTTTAAAAGCTAAACAAATTCTAATTGTATATGATTACTAGAGCTAAATCATATTTTTCATATTGCTACCATTAAACAATAAGTCATATTTTCATATTGCTACCATTAAATAATAAATGGTTTGCAAAATTGTCAATATTACACATTCAACCTCCATAAATATGAAGGAGATGTTAGTGGCACTCTTTCTTATTTTCATTTGTTTCTAAAAAAAAAAAAATTAGGTGATACAATTTGTTCTTATTGCAAAGCAAAGGAGAGAGAATACGGCCACGTTGATACTGTAATATGATTAGAATGGCTAGAACAAGAAGCACTATAAGTCATACTTGTCATTTACTTTTCATAATTATTATTTAGTTTCCTTCAATATTTCATTGTATGGCAAACAATGTTAAGTGTAATTCCAATATTAATGTTGTTTCTCATTGTGATAATTGTTTTCATTGTAAAGTATACGTGACTTCCTCATTTTCCATTTATTTTATATTTACAAAGCATTTAAAACAAATGAAATTGTTTGTCATAATAATTTCATGACCAATGGATTCATGTATTTTCTATGTACGATTCCATTAGCTCTATTCAAATTTACCAACGGGTAAGTTTTTGCCCACCCAATTTGAGTTCCGCATCACATTCAATACAAATATACTGGAATATGATACAATTTGGAAGGCCTAACCATGTCTAAATTCACTCCCAACCTTCGGCAGTTTGGTTTATAACATTTACCAAAGACTTGGATTCAAGTACCAGCCAGCTAAACTAAGCTAGTTTCGCTTCTAGTATCCTTATCGCTACTGCTTGAGTAAGCTCTCTCTCCTCAGCATGCTGACAAGCCTCGCTACTGGCGAGGAAATGGGCAAGGAAACGGGCGAGGGGGTGAGTGTGACCGCTCATCTCATCGAGATGCGTGCATGTGCTTTTGAGATGCACAGCCTCACAAATTTCGAGGGGGTGAGTGGTAATACCCACCCCTTCGTCCATTTCCTCGACGACTAGAAGGGTTCTATATATATATATATATATGAAGACTTAACTTGCTTTTGATCTAATTTCTTATTATTCTTTCGTTTTAATTAATAAACCTTAAATATTTGCTTCAGGCAGTTGCATTGAATCTTAATACACATAAAAACAATTTTAAAAAGCTAAACAAATTCTAATTCTTATTTTGTATATGATTATTAGAGCTAAGTCATTTTTTATATTGCTACTATTAAACAATACATGATTTATGAAATTATGTGAATATTACGCATTCAATATGCTTACACATAAAGAACATGGCATGGCTAGGTTCCGCAAATGTAATTATGGAGTATAGTACGATTACAGTGACTAGAACAAGAAGCAATAAAATGTGTTTTGTGCTTTGATTTTGGCAATTGTTTATTTTCCTTCAATATTTCATCAGAATTTCTAAATGGCGAGGAAAACAGCGAGGGGAGGAAGGTGGCGGGGTGGGGACCGTTCACCCCGCTCAGGATGCGTGCACAAAAAATGATGACACACATCCCAAAGGAGATGAACGGTCCCCACCCCGCCACCTCCCTCCCCTCGCTCGTTTCCTCGCCATGTAGAATCACTCATATTTCATTGTATGGCAAACAATGTTAAGTGTGTCATTTCTCATTATGATAATTGTTTTCATTATAAAGTATGGGTGAATTTCTCATTTTCCATTTGTTTTATATTTACAAAGCATCTAAAACAAATGAAATTGTTTGTCATAATAATTTCATGACCACTGGATTCAATAATCAATACAAATAAAACAATTCCAGTCGGCTTTGTTTGCTGGCTTCTTTTAGATATTTTTTTGGTTTTTTTACAATTTTACCTCTTTTATAAGTGGTGTTTGTGATTGTGTTTTAAAAAGAATGGGTAAAAAGTGTAAAAAAAGATCAAAAAAATGCTCAAAAGAGACCACCAGCAAACAAAGCTGACTAGACTTTCTCATACAAATATGAACTCTTGCAAACGTTTAAGTAAATGATATTCAGTTCCATTTTTCTCCTCGTAGAAATGTCATGTGCAATTATTAAAGAATACTTCAAGTGAAGAATTAATGGAAAATTAAGATTTGAGTAAGATCAAAGGCAAAATAACTCAATCAACTTATAAGATATTACTAAGAACCACACATGCAATGAAAAATAGCATGAGTCAGACATCTCCAGTGATGATGATGTGTTTACAAAGACGTTTTCTAACACTTACATCAAAGATTTTAGTCTTTGTCCCCGAAAATCCAATAGAACTAAGAAAACAAATAAAAGGTACTAAGGCTGAGTTTGTTTATAGTCTAGGCTTGTTTTGGTGAATCATCTCTTGTGAAAATTTGTTTCCGTATTTGCTTTTATTTTTGTTTCATTTATATAAAAGTTTAAGGGTCCTTAAAACCCAACTCAATTTCCAAAAAAAAAAAATTACTAATTATCTAAAATACATTTGAAGCTTTTGCAAGCATAAATTTATCCTTGAGCCCTTCTTGTTGACGAGGAAATAGAGGGGGGGGGGGGGGGGGGACATATAAATCATTGTGGTAAGTCTCACATACAGAAATTCAATGAGAAACTCAGATTATTGGCAATTTTATTTATTAAACAGATAATTGAGTAGTAAACGAATAAAATGGGCGGATCTCGAGTTCGAATTTGATTTTTTTTAATATCTCATTTTAATTAGAAGAAGATGTTTAGGGTGAATTATAATGATGTTCTAAAGGCACTATTGAACCTTCATATATCCAATTCATGTTCGCACTTAGCTCAAGAGTTGTGTATCCTACTCCGAACTGGGGGTTTGTATGCAACGGTTGCGCAACTTTAGAATAGAACAAGGTTTTATCGGATAACCAAAACCCATTACCATCCTTATCACCACTCAAAAAAGAAAAATAAATCACCTACAGAACATATGCCAATAGTCTCCCCTGAAATGCTTTGAGCCATCATATGAATGTGAGATGGCTCTGCCTCAACATTTCTCACCTTCCTGACTTCTTCTCTCAATTGTTTCATTCAACAACATACAAATTTAACAGGCAAAGCGTAATCATTCTATCAACAGAGAATCAAAACCAAACCTCGAGCAGATATTATAACTTAGTTGTCTCCTTGCCAATTTTGACAGTAGGCGTAAACTCAAGCAGATCCTTCCAAATTCCACTGAGCAAACTCTGCTTTGTGATTGAAACACGAGAATTTATACAAGTTTGCCTCATAAAATATCAGGTGTATAACTATAAACCATGCGCTGAGAGGGCCCGGGGCCAACTGCTTTCACGTATCTAAGCAACTGCAGTTCCAAGTAATTACTTTCCATAGAACCAAGTGTTTGCTGGAGATCCTTCATAAAATGAATGAGATATCGTCAGACAGAGACAGAGGCATAACAAACAAACCCAAAGGCAAGAAAATTTCAAGTTCATCCTTTGCTTTCTTATATTTTACAATTTATGTTCTTACTTTCATCTGAATGTGTTTAGTGTCTATCAAAGATGTGATACCGTTGCTATTACTTTAATGTGAGCTTGGAATATCATCGATATACAGAGTAAATCATGCTACATCCAGTAATAAGTTCTGATGGAATAACTTGTTTTCTGGCACTCAATAGAATATTGGTTATGAGCTGAGAATCCTTGTTGATATGCAGACCCAATTAAGTACTTGGTATAAAAGCCCAACATGCATCTGGGAACCAAACTTGCTCGAGTCCTTAGTCGTGATACTTGCCAATTGTTATATATAGGGATAAAAGGATTGCAACTTGTACCACTAACAAGTTTCTATTTGACTAAATGATGTTCATCCTGGTAGATAACCAACAAACTACTTTTCATAATGGTGAATGGGAAATGACATGCAAGGTGAATCTTCTGGCCCGGAATAAAACCATTTTGCTATGCATAAGCTTAGGCTTCTGAAAGTGATGAAAATATCAAATAAAAATATGTACCTTAAATCTCATTCGAGTGTTATTCAATCCCATCAGAATATTACTGAGATCAACATCTTTGATCTCATCTTCTGATAGCATATCACTGGTGCTATCACTGGTCTCTGTATCTGAGTCATCTTCGGAGCATTCATAATCAAGTTCCATCATTTCCTCATGTTCATCACTGAGAGGTTCAGTTAGATCGTCGCCAGGATCAGGACATTGCGGTTCAATATGATTACCTACAACTTCTTGTGAGGATTCCTCATTTTGAAAGTTTGAGAAATCCGATAAGATAGCATATGGACTTTTATCAAGTAAAGGTCTAGCATTATCAAAGGACACCCACCTGCAGAATACCTTCCATCATTTAGCAAGTAAAGAATCACCACATAGTAGGTGCAAGCTAAAAATTTAAAATTTACCATGGGACCTAGGGGTGGGCATCCCATCCCGTCCCGTCCCGATTTTTTCGGGTCTTATTAGGTTTGATCACCCCATCTCGATCTCGTCCTGTCCCGTCCCGACCTAGAATGGGATGGAATCGGGATGAAGATTTTAAATCCCGTCCCGTCCTGAACCGAATTTTTTTAATATTTAGTATGAACTATGTAGTGTGAAACTATGAAACTATTTGTTGACATGGCTATTTTATTTGTTGTTTATTTATTAACATGGCTATTTTATTATGTGATTCACCTAAATAATGAATCTAACTCAAACCCTCTCTCTTCTATTTTTTCCTCTCTAACTCTTGACAACAACAATGTGTGTTTCTCGTAGTTTTTAAATGACAAACCTATTGATCATTTTCATTAGCAATGTACAAAAAAAATATGGCTATCTTCAATAGTGGTTCTAAAAAAAAGGGAGTAAAAGCTAATGTAATAGGAAATAATAATCAATCGTTTAAAGTTATATAGTTGTTCTTAGAGTTGTGTGCTTGGTAAATCCAAAATTTTACAATCTTACATGTTAAATTTTCAATCCAAAATTTAGTACATGCTCATCCCATCCCGAACCCGTTTGGATGGGATGAGATCTATCCCGTCCCGATCCCGAATAAACGGTATGGGATAGGGATGACGTGCATCCCGTCCCGTGCCCACCCCTAATGGGACCAGTAACGCACAAAATTTTCAACAAAATTAAGTAGATAGCAGATTGCAAACAGAAATTAACCAACCATAGTCCAACATTATTTTATAGATCGAAAAGGGAACCCAGTAAAAAGGACCAGAGAATGAGGATTCTAAATTAGACAAAAGGACCAGAAAGGAAAAACATTGAGGTGGTGATCAACAAATTTCAACTGATAAATTACAGAGCATGCAAACATAATGTGGTGTTGGAAATATATATGCTAACACATCAACATTTCTTCTAAGTTCTAATGGACTGGTTTACATAAGACTTCAATAATTGTTCGTGTGATGTCCTGTACCCCTTGAATTAGCATCTCTGCAGGATGACGTATGCGAACTTGTGAAAGTAAGGGAATAGCTACCTAGTTCACATTATATCAAATTTCCAGTAAAAAACAATGCATGCTCAAATTTATAGATTCCAGGTAACTTTGGTGGTCATTCTAAGGGAGATAGAGCTGAATGAAAACTTACATGTATCGACGAGGACAGAGAAGCTCAGATGGACGGTATGCTGCTTTGTATCTCATCTTGCTACAGGAATGAATGTAGTAACCAAGATAATAGTATTGAAGACTCGGACAATGCACCTGGTTCTCTTTTATCCAACTAATTTCTTGGATGGCTGAGTACTTCCCAAGCGATAAAAACGCAAGGTCCGGGTCCCAGAATAAATATTTGCTTGATAAACACCTTGGAAGGATATCCACCACTCCGACAGCAACAAGCCGCCCATCAATTAAATATTGCTGATGAAAAGAACCAAAACCACAAGGCGGCACCATATTGTCGCCAGTTGGTGGAACGAACACTATAGGTGTATCAACCAAAAAACTTTTGTATGAATTTTCCATGTCGTGCTCTAGTGTATCATTGTGCACTCGAATCTGATATTTTCTATACAAAGCATATTCTTGAGGATCAAAACTTGACCTTTTCAAACGTATCTCAAGCTTACGCTTTTTCAGCTGAGGAGATTCACTTTTCTTGACGGGACAACTGGCTTTACTTCCATCACTTCTTGAAGGCTGAATAGAATTACCAATCCCAGTGCTTTCACTTGAACAAGCATGTTTCACAGCAGAACAAAAGTTAAGATGCCCTTTACAAGCTTTAACAGTTAAATCAGATAATGACCCCTCCTGATTTAATGAGGCTTCCAGTTTTTCTGCAATTGTTATTGGTGAAATGGCAGAACATTGCCCATTCGACCCTGCAGCTTGCCTGGAGAGTCCTACCTCAAGTGTGGCATTATCAACCATCTTGGACCGCTTTAAGGCTGCCGCTATCTGGAAAGAAATATTGCTCGAGTACAACAGATCTTCAAAATCTTCTATGCACATCTTTTTAGTACGGGTAATCTTTTTAACCGAAGCTTTTGGAATTTCAATATCAGAAGGAAATTTGCCACTTTCAACCCATTCATGAACCACATTGTCAATTTTGTTTGACAAAATTTGAAGATATTCTTCTTCCTTACTCTTCTCTTCTGATTTAGAGGAAATTTTGTCCTTCACGGTTGACGAAATGGTGTTCTTGTCAGCTGACTTTGAACTACTTGACCCATCTTTCAGTATTGCTGTGTTTTTTCCATCTAATATGCCATCTAGAAATCTAGGACATTAGCACCAATAATATCAGTAATGCTACGAGAATAACTCCTGATGAAGGAAACCCTGACAGTAGCCATAATATACCAATTCTCATAATAGTGATTTTAGGATATACATAGGGATAGGTTTTACCATAGTTATGTTCAATCCAAAAGGTCATCCATATCATAGATTTAAAGGCAACAAGAAGATCTTCAAGACTTAACCCCGACAAGATACTACGGACACTTTGATGATCTTTAACATTATAGGTACAGAAAGATGCACAATATTATACACTAAGGCACAACCACCAAATATTGTCAAGTGAAGATTACATAACGGTACCTCTGCATTCGTCTAGACACCCGATTTTGCTCTTTGGAAGGAACAAAGTCGCCTGCCTTTAGACGGATGGCATAAGAAGGACAGCATGTCTTTTCCATCTCGGGTTTGTACAGGAAACTGCCAGATCTCCTCCAACCTCGATCAAGAAGATCTGCAAATAAGAATTAACTGACATGGATTAGATATGCAAAATAAAACAACATTCAGAATTGAGCTCCCACTATGACTTACAGCTATCAGATTGCGCTGTCAAATTCGCTATAGAACTAAGAAAACAAAAGAAACAAGGAAAAAGGAACAGAGGCGAAACATTACAATGCCCCAAATGAAATGCCATTGTTGAATTCCATCAATTCAGAAAGACAAGTATATCCTTCACCATATTCCAATTCCAAAATCTAAAATCCACAATTCCAGTACTTAAGCAAATTCCAAACAGCAATCAAGAGATGGTTTTTTTTTCTTTACTTGTTTACAAACATTTATGATCTGTAAAGGATAATTTTATTGAAGAACAAGAAATACGTAGAGATAGGTTTGAGAGGTCTGTCACTAGAAGATTCACGGTAGTTCTTAAGTCCTGCAATTTGCAAGATAAAGAAGCACACTCACTCCGTTGCTGCCATCGTGCCCGTGTTGCCAGAACAATTGTTGGACACTCCTTAGACACATGTGGATGCAGTTATTGCGTGTCATGCGATCGGCATGGCTCGGACACTTCCCTAAACCGTTTCCTCTTTTTTTTTTAAATCTATTTTGAATAAAAATGTTTTCAGGCAGAAATAGTTTGATTGTTCGATCGAGTGCTAATGTTGAAGATTTTACTGGAATGTCAGCCATAGAACTGTATGAATCCATTCCGAATGTCAGCCCCTCTAACCCAACTGTTTTGGTCATGATATTGTCGTGTTTGGGCTTCTTTATACACTCGAAGAGCAGTTTTAAGTCGTCGAGCAGTTGGTGTACCACAGAAGGATGCTACAATGGCTGTGCTTGTGCAGGAAATGCTGTCACCGGAGTTGTCATTTGTTCTCCACACACACAACCCAAGTGACAATGATAAAAATTCAGTTGAGGCTGAAATCACACCAGGGCTTGGGGAGACCCTAGCTTCGGCCACCCGTGGGACCCCATGGCGTCTATCTTGTGGGAAGTTCAATGGCAGAGTGAGTAGTGACCGTGTGTGCGTCATAAGTAACAAATATAACTGAAGAAATGAAGATGACCACGAATGATAGTAAAATACGATTTACGACCTCTGATTTTGAATAATGATTCAAATAGTTTGATTTATCAAGAATGAGTACAGTTTTTTCGCTTGGTGTCACCGTGTCTGTGCTTCCAAGGAATTACTACTGTCAAGTGATTTCTAAAATATCTGAGTTCTTTACTAATTTCAAAGTTTACTTTCTTTCACTCCACAAAACAAGAGATGACATGGATCTCTTAGCCACAGAATCTAACCCTAACATTCTAAACATAGGCTATATACTGACATACTATGCTCATTTTAATTTCAAACACTCCCAACTCTAAACTTTAAATCAATAGTTGTATAAATCAATAGTTCATATATAAAAATCACTATCCTCGAATTCCGACAACTATAAGACATTAAAACTGAAACATGCTACAGCAAACCCATTCACAGTTTATATCTCTCATTCTCAACATAATTATACATTATCACTCTTTACTCTTCGCATTAGTAACAGCCAAATACTCACCTTGGTAGTCATCCACAGTAAGGCTCCATGCCTCCAAACCTGCAACCAAAATTTCCAAGAAAACCTGATCAATAGCAAAACCTCGAATCAATAATTCGATGTAAACAATCAATCAAGTTACTATAATTTCTCGGAAAACAACATAATTCACCAATAACTGATAAACAAGAATCAAGAAAAGCTTTGAAATCGAAAGGTCTAACAGTATAAAGTGCTGCTACGTGCGCCCGATTTGCAATAACCACAAGGGCTCCGTTGATTACCGACATCAACGACCACGCTTTCGCCTCTACTGTTGTATTTACCAGTACTGCTACTGCCCGCTTCGTCTCCGATCGTCCCCGCCATTATCAACTGAGTCGTCTTCTTCTCCAATCTCGATTGCGCGAGAAAATTAGGGTTTTTTTTCACTTGGTTTTTTGCTCGCTCGGAATTTTATTCATGCTGTGTGAAGCTTTTGGTGGAAGTAAATAAATGGAAAACAAATGAAATGAAATGAAACCAGCACACAGAATTAGGCAAGGAAGACAACTGACAAAGACGAGAAATTCTAGCTGGCCCGTCCTCACAGCCCGTCCCATGGGACGGACCCTCCCAGGCACGTGCCTTTGGGAGGGCGTCTCGCACGTGAGGAAAACCAACAGAGGAGTCTTCACTTCGGGTTGAGGAGGAGCAGCGAGAAACCCTTAGAGAAATTTTCAACCACCTTCGAATCCTCTCCTCCTCACTTAGAATTTTCGTCGATTTGAGGGAGAACAAAACCCACTCTTCACTTGGCGAGAAATCGAATCGATTTGAGGGAGAACAAAACCCACTCTTCACTGATCAAAACCCACTCTTCAGTCTTCACTTAGGGTTGAGGGAGAATGGCGAGAAACTCGATTTGAGGGAGAACAAAACAGAGTGAAACAAAAATCAAAACCCACTCTTCACTGCCTCGACTGCTCCTCCTCCTCGCGCTGCTCCTCCTCCTCTGCGCCGCTCGGACTGTTCCTGCTCCTCCTTCTTCTGGTATGTAATTTCGAACTCTTTTTGGTTAATTTATCTTCTGAAACTGAAATTATACTGAAAATTTCAAACTCTTTTTGGTTAATTTATCTTCTGAAACTGAAATTATACTGAAAATTTAACTTAAATTTATCTAAACATAGGTGAGTTCTGTTTTCTGCAGATTCAAAACATCTTGTGAACTAATAGGAACATGAATAACATGAGTTAATAAGAATCCTAATTTAACAGACTTGATACTCAGCTATCATAAGCTTCAACTTCACTAGGGAAAGAATTGGACTCTATTATCCTATATAGTGAATGATATAAAGGATCGACCTGTAATAATTCTACAGTAATGATTACAAGAAGAATCCTTTCTATTCTAAACTATTTTATAACTCAAGTAAAATACCAAGTGATGAATAAAGAAAAACAGAATTTAGATTAATCTTGGACCATAATTTTATGGCTTTGTTTTCTGTCTACCTACGGTTAAGAGCATGACTAGGATGTGATAATTTTGAATCACTTGAACTCTAATCTCTGATAGTAAATCCATCTCTGATATAACTCTGTATGTTCAGCTCTTCTATTTGGAATCCAAATATTAGCTAAAATTGGGTGTTCATGTTGTACTAGGTTCTTGACAAAACTTCTCACTGAGGATCTGCCTCGACTTTTTGTACGTCCAAAGAAAATTGTCCTAGATTTCCAGAAGGGAAAAGCAGTTGGTCCTGTTCCAAATGATTTTGGTACAAGAGAGATTCAAGAAAGAAATAAGGATTTTGCTGGAGAGCTATCAGAGCACCCGGCAAGAACAAACGACACTGAAGACGTAGTCGACCAATCAAATAATGCTCCTGAGGGTCTTTGGGCTTTTACAAGGGACTTAATCAACAGTGTATTAGTGGTAGTTTTTTTTATTCTTGTAATTATCTTTTTTAAGTTTTTGGATGGTATTTGAAACTGAAGTACACTGTTTATCCTATTCTAACACTGTTTTGGGGATTAATTATTTTTCAACTATGTTCACATTACTAGATCTTGTTATTAGCCCTCTATTTTTTGTTCTTGAAACTGAATTTGTGACCTTGTTGAAACGGATTGATTTTGTCAGAGGTGAGGTTCATTGTTTCAATTATAGGATGTTGAGAGATGAATGAACTACTTTGGTAAACTGTTACCACTCTGTGATTCCTGTTTCAGTTTCAGTTTTTAGCTATCAACAGTTTTTAGCTAATCAACAGTTTCATTGTTTTTAGCTATTATAGGACCTAATCAACAGTTTTTAGCTGTTTCAATTTCAGTTTACCACTCTGTGATTCCTGTTTCAATTTCAATTTCAGTTCAATCAAATTGCAATTTTTAGCATATGTTCACATTTCAGGATGTTCAATTTTTAGCATATGTTCACATTCTCCCTCAACCCTAAGTGAAGACTGAAGAGTGGGTTTTGTTCTCCCTCAAATCGATTCGATTTCTCGCCAAGTGAAGAGTGGGTTTTGTTCTCCCTCAAATCGACAAAAATTCTAAGTGAGGAGGAGAGGATTCGAAGGTGGTTGAAAATTTCTCTAAGGGTTTCTCGCTGCTCCTCCTCAACCCGAAGTGAAGACTCCTCTGTTGGTTTTCCTCACGTGCGAGACGCCCTCCCAAAGGCACGTGCCTGGGAGGGTCCGTCCCATGGGACGGGCTGTGAGGACGGGCCAGCTAGAATTTCTCGACAAAGACAAATAAAACAGCCTTGCTAGGGAGCGAGGGAAAGAGCTCCCTCGCGCCCTAGAATTACACTTATATTTATATATTTTCGAATTTATTTCATCGCCCACCACAACACCATTATCTGTGAACACTTCTTCTATGCGTCAAATGGGAGGAAAACAGCTAAGGGGAGGGGTTTTACCACTCATTCATCTTTAGATTCATGAAGACATGTATCTCAAGGGAATGAAGGGTCACACCCCGTTCCCTCGTTTCCTCACTCATTTTCTCAACATTTAGAATTTCCACTGAATATGACCAATGAAGGCGACCACATGTGCGTATATTATGTATTTTTTAAATGCTAAAAATTAATTACATCGAATTTTGTTACATGCATTGCAAATTTTGTTAAAATATTTGTAGAATAGAATAATAAAAAGCATAATAGAGTGATTCTAGCCAGCGAGGAAACCAGCCATGAAAAAAGCTCCCTTCTCACTGATTTCCTCGTCGAATAGAATTTCTGAGCATAATATAACATCGAAATAAATAGCTATGAGATTTACTGCAGTAAAATATAATTATTTTTATCTTTTGAAGAATTAAAACAAAAGTGCAGAGGCGGATAAGGGTAGGAAAATAATAGAAGGTAAGATCCACTTTTAGATCAGTAAAGTGAAAAGCGGAATAGTAAAAGCACGTGGCAAACTAACAAACTATAGAAAACTACCTTTGACAGTTTTTTATTTACTTTGATTAAAACGGGCCGAGTAATTCTACAGGGCCTGGTCTTTCTGTCTGGTTTGTTGTCTGAGCTCTTTAAACACCTTTTTCAAAAAAATTGTTAAAAGAAGTTTGCCCCTCAGACAGCAATCTCGCTGATTTTCCCGGGCCAAGAAGAATTTCGAAAACGGGACATAAACAAAAATCCATATTTTAATTAGGGCCATTTTAAGAAAACAAAGGTTGTGTATGATGGAGGTGTGTCACTATTCTTAAAGCCAATTTTTGTTACAAAGGTTAGATTAAATGATGATTAAGCACCATGATGACAATGCACCCTTTCGCTTTGTTAGGATAGTTTTGTAGTTAGTACTTTGGAAAATTCTAGGGGTCGAGGGAGGGAACGAGGGAGGGAGCGAGGGATGGGTGAAAGCCACCCATCCGTCTCGAGATGAGCGTCATCGCACATCTCAAATTTGATGCGCTCATCTCGAGGCGGATGGGTGGTTACCACCCATCCCTCGCTCTGTAGCAAAGCTCTAGTACTTTAAAAAAAAAATTCCCGTCTATTCAGTATTGATCAGATGATTCAGATCCATGCAGCAAAAATGAATCAGATTTATATAATACTGGTCGCAAATGCCTGTTACGCGTGCATAAAATTATTTATTTCATGTTATTTATGTTCATGATTAATTAAATGTAAAATTTTCTTATCCTTCAACGAATTTGCATTGAATCTATATGCATCGAGTAAGTTGTTGATTGACACAAAAATGAAAGTGTTAATACTTAAATTTTGTGTATCACCAATTTGAATATGAGTCAGATGTGGATTTCTAATCAAGTGAATTGTGCAGTGATTAATTATCAATTTATAAAAATTAGACTGTTGATTTGAATATTGGTCTACCAAAAATATTTTGAATTTAATTTTGTGTGTGCTACCCATGCTATTTACACATCCTTAAATATTAAACGGTTTAAAGCAATATATTAAGTTTTAATTTTCTTCAAGATGCAATAAAAATAGGAAAATTAAATTCATGAATAATATAAAAGACTTCAAATAATATAAGAGCATTTTATAGTTTATATATGATTGGGGCTTAAAATAAGTTATATTAGAACTTAGTTATAATTATATATTGTTTGGAAGGGGTTGGTTTAAACATAAATGATATTAAGTTGAGAAAGCATTTTGGGCAACCCAAATATGAGGTCGATGACAATTGTTATTGTTCATCATGGAGCTCTGTCGTTATAATTGTTTAGATTTATGTACGAAGTCTCAAACACCTGAAGGCCAATTTGTCGAAATAATGTTCTCGAGTATAAAGACCTTTCTACAAATAAAATTTCACTCATTGATGTTTGCAGCCACTTAAGTGATTTATAAGTTTGAAGCATCACATAGCCAAAATAAACAATTACATAATACATGGATAAATAGAAACCCATGTGTAATTTCATCAAGCTTACAATCCCAAGTTTTCATGTCATATTTACAGGAAATTGCTTGCTTTTCTAGAGGCAGAACAAATGAGCAGTCTCCACTGTCCATCTCACCAGCTGTGAACTCGATTACAAGTTCCAACTAGATTCTACTATGGTATTGTGATTATAAAATGATACATAAGATGTTGAAGCTATTTTGACAGGGAGCTACTGTGTCGAAAATTTACTGCTTGGTGAAATGGCAATGCAAAACCCATTAGAGTCTGCTGTTTTGATCACAATGTATGAGAATTTCTAATCCTTCCATCTTTGGGAGAATGTATTTAGCATGGTACATGAAGTTCAATTAACTCGTTTCCACATATTGATTGTACTGTCAACTATACATTCTGCTTGTGAGGGAAGGCATCATTGCAACAACACTGCAGTGTCGTTGGCTCCAGCCAGTGGTGCAGCTCTTCCAGCTTTCAAGAACCTTTCAACAGCATCCTCCACGTATTGGTTCTTTCTTTTTTTTGGTAAAACATATGCATAATATAATTATTAAAAAATATTACATAATTGTTGTCCTGCCGTTGAAGTCAACACATGTGCTTCACTATTTAACTCTCATGGGATATATTTACAAATTCAGTTAAGCAAATTTGAAAGGAGAGCCAAAACACTACATATTATCGATCGCCACATCCAACGTATGTCTGTCTGTTGATCATCCAAGTTTGCATGCAAAGCAGGGAGTAAAGCACCTGAGTCCCCTAAGATAAACCATGTCGGCCACTGCTTTGCTTGAACAAGTAAGATAGCGGCTTTTGCTGCAAAAAAATTCGGCCATAGTACTATCTGTAATGTGATCAGAAATCGTGTACATCAGTGTGACACGCACCTCACCATAATCATCCATTGCCATGACATCAAAACTCTCTGTTGAAAAGAATCAAAGAAGCATACATCGTAAGTAACCACAATCATATATGAGGACAGGGAGTCAGGGGAAGGTTTGGGGTCTCTAATTGAAGAGTCGATTATGTGAGTGTTGACCGTCACTAGTTGTTGATGAATATTAAGGATCCTAGAACGATTAGGTTCGACTTGTGGTAATAAAGGAGGAAAAGATTCTGAGGGGAGGTATGCTTAGGCGGTGAAGGACTTGGAAGGATGGGTTGGCCACGGTGGCATTTTCCAGGACGCGATGGAGGGATTTCGGGTTCTCCATGTCAATATGGGTCTGGGGGTGAAACCACTGTGTTTTCCTTCTCGACCAGGTATGATTGGTTGTCGTGGTGAAGTGCGAGATAGAAAATCTCCACGTATTCTTGACTCACATTCTTGCTTTTGCCTATGTTTGGATAAGCATTAAGGACATGGTCACCATTGAGCTGGCGGGTATGCAAGCTTTACCAGCTCTACTTAGAACTCTCAGAGCCTGGTATCCTCCTTTGGTCCCCAAGGTCGCAAGTTTCTTGTGATCTCAGGGAGTTTTTCTGCATAGTCAGAAAGGTTTAGCTCTTAGATTTAGGAAGTTATTTTGTGATTTAAACAACCAAGCTCGTGTATTAATATTTATGCTTAACGTATAAAAAAATAATTATAAAAAATCTAAATTCGAATATAGCCTTCCACACCATATATGCCTACCAATCACATCTGGTGTTGTTAATTAATCAGGTAATTAACGTGGAGGTGAACAGAATAGAGATCGAGATTCCTCCTCATCCGCTAAGTTAGGTGATTTAAAGCCGTGTTTTCCTCCCAAAACCGCGAGGATTTCAATCTGTCTCTGTCAAGTGTTGCTAATTAAACCATAACTAGTTATAATCCCTCGTAATTAGTGCTTTCCTTCCTCGAGATACATAATCGAAAACAGATAAGAATCACAGATCTCTAGACACTTCAACGGCTACAACACCACCCACCATTTAATAAATAAATAGCAGAGAAGAGAGAAATCAGTTCTTGTCGCATCAAAGCCCCAAACGGGTCCCTCCCTCTGCTTCTCTTCTCTTCTCATCATTCGTTCCCCTTTCTCACGCAAAACTCCCTTACATTTTCAGACAAGATTCGGAACAAATTGACGGAATTGCCATTCTATCCTTCTGCAACTCCCTCCTTTTTAATCTTTAAACCCTCGAAGATACATCTCCTCAACAATGTCAGTACATTTCATCTTTGATTGAGTTGAGGTCAAATTTTTTTAAGTTGAAGGAAGATTTTGGGCGTTTTCTACAATTCTCGAATATATTTTTTGAAACATTTTTGCTAGTTGAGATGAGAAATCAAAATTCGTGGAAGAGTAGATGAATCGAAGCATTTTTGCTAGTTGAAACATTAAGTGTTGCGACGATGAATCGAAGCTTTAGGGCTCCGGAGATGGAGGTGAAAGAGGAACAAAGGAATGTGAAAAATATGATGATAGGTAACGAGGAGGAGCTGGAATTGTTTGTGGAGATTGGGAAGCATGAGAATGAGTTGACCAAACTCAGCGTTCTTCACGGCTCGAATGGTTTGCTAGGTATGATCTTGATTGATTTTATTTCTTCATTTCTTCATTTTGTTGATTTATTGTACTATTTATTGACTCAATTGAGCAAAAATCTTAGCATTAAAGCGTATCAATTAACGATTTCATATTTAAGTAACTGAAAAGTTTATAGAGACAAGTCATCATTGCTTTCCGATGTAAGCTAATCAAATCTCCTATAAAGCATATATAGAAAAAAGAAAAATCAATGATGAGATCATAAGAAAACAAGAACTATGCTAGCAGAAGTCTAATTGGAAATGGCAATATAAGAGGTTGTCTTCAAATAAAGAAATAGGAACACGACAAGTGAATGGGTCAATTTCAGTGAAGAAGTAGCATACCATCACTGATTCTCAAAGTGAAGAACCTAATTTTTACGGAGTCGGACACTCTATATCCGTATCAGTTCAGCACTTGAACCATGTCCTTGCAATCCAACTTAAGCTTCTTGCCTCGCAATATCCTGTTGAAGGCTAGACTAAAATACTTTATTTCAGTATTTGAGGGCACGTCTGATAGTTTCTGCATCTAAAATGATTTACTAGAAGATATTTCATCCGTGAGGCAGAAAGAGACTTCGAATCTAGATAGACATAGACCTGTGAACTGTAGTTTTCAAGGCTGGTAAAACTAGAAGTATGCGCTTACGACCACTTTTGTTTGTAACTTAAAATGTTTTATGTCTGCAGAATCCAAACCCGGAACTCCTCCAGTACCTAAAAGTGTGGCCTCTGAGATTGATGACGATGATATGCTAAATTCGGACATTGACAAGAATGATTATGAATGGTAATGTGAAGTTGTTTCTTTTTATTTGTTTTCAAATTATGATTATCATTATTTCAAGATAGACTTATGAAGTTCAGTTGCCATTCGAGCTAGCCATTGTAGCAGATAAATTGTTACTTTCATTAAAATATGAAAATTCGATCCACTCAGTCATTCATTTATTACTTCCTGCCGACAAATTATTTTAAGTAACCAGAGGATGGTTGGAGATAAAGTTGTCAATGATTGAATAACATATAGCTGTATGTTTCACACATATTTAGTCAAGGGATGTCCAAGTTCAGACTTCAGTCACGAGGAATATACTATTTTAAGATAATGAAAAGCATTGCAGATCCTGGCCTCCTTAAAGGAGTTCAAAGAATCAAAATAACATAGTCAAAAATTTACTGAGGAGCATTAATGGATAATAAAACAGGAGCTAGTAATGTTTAAAGATTATTTGTCTTGTTATGGTATCTTAGAATTCCTAATTTCTGCGAGATCTTAGAGGCTTATAATCACTCCTTGGTACCAACTCTAAGGGATGGATTTTCCTTGGTTTGTACATACGTATTATAATCATGTCGTTATTATCATGAGCTGTGATGAGTTTTTTTTTTTAATTATATTTCTTACTTAAGCTGAAGATCCTGTATGTCTAACCATCCAAAACATGTTTCTTTGAATGCTTGCAATGTGCTTGTTGAGAATAAAAGTTAAAATATAGTTGCTATCCTAATTATCTATATTCTTTGTCTGAAGGCTTCATACACCACCAGGGAGCCCTCTTTCCTCTTCTTCAGAGATAGGACCACTGAAAACTGTTACGAGCCAGAATGGATCTACTGAAGCTCATCCAGCTACGTTGAAGTCCGTGGTACTATCTCCACTCTTGAATATGTATGAATGAACATTAGGCTTCCATTGAAGTAAAAATTTTTTTAAATAAATAAACAAAGAAGAGGAAAAATAACAAATTAACTGAATATTTCATATTTGAAGATATTTGAATCTTCAAAAAGCATAATTATGACTACCACTACTACCAACAAAGGTTTTAAAACACAAAGGCATAATGCGAGGCATTTCAATGGACTTACGCGCGAGGCATAAGCCATTTGCAGTGAGTGAGGCATTACCTCATTAGCAAGTGACAAGTACAAATAGTACACAAGCAGTAAAATAACTAGAAAAATATATATGAATGAGAGATTTAATAATTTTATTTATTTATATTTTCTAACAGCTCTTAAATATAACATAAAGTATTTCTCACAAAGCATATAGTGTAATGTGGAGCTCTTCTAGCCTCTTTAAATTGATCTAAATTACATGTAATGTTATTAGAATAATATAAAAAGTAAGCAAACACGTTATCTCCCAACTAAAACAATTAAATATGTTAAAATACAACACAACAAAGTTGCACACATCGGTGATAAAGCGGCAGAACCCTTTGATGTAATTAAGCCTTGATGTAAGCCTTTGATGGGTTGCAACTAAGCCTCACCTTGAGGTGAGTCACAAGGCTTACGCCCTACACATTTTTTAAAACATTGCTACCAACAACGCAGTTGAATAACACATGCATGTGTCTGTCGCTCCATCTAAAGGCAATATCATGAGTGGAACACCAGCTCCACTGCCATTAGTTGTACAGTTTTATAATTTTCTCATTCATCCTTGTGGCTGTATACTTCATATAGCTACTCTTTTTTTTAGTTCTAATTCTAATGTATTAGGACTAGGAACATAATTTCAACTACATTTTACTTCTTTATTTTTGGATAGCTTGTCTTCTTACATGATGAATATCACCATCTATAATTCTTACCCGATTCTTGCTCTTTTTTTCTCCCCCGTGATGTTATGCTATGCTGCTTTGTTCTTAAAACCTAGACCACGGTAATGAATTAGGGAAT
Source organism: Berberis vulgaris (assembly GCA_963556465.1). NCBI lineage: Eukaryota > Viridiplantae > Streptophyta > Magnoliopsida > Ranunculales > Berberidaceae > Berberis > Berberis vulgaris. The sequence goes on from OY747135.1 coordinate 4,516,967, forward strand.
TAATTGCAACATAGGAGATTGCTCCTTGTGTTTCAGAAACTCGTGGATAAATTATTCAATTTGAAAGAAAATATAAAGTCATCAGAAGAAACGGAAAGAGAGGGCTCGGTACAAATAACTCGTACAACGGATTAGCAATTCGTTGCTTTAGGCCACTCAGTTATCTGTCCCAGTTGAAAAAAGGATAATTACTATGTTGCCAATGAGGATGCAGTGACAGATTCTATCAATACATTGAGTTCTTATTTCTTGTTATAGTTCATATTACTAGGTCATTTATGTATTTATCATTTGTGATTCCAGTTAGCAAATTCCCAACTGGAGCCTGATTCAAGGAGCAGTTTTGCATCATCCCTTGGCTTGAACTCTTCCAGTGTAGGAGCTCTAAGGCCTTCATCATCAGGAGGTCGAGGTTCTGCTACATCCAGCCCTAGAACTCCAACCGATAGTGGTGGCATACCTCTCCCCAGATCTCCAAGACCTGCCACGCCTAATTCAGGGGCTAGTCCACGTTCCTCTAAGCCCGTGGCTCCTACAACAAGGTCACCGGTGCCTAAAGCAAGATCTTTTACATCTGCAACAAGGTCATCGACCCCTTCTGCGAGGTCGTCTACACTGGCTTCAAGGTCATCAGCTCCTCGTGTAAGATCTTCCACACCAGTATCAAGGTCATCTTCCCTTTCTGCAAGATCTTCAATACCAGCAGCAAGATCATCAAACCCTTCTAGTAGATCTTCAGCACCAGCAGCAAGGTCATCAGCCCCTTCTAGTAGATCTTCAACACCAGCAGCAAGGTCATCAACTCCTTCTATAAGATCCTCTAAACCAGGAACGAGGTCGTCAAGCCCTTCTACAAGATCCACACTAGCAGCAAGTTCATCAGCTCATTCTTCAAGGTCTTCTACACCAGTCCCAAGGTCATCAATCCCTTCTTCAAGATCTTCTACACCAGCAGCAAGGCCCATAGTACCAGCATCCAGGTCCACTTCAAGATCGGCAACTCCAACTAATCGCCCATCAGCCCTATCAACTGTATCTAGTTCGGGTGGGCCTCCAAGTCGCTCTTCTTCAATTGCTAGCGCTAGGTCGGATTCAGCAACAAGAAGAAAGCCAGTGCCACCTCATGCCAGCTCTGCAGCTAATGCCAGACCTTCGAAGCCATCAGAGATGGTTGGGTTAGCAGTTGATGCTGCAACAAATTTAAGGACAGCAATACCTGAAAGGCCAGTTTCTGCCTTCAGAAGTAGGCCTGTAGCACCTCATATACGTCGTTCTTCTGATGAGTCTGGTTCTAATGGAAGACTGAGACAACAATCTCATTCTCCTATGAGAGGACAGCATCCAAATGGCAATACTTACAGTAGCGGTGGATCGGTTCCTGCAGTAAGGCGACCACAGTCTGATGATAGCGACAATGTGAACCCTGTTCTTATGGGAACCAAGATGGTTGAGAGGGTGATGAACCTGCGAAAATTGCCACCTCCAAAGAAAGATGAAAAAGACCCTATTTACTCAGCTGGAAAATCATGTTTTTCACAGGATAGCTTGGGCTTTGGAAGAACGCTCTCAAAGAAGTCTCTCGATATGGCAATGAGGCATATGGTACGTATTTGCTATTCTTTGCATATTTTCTTACAACTTCGCTTCTCATGATTGTGGCCCACATCATGGTTGATTTTCAAGTAATGGAGTCCCATAGAAATGTGGTTGACCATTAGAATATACTAATCAATGCAGTTCGTTTCCATCATGGCATCTTTGATCTTTCGAATGTCTCTGGTTAATTATGTAATATGATTATTAGCTGTCCATTGAGCACATAGCCGAAAATTTTACATGATAATGATAAAGTCTCATCAATATCAAATTCTTTCTTAATAGAAGTATGATAGCGAAGATAGTGATCCAATTTTTTTGTTTTCCATGGCCTATTACATCCTTTGAGACTTACTGGAATTAAGAATGTCTGACGTATACATGTCCATAACATAGTGGTATACTTGTGAAAGTTAGGATTTGCCATCATGGATCAGACATGAAATGTTTTTTAACTGATTGACTGCATAGTATGATGATAACCTCCATGCCTTCACATCCCATCCTGCATGAGCTAGTACCTTATAGTTACTGATCTCTGTTTATAGCTTACTTGACTAATTACCAGGAAAATAAGCTGTCATTGACATTCAGAGTGTTTTCTATGATCTTTAATTGGGTATTTTCACTAAACAGGATATAAGGCGGAGCATGCCTGGTAAGTTACGGTCATCAATGACAAACATACCTGCTTCCTCTATATACAGTGTCAGATCAGGACCAGAAAGAAGCAGGCCAGTTGGTGTTTCTAACTCTCTTCATGGCACAAGCAGTAACACCAGTTCTGAGTTTAGTATCACTATCAATAACAATCGCTTGGATGGTAGCGAACTAGAAGACGATTATTGGGGTAGTGGTGGAAAGTTTTCACTAGCAAACCAGGACCATGGTATTGATAAACGAGGAGAGTTTTCACCTGTAAACCTGAGAGGCAGGTGACAGTCTGACAAATGGATTCTTGACCCTGAGATCTAAACTGGTTCTGCTCTTGCCAAGGTACATTGTCAAAACCATTTTCTTGCAGAACCAGAAAGGAAAGCATTTCTAACAGCGGCCAGTATATAAAAAAACTACCCTTCTTTAAAGTTTATTGGATAGATTGGGTAGCTAGGTTATGGTCTTTGTAGCCTTTTACGTTGTCTAGAAAACATTTAAAATATATATATTAAACATTAAAGTATATGTACATCTTTGTTTTATCTTGCAAGGTTGTGTAACATTTTTTTCTATCAAAACTTGAAAATCTGTAAACAGAACCGAAGAGCAGAGAGTAGGTTATTTTATTAAGTGATAAAATCAAAAATCATATTCATGATATTCGTGTTCATTTAGAGAGAGAGAGTTATCAGTTTTTAGCATTCTGTTATGTAATTTTTGCCTGAGAAGCCACAAATTGTTTGACACCTAAAAATCCAGATATATGGGTTTGATCAAGGTTTTGGTGATCTGACGTCAGACAGAATAACGATTATCATGCGGCTAGTTTCAACAGACAATTCACAAGGAAAAGACACAAGAGATTCACCTAAAACATAGAGAAACAACTCTGATGTTCAATTAAAATTATTCAAATCAAAAGCCCACAAGCCGGGCTTTATAGCTAAAATTCATCATTATAAGAATTTTATCAAAATTGGCAAAATTCTAATAATCATGCTAAAATGAAATACGTAATAAAAGAAATAATTTGCCAAGAATTTGGTCCAAATCGGGTTCAGAATCACTTTCTAAACGATAAGAGAAATATTACCATGAAAGGAAAAAAAACTATTAAAATTGTGGATTCGGAAGGGAAAACAGTGGATTTTGACCTCGAAGAGATGTGCACCGAGCGTAGGTCGGTGGCCACGGCGTGCGCGACGCCAAGAGCTTTCTGAATTGGGGTCATATGCTCGATTCTGATACCCGTAGCCAAAGTTATGGCCAAAATATCGAAACGCACCAAAAACTGTCCCAATTAGGAAAATATCACGATTTCTTGTCATCTTTGCGTTGATCTGTCAACTCAAGGTATCTCAGCGCCAACAACGTACTATCTGACAATTCAGCATCATCTGACTCGGATCTTCCTGCATAAGTTGCCCCTGCTTGATGTGTATCGCATGTATAGTGTGACTCATGAGGTCAAGTTCAGATCTACATTTCATTTTTAACTGAACACGTCTGCTCGATCAGACGAAATAAATGAGTTATCATCTAGCATATGTTATTCCAAACACATGGAACATATTCTAATTCTTGGCCTGCTAGTTATAACATTCCAACTCCTGGTTAAGAATCATTAATGAATGTCTTTTTCCTGACAAATAGAAAATATGAATGTTAGATCAGCCTCAAACAAAAGTATGTAATATGGATCAAGAAATTTAAACATGTTTTCGTTGACCCTTTCGATGTAATCAGTTAGATTTCACCACACGACCACATTTAGGATTACTAGCTCATGTTACTGGAACGCTTGACTAACTTGACATTTCATTTGAGGTTGTTGATTGCTCTGACTATTTGAAATTTTTTCATGAAGTTAATATTATCAGATAGAAGTTCTGTTAGGATTTCAGGCTTTATTCTAGGTTTGGTTCCACTTAGATTTGAAATTGGATCGCTAAGTTCATGAAACGGTTCTTCCTACTTCTGTGAATGGAGAGGAGTTATTGTTTTAGATCTCCAATCACTTGGCCTAGTTGGTACCATCTCTCCCCACATAGGAAACCTGACATTTCTTCATGGAATCAACTTCAGAAAGGATAAAAACACAAGAATCTGATGAACAAAACTTCTCAAATTCAGTAATTGAGCCTTTAATTCGAAAATAAAATCTCCAATACATTACTGCTCTTTTCTTCCCCATTTAAAGAGAGGTGTAACAGAATTTCTACATAAAGCCAATAACAGAACGACAGCTGGCCCTAAACAGTGATATTTAACTAACTGAGATAACAAATGACATTTTTGTCCTTGTCTTCTTAATTTCAAAATTCGCGCCAAAACTTCCAATCTTCCGAGCGTGACAATACCCACTGCTCCAAAACATTCTTGTCCTTAAGGATTGAAGGAAGGGAATTTGGCGGAGATTACGGACCAATCTTCCCAAGTAGCTTGCTCGGGGGAAGCATTGGACCATTGAATTAACACCTGTGTGACAGCTCTGTTATTTCTGGGAATTAGTCGTCCGGCGAGTACTGCAACTGGTTCAACAAGGAAAGAATCGTGTTGGCCCACTAATGGTAGAGTTGGAGATGGAATGACCGATGTGCTCAATTTCAATTTTAGCAAAGATACATGGAATACTGGGTGGATTTTGAATCCTTCAGGCAGAGCAAGATGGTATGCAACAGGGCCAACTCGAGCAGTGATTTGAAAAGGACCGTAATACTCGGCTGATAGTTTAAGGTTCTTGCAAAGTCACTGAAATCTGTCAATAGGGTTGAAGTTTGAGGTATACCTAGTCACCGATCAAAAAAGAGTGCTCGTGTCTGTGTCTGTCAGTGTAATGTTTCATTCTTTCTTGTGCTTTGTGGAGTTTCTCTTTGAGGATGTTGATCGTGTCTGCTCGTTGTTGCAAGTACTGCTTGATTTCAAGAATTGAAATGGTATCCACCGGTGGTAATGCAAGAAGAGATGGTGAGTAACCATATAAAGCTTTGAAGGGGGAAGTTTGTAAACTGGAGTGATAATTGGTATTAAACCAAAATTCTGCTAAATATGGCCATTTAGACCATTTAGATGGAGTGTGGTCAGTCATGCATCTAAGATATGTTTCTAGACACTTATTTGTGTGCTCCGTTTGACCGCCTGTTTAGGGGTGGTAAGCAAAACTTAGTGCCAAAGATGTTCCCAAAGCTATTTGTTATTCACATAATTATTACATAATATATCTCATAATTTATATTTGTTAGTGTTTCAAATAATATATTTTAGTTTAATTATTTTACTTTTGTATTTTTGTAGGATTTAGAGTTTAAATGACAAAAGTGCATTAGCGTGGCGAATTTGGAAATTCATAGACAAATTGACGAAGTGGAGTGGGAGATAATCAAGCCAAAGATTAATAAAGATAACCAAAGAAAAAAAAAATAAAGGAAATTAGTTTTGAATTTTGGTGGAACAAATGAGTAATATGGATGAACATAGTCAAACCCACATTTCCTATTATATTTGGTTTCCAATTTGTATTTGGTTTCCAATTATATTTTGGTTTCCAATTATTTTTGGTTTCCTTTTGTTTTTGGTTTCTAATTATATTTTGGTTTCCAATTGTATTTGGTTTTCAATAAGGAGTTGTTTTTTTCTACCATAAATACAGCAACACGCAGGGAAGGGAGGACGGGCAGAAAATGCAGGACACGCACAACGCATCAACATCCGAGTATGCATCGCTAATCCACCACGCGCCGCCATGCCGATGAAGCTCCACACCGTTGTTGTTGTCATCACCTTCACCATGTGTCACTAAACTCCACGCAAGGCGAAAATATGAAATCCTAGATGTAACGCACTTAATTGGTATTTGATTCGTTTTATTCTTTTACGTTGAATAATGGTATTTATGATTTTCATTTTTATTTAATATATGAGTTTATGTTATTTTAGTGAAAAAGATTTCATCAACTTCTTCGTAGATTATTATTCCAGTGGTTGTCTTTTTCTTCTCCATATAAGTCTAGTCATGTTTTTCTTATGTGTTGAATTTTAAAGATCAATTAATTTCGGTAAGTTAGTTATATGTGATTGTCTTTTATTACGTTATTGTCTCCGAATATATCGTAAATTTAGGATATCATATATGACCAATCTTTGTGCTTTCTAGAAAAAATGAAATCTAAAATCCATTTACATTAGAATACATTGGCGCATTAAAGACTATTTTTTCGATTATGTTGTTTAGGATGTGAAACACGTAATTCAGTTATAGCGAATCAATACTAGTTGGCGCGTGAAATCTAGGAGGGATTCTTGGAACCTTGTGACTTTTCTAAATTGATTTTTATTAAATTAAATTAAATTTCATATTTTAAAATTGCTAGAATTTCTTAAATTTAGTTTTGCGTAGTTCTTCTTCCTTGACTTTGTTTTGTAGATCGTTTTTCCTCGTGGGATCAACACTTCAATCTTTACTGCAATTGACCGCGTGTACTGTTTGGGCGTAATCAAATTTTGGCGTCGTTGCCGGGGACAAGCATCATTCTACAATGGAGGTTTCGGGTATTATCTTTCTTGCTCATTGTTTTATTTTATTTTATTTTATTTTTAGGTTTTAGGTCCAGTTTATTTTTTTATTTTATTTCTTAAAAAATTGCAAAAAACAAAAAAATGACATTGGGGGAGTGTGAGTTGGAATAGAGACCACTTAGAGAGACTAATTAGGGTCCCAAATTTAGAACAACCACAAATTCACATTGAGACCAAATTAAGTCATACTTCTAATTCTAACACCATGAGTAATCACGAAGATGACCATGTTCGATCGCTAAAAGACTATCTCCACCCCACGCGCACTGTTACTCCATCATGTATCATGTTTGCACCAAATACATCAAAGCTAGATTTTAAGCCGGATATGATACAATTATTACCCACTTTTCATGGCCTAAAGAGTGAGAATCCTTATGTTCACATTAGGGAATTCGAGGAAGTTGTAGCCACTTTCCACAACAAAGTTGAGGCTGTAGACTCGGTTAGACTAAGGTTTTTTCCTTTTTTTCCTTAAGGAAAAAGCGAATAGTTGGCTATACTCTTTGCAACCAAGGTCTATAGGTTCATGGGAGGAGATGACCCAAACATTTTTTAATAAATATTTTCCTCACCACAAAACCAACAGTCTAAAGAGACAGATTTCTACCTTCACCCAAAAGAATAGTGAGACATTATATCAAACATGGGAGAAGTTCAAGAATCTCTTGAATACATGCCCACACCATGGGTATGAGAGTTGGCACTTAGTCAGTTATTTTTATGAGAGACTCACCAGTAGAGTGCGTCAACTCGTTGAGATGATGTGTAATGGAGAGTTTTTGCATAAGGACCCTGACGAGGCCATTGAGTACCTGAATGACTTAGCTGACTTGGACTGGTCCAAGTGCTACTGAGAGCACGGATAGAACACACCCAGCTGGAGTCTATCAACTTAAGGAAGAGGACAGCCTTAAAGCCCAATTGGATAGAGTGACTAGGGAGTTAGAGGCACTTAAGGGCAAGGATGGTAAGCCCACGCATACTGTTGATAGAGTTGAGCTACAGGACGCCTATTTTATATACGGGGGAGTTGAACACTTAACACATGATTACCCGACCTTGACTGAGATGATAGGGGTTTATGGGGAACAATGTAACGCCTTAGGGATGTACAAGAAGCCTTACTCACTATTCTCTAATACTTACAATTCTGGCTGGAGAGATCACCCTAACTTAGGCTGGAGGTCCAAAGCAGACCAACCTACACACTAACAGGCATAACTACCTAGGCCATACCCTGCACCTCCATACAATGCACAATCTAACAAAAGTTCCTTATCAACACATTACATGCATTTATAGAGGCACAAGGTAAAACTAATCAAAAATTTGAGGTTGCATTGACACAGTTGGCAAAAGAAAACAAGGAGATCAAAAGCCAGATAACCAAGCTGACAAGTTCATTAACAGTACAAAAATGGGGCCAATTTCCGTCACAACCTCAAGCAAATCTGAAGGGCCAACTTATGGCACAAACCTCTGCTTCAGACTCTCAGAATGTCAAAGAGGTTAATGCCATCACTACTCGGAGTGGTAAGATTTTAGATGGATCAAGCTCGTCCACGACTATAGGCACCTTCCCAAGTGCAAAGGAGAGCATCCCTGAGGATGAGCCCAACAAGAACATTCCATATCTAGTTCCTTTTCCTCAAGCACTACGACCTACTGGAAAAAATTCGGAAATGCATGGTGAGATTCTAGAACACTTGAAACAAGTTAAAATTAACTTACCTTTGCTACATGTGATTAAACAGGTACCAACTTATGTGAGGGTCATCAAGGATCTATGCACTATCAAGAGGAAACATCATGTCAAGAGGACTGCCTTCTTGACAGAACAGGTAAGTGCGGTGATTGAGCAAAAGACACCACCCAAGTACAAAGATCCAGGGTGTCCTACAGTCACCTGCCAGATTGGGACTCATGAGTTCGGCCAAGTCTTGTTGGATTTAGGAGCAAGTGTAAATCTGATGTCATATTCTATTTACTTGCGACTGGGTCTACGAGAGATTAAACCCACATCCGTTGTACTACAATTGGCCGATAGATCGGTTAAGAAGCCAAGAGGATGTCTTGCTGCAGATTGATAAGTTTTATTATCCCGTCGACTTTCTTATTTTAGATACTCATTTTGCAGTTAATATGGAGCCTACAGTTCCAATTATTTTAGGTAGACCTTTTTCTTGCCACAGCTAACGCTCTTATCAATTGCAGGAACGGTCTAATGAAGCTGTCATTTGGGAACATGACTCTGGAGGTCAGCATATTCAATATTAGCAAGCAACCACGTGATGATGATGAGTGTCATCATATCTACATGATAGACACGCTGATATCAAAGGAGACGCTCCTGAGCGCAGATTCTGAAACCTTAGAGTACCTCATTTCTATTTCTGATTCTGAGAGTTCACTTTATCCTGACAATGCTTTTGATATTTCTGTTGTTTCAGGGTTAAAGGATAAAGGAGGACGACAGTGGCAACCATGCTTTGAGGAGTTGCCAAATGAAAGACAGAAACCACAACCATCCACCGTGAAAACTCCAAAAGTTGACCTAGCTCCACTGCCTAGGGGACTTAAACATGCATTCCTCGGACCAGGTGATACCTTTCCTATTATTATTTCTTCCGTGTTTGATGGCTCACAAGAAGAAGAATTGATTAATATGTTACGTGAGCACAAATCTGCATGTGGTTTTACTATAGCTGACATCAAAGGTATTAGCCCCTTAATATGTTCCCATAGGATTCACTAAGAAGAATGAGCTAACCCCCGTAGAGATCCTCAAAGACGACTTAACCCTACTATGAAAGAGGTGGTGAAAAAAAAGTCTTAAAATTGTTAGATGCAGGCATCATTTATCACATCTCTGATAGCAAGTGGGTTAGTCCAACTCAAGTAGTTCTCAAGAAATCTGGAATAACAGTGGTGACTAATGATGAGAGGGTCCATGTTCCTACTAAGGTAGTGACAGGGTGGCGCGTGTGCATTGATTATAGGAAACTTAATTCTGCCACCCGCAAGGATCACTTCCCACTTCCATTCATAGACCAAATCTTAGAGCGAGTAGTTGGTCATTCTTTTTATTGTTTTCTTGATGGGTATTCAGGATATTATCAGATTGAGATTGCATTAGAGGATCAGGATAAGACTACTTTCACATGTCCTTTTGGTAGTTATGTTTTTCGACGTATGCCATTTGGTTTGTGTAATGCACCGGCTACTTTTCAGAGATGCATGATGAATATTTTTAGTCACATGGTTGAAAAATATATGGAAGTATTCATGGATGATTTGACTGTTTTTGGTGATTCCTTTGATTCATAGGTTGTTTTAAGTAGATGTGAGGAGAAGGGTCTGGTGCTTAATTGAAAAAAAAAATGTCATTTCATGGTTCCCTATGGAATAGTTCTGGGACACATAGTTTCTGATAAAGGAATCGAGGTTGATAAAGCAAAAATTGAATTGATTTCTAAATTACCTATACCTAAAAGTGTCAAGGATGTGAGATCATTTCTAGGGCACGCAAGTTTTTATAGGAGGTTCATGCAGAATTTTTCTGTCATCTCTAGACCATTAAGTAGCCTTCTGGTCCAAGACGTCGTGTTCCAATGGACACAAGAGTGTGAGAACGCCTTTCGAACACTCATTGATAGACTCACCTCTGCCCCCATCATGCAGCCACCGGATTAGAATTTACCATTTGAGATAATGTGTGATGCAAACAACTATTTTGTGGGGGCAGTCTTGGGACAACGAAGGGAAGGGAAGCCCTTTGTTTTTTACTATGCTAGTCGAACACTTAATGATGCTCAAATGAATTATTCGACTACTGAAAAAGAGTTGCTAGCCGTAATTTTGCTTTAGATAAATTTCGTGTTTATTTGATTGGTACACTTATCATTGTTTTTATTGACCATGTGGCTCTTAAGTTCTTTCTTTCTAAAAATGATGCTAAGGAAAAATTGATTAGGTGGATTTTACTTCTGCAGGAATTTGATATAACTATAAAGGATAAGAAGGGGGTCGAGAATGTTGTGGCAGATCGCTTGTCTCGTCTGGAGTTCAATGACTCTGCCAATGGCCCACTCATCCGTGATGACTTCCCTGATGAACACTTATTCGTCGTCACTCAAGTACCATGGTATGTGCACATTGTTAATTACTTGGATTTCGCTGAAATTCCATCATCATGGAGTGTTCAAGATAAGCGCAATTTTTTTGTCGAGGCAAGAAATTTTTATTGGGATGATCCTTATCTATATAAGTATTGCCCCGACCAAATCATGAGGCGTTGTATCCCTGAAGGTATTCAACGGAAATTTCAGTTAGCTGAAATTGAAGAGTTGCGGAATGATGCCTATGACAATTCTCGAATATACAAGGCGAAGATGAAAGCGGCTCATGATAAGCAAATTCTAAGGAAACATTTCAAGCCCAATCAACGAGTTTATCTCTATGACTCACGATTTCATCTTCATCCTGGCAAGCTAAGATCGAGATGGACGGGCCCATTCATGGTAAAACAAGTTTTTCCCAATGGTTCCATAGAAATTGAAGATCCAAAAGATGGGAGAGTATTTCGAGTAAATGGGCAACGTTTGAAGCACTATGTCGAGCGAGTAGAGGTGCCAAAAGAGATCTCTCTGGTTGCCCCTGTCTACTTGATTTGATGTTCTCCACCCTATCTTTAGTTTAGGTTTTTATTTTTTATTTTTTATTTTTTATTTTTTATTTTTTATTTTTTATTTTTTATTTTTTATTTTTTATTTTTTATTTTTTATTTTTTTTTTATTTTTTAGTTTAGGTTTTTGCTTTTATGTTTTTCTTTTAGTGTTTCAGGTTATTTTAGGTGTTGCTACTAGAGTCACTCAGAGCCCCTCATCCCATGTATTCCTTTCTTCCGTCGGTACTACTTTCTTATATTTTGGTGAATGTGAGGACATTGTCCATTTGAAATTAGTAAAGCTTCACCATGGTAATATCACTCTAACCCTCCTCTTTTTTTTTTCCTTCATTTGTTATGATTATTATTTTATACATTGAGGACAATGTTTGGTTTAGGTTTGGGGGTGATGTGGTTTTTTAGATTTTTTGTGCAATTTTCAAAAATCTTTGAGCTTAAAACGTATTTTACAATTAATCGAGTCATTTTTTTGTGTTCTACTCAATCTCCATTGAATACTTAGATGATTACGGTAATTGTGCAAAATCTTTATGAAAATGCATTCGAAATCTGAACTCTTAGTGAATTTAAAATAAAAAAATGGGGGTTGAGTCTTTTTAACTTTAGAGAATATTTTTACGTGTCACATAGTTATATTAGTATAAAACATTATATTTTATATTATCCTTATGTTAGATGTATTTCGTGAGCCTTTTTAACTCGACTATTCGTGCAATTGAAGTTGATTAGTGAGATATTGAACTAGAAAACCTTAGAATAATAGTGAAGACTTAACCCTTGTGAGTTTTGAGTCATTCTTTATTTCTTGAGGGTTATTAAATACACTCTGATTTTTTTGAGTCCGCATTATTTCGTTGATGATCTCATTATTCTTGACTTTCTTATTGGTTGTTTTAAGAACGACATAAAAATTGTATTTTTATACTAGAACTTCTTGCTTTATTTAGTTGAGATGTCCTAGTACCAACTAGAACTTATAAAGTGATATAGGCATTTCTTTCTTTAAACCATTTTTTTTAGCCTTTTAGCCTACCCAATAATAAATATCAATTTGCATCCCTTTGAGCCTTTAAATAGCCTTCTCTTTGTTATTCCCATTTCCATTACCTACTCCAATCAAGGAGTAATACCTCTATTATTTTATCCTTACCCAATTTTCTGAGAATGTATACGGCGAGATATATTTATGGAATGGGCAAATAGAAAAAGTTGAAAATAGATATTTCATGCGCCCTCGAAGTAAAAGTGTTTTATTGTATAAACGGGGAAAAACATGTTAAAAAAAGCTTGAAGAAGAAAATAATGAAGAAAAAGTAATGGAGTACAACATTGATTTGTTCTTCAGTGCCCTATGTGTTTATTCAAGGGTGTAGTCATTCTCAGGACATTGTTGTATCTTTTTTGTCCATTATTGTTTGTCATAATCCAAGCCCCATTACAACCTAGTAAAGACCTAATTGATCTTAAGTGAAAGTTGGTTTAGTAGATGTGAAGATTGAATAGGCAAGAACTATGGTATTTGATTCAACATTCTCAAAAGTAATCAATATTCCTGTCCATGAGATCATATTTATTTCACTCTTTGAAAATTCTGTTTTTCATGATAATTATATGTGAGACGTTTGCATTTTCCATAGTTTATATCATTTTCCTCACATATAAGCTGAGTGTCCAATCTCTTAGTGTTTTATTTTTTAGTGACATGAGAGACTTGTAGTCGAAGCGTACTTTTTAAAGGTTATCTCGTCACATCTTTACTATGAGATGAAGAGTTATGTTGATAAGGTTTCTCATACACACACTTCGAGTTGAGAATGATTATGAAATTTATTTAACCTTTAGATACTATTAAATTATTGTACTCTATTGATATACTATTGTGACATTTTTAGTTTGTTGTTTTTCTTAAATTTTAATCAATTAGAAAATTACTCTAAGAAAAATAAAGGAGAATGCCCATATTTTTGCATTATGCCTTTAGAAAATAGATTTTATTTTATTTAGTCAGTAATGTTTGGGGGTAACATTTCTGGAAACCCTCACGAGACTATAACTCATCCACTAGAGGTAATCTAGGGATTTAAAGCCTTATTGCACGTTAAGGTAAGTGCAACCGTGATTCCTACGAAAGTGAGTTAGGATTCTATTGTTAATTTCGTTTTGCTCGAGGACTAGCAAAATATAGATTTAGGGGTATTTGATATTCACATAATTATATCATAAGATACCTCCTAACTTATACTTGTTAGTGTTTCAAATAGTGTATTTTAGTGTAATTATTTTACTTTTGTATTTTTGTAGGATTTGGAGTTTAAATGACAAAAGTGCATTAGCGTGGCAAATTTGGAAATTCATAGACAAATTGAGGAAGTGGAGTGGGAGATGGCCAAAATTAATAAAGATAACCAAAAAAAATAAAGAAAATTAGTTTTGAATTTTTGTGGAACAAATGAGTAATATGGATGAACATAGCCAAACCCACCTTTCCTGTTATATTTGGTTTCCAATTTGTATTTGGTTTCCAATTATATTTGGTTTCCAATTTGTATTTGGTTTCCAATTATATTTTGGTTTCCAATTTGTATTTGGTTTTCAATTGTATTTGGTTTTCAATAAGGAGTTGTTTCTTTCTACCATAAATACAGCAACACGCAGGGAAGGGAGGACAGGCAAAAAACGCAGGACACGCACAACACATCAACAGCCGAGTACGCATCGCTAATCCACCATGCGCCGCCATGCAGATGAAGCCCCACACCGCTGTTGTTTTAATCACCTTCACCATGTGTCACTAAACTCCACGCAAGGCGAAGAGATGAAATCCTAGCTGTAACGCACTTAATTGGTATTTGATTCGTTTTATGCTTTCACGTTGAATAATGGAATTTATGATTTTCACTTTTATTTAATATAGGAATTTATTTTATTTTAGTGACAAAGATTTCATCAACTTCTTCGTAGATTATTATTCCGATGGTTGTCTTTTTCTTCTTCATATAAGTCTAGTCATGTTTTTCTTATGTGTGGAATTTTAAAAATCAATTAATTTCGGTAGGTTAGTTATATGTGATTGTCTTTTATTACGTTATTGTCTCCGGATATATCGTAAATTTAGGATATCATTTATGACCAATGTTTGTGCTTTCTAGAAAAAGTGAAATCTAAAATCCATTTACATTAAAATATATTGGTGCATTAAAGACTAATTTTTCGATAATGTTGTTTGGGATGTGAAATACGTAATTGAGTTATCATAGCGAATCAATACTAGTTGGGGCATGAAATCTAGGAGGGATTCTTGGAACCTTGTGACTTTTCTAAACTTGATTTTTATTAAACTAAATTCAATTTCATATTTTAAAATTGCTAGAATTTCTTAAATTTAGTTTCGCGTAGTTCTTCTTCCTTGACCTTGTTTTGTAGATCGTTTTTCATCGTGAGATCCGGCAACGGAGCCAAAATTTGATTACGCTCAAAAAGTACACGCGGTCAATTGCATTAAATATTGGGGTATCGATCCCACGAGGAAAAGCGATCTACAAAACAAGGTCAAGGAAGAAAAACTACGCGAAACTAAATTTAAGAAATTCTAGCAATTTTAAAATATGAAATTGAATTTAGTTTAATAAAAATCAAGTTTAGAAAAGTCACAAGGTTCCAAGAATCCCTCCTAGATTTCACACGCCAACTAGTATTGATTCGCTATGATAACTGAATTACGTGTTTCACATCCCAAACAACATAATCGAAAAAATAGTCTTTATTGCACCAATATATTTTAATGTAAATGGATTTTAGATTTCACTTTTTCTAGAAAGCACAAACATTGGTCATATATGATATCCTAAATTTACGATATATCCGGAGACAATAACGTAATAAAAGACAATCACATATAACTAACCTACCGAAATTAATTGATTTTTAAAATTTCACACATAAGAAAAACATGACTAGACTTATATGGAGAAGAAAAAGACAACCATCGGAATAATAATCTACGAAGAATTTGATGAAATCTTTGTCACTAAAATAAAATAAACTCCTATATTAAATAAAAGTGAAAATCATAAATTTCATTATTCAACGTGAAAGCATAAAACGAATCAAATACCAATTAAGTGTGTTACATCTAGGATTTCATCTCTTCGCCTTGCGTGGAGTTTAGTGACACACGGTGAAGGTGATGACAGCAACAACGGTGTGGAGCTTCATCTGCATGGCGGCGCATGGTGGATTAGCGATGCGTACTCATCTGTTGATGCGTTGTGCGTGTCCTGCGTTTTTTGCCTGTCCTCCCTTCCCTGTGTGTTGTTGTATTTTTGGTAGAAAGAAACAACTCCTTATTGGAAACCAAATACAATTGGAAACCAAATACAAATTGAAAACCAAAATATAATTGGAAACCAAATATAATAGGAAATGTGGGTTTGGCTATGTTCATCTATATTACTCCTTTGTTCCGCCAAAATTTAAAACTAATTTCCTTTATTTTATTTATTTGGTTCTCTTTATTAATCTTTGGCTTGAGTATCTTCCGCTCCACTTCGTCAATTTGTCTATGAATTTTCAAATTCGCCACGCTAATGCACTTTTGTCATTTAAACTCCAAATCCTAGAAAAATAAAATAATTAAACTAAAATACAATATTCGAAACACTAACAAATATAAATTATGAGGTATATTATATGAATATCACTATGCACAAGTGCTTCCAAAAGGAACTTATGAATATCTTATCTCTATCAGATATATTCAAAGTCGAAAGGCCATGGAGTTTGAAGATGTTGGATAAGAATACACCTGCCACAATGGAGGTTGTGTAAGGGTGTGCTAGTGCAATAAACTGGTTGAACTTTGTCAACCTGTCCACAACCACTAAAATGATTGATTTTCCATGAGATAGTGGCAGCTGTTCAATGAAATCCATACTTATGTGTTGCTACGCATGATTTGGAACCGATAATGGTTGCAAAATGCCACCATAGCCTGATTGATCCTCTTTATTTTTCTGACAAGTATCACAACTAAGGATGACATTCATCACATGTTTCTTCAATCCATGCAAAAAAAAATATATTGTTTTACTCTTTTGTAAGTGGTTGTGACTCTGGAATGGCCACCAATTGCTGAATTGTGAAGAGAATTAATAAGTTGAAGCCTTAAATCACCTTAAGAGCCAATATAAAGGCATTGTTTGTATTTGATCAAACCATTGGAGACAAAGAAGGGAGGATCAACATCCAAGTTTATGAATAGTTTGGGTAGCAATGACTGAGCAAAAGGGTCATCTTTGTAACCGAGAATCACCTCATGTAGCCATTGTGGAGTTATAGCAAACACTGCTGGTGGTCTCTGTTGTGCTCCTAGATAAGGCATCTGCCACTACATTTTCAGATCCTTTTTTGTAGGTAATAGTGTAATCATACCCCAGAGGTTTAGAGAGCCATTTTTGTTGGAGGATGGTAGTGATTTTCTTATCCAAGAAGAGCTTAATGCTTTGGTGATCCGTGAGAATGAAAATTTTAGCACCCAAGAGGTAACTTCTCCATTTGTTCACAGCTAGGACAATGGCCATGAGTTCTTTCTCATAAGTGGATAATGCCATATTCTTGGGACCCAAGGCTTTGCTGGAAAAAAATAATAGGGTGTCCTTGTTGGGAGAGTAGCGCCCCTACTCCAATGGAGCTTGCATCTGTTTCAATATGAAAGGGAAGGGAGAAGTTGGGAAGTTGTAGTACCGGGGTAGTGATCATGGCTTGTTGTAGTGTCTGAAAAGCATGTTGAGCATTTTCATTCCACTGAAATGCTTCTTTCTTCAATAAATCAGTTAGTGGCTTAGCAATCATCCCATATTTTTTCACAAATTTTCTGTAATATCCTATTAGGCCCAAGAAACCTCTGAGAGCTTTAATTGTTGTCGGTGTAGGCCAATTAACCATGGCTTCAATCTTCTCTGGATCAACTGTTACCCTTTGATGATTGATGATATGGCCCAAATAGACAAGTTGTTGTTGGCCAAAAGAACATTTGGATAGTTTTGCATACAAGGAATGTTGTCTAAGTGTAAAAAGGGTGGTATGTAGGTGTTGTAGGTGATGGTCTAGGGATTTGCTATACATGAGGATATCATCAAAGAAAACAAGGATAAATTTCCTTCAATAGGGTTAAAGATTTGATTCATGAGTGATTGAAAGGTGGTTGGGGCATTTGTAAGGTCAAAGACCATCACCCTAAATTCAAAATGCCTATGATGGTTCTTAAAGGCCGTTTTGTAGACATCTAAGGGTGTACCAAAACTTGATGGTAACCTGATCTCAAGTCCAGCTTGGAGAATACCTGCACCATGAAGTTCATCTAGCAGCTCATCAATAAGTGGCATGGAAAATTTATCCTTAATGGTGAGCTCATTAAGTTTCTGGTAGTCAACACAAAAACTCCATGTGAGATCTTTTTTTTTTACCAATAACATAGGAGCAGCAAATGAGCTATTTGAGTGTTGTGTGAACCTTGCCTCAAGCATTTCTTGTACAAGTTGTTCTACCACATCCTTTTATATATGGGGGAAGTTTATAAGGAGGTTGAGAGGTAGGGATGGTGTGAGGTTTCAAAGGGATTCTATGGTCTAGTCCTCTTGAAAGAGGTAAAGAAGTGGGGGTTTGGAAGACATCCATAAAAGAGTCTAATACTGCAGAGTGGTGGCTCTTCCTGAATTTCCTCATCAGGTACTATCATGAAAAGTTGGGGTTGTTTACATAAGTGCCCAAGTCTATATACCTCATCACAATAGTAGCATAATCTTTTTTTTCCCTTCTAGCTTTCATTTAAGCATAGTTCAATCTTCTGGTGATAAGATGGAGGAAGGGTTGTTTGTGATGTTGGGTTGTGAAGTAGGTAGAGTAGGTTTGGACCAAGTATTAGGGTGTTGATTGAAAGGGCTTTGCCTTTTAGGTTGAGTGTTGGAAGAAGACAAGGTATGTGTCTAACAAGCTAATTCGCGTAGCCTGGCTAGTGAAAAAGCTTGAGCTATGTATTATGGTTTAAACATATGAACCACATTGTTTATATCTATCTTGAGGCCACTAAGAAAACTCAGCACAAAATATGGTTCAGATAGGGCGGGATTGTGCAAGAGCAAGACTGACTTTAATTCCTCAAATTTCTCGTAGTATTATTCTACAGATTGGGTTTGTATGAGCTTATTAAAAACATTTACATAATTGTCAGCTGCAGGATTTTGAAAGCTAGAGCAGATATCATGGACAGTGTTCTAAAAATCGGCCTAGGCGCTAGAAGGTAGAAAACCGCCCAGATTAATGGTTGGGCGGGTTCTGGGCGGTCTAGGCGGGTCTGGGCGGGGTTTAGGCAGTCTGGGCGATTTGTTTTTTATTTTTAATAAGGCTGATTGTGTTCTTATTTTATTTTTCTTTCCTCTTTTTTAGAAATAAACTATTTAATTATTTTTTATTCAGTATATGTCTAATTGTAGTAAATGATGATTACTTAATGGAATTCTCAAAGGATCTGCCGGTACCAATTTTACTAATGTAGATTTTATCAAACATGACTGAGGTTATTCATGCAATTTGAAGAAAAATAAAAGAGTAGGTTTGGATATTTGTCCACAAATTCAATTTTATATAAAGTACCCATCATGACCAACTTCAGTCATTTGAGTTTTAATAAATTTTGTTCATGATTGTTAATTTTCCATGTTTTTAAATTTTGCATATGTATCTTGGCATTAAATTGGATGTAATTGATAAGGTATTATGCTTAACTTTTATAAATTATTAAAATTATAATACAAAACCTAAGACCGCGTAGGTGCCACCTAGGCCCCTGGGCGCTAGGCAACTGCTCGCCGCCCGCCCAGCGCCTAGCGCTTTTTAGAACACTGATCATGGACTAGCTCCTGCCATTGCACATGTGATTTGCCAATTTGATAATCAAGAAACCAGTCATTTGCCTTACCATCCAAGTGTATAGAGGTGATTGGAACCTTGTTATCATCCATCACATTATGTAAAGAGAAATAGCGTTTACATATTTTTACCCAACATCTGGGATGCGATCCATTCAAGTGAAGAAAATCAATCTTAGGGAATCAAAGAAAATTACCTCCACTTTCATAGGGCAGGTGGGAGGGGATCGTCCTATGATCGTTGCTCATCCCTATCATCTGCGAAGAGCTGGATTCTCCTCTTGGGTTACCCGCAATGAATCCTTGCATCATTTGAATCAACTGGTCGATTTTGGAATCCAATCTCGTACCCTGTGCATCACTGGCTTGAGCTACACGCTTCATCTATGTTTTCATCACTTCCATTTAATTTGAACTCTCGGTAATGTATTTCTTCGTCTCCTTCATAAAGCCCTTCATCTCTCGAGGTCTCGTGTCCATTTTTTTTATTTTATAGGGTTTGGATCAGAGAGGCTATGATACCAATTGGCATGATCTGACAAGCAATTGGGGGAAACAAGGAGATTGAAATAGTAAAAACCCAAGAATCTGATGAACAAAACTTCTCAATTTCAGTAATTGAGCCTTTAATTCGAAAATGAAATCTCCAATACATTACTATTATGTTCTTTCCCTTTTAAAGGTGGTAACAGAATTTCTACATAAAGCCAATAACATAACAACAGCTGGCCCTAAACAGTGATATTTAACTAACTGAGAAAACAAATGACATTTTTTGTCCCTGTCTTCTTAATTTCAAAA
Source organism: Berberis vulgaris (assembly GCA_963556465.1). NCBI lineage: Eukaryota > Viridiplantae > Streptophyta > Magnoliopsida > Ranunculales > Berberidaceae > Berberis > Berberis vulgaris. The sequence goes on from OY747135.1 coordinate 4,537,211, forward strand.
TTCGCCCCAAAACTTCCAATCTTCCAAGCGTGACTGTCGATCGCTCACATCGCATTCGGCATCTCAATTGGATCAAAATGCACTGCAAGAAGAAATCCCAATCAACTCGACCAGCTGTTCAAATCTTGAGGTTCTTGATCTTGTAGTGAACCAGCTTGTAGGAACAAGTCCTAGTGAGCTAGGAACTCTGACAAAGCTTGTAGGACTGGGCCTTAGTGGTAACCATCTCACTGGAACTATACCATCTTCACTTTCAAACCTTTCATCTCTTTCTCGGTCAGGTCTATCCGACAACAGGCTAGTTGGTAACATTCCTAGCGAACTTGGTCGCCTCTCAAAATTAGAGTTCCTACAGTTTCTTCAAATTTGTTCATTTCAGTTCGACTGTTCAATATCTCCTCCGTCAAGTACATTTTGTTACAGACAATCAATTTGTTGGAAGCATTCCATCCAACATGGACTTTACGCTTCCAAACCTAAAATGACTTTTCTTCAATATCTAATTGTCCTCATGCAGAAATCTTAGATTTCTCTAATAATACTTTCAGTGGTCCAATCCCAACAAGTTTGGGAGCGTTGAAAAGACTAGTAATTCTGAACTTTGGTTGGAGTCGACTTTGGGTTAAGTGGTTAACAAACCTGATGATTTCAAGATGAACCTTTATATAAATGAATTGTCTTAGCATTATTATCCCTGGAAGAGAAAAACGAGTTTTCAGGGGAAATCCCATCATCAGTAGGGAATATAACTCTTTTGAATGGGCTAAACTTAGATGAAAACCAGTTATGAGGAAGCATTCCGTCAAGTCTTCGTAACTGTCGGGATTTGCAACTATTGAGCCTGTCTAAAAAACAAACTATTAGGTGCTGTCAATGTTCCTGGACTTGTCGCAGAATTCCTTAACTGCAAACCTGCCACCAGAAGTTGGTAGTTTGAAGAACATCCGGTCCTTGAATTTGTCTGAGAATAATTGTCGGGTGAAATTCCAAGTACAATTGAAAATTGCCTCACCTTAGGAGGTCTTTGTCTGGACGGTAATCTCTTTTGACGGCAACATTCCTGCATCTTTGAGAGCTTTGAAAGGGCTCCAGGATTTAGACCCCTCGCGCAATAATTTGTCCGGTCAGATACAGAGTACTTGGAAACATTTCTCTACCTCAAGAACCTGAACATATCTTTCAATAATTTCAGAGGGTGAAGTACCTAAAGAAGGTATCTTTAAGAATGCAAGTGCCATTTTTGATAGTTGGAACAAGGAGCTCTGTGGGGGGGATTCTTGAACTACATTTGCCTCATTGCTCTACTAGGGCGCAAAGACGATTGAGCTTCCCTTTCAAACTAGTCATTCCTGTAGCTGGATTTTTATTATGTCTTACCTTGTTTTGTTTGATTTCAAGTCTCCTTTGGAGGAGGAGAAATGCAAGAAAGAAACCTGCTTCTATCTGTGTTACGGATGATAAGTTCTTAATGGTTTCTTATGAAGATCTCTTCAAAGCTACTGATGGGATCTCTTCAGCTAATTTGATTGGTATTGGAAGCTATGGCACTATCTACAAAGGAATCCTCAGCCAAGGTCTGTTAAAAGTACTAGACATCGTAATCTGGTTAAAATCTTGACTTCATGTTCGAGCACGGATTTTAAGGGTGATGAGTTCAAAGCTCTAGTTTTCAAGTACATGCCTAATGGGAATCTAGACGAGTGGTTGCATCCAACATCAGATGAGTTGGATGAACCAATGTTTTTTAGTTTCTTGGAGAGGCTTAACATAGCTATCGACGTAGCCAATGCAATAGCCCATCTCCATCACCATGGTCACACCCCGATTGTTCATTCTGATGTGAAGCCAAGTAACATTCATCTCGATAATGACATGAACGGTCATGTAGGTGATTTTAGACTGGCAAGGTTTCTTAAAGAAGCTATTGATAGTACTTCTCAAAATCAAATGAGTTCATTTGGTATAAGGGGAACATTGGGATACTATTGCTAGAGATGTTCACTGGGAAGAGACCCACAGATGATATGTTTGGAGATGGGCTTAGCCTCCATGACTTCACTAAGAGGGCACTTCCTGATCCTTAGAGTTGTGGAGATCATAGATTAAAGCTAAATTCAAGATAAGCACATGATTGAATGTTTGGTGAAGATAGTTACAGTTGGTGTTGCTTGTTCTAATGAATCACCAAGAGAGAAGATCGACATGCACATGCTGTTGCCGAGCTAGAAGCAATCAAGGATACATTTGTAGAAGTTGAGGCACGTGAACAGGGTAAAAATAGTTGAGAGAGTAAGTAATGGTCACTTTGAGAATAAGACGTAATAGAGATGGTCTCTTGCATTACTCCATCTGCTAATGTTCCAAAACAGAGAAACAAGGAAAGTTGGAAAAGATATTTCATATTTGCAATTGCTCCAGCTACTTGATGTAAATAACTTTGTTCTTTCTGAGGGTAATGGTGAATCCCACCAGTATAAAGTTTAAACACATCAAAATGGCCAAACCTGTCGAACCAACCAAGGAGCAAACAAGCGAAAGGGTTTGTAATTCCAAACCGAAACATAGGGCTGTACCAAAGCCAAACTTGGAAAAGACCATTTCCATGCATACAAGGAAATGGAAGTCGAAACTGTCGGATTCTTCCGGTTATCTTGTTTTTTTCTTCAAGATCCTTCCGATGATCTTAGGCTATTTCTTAGGCTCCTGTAGTCCTATTAACAAGGTCACTCCAAAGCAACTAAAATGAAAAGGACATGCACAGTCACGTTTTCAATCTTCATTGCATAAAAACAGAAACAATGTTAACACCAGAAAACATATCAAGGCTAGGAGGTCCCACACAACACAAAGTAACAAATTTTCTACAATAGAAAAACCACTACACAACATCTATAAAACTAGCAAGCACAGATAAGTGTACTCTAGACGCTCGCACAGCTAGAAAGTATAACAAACTCAAAGTATCCCTATGCATACAAACGAGCTTTTGAATACCATCACATATTCTCAAGAAACAGCTACAGCTTTAGGAGGAGGGGCAGCAGTAGTAGCAGCAGCAGCTGGACCAGTTTTAGCATCTTTGGCGGAAGCAGCAGGGCCAGTTTTAGCATCTTTGGTAGGTGCTGGAGGTGGAGGTGGAGGTGGAGGTGAAGTCTTCATGTTTGGAGGTGGGTTGTGTTTGAGCTTGGTCAGAATCTGGCGCATCCTTGAGAGATCAGCTGGCTTTCCAGGCTTTGGTCCTTGGATCACAACCACCGAAGCCTTCTTATCATCTTCCTTCTTCCCTCTTTTCTTTAAAGCTACAACTTCATTTGGGATGAGCTCCGCAATTGCCTTCCAATAATTCTTTTCAACCTCAGCGTGAAACTTCTCCCGGGCGGCCAGAAAGATCTAATTAATATAATAATGAAGTCAGTGTCAATTAACCGGGACTCGGAAATGGCCCAGGTTGAATTTAAAGTAGTTAAAAATATTAGCAAACGGACACGCACTATGTGCACCCCATGATTGCTAACATAATTTTCTACCACATAATTTGGAAATGGTAATCTGATAATAAGATGTAAAATGTTATCAAATCAAAGGAAATTTTATGAAATTAAATAATAAATAATATGACACAAAATGATTGAGAAGTGGAGCCTAGTAATTATATCTTTATTTTTACTTTTTTGAAAATAAAATAAAAAATAAAACGAAAAATTACCTTGAAGGCCTACTTTTCGGTAAATTAGAATGTTTAGGTACTATAGTTGGGATAGTGACTAATTTTTACCTACTTTTCTACTATCATGACCATTAAGGACTATTTTTTACTATGATTAAACAACAAAGCAAAATGACATTTCCACCCTCTGACATTACTCATCTAATAAATTTCAACTTTTAAGTTCACCATATTAACACGTATCAATGAATATCATTGACATTACTCATCTTCCTGAAACCTCTTATCCATGACCCAGATGCCATTGTCACCAATACCAATGACTAACAAGAGATCGAAAGAATAAACACCTTCCATTATTTTGTTGCTTTGTCCCCGTTTTTCAGGATGTTAATACATAGGTTAGCTACAACATGATTTGAATTTCTTACTAAATTGTTTTGTAGGAATTGATTTGTTGGAAATTTGTGTTTCTTCATTCGCATTCTTGGTTGTGCTATGTGTAGGGATCTTGGCCATCACAACTTGTAGTCAAATTGCAAAGTTATAAATCTAAACTTTAGTGATGTCTTTGTAAGTTTTATGTGATCACCAAATTGCAAAGTTATAATTTGATACAAATTCAAGTTTCTTTTGAACAAAAAGACAAACTTTGGGGGGCAGGGGGAATAAGTGAAGACTGAACCAAGTTGAAAATGGTAACCATGTTTGTTAGACTACATCAGCTAATCTAATAAGTAAATATTAGTTGCAATGGCAAAGCATGTAAAGGAGGGACAATTTCATTCTATGGAGTGGATTCCTAGATGGAGAAATAGATAGCGGGTTGGGTGAACGTGGGCTTGTAGTTACGAATTTGGAGGAGATGAATCTAGGGAGAAAACCATGGCCCTTTATTATATGATATATCTGGAGACTGGAGATATCATTCCTCCTCATCGAATTAAATCTGGTTGAATCGTTCGTTTTTTTTGCTTTGAAAGGATAAAAACGTAGTTTTCTTTGTTGGTTGACCATGGTTAAGAAATGAGTCCTTTAGGGTCATAAAATTGGAAGCGTAAGTATCTAAATGGTCTAAATTGTCAAAAACTAGGCCTTCAAGGTCATTCCCAAAGATAAAATGACGCTTATTAGTGATAATAAAATTTAATTTGTCCCATGTCTTACGAAAGTCTAAGTAGCTTTAAAGGGTAAAATAATCTTTTTTCGAAAGGAGTAGATTCCTTGGTCATGTAGGACCCACTAATCCATGGGATGTTGTGACTCGTGAAAGAAGATTTCCTTCAGCTCACATTTCTAGCCTATGAACAAACAATATGTGACACAGAAAATGATGTAAAAATATAATTTGGTCAAGGGCAAAGTGGGTTTTTGATTCCTTAATCCTGATTGACAGATTTTTCAAGCAACATGTGGCAAGCTATAAACTTGAAAGTACTTTTACGAATACACCAATAACAGCCTTTGTCCTATGTTAGTGTTGTTGTCCTATCTAAATGTTTTTCAGGCAAGATTGTAATTCAGAGCTTTGCCAGGGGGGGCAACTTGGTCCACATGAACATGAGCAGGCCAAGTATTGTAGATGAGCTGAATTTTTGCTGAGTAAGATGCATGGCTTGTAGGATTGAACGAGCATGACTGGTGAAGTTAATTTTTCCATAGCCAAATCTTCACTCGTGACATCACCATTAACAACCACAGGCCCAGAATCCAAATGTCTTGGAACTGTCGACAAATCCTGCTCCATGCTTAGGCATTCTGTGTCAGTAACTCGGTGAAAGTCCCTCCCTGTACTATAACCTTCAAATCTAAAAACCCAGACCTCTCTTGAATCTCATGCCATGATAAAATCCCAGCAAACTGCAGAGACTAAACTTGCACAATACCAAGAATCAAACACGTGCACACCCCTTACCAATTCACTATCGTCATCGACATCAACATCATTAGCTCAGTTAGATAGTGCTTCATTGCCATACTAAGCTGTGAGCATGTGGGTCACGTCACTACATCAGCCACGCCCTCGCTACCCCTAGCAATCCAAACTAGTTTGTGATGGGAAAACTTTCCAGAAGCAGAAAAATATTAAACTACCAAAGAAGACAGGCTAAAATTAAAACCCTAATTAAATTCTCAAAGCTGATTACATTGGAGAAGCTTGGTTCCTAGGTGGCAGTATTTAGGGAGGGTAGGGCGAAAAAAGAAGCTGATATGGCAGTGGGAATCCCAAACGAGCTCTCTTTCAGGGTATCTACAAGATCCTCCCCTTGAGGCCCAGCTCCCTAAATGCAATAAAATAACATAAACTAAGTTGTGTTTGGAAAATATGCCAGAAGTGAGAAGGGACAGGAGGAAGAGATGAAGAACATGAGTTTGATGATGATCTCTATCCTCTTGATTTACACAAAACTGTGGGGAAAAATTGATAGAGAAACTAAGAAAATTCTGAAAATACATATTCGTTTTACAACCCCAAGGTGGAAAATTTTGTTGCTTAAAGGTAGAGCCTAAGGAAAGTGTGATACAATTTCTATTTTATTTTTAATGACATAAAATGTCAATTAGAAAAGAAGAAACATAATAAATGGAAAGACAAAGACCACGTAGAGAGAAAACCGTAACACTAGAAGCTCAAGGAGAACTTGAGATCATTCGAAACGTAACCAAGAAACTCAAACTAGCATTACAGACCACCTTGTAATCCCCATACTTAAAAACAAAAGCATGATACATCTAACCTATAAATGCTCCCTTTCATCCATATCTTCATCACAGGATAAGACAAATGTGTTAGCGACTTTTCATCCTCTACTAAGTCCTTTAGTTCATTATTGTGAATTGTTTTGGCGCATATGAGCATGGGTATGACAAGGCGACCTTGTGTCCTAGCATCCCTGCCTACTAGATGCGGGGAAAGGAGATAGAAATACCAAGTCTAATGGTCAAAACTGATCCACAAGTTTGTCCATAAAATCTAGGAATACAATGCATACCATTCACGCCCAAGGTTTGACCAAGATAAAAACTCTACTCACATCTCAAGTAATCCAGGCTTGGAAAATGAAAAATGAAATCTGAAAAGGGTAAGTGTTCATCAAATGACATGTGCATTCTAAAATGGACACTCCTTGGATCCTATTATGTCTTGCCAACCATAAATAACCAAAAGGAAATGCAAGAAAATCGTAAATAGTTCCTGGCACTTGTGCAAATTCTTTTATTTTTCTAACTAAAATACAACAATGTCAAAAGACCTTTGGGGTAAGTCATTCATTACTTGAATTATTTTAGAATGAATTTGATCTTGTGGTAAAAAATCAACCCTTTAGTCAGGAATAGTCAAGACAAAAACTATTCCCATGTCTCAACTGATCCAAGTTGATAAGCAAATGAATATTTTAAATTTGAAGACGGTACACACTTGACAAAAGCTTTTTTTGTGGGTGGGAGGGTGCTTATGGTGTTTTTTCATAACTGTTTTTTGCCTTCTAGGATAACATTGCTTGGATCCTATTCAATCTTGCCAGGTGGAAACGAACAAAGAACAAGAAAAGATTATCACCGTATTAAAAAAAATGTTTGAATCTTCTCACAAAAATATATTATTCTCTCGACCATGTTTAGTCCACAAAAAATATGAGAATTTCAAATGTTCATAAAATCTTAATTTTTGGTACTCAACAGTTATTAAACATTATTATACTCAAAATCTTTTTTTTTTCTTATCAGCAAGACATACAGAATGTAGCAGAGGCAGTGGTTGTGTGGTGATGATGATTTCAATCCTTGATGGGGCATTTGCTCGATGATTGCCTTTGCAATGGAAAATTAAAAAGCATAAGACTAACTGGAGAATATTTGAATATCCATTTTATCACAGCAAAGGTAAACAACCAAAAGCATTACATTAATTTTTTAGTACAAAAAATAAATAAAAACAAATCAATGCATCTAAATAAGCAACTGCAGTATAGATCAAAATCATATGACTGGATAAGGAAAAATAATAGATGCTAATGAATAAATTTACTTACCTTCTCCTTTTCCCTGTTAGTGGATTTATTTGTCTCGACCTGGAGCTTCCTTCTCCTATGAAACTCCATCTTGTATTCTTCAGCTTCATCGATTATTTGGTTCAACAATTCTTTCTCCTTCTTCTCCTTCTCTTCCAGTAGAATTGCATTCTGCCTGTGATTTCGAAATTCAATGTAAATCAAAAGGCTTTCTAGTTTTCCATCTTAAATTAGTTACCTCCAAAGACTTGAGAAGTATCCTAAATTGACGGAAAATAGAATGATCAACTAAACCGGGATTGATCTCCAAACAGGTAATTGCACTTTCACGATCTGAAAGACATTATGTTGATGCGAATATCCGATTCGCATTGTGATTGAATGCATCTATTATTATATAAAATCTATAGAGGATTTCTAAATCCCTAAATTTATAAAACAGAAAACAATTTCAAGAAATCATCAAGAGAATTACTAAAACCCTAAACTGTACAAAAGTAAACAATTTAAAGCCTTTCGATTCAACAACAAAATGAATTCAAGGTTGTAAGCAACGACTAGATCGGTACACTAATAACACAGAACAACTAAGACTGGATCGAAATGCGACTCACCTTCTCCACTCTCTAAGAGCGAAACCATCCTCGGGCTCCATCTCGGCAGGAGGAGGCAAAATCGGACCATCAGACTGAACAAAACCCTCATCGAATGCTTTTCCGTTCAATTCAGGCGAGAAAGAGGAGTAACCTTGCTGATCCGCCGGAAATCCACCGCTACTCGCGTAGATCGACGGCGGAGACTGGGTTTCAGGGGCAAACGCGGCGTCTCCACTGCCGTAAGACGGATTGTTGAAGATCGGCGAATCGGTCTCCTTGACGGACTCGTTGTCAGCGAAGTTGGTGAACGAATCGAATCGCTGCGACGGGAGGCGAGGATCGTAGCCGAGGTAACCATCGTCGTCGAAGGGACGAGTCGTCGCGGAGACTGAGTCAGAAAACGAGGGAGAAGACGAAGACATGTTCGATCGTCCGAGTTAATCGGTGTTTACTCTCGCTTGCGCGCTCGATGTTGTTGCGCGTACTGATCGGCTCCGCCTATTGCTTCGCTGTGTCTCACTCCTGAAATCGAGTGTGTTTTGGAGGATAAATATCGAGTGTTTCGATCGAGCTTTCTTCCAAGGACAGCGCCCACTTTTGTTTCTTCTTTGGTCCCACTGTCGTGAACGTTCGTCTCATTTCTGTGGAGGTGCCACGTTCTAATGCCGGAGGTGCTCATTAGACTACGGTTGTGTTTTGTTGCATGAAATCTTATGTCATGAAAATTTATGAGGTGATTCCTATATTTTAAGTTAAATTGATGTATCACTCCACATCCACCATTTGATTTTGTGATCAATGGTGAAAATTGAAGTCTCATGAACATGGGAATCACATGCCTTGAGAGACCAAGGAGTAGGATTTTCGTGTTCATTGGACTTTCATTCCCACCATTGATCACAAAATCAAATAGTGGTCAAATGGTGGATGTGAAGTAATATATCAATTTATCCTAAAATGTAGGGGTTCCTCATGAATTCTCATGTCATAGGATTCCATACAACCAAACACACCCTACAGTTCAAAGTTGGGAATTAGTGGGTTGTGTGCACGTGCAGGCACGTGCTTATCTAGAGCACTCGCATCCATTATCATTAGGGATAATTAAACATACCCTCATCCATAATGTCTAATTAGGAAAACCCCCTCAAATATCTAAAATTATACTTGTCCCCTGAACTGACATTTCTGTTGACCGTTAGGGTTGTCATATATTTTATGACCAAAATACTCATCACTTGAAGAACACACTTATATTTAAAAAAAAAAAATAGAAATAAATTAAAATGTTACACATCATAGTTGTTTTTGCTAATGTTATCATCATTTACAAAAAAAAAAAAATTAAGTCTTTAGAGATAGACTGTGCTGCCATTTCTTAAGAGTTTTGACAAAATTTTGTCTCGTTTGATCTATTGTGGATGAGATTTTGGAGAAGTTAGTTGTTCGGAGAAAGGTGTTAGTGGAAATCGAGATAATGTTGTCGCCGATGGAGGCAAAAAAACTCTATTTGGTTCAGACGAAAGGGAAAGATAGATAGATAAATGGATTAGGGGTTTGGAGCAGAGAGAAGATGGTGGATTGCCAACGGAGTGAAAGGATTTAATAAGTAATTTTAGATAGGTGGGATGGAAAGATAAGGGAAGAGGAGAGGTGGTGGTGGGGGTTGCTAGGGAATAATAAGAAAATGAAAATGGTGTATTTTTTCAATCTCAACCCTCAATTTCACTTTGTGATATGTAATGTTTTAATTTACATTTTTATTTAATTGTGGCCCTTAATCGTGTATCAAGATGCGATATTAGCTCTAGCAATATATTGACAATTTTTTTTAAATAATTGTGTGTGCTCCTCGTCTAATGGGTATTTTGGCCATCAAATATGTGACCCTTACAGTCAAATGATGAAAATGTCAGTCCATGGGGCATGTCTAATTAACCATATTTGATGGGGTTTTCCCTAATTAGGCATCATGGATTGGAGAGGGAGTGGGATATGTCTAATCGCCCCTCATTGTTATTTCATAATCTCTCAATTCTCCGGTAGTAGATCATCCATAACACTTTATTATCCGAAAGTAGATAATATCATCTAGTGTAAGAGCATCTCTGGTCGTTGGCTAATACAAGCAACGATAAAAAAAAGAAAGCTATATTATGAGGGTGGTAGTTGAAGATAATTTCATGAAATAGCAATTGACATTTTTAAAGCTGAAGAGTAAGAACAACAACAAACTTCTCTTCTAACTTGAAAGTTAGGGATATGAGAGTTGAGTTATCATCGTTGTGTGATAAATCTTTTTTTTTTTTTTTTAAAATTATGGGAGTATATTTGGTTTATCATCACTTGACTTATCTCCACATGAGAGAACTCTTTTTCTTGTGTGTGTGTTTTTTTTTCTAGTGATGTCTGATTTAAGGCAACTCACAACTACAATGGTAGTCTTAAGATTTGCATGACTTAATATCACGAGCCAACAATTGTGGATACTCCAAATTCTAACCATTCATATTTTTTCATTAAAAAATAAACTTTACATCACACCACCCACAATAATTATAAAAGTCGTTGTAGATACAATTGTTATAAGTGCGCTAAACACAACGATTCACTACTAGCACGGGGTGTAAAGATATGGGCATTATTTGAAATAAAGCACAGTGTCTGAAATTGTTCAAGTACCTTTTCCCCTTTTCCATATCCTTCCCCCCAAGAATGACCATTTTGATTAGTTACAATTGCACCTATCCCATATTGCACACTCAATTTCAAAATGTGCGGGAGATGCACTCTTAAATCATTAATCTAAAGTTTGCTATTAATTCATGCAAAAAAATAGTAAACACTGGCATTTTTGGTAAATACCTTAACCGAATATCTGAAGTTTGCAGTGTTTGTAGTTCCCATAAAATTCGACAACAACTGGCTGTCTTTAATTAGGTTAGTTTAGATAATGAGGCATGTGAAGATTTTAAGGGGTGTGTGGACGATAAGAAGATAAATGAATTAAATACCAAAACTCAAATAACTTAAATCACGGTAATGTGAGACTAAGTCTCTGTTTGGTACACTGTAAACTAATGCATATTTTGCAAATTAATGCAAATGCATTAGTTTGCACTGCATTGATTTGCAATGCATTACTTTACGAGTAATTGGTAGTAACTAAAAAAAGTTGACGCGAATAGGGCAAGTGATTGTGGGCGATGGTGATGATGGTAGTAGTTGTAATTATGGCACAATCATGGTGCAATGATTGTGGTCATGGTGATGATGATCATGATGGCGAATATGGGCAATGGTGGTGGTGGTGGTTGCAGTAGGGGTGGTAGTGAAGGTGATGATTGTGCTGTAGTGGTGGTTTATGGTGGTCATTGTGATTATGCTATAGTGGTGGTGGTAATGGTGGCGGTGAGGACGACTATGGTGGTATTAGTGAAGTCGATGGTGGTTGTGGCATGTTAGGTATCAGTGATCTTGGAGGTGGCAGTGATGGTGTTAGTGGCGGTGGTGATGGTGGTGGATATGGCGGTGGCAGTGGAAATAACGACGGTGTTGATGTTTTGTTATAATGGCAACAACAGTTATGGTGACAGTAGTAAAGGTGGAGTTAGTTGTGGGTGATTATGCTATGGTAATGGTATTGATGGAGGCGGCAGTGGTGCTAGAGGTTGTAGTAGTAGGGTTGGCGGTGGTTGTGGTAGTGGCAATGACGGTGGTGGTAGTTGTTATGGTCATGTTACGATGGTGGTGGCACATGATGATAGAGTTGGTAGTGGAGGCGGCGATGATGGTGATTGTAGTTAGTGGTGGTGGTTGTGGTGTTTATGAAGGAGTTAGGAGTAAAATCTGAGTAAGAGAAGATGATGGGAGATTTGCAAAATTTTATAACAAGGAGGCACGGATGTCTTGAATTCAAATTTCAATAACAATTTTTTTGTAAAGTCAACTAAGCACCTAAGTTTATACAATCGTCATAAACTTTTGCATTATGCATTATTTTACCGTGTACCAAGCGGAGTCCAAATACAAACTAAACCCTGGTCAAACCACAATTATTTCATGAATAAACACCATAATTATTAAGTAAATGACTAAACACCTAGACAAGTGATAACTTTTGTTATATGCGAGTTTAAAACACATTTCTAAAAGGACTGTCAACATATAATCTATTTGTCTCAACATATAATCTATTTGTCTGACGTAAGGTTTATCATGAAAATTTATTCAACCTTAGAATAAGAAAATTACAACTGAATTAAGTATGTGTTTGGTTGCATGGAATCGTATGACATGAAAATCTATAAGGGGACCCCTAAATCTAAGTTAATTTGAGGTTCATTTACCAATCCAACATTAGATTTCGTGATCTGAGAATGAAAGTTCCATTAACATAAAAATTAGATGCTTTTGAGGACCGAATAATGTGATTTCACGTATATGAATTTTTATTTCCACCGTTAATTACAAAATCTAATGGTGAAGTGAAGGGGGAACCTCAAAGATTCGGTGAAACCAAACAAACCCTAAGTTACTAAGGTATTATAAATTCCCCAATTCTAATTGTCGAGGAAACAAGCGAGGAAAACAGCGAGGGAGGATTCTCCATCCCCTCGCGATGGCACGTATCGCGAGGGACTCCCTTCGCTGTTTTCATGGTTGTTTTCCTCACCAGTTAGACGGGTTCTTATAAATTATTTTTATTTGAGAAATTCTAAATGGCGAGGAAGTGGGCGAGGCATCCCCAAGGGGATGGGCGGTCCCCTCTCTCCCTCCCTCGCTGATTTTCTCGCCCGCTTCCTCGCTGTCTAGAACAGCTCTTTTTATTTTTATTGCTAGACACCGATGATCTTCCAGATCAATTGGGACCCACCGAAAACGTTCTGCCCGATCTGCCCGCTCTGACCGCCCTCCCCACTCCTATATATAACCCCCTGTACTCATTTGAAACCTCCAGCGGGAGGGAGCCTGTGAGAGACGCTCAGAGGGGAAAAAACAGCAAGAGAGGTTTTTAGGGTAAGAGCACCAAATCTCTTAAACTCTAATTTCTCAATTTTTTCGAGGTCCCGTTTTGGGGAAATGAGTAATTTAGGGTTCTTCAAATCGATTGTCTATCACGGCGATGTGTGTTTGGGAGAAGTTGAAGTATCTCATGTCAAGAACCAAGAATTTCAGTTCCCGAACAACGAAATTCGAATCAATCACATCTCTCAGCAGAGCGAGCGGTGTCTTCCGCTTTCGATTCTTGAAACGCTTTCTCCTTTTACCGTTCGGTGCAAGATCAGAGCCAATTTCACCTCTGAACAGTCACTTCTCTACCGTCTCTACATCACTTGCTTGCGCGAACTCAAGGTCTTTATTGAAATTCGACTTCTCAATTCAGTAATTTCTTCTTCAATTCGAGTTCGTATTGATGCTAATTGATTTGATTTCTCTTCTGGTTTTTCAGACTGCAGTTGTTTTGTTAGGAAATGAAGAGCTTCATTTGGTGGCATTGCCGAGCAGGCAAGAGAAGTTTCCGTGTTTTTGGTGTTGTTCGGTTCCGATAGATCTTTATGGATCTTGTTCGATGTTACTGAATCGGAGATGTCTCGCCATTGTATTTGATCTTGATGAGACACTCATTGTGGCAAACACAATGAAGTCATTTGAAGATAGAATTGAAGTTCTTCAAAAGAGGATTTCGATTGAAAATGATCCAGTTCGAATTTCGGGAATGACAGCTGAACTGAGACGGTATTTGGAAGATCAATCACTGCTAAAGCAGTATGCTGAGACGGACAGTGTACTTGATAATGGTCAATTGTTGAAAGTTCATCCAGAGGAAGTTCCTTTGCTCTCAGGTGAACATGAGCGCATGCTTCGGCCGATTATAAGACTGAAAGACAAGAATATCGTGCTTACTCGCATTAATCCAGAGGTTCATTGATTTCCTTATTTACGTGTTTTTTTTTATTGTATTTAAGAATGCTTAAATTCTTTTAGTATGCATTTACGTTGATGTCGATTTTTATTGATTGCGCTGGATTTACTTAGTTATTACATGATTGAGTAGTAGTGTTATTCCAGTCGCGAATTGATATTCTGTATGATAGAAAGGATAAAATTTAGCGGAGTCGATTAATATTATAGTAGGGTGTGAGGCAACACCATTTGCTAGAAGTGGGATGATACCTTCCCGTGCGAATATCCATATATATTTCTGTTTTTATTGGCATAGTTTTATATGGATGTTGAGCGTTATGCATGAAGTATTCATGGTATGGCTTGTTGATTTGTCAATGTTGAGATTCTATATTTTCTCCCGCCGCTAATATCAATTGAGTCTAGTAATTGCTTAGTTGCATATGAATGTTGAGTACCAGGTTTTATTGACATTCTATATTTGCTCCAAACGCCGAAATGATGCTAATAATTGAGAACCATTTTGATCATCTTCGTGCCATCATTGGAGCATCCCTCATTAGATCATCTTCCCGCTTCAGTATGCTTGTGTTCTTGAATGTCACATGTTTGTGAAACTTTTTCCTTTTGTCACCCCTCACATAAATTCTTCTATAATGCCCATTCATTATACAAACTACTGACGAAATTCCTTGCTTTAATTGATTAATTTCTAATATGGATGAATCGCCTGATATTTTTCCGATTACTCCCCCTGTAATTGGTTGACTCGTTACTCGCTACCCGACCAAGTTGTGACCGAGTAGCGTGTAAAATACCAAGTCAATAAGCTTCACAATTATTTGCAATATCACTTTTCATGGGAGCCAAATTTGTTTCTCAATTGTTCTTATGTCCAAACCATCAATTTCCTTAGGAGACAATTTGCGACATAGAGCTTAGTGCTCTAGAAGAAATTTCTGACAATTGTCTCCAATAGATTGGTGACATCACATGCATTGGAAATATACATATGGTCGATTGGGATGTTGGTAGAAACACCTTACCAACTTTTCCACCCTTCAAAAGGAGCCAAATTTTCTTATGGACAACCCCTTTTCTTATGGACAACCCGTTTCCAATTGTTTCAGTAATAAGGTTCAAATCTCTTTATTTGTGTAACAAGCCCAATGAAAGACCATAACATCTAGATATGAGAGATTCATTTACACACCCCATGGTTTTGCATGGTGAACCATACAACCATTTCCATCACAAATCACTGTAAGTGATTTTCCCAAGGCCATTATATGTTTGAGATCACATTATCCAAGCTATTTTCCAAAAAGGAAACAATTACCATCGTATATTGCAAATGTGACCTTGTTGGAGTTCCTTTTCTTATACTCTCTTGTGCACTTGTGCCTTGAAGATCATATCTAGTTCCATCACAACTGAAAAGAGAAATTGAAAATTCCCTTGTGATACACAATACAATTCAGAGCTAATGCGGAAAATAATAATAAAAGATAAAAAATTTCCCAATCCTTCCACTATGTTATTAGAAATTTAGAACAAGGATTTTAACTTCTCAAGAACAAACTCTCTTGAGGCTCCAAATTTCTAAAAAAGAAACTCTCTGAAGCTCAAACCTTTGCTATCTTTAAAATTACAATACTCCCGAGAACAAATTCTCGAGGCTCCAATCTCAAGAACAAACTCTATTGAGGTTTCAACTTCTCAAGAGCTAACTCCCTTAAAGCTCCAACCTTTCAAGAACAAACTCTCCTAAAGCTCAAACTTTTGCTATCACAAAGATTACAATACTCTCAAGGCTCAACCTTTCTCAACAACAACTCTGTTGAGACTTGAGAGCTATGCTGAACAAGCTCTGAGTCTACATGTCGGATCTTGCTCCTTGATCCTGAATTCTTTGATTCCTCCTATATGCCTTGAACCTACATACAAAGTCTAGGCCAAACAAGTCCAAACCAAACAAGGAAAGCGTACTCCTAATATAAAAATATTTCCATATTATTTTTCGTATCCCACAAGGGAGAACTTTCTTTGAGTTGTTGTATCATCTGAACTGGGTTGATATTTTCTGATACGCCATTAAAATCCAGAGCTAGATATTTCTCATGAAATGTGTTGACTCTACACCCTTAGGGTTAAAGTACAACAATAGGGAAATAGAAGGTGGAAAATTTCATTCAACCATATTCTCCATCATTTGCCAAAGCTCATTATTCCAGACAAAGTGGATTCACAACCTATGTGATATAAGTTTTTTCGGAGTCTGTTTGCTTGTTGGCACATATGACCTGCCTTAATTGTTGACTCAATCCTGATATTAGTCCTCCACTAATGCCTTCGGAAGTTGGAAATAATAAGGTATAGAAACCACTTTTGGGCAATAAAATCACATGGGTGTATATTCGGGGGACTCTCATATTGTATTTGGGTGACTATTGACTAATCTGATACATTTTGACAAGAACCTAGGTGGGCAGGAATGGTCAACGTGGTTATCATGGGGTTTAACTAGTCGTGGACACTCAATTGGAAAGGATGGGGTCAGTGGAGGCTTGGTCCAACAAAAGATAGCCATGAAACAAGCAATGTGGGATTATCGCGTAAGCCTTTATCGCCACTCCGAGTAGAACACTCTAGTAATCCAATCTTCTTGATTTCCATGTGATACCTAGTGATACTTTCCAGATGTAGCTTTAACTTGCGTGGACAATAAAAATGAGATTTTGTGGTAGGAACTTTGACTGATGGAACTCATACACTTTTCAGTATAGGCTTTAAACCTCATGCTCACTATGAAAAATCTAAAGGGATAAAAATCTTAGGAGTGGGATGATTGAGATGGAAAAGGTGGATTAGAGTCTATTTAGGAAGAGGGAAAAACTCACAGTCGTCAAATGTTTGTGAGGGGATAGAACTCCACTGATTAGATATGCTGAGAAATAAAACATAATATCATCAGGTTGGTGGAAGGTTCAATGCTTTGGAATATTATTAAAACTTTTTGATAATACTAAGATGGTATACAACATGTTACTGGTTGCTGCAGCCCAGCTTCTGGAGGAGAAACGTCAATGGCTGAAAGCAAGAGGAACACATGTGTTGTCTTATTGACATTGGACTGGAAGTATGGAGGAACAATCTTTTGTTTTACTCTGCTGTTTTGTTGTAGCAGCACTGCACAACTTTGACAAGTTTCATGGAGAATGGTCAACAATCTCCTTTTTTTGCCTCTTTTCAGTTCGGTATGAATTGTTTATCTTGTAATCTTTTCATAAACTTGAGTCCAATTTTTTCAGTTTGTGTTCTATTAGAGCATGATGCGTAAGTATTTCTATCCTGTTTAGAATTGGTTTAATTAGGAGTTATGATTTGTAGTTGTGGAAGGGATTCTTATTGTTATTGGTTTTGGTTTCCTACTTAAATTCTGAATTGTGTTACCCACATTTTTCTAAACGGAGGTTATGTTTATGTTAGACATTTCTTATTTATACAATTTAAGTGATTTTGATTCTTAAGTTGGTGTATCATGTATGTTTGAATTTTGAACTCTTTTGCCAGTGACAACATCTTTACCATCTCCCAAGTTTCTAGTATATTTCCTTTCTCTCACTGTTGCATTTTCAATCAATTTTTTTGAAACCTTATTAACCACTGCGATACGTGCCGAATGCTTTTCCACTGAACCTGGCAATTCTTGCATATTAAATCCAAAATTGGAGGGTGGTTTATTTGACAAAATATACAAAAAAAATCAACAGTTTGGTTTGGGTAGGGTTTGAGTATCTGATTTCGTGTTTGTGATTGCTGCAAGGTCTGCCTGACCTCAAAATTGATGGAATTCTTCTTTAATTTCACGAATTTCATAGTTTGTATCAATTTTTTCAAAAATGTGGAAGACTTGCTGCCTTGCGGCTTGGAGACGAGGATCACTTAAAACACCTTCAGGCGTGAAGAGGGGCTCTGCAAAAGTGTACGCTTTGACATCTGATGTGCGCTGTATGCTTCCTGTCTGATAATTGCGTTGTAAAGCTTTTATATTTTTTCAAAAGTGAAAAAAGAAAAGAAAAGAAGAGATAGGAACGAATAACAGCAGCAGATGAAGAATAAGAAGAGAAGATGAAGGAAAAAATAGAGAAGAAAAAAAGAAGAGAAAGAAGAATAGACCGACCATTCATAAGAAAGGAGGCAACCAAAAATGGTGATCTTCATATGTAAAACGGCCTGAAACCTTGATCTTTTATATTAATCAATGTAAAAAACCTGATTATGCAGGTTTTTCTTTTTGGCCCTGTAAATCTTTTAAAAATCCCTTCTATTACTACAGGTACAGGGTTTTTCTTTAGGTTTTTTCTAAACCTTTTTTTTTTTAAATTTATTTAAATTTTTTATTATACTGGTGTGCACGTCACATGGATATAATTGTTTTTGTTAGACAAAGTTTACTACCATATGGATATAGTAATTGAGGTAGGTTTCCTTAATAAGTTAATATACTGAGATCTGATTTCCTTATCCGTTTACAATTATTGTTAGGGTAGGTTCCTTATCCATACATCTCATTTTAATATAACTGTAGTGAATTTTAATGTACTTAATGCAGTTATTAACATGTGATTGGCCTTTGACCTGTTGCCAGGTTCTTTCTGTGGATCACAATTCTTAAGTGAATAAACTTACAATTAAACCTTACAGTGAATGCTGAGAGAACCTCATACTTTTCATCTGTTTAATGGAATTCCTTTCACGCCCTGCAGATTCGAGATACAAGTGTGCTTGTAAGGTTAAGGCCTGCTTGGGAAGATTTAAGAAGTTATTTAACGGCAAAAGGTCGCAAGCGTTTTGAAGTTTATGTTTGTACAATGGCGGAGAGAGATTATGCTTTAGAGATATGGAGACTTCTCGACCCCGAGTTGCACCTAATTAGTTCAGATAAACTTTTAGATCGGGTTGTATGTGTAAAATCAGGTAACACATATTGCTGATGGATATATTTGTTTATTTACTATATATAACTGTGCTTGATAGCTAAATTAGGTTAGTTGTTTTTTATACAGTACTAGCCCTAAAAGCTTCAAAATGGCTTTTGGTAATCGTTCATTTAGACAATTTGTATCAAATGGTAGTTAAAAAGTAAAAACCCATGCCAATTTTCTTCAAGAGTTTCTAAATACATTCATTTCATCTTCTTCTCTCTTTTTTTATTGTTTATTTATTATTAATTATTATATGTATGTATTTTCCATAATGCAATATCTTCATGAAGAAACTAGAATGTACAATTTGATGCTATCTAGATAATTATTCTTTAGGCTTGTGCACTTCAATTAAAATTTTAAACACGTTCCCTATCCTTGAGCAGGGAACTGTAGCATGGGTGAATTAGAAAGAGATGATTTGATTATCTATCTGATGGATACATTTACCATTCATCAATTATTTTGTCTTGACTCTTTTCTTCTGAGACGTAGTTGGGCTTCTCCCTCTTTTTGTGACCCTTATTGGTTTTCTTGAACTTGGTAGGCTCCAGGAAATCTCTGCTCACTGTCTTCCATGATAGAATGTGCCATCCTAAGATGGCATTGGTGATTGATGACCGCTTGAAGGTATGGGAAGATATGGACCAGCCTCGAGTTCATGTTGTTCCTCCATTTACTCCTTATTATGCTCCTCAGGCAGATGTAAGTCTTTACTTTTGTGGAATGTTGTTACTTGATTTATCTGTAATTTCTAAAAAAGAACTGATTTTTCTGATTTTTTCTTTGATAGACTGCAAATGCTGTGCCAGTATTGTGTGTAGCGAGAAACGTTGCTTGCAATGTCAGAGCAGGTTTTTTCAAGTGAGTCCATTAAAGTAGCACAGTTGAAACCCCCTTCTACCATGTTTTTCTTAATGACATGATATATGTACTATGTCATTTGGCAGAGAGTTCGATGAGAATTTGCTAAGAAGAATATCTGAAATCTGCTATGAAGATGAGATTGCAAATTTACCTTATGCACCCGATGTCAGTGACTACATGATGTCAGAGGTAATCAAGTTATTTATGTTTCTGTCGCAAACTTTTAAAGAAGAATATTGTTGGGGTTTGTACCTACTAATTTCACCAATTTTTCAGGATCCTAGTTTTGTTCCATATGGTAATAGAGAAATTCTCTTTCCTGAGGGTATGAATGGCCCTGAAGTGGAACGGAGATTGAACAGATTGGTAATTATCTTCGTTGATTAAATTCTTTATCACTGTCAGTATAATGTGGCATACTATTTCATTGGCTTCATCATTGCTAATAAAACGTTTACTTGATTAACTATCATTTGGCATTTTAATAAATTGGTAGTGGTTTGCTGAATTCACTTACCCACAGGAGGTCTTTTATTAAATAGACTCCCATCTTTCATTTTAGCTTATGACATGTTTCTATTCCATATGTGGACCTCAAAATTCTTGTTGTCTGTAATTCTGTATCTCTTTCAGGATGAGAGGAATATAGTAGATTTTCCTAATCTTGACATGAGGCCTGAGATTTCTCACCCACCTATTACAATCTCGCCAAATCTTGTTCCTGGAACTTCTAGAACAAGTTTGCCTGTACAGAGTAAGTATCCCTTCTCGTATCTAATACGTGGTACAGATACACCTCATATTGTTCTCATATCTATGGGTTTTTTGTGTGTGTGTTTTAGAGGCTAGTTTGCCTGAAGCTTCTGGAGGGATAGAAGTCAACTCATCTGAAACAAATCCTGACACGTGGAGAAGATTCCATGAGCAAAGTTCAGCTGGTCCTTTTTTACCAAAAACACCTTCACAAGTACCTGCATCATCATTACAAGGTCCTGGAGGTTGGCTGGTAGAAGATATTTCCAACAATGAGCAGCATAATAATGGAGACGCGGGGCTAAGTTGGCAATCTAATTCAGCTCAAGATAAACTACAAGTCCAACAAAATCTCCTCAACTGCCTTGAAAGTTCTATGCTGTCTGTCACACCTCGTGCATATGAAGCCAAAACTGAAGAGGTTAACAGTAATTCTGTATAGTGTCAAGTTGTGGCATTTTTCTATAATAATTTATATGATCTATCAAAAAAAGTCGGGCACTCAAAATTTACTTCTTTGCAGGCACTTGGTCATGAAAGGAAGAAACATAACCATGTAGATTCAAGTCTGCCTTTGACTTCAGGTATCCAGCTGTTAATCTAATTCTTTTTTTGCTCTCTTATGTTTTTGACATACTATACCAAAATTTTTCTGCATTTTCTATCTTTAGACTATTTAAACAGCCACATCATTTCCAATAAAAAAAGAAAGGAAAATAAGAAACAGCTTAGCTACAGTGTTTAGAATTCGAGTTCTCAGAAAAATTAGTTTTAGCCAAGGAGGACATACACATACTGTAAGATTAGTGTTAGAAAGTACGATTAGAGTATGATCATGTTTAGATCCACATCTTATGTGTGGTCAGGTGTATCAAGATCTTGTATTGTGTAAAAGGTTATGTTTCTCTCAATTAAGCGAAATATCTGGTGTATGTGCGGGTTTCTTGTCTTTTGGTTGAGTTGCTAGGAAGCACAAACTCTTCAGAAAATTTGTCTAAACGACACGTATCCAACAATGACACTTGCTTGACACGCGTTAGATACTTGATCAACTTGTCGGACACGCCTACAATACAAGACTCGGTAGGTTTTTTGTCATATGGACATATGGTTGAGTTGCTAGGAAGCACAAACTCTTCGGAAAATTTGTCTAATCCGTGTCCGACACGTATCCAACAATGACACTTGCTTGACACGCGTTAGATACTTGATCAACCTGTCGAACACGCCTACAATACAAAACTCGGCAACCAACTTTATTTTGTTTTTTTTACGTTTGAGGTTGTTAATCCATCTAAAGTGTTTCTCTCCTTTGCTTCCTTACCACTACTTTTTCTCAAATTTTTTTTTTTTTTGCAACAGAGTGCCATCTCCTCCACTTTTGTACATCTTCTTCTTCTCGACTTTGTTTTCTTCTTTTTCATGTTGTTCTACTTGCAACAAAGACATTGCAGTAGAGATGGGTTGTGCTTCATTTTCATCTTCATACTGAATTCCTTGCTATTTAAATTCTTCTTTGTTGGATTATAGTTTATATGCACGACTTATTAAAAATAAAAGCGTGTCGCCATGTCATCGAGTCCTAGTTTTTGAAAAATTATCGACTCAGCGTCGTGTCCGTATCCATGCATCTTTGTGAGTTGTGAGTCTTGCTTGTGGCTGCATTATTGTTGTCCGTGTGGCTAAATGTGTCTTGTTTATTTTCTTTAAGCCAGTCTTACCAAGTTTTTTCAATTTTGAGTCTTAAACTTTTTTCTTTTGAAATATTTTAAAAAATAAAAATTAACCATAGGGTGTTTTCTGGATTGGGTAAAACAGTAAAGAAAATGTGAGTTAATTTGGTTCACGACTGAGTTAAGGATTTTCCCTAACTAGATTAAAGGAAGTTTTATTTAAGGGTTTTTTTTGTGACCGAGTTTAGTTTCAACTTGTTCACGTTGCTGGCTTTGGTTCATGTTGTCGTGCTTGTGATAATGTCTTCGGCTTAGATTTGGCTAGTTGGAGTAATTGTTGGAAGACATAATAGGTTGTCCTGTTTTGTTTGTCCAACAGTGTGTAAGTTCCAGCTTTAGGGGTAGTGTGAGAAAGGATGAGCAAAATATGAATATATTACTCTTAAGAGTTTTAGTTCCGTAGCGGTTGTGTGGGTTAGGTGTGAAGATTTTTTTCTTGTTATAAAAGGTTAGATCTATGTGTGTGTAGTACTTTTCTCAATACACCAAAGTAAAAGAATATAACATAGCCAAGGAAGCACAAACTTTTAAAAAAACTTGTCGTATTCGTGTCCGACACGCATCCAACACCGACACTCGCTCGACACGCCTCTGACTTGGTCAACATGTCGTTAGATGTTAGACAATGATCAATGTGGTGAACGTGTCAGACACAGTCAAGACTCAAAAAACCAACTTTGTTTTATTTATTACTTTTAGATGTTTGCATAGAACCACCTAATTGATTGGTTATTGATCAATTTGAAGTGAATGATTCTTTCAATTGCAATTTAAGACAAATAGCAGAAAAAACCACTAAAGCATAGAGGAAGTCTATGCTTCTTAATCGTTGCTTCTTCTTCTTCTTTTTTCTTTTCTTTCATTTGCTTCTCTTCTCTACTTCTCTAGTATATTTTTTCTCAACTTTATTTTTTTTCTTGCAACAGAGTGTCATCTTCCTTAAGACACCCTAGGATGACACTACATTAGATTATTATTTATGTTTATATGAATTATTAAAAAAATAGTATGATGTGTCGACGTGTCCCCGAGTCCTAGTTTTTGGAAAATTGTCGAGTCGGAGTGTCACGCTCGTGTCCGTGCATCCTTGAACATAGGTGAAGCTAAATAAGATTGGAATATAAGTTTTGAAGTTGGTTTTCCATTTTTATTCTTATAGCAGATTCCCTCTGGCAATGAAACTCTATGGTGAGTGGGCCCCTCATTCTAATTCATGGGAAATTTCTAGATCATATCCTTCTTCATCACCCATTTACCATACAGGTCTGAATCTCCTTCTGGTAAAGTTTGAGGTAAGCTGGGTCATGCACGCATCCATCTGAAAGCTATGGCATTGTTCACTGGATTAAGCTTGTCTGCATGCTTAAAGTGAGAGGCTCTCCAATCTCGTATGTTTTGCACTAAGTAGGGGTGTGTGGCTTGAGAGAACTATGACACACTTCAGGTTTGGAGGAAAGGTGTACACTGATGATTTTATTGCAGTATTCTTAGTAGGAAACAATTGTTTTGCTGTAGGAAAGGACGGACGTGGACGGAGTTCATGGTTCATCTTCGAGTCCTTAGCATAGCTTGGATGAATCGGCATATAGCCTAGGTGAGTAGAGGTGAGTATGCAAATAGCATGGGTTAGTCAAAGGGACATGCATATAGGTGGTTCAGCCACCTCATGTTCATGTTTCAAGAAGTGAGTCATCTCACAAGTAATAGGTGGCAGCCACCTCATGTTTTACAACAAGTGAGTTGTTTCACAGGATCATACACTAAATGGATCAGTATTTTGACATGCCTTAATGAATGGTTGATTCGTATAATGGAAAAAGGTTAGAGCCTTGAAGATACCACATAAATAATTTTATGGGATAATATTTAAAAATAATCCAATGAGAGTGAACACAACAATGTTGGTAACTATCTTTGTAAAACATCTGCCATTCGAGACTTGAGTTTGCTTCTTTGTCAAAATATAAATTTCCCCTTTTGACTCTTCTTTATTAATAGGTTGTGTTTTATTTTTTTATTTCTCAATAAATATGCTAATGGAAAAGACCTGAGAAATTTTCCCGCTTTGATCAAGGTAATGCAACTGGTCATCAAGTATCAGCCAGCAGCAAAGCGCTTCCGACTGAAGCTGGAAAAAGTAGTCTGGTGCCTCCTTTTATATCTATTGGGGTACTTCAAGAAATTGGGCGGAGATGTGGATCAAAGGTATGCAAATCTGTCTTTTGGCGGTCATAGCATTATTCTCGCTCTATATTCATAGATTTGAAATTTATTCTATTCCTGCTGTGTAGATTGAATTCAGGTCTGTTGTAAGCACCAGTAAGGACCTGCAATTCTCTGTTGAGGTAAGTGAGAATTCTGACTGCTTAGTTTCTGTCAATTTGTACTGTTATTATTCATACTTTTGTAATGTTTAAAAAAATTCGATTTTATTTGTCACAGTTGTTCCTTTAATTGGTTTCTCTGATGGTTTATTTTGATATATAAAAAGTTGCAACAATTTATGTGGCTTTTGATTGGTTAAGGTTTTGTTTACCGGTCAAAAGATTGCTGCTGGGATGGGTAAAACAAAGAAAGATGCTCAGCAACAAGCTGCTCAGAATGCCCTTCGCTGTTTGGCTGGTATCATCCCAATCTTTTGTTTCATCAATTTAGTGAGAGTAGTTCTTTTGGAAAATACTGACTTCATGTCATCCTTTACTGTATAAACTTTCTCTTAAAAAAAATCTCGTTTCTCGGGTACATATTGGACTCTCCGACACCCGAAATGTTTTGGACACTCCAACATACATTTCATGCTTAAATCTTAACTATTTATATACTATCTTTTAGAGGTTTCAATTCTTTATAAATAAATTTTATGGGAAATAGTAATTCATAATTAGCAGTGTTGAGCTAATTAATAATGAAGAGTTTCTTGTTGAAAAAGTTAATAGTATGGCAATGTTCAGGCGTGACCCCATATTAGGTTAGTTTGATTGACAACATGTGCGACGCCATGTGTGTTGGTTCTGTTCGTTGTTACATAGTATTTTCTTGAATTGTTTATAGACATGTGGGCATGCTCTTTAACCTAAAATTATGTGGAAGAGGTGGATTGTCAGAAGAGTGATTGTAAGGACACCCCCCCAAAAGGAGGTGAGAGGGATCAAATCAATCCTAAAAAACAAACTGTGTCAAAGACTCCCGTTTGGTGAATGCTTCTTTGTTCGTGGCCATATGCATTCCACGACAGTGATGTGCATGCATGATGAGTTATTGATTAGTGTCAACATGCCTATAACTAGCGGATTCGGCTATCTCGTCTCACCAGTTGAGTGCGCATAGTTAGGGTTCTTGGTGTGCTATGGCTAACTTCCCTTGAGATATTGCCTAGTGTCGAACCATTGCTTGCAGTGACACGTTGTGCAAGTTGGATTGATCTCAGGCAAAAGTTTCCTCCGGGGTTTTGAGTGTTCACTCGAGTATTGTGTGGCCTTAGGGGAGCCTTCAGCTTGACAACTTCCATGTTTGGTTATACCGAGTGTGCAAATTACTCGGGCTCTTTAGGGTTGTCTTAGCAGAGTTGCATGTTCCATTCTACATAGATGCTTCCACTAAACAGCAAGTCTGGGGCACCAAGGAACAATGCTGAAATAACTCCAACATTAATGCACATAGGATCTATGCAGGTTTCAATACAGCCATAACCGATCCAAATTTATTTTTCGGATCCAATTTTAACAAATGGTAAATAATTTCATCTGATGCGTTCCATGTTAATTTTTAGGAGCTCCTGTTTTGAGTTGGTTCTTTGTTTCTGTCATAGTGGCCTACTTCTGATAAATATGATTCCCTATTGGTGTCCTACTTCTGATAAATATGATTCCCTATTGGATAGTAAGTTATACCATGCAGTTATTTTCTTACATGATACTAATAGATGTAGTCACATCCTATTTAAAATCATTGTGCTCAAATGAGCTTCCTTCACGATTCTTCTCTTCCATACATTTATTAACTGGATTTCCATAAAAGTTGAAGAATATGTCGCAGCGCTGGGAAGCTGGCTTCCAAATGTATTTGCCGTTGATGGCAAAATTTGTTGCATGTTTTTGTGAAAAAACCATTTGAACACGATTACCTTTCTGGTTAGTAAGCTTAAATGCATAATCAGTAGAGGGTTATATCAAAGAGCTTAACAAGTTATTTATTCAATTTTCTTCAAATGCGCTTCTTTTTTCTCCGGGTTATTTATCTTTTGGTCCCCATTAGTTCTTGCATATTCCTCCATGGGTACCATTTGTTCTCAAAATTTTGTCAGACTCCCATTTTGAGGATTGTCTATTAAGTCAATGCCTTTGATTAGCGTAAAGTAAAAAATACCCTCACATGCCACTCAGTAAGGGGTATCACCTAAAATACCGCACGCGCTTCGCACATGCGAGAAATGGATCTCAGGTTTGTCATACATGTATCGTTGATACGTAACAAATCAACGGATGCGATCGAAAGCCTTTTTTTTACCTTGTTTGACCTCAACTATGGTGGAATCCCCTTTGACCTTCCCTTTTTTGTCTCTCTTCAGTCTCTTCAGAAACCTTTCACACAGATTTGAAGAAGAAATGTACGAATTCATGACCGTAAGCAAGGGAGATTTGTAGGAATGGACATTGTTTTCGGGCCTCAACTACGGAAAGAGCGAGCTTCAATGGGGTTCATTAGCAAGGTCTATGGAATCCTCTCTGCAAAGATCGCTCTCATCAACTCTCAACTCATTCAATGGGGGGTTCATTCGAAGGTTCAAGGTTAGGGTTTTGGTTCTTGAACATTTGATGAAGACGAGGGCCGAGGAAGAGGAATGTTTGGGAATAAAAGAATTGGAGCATGTAATGGCGGCTGCGGCGTGGGGGTGATTGTTGCAGTGGCTGGAGTATTTGTCGCTTGGAGAAGAAGTGTGGAGGCGATGGTGTGGTGTCGGGTTGCGGCGAATCTCTGCTTGCCCGAGCGGTCTGACTCGGAGGCATTTCTGAAGAACTCGGAACAACTTCGACCCTTGCTTGGATCAGAACTCAACTAGATGAGTACATGGTTGAGGTGATTGAAGCAAATTGTTTTCAAAAACATCAAAAGCTTCGATCTTTGAACAAAACAGAAAAGCTTCGAAGATTGTTCTTCGAAGACATCGAAAGCTTCGATCTTTGAACGAATCAGAGAAAAAGAAGAAATGAGGTTGGAAGTAGGGTTGAAAATCGAACCGACGGCTAGGTTTTTCACCTAAACCGTGAACCGAACCGACTTTGGTTGGTTTAAAAAATTTCAAACCGAAACCGAACCAACCATTAACAAAACTGAACCGATTTTAATTTATGCAAACTGTAACCAAACCGAACCTACTAAAATCGAAATATAGCCAAACCGATTGACTATTTTAAACATATTATATTATTTTTATATATAAAATATATTTTTATATAAAAAATATATTTTTATATGAAATATATTATTTATTATATATATTTGGGCGGTTCGGTTTTGTCGGTTAAAATCACGTAGAAATCGAAAATCAAACCGATCGGTTCGATTTTGATCGGTTTGGTTGGTTTTTTGTTCAGCCCTAGTTGGAAGAAGCCTTGGAGAGTTGGAGAGGGAGATAAATTTCACGATCAATTAGAATCAGAGATTGAATTGAAATTTTGAAAAAGAAAAATGGAGGAGCAAAGTTGGAGATTCAATGTCTAAAAAAGAGATTTTTATCATGATTTGAAACACTGAGATCAATCCAAAGTTTTTTTGAAGAAGAGAAATGGAGGAGCAAATTTGGAGATTCAATGTGTAAATGAGAGATTTTTATGATGATTTGAAATTGAAAAAGCTTTTTCAAGCGGATCAATCCAAAGTTATTTGATAATCACTTGTAAGTATGCCTGTCATTCCCATAAGGGAGACAATTGGTAATGAAACCTGCAATATCAGAAGATCTAAATATAGGTTCAATAAGAATGCGAGATGGTTGGAGACTGGCTGTTCCGGGTCCTCAGTGAGCACAAAACAATAGAAATTAACAACTTGGAATGACTCCTCTTCCTCTTCTGAAGCTTTTGAATCAACATTGTAGCATTGTAATATGATTGTGCGAGTATAAAAGTTGAATAAACGTAAGAGCTATTGAGTGAAGACCAAAGATGGGAATGGGGGTTTCTTTTAGTTTGGACTGTGTTTTTGATGTTTCATCTTCTGTGAAAGAGTGGGCTAATGGTGGAGTAGAAGGAAGGGAGCAAGAGAGTGGTGGCGGTAGGACAAGTGTAAACTGAAACTGGGAATCCACTCATCATCATCACCATCCTCCCCCTACCTTGTCTCTCCATGGTCTTGTAAACATTGAGTGAGAAGATTAGTAATGGAATATGGAGTATCAAATAGATCTTACAACAAGTACATATTTGTCGAAGGATGATATAGTACAATACAACACAACGCAACGCAATAGTTTAAAAAAAAAAATTAGCTCACGTGAGTTGCACGTGATCCTTAACGAAGGACATTTTTTACTTTACAAAAGTTGGGATGATTTCCGCTAGTTGGCACCCATGGAGGAATATGCAAGAACTAATGAGGGCCAAAAGGTAAATAACCTTTTTTCTCTTGAGGCAAGAAAGACTAGGGGCAGGATATTGGCTCTTCAAAGTTGCTTGCGATAACACAATCACGGGAGAGATGCAGACTGTGCAACTTAAGGATGACACTAGGTCTGGCTATATACAAGAGAACTTTGTTTGTGCTGGTGTGAGCTGTAAGGAAAATGTGCACCCTCCTTATATGGCTTAATGTCTGAGCTCCCGAAAATTATTAAAAATGAAGATTGTTACCATTTGGACCATAAATTTAACATGATGGTGATATAGCTAAAAACACTTGAATAAGCTGATATTTTGTGGTCATCACAGTTGTGAGCTTTTAACTCTACTCTATGCAAGTGAAAGTTTGTGTGCTGGTAACCTGTCCTCTATATGTGTCTGATTTTGATGTGTGCCTTTCATCTTGTAGATTGATAGATCTGTCTAGTTTAATTAGTTTTTGCAGTAATATGGATCTGTAATCAGATGCTGTTACCTGATCATGCAGATGAATATGTGTCATACATTACACCTAGATCTGGTTTAGTGGATAGAGATCTAAATAAGCTTCCTAGTGCGAATGAAAATGGATTCTTGTGGGATGATGTTGATCCTGGAACCGAGGAGCTGCCCTTGAAAGAAGCTCTGCCTGATGCCAGTATTTCTGAGGTGGAGTTGTTGATGATATTATATTATATGTGTTTCTTTCCTTCCTTGACATTTCCATGTCTCATATTACAACTTCTTCCCTCTGCATTGTTATTCTCAGTTGCTCAAATTAATAAAGGAAGAATAGAAGACAATACTTTAGGAACATAACTTCTTTAGATTATATTTCATGATGACCTTATTTTCAGTTCAGGATACATTTATGTGTTGATCACCATCTAAGACTTGGTGGGATATGCATTTTAAAATTTGACATCATTAGTTATACTCATGGGGACATGTTAAATTATTTTTTGTGGCATGTGGGATTACTATTTCTACAGCATGTTAGCATCTCTACTGGGCCTAAAGCATTTTCTCTAGTACTGGGATGTATCTCACCTGGTGTTTCAAAGTAAACTAGCTATAGCCGTGTGGTGCCGTTAAGGTTCTGTTTATAGTCCTAATTGTGAGGCATGTTCTGCAGGCTGCTGAAGAGACAACTGGGGGATCAGCATCCTTGGGGACTCAGCAAAGACAAAAGCGTCCTAATTCACCAAGGTGAGATAACATGAATGTAAGGATCTTAATTGACCTGAATCTTCGTAAGTAGTAGGTTAATTTTTCATGATGCATTGACTATTAGCATATGTATTGGAAGGAATGATTTGGAGTTCAAGAAACATGGATGAAAGAAACTGTTGCAAAATTTTTATGACCCTTTGACACCTAAATCTCTAACAAATAGAGCTTTTAGATTCAGCTGGTTTGGTTTGAAATTATATGCTTGCTTCTGCAATTTTTCATTCATTTCCTAGTCTAAAGAAGCTTCTTGAGTGTTTTGTAATGTTAGCTCTTGAGCTTCAGTTTGAAACAATATCCAGGTGTCCTGTAATGTTGGACATGATACATTAGGTAAAAAT
Organism: Berberis vulgaris; assembly: GCA_963556465.1. Taxonomy (NCBI): domain Eukaryota; kingdom Viridiplantae; phylum Streptophyta; class Magnoliopsida; order Ranunculales; family Berberidaceae; genus Berberis; species Berberis vulgaris. Next base: position 4,567,902 of record OY747135.1, read on the forward strand.
GAAATAGTAGGGTATGACAAGGAATACTTGAATGTGAGGACGTGCACATTACTAATAGATTATGTGTGTTCCTGACTGTACCTTTTGTATTCCTACATTTATATCATATGGTAAATAGCAACTTTCCAGAAAAGATAAATATTTACTACCCGAAGTACTTCATATGGTGATAAAATACACATTAATCGTATAATCACACTTGCCCCTGTACTCCGTATTCTATTAGATCAAAGAAGCAGAGTCTTAAGCCCCAAGCTGCACAAACACAGTAATAGCACATAATTGTAACTTCAGACCTTCAGATGATGAAGAATACACCTTTTAATGACATTGAAGTGTGTGCCATAGAAATTTAATTGTTTGTAACTGGTTCTTGTGTGATTCTATATTAGCTATGTTATCTTAGATACATCGATGTACATGTTAGGTTGCTCATCAGTGAATTACATAAACATTTGACACAATGTAATTTATGAGGATGAAATAAAATAGAAAATATTTACGAGGATGTGAAAATGATAACTCATATTCCGTTTGCTTAGCATTTATTGTTTTCTTGTTTCTGTCATTCCAGATTGTCACACTCCATTTCAGCAAAAAGATTGAAGGTTGAATTGCCTGGGTTACAGGTTTCTTCATCACAGTACCAGAAAACTGGAGATCCTGTTTCCTGAGTAAAGAGCCAAGAGTTTTCCTTGGAACAGCAAGAAGTTGTGATTTGAAGATCTCAGGCTTAACTTTACAAAAAAGGTTCCCCCCATACCTTCTAAGGTGGATCTTGTTCATCTGCTGCAGATTTGGACAAAAAGGTTTTTGTTTTTTGTTTTTTCGGGTTCATTGTACATTATTTTAGCTCTAGTTTATATTATATTATCAGAGTCGATTATTTTAGTGTCATTTTTTTCTCCTCTTGCAATAAAACAGTTTTTAGGAATTTATTTGTTTCACTCAAGGCTTGGACAGAGCTGACCTGCATAAACACGGTCAGCGGTCTCATTTATCTTCAGGTAATGGCGTACTTATTCCACATCTACATTGGTTTTGTAGAGTGGCATGTCATTAAACTCTAGAAAAGCAAACCAGAATGTAAGCTAATCCAAACATAGTCTAATTGTAATAGATATTTTAGCGCCAGAACGGTGGCACTTATAGAGCAGGCAAAAAGAAAAAAGATCTAGAGCAGGCAAAATGCCTTATGGACTTGAGCCTGCAGCCCAACCTTGGCATGATTCTTTAAAAATGGCCTCAAGTCCTATAACGTGGCACTACATCAAATATGGGTGAAACTAAGGCGATGTGTTAAACTGTTATCAAGGATTCGGGTTTAGATGATAAATTGGATTTGGTAGATGATAAATTGGATTTGGGTTTAGATCCAAGTCGTCCCCTTACATGTCCCTTTAACGTGCCCTTAGTAAGGTTTATTTATTTTGATATTCAAACCGTGTTACACATGAAATTGTATGAGATCAAGTGGTTGTTCACTGGTTCTAGATCTCTCTTCTTTTCTTGTTTTGGTACAAAAAATTCTCCCTCTTGTTGGTTATCTAAGAACACGTTCTTTTATTTATTTATTTATTTATTTTTTAATGACGAGTAATGAAATTCATATATTTCACAGTAGAATACCATTGACCCCATGGATTTCATGGTTTTAGTTTAATAACATGGTTTTTTTTAGCAGCAGGCTTAATTATCATTTAGGTTTTAAGAACTCATTCGGGATCGGGACGGGATAGACTTCATTCCAACCTCATCCCATCCCAAACGGGTTTGGGACGGGATCAACATATTCAGTCTGTTGATAAATAATTTTGAAAATTTATAACATAATAAACACAATTTGTAACATATAACAACATGTAACATAATAAAATATTTCAACAAAACATAACATAAAAAAAACATCGACTTCATTCACAATCAGTAACATAAACATAGACTTCATTCACAATATGTAACATAAACTTCATTATGACTTCATTCACACTTCATTGATTCATTATGACTTCATTCACAAACATAATACACAACTTGTAGCATAATAAACTTCATTCTTGTTTAGTTTAGCAAAACAACCTGTAACATAATAAACTTCATTCTGTAACACAAGAATACACAATCTGTAACATTATGCCCAAACTTTATATGGACATCCAAACAATTGCAATTCTAAAATAAATATTAAAATTATTAATAATAAATATTACAAAATCAGTATGGGATGGGATTGGCGGGATTGAAAATCTTTATCTCATCCCATTTTAGATCGGGATGGGACGGGATCGGAATGAGATTAATCAATTCCAATAAAATTCAAAAAAATCGGGACGAGACGGAATTAGGATCGCGAGATGGGATGCCCACCCCTAATAATAAGTACCAGAACCTTAGTTCGCTGAAAATATAAAGTTGAGATAGTCCTTGATAATTGTAAGATACAGATGCTTAAGCCTTTACCCCAGTAAAGTGCTTCTTTATTTGTGTTATTACACGGTGTAGATACTGTTTTAGAGCTTTTCTTATTGTCGAGGAAAGGGGTGAGGGAGTGGGGTTTTACCACTCATCCCCCTCGAGATTCGAGTAATTGTGCATCTTGAAAGTATAGGCACACATCTCGAGGGGGATGAGCGGTCACACCCACCCCTCCCCCCTTTCCTCGCCATTTAGAATTTCTGTACTGTTTTATCATGGTTGGTAACACCGAAGCCTATGTTTGTATGCGTGGAATTAGACCTGACAATGGATTGGATCTTAAACCGATGTATTTAATAGGAGATGGATATAGTTATCTAATTTGATAATATGATTATTGTCCAAATCCATTAGCCCGTGAACTTAAGTGAGCATATTCGATCTAATTCCATATATATATATATATATATATATATATATATATATATATATATATGATGTAAGACTATAACTCTCCTTTTTAGTCTGCCATTTTTGATAATCCACACACATAAGGTAGTCTGTCAGCCTTAGACTCGCCAATACAAGAGCGTTACATTCGTATTCCCTCCGTTACAAGTTGTAGCTGGAACCAAATCATGCATGTACAAATTATCTTCAGTGGGAATTGAACTCTCAAGGACAATAAGTCAGGATAGCTAGTAATCATTTTGGGCAACTGATCCACAATGGAGGGTCATTGTTTATCAAAATATGCACCGGAGTCTATACATTACTTGTCACTGCAGCAATGTGTGCTCAGCTATATTTGTCCTAGACTATTATTTGGTTTGTTTTTCAATTCATATGGTACTAGAGTGGTCAATGATAATGGGCTATCTCCAAGATCTCAAATATGGTGCCCAAGTAGGTGAGGTTTCTGCGTGACGAATAAGGAACTCATTTGTTAAATGTCCCCAACACTTGCTACATATTTTTTTTTCTCGAGAAGAGGCATTTTTACATTTTCCATGACATAGGCTTAGCATGCGCCTGAGAATCTGCAGTACAGTATCTAAAATGGCATTTTATAGTAGGATGGATGACCTGCACGCAAATGTGTATGCATCCAAAGTTGGGTTGATATAAGTGTCAATCATAATACGTAAATGTTAAGCAAGCCCAGAAAATCAAATTAGCTAAATACGACTGTTGCTTGACATGTAGCAACTTGTGTAAATAAACTTCGGGGTCAGAATGAAAACTGAAACTGAACAGTTACAGCAGAAATAACGAAAGAATCACATAAAAAATGGGGGTTATTGAATATGTGGTCAGTTCTTCACTTTCAGCAGTGTTATTCGACAGTTACTACTTGATACTTTTGTGTTATTGCAGCTGGGTAAAAAAAATAAAAATAGAAGGTTATATATACAGGCAGTCTGAATTGAGCTGCAGACTACACTCTATTTCGGAGAGATGGCATCCTAGCTAAAAATAAACACACAATAACAAAATGACACCAGTTTTGCTATCTGAAAGGCTATATAGTATATAGCATACAACAGGATGGCGTAATGAAGCAAGTTTTTTTCTGCCAAAATTTCAGTAGTTTTGCAAAGGAAAACCCAATATCTCCAAAACCTTTCGCACTGTGGCATGCCCCCACTGGAAATCCTTACTGAGAATGCTACTCCACTGTAAATCGTTTGCCACAATATTGTGATCAGGCTTTTCTCGTTCTTCGATTAAATGGGAGTGTTCTTTCGGTCCATTTACCTGATTTTCTTCCTTCAAACCATCACTGTCCTGCATTCTCACAGTAGTTTGTTCTTGTTGAATGTTTCCATCAAATTCTTCATTCCGGTGGTTCTGTTATTCATATGGTTTTGCAACCCATGCAAAGTTAAGAATCAAAGAAAGAGAAAAATAATGTCAGGGAGAGTATGGTATTCGCAATATATGTTGTCATTGTAAACCGGCAATGCAGCCAGGATTATGAGTAGTTTCATTCAAAATGTGAGCTGAGATTGTTACAAGGACCCATATTACATTAACCTTTGATGAAACAGAGTGGAATATTGACGCTATCGGCAATCATAATGTGATACTCTCAGTAGCATTACTTAACACATCACATAATTATGCAACCTATTAAGTGACAAGGACTTAACTGCAATCTAAACTTTTTATTGAAGATGGAAAAACACTGATTGAAGATGGAAAGGAACGGTACAACCAATTTCACTTCGGGAAGCATAGATACTACTATTCTAGGAACCAGAGGAAAGAAAAAAAACAAAAACAAGAAACATCTTATCAATCAGTTACCTCAGGCATGCTATTGGCTGTAGATTCATCAGCTCCACTGAAGGCACTAACACCACTACGATTCTCCAGTTCTTTAATGAAAACTTCCTCAGTAGTCATCACCGGCATTGCATTCAAGCCAGGTACCAAAACAGGCTCTCCCTTATATTCAATCAAAGTTTCATCTTCTTCTGGATATGTAGCCTTTTTCTCAGTTACCACTGCGCCATTTCCTGGAAATACATTTTTCACTGAGACTGTCTCTTCTTTAGTATGGGCTTCCTTTGAGTTAGTTTTGTCTTCTTTAAAGACTGATGTCTTAAGAACGTTGCTAACAGCTTCCTCTTCAGTGTAGGTGACGTTCTTGGCCATGATGGATTCCCCGTTTTCATTGGGCTCCTCTTCTGGTTCAGAGGTAACGTTCTCAGTAATGATGGATTCTTCGTTTTTGCTTGATTCCTCTTCTGGTTTATCCATCATGTGCTGGTCTGAACTAGCCACTGGCTCCTCTATAATCATTTGAAGTGAAGCGTCTTCCCAATTTTCTAAAACAGTGATAGTCTTGTTGGTTTCGTATGTTTGCAAGACACGATCTGGATTTGGTTGCCATATGATAATATTGTTTGCAAGTCCTTTGAGTATGAACTTAAACAGGATAGTCTTTCCAATTGGTATGTCCTATTGAAATCACAAAAGCAAAACATATCAACAAATTGTAAATCAATCACACTTATGTATGCCTCCAACAAATCTTTTCTTACCAGTTCCGCAGTCCAAAGATGTCCTTCTGACCACTCCAAAGGGATTGCACTTTCAGGATCCCACAGTCCAAACATGGGATCATCCCCAGCTACAAAAAATTCCTCACCAAACATACATTCCTTCTGTAGTTGTAATCTCACATGCACAGTCTTTGATTGACCTGAATAACAAGAATGCCATAAACATTGAGTTTCGGCATGAAAACAAATACAAGTATATATATATATGGAAAACGAACAAAAAACCTACCTTTAGCTTCAGGCGGAGCTTCTACATATTCCGATTCCGCAGATTCCAGATCCGCCTGCTAGAACAGACATATTCATTCAAGAACAAAATTTTGAAAAGCCTGCAGTATTAAGAAACAGTCCATTTTCCACTGTGCATTCCTAACATGTCATTACAAATGTTGGGTTTATACATTGATTCTTCACACATCTCCTAATCAAGATATTAGTTCAAGGAAACCAAAATCCTACTAATTTAAAATCCTACATCTCTTATTATACCATCTGCCACAAGTCTACCTATTGAACTAGTACGGTCAAATGAGGGCATGGTCCAATTACATAAAATGGAGATTTGGAGGATGGGATTTCTATACTGTCAAATGAGGCCATGGTCATATTCTTGAAAGCATTTAGCCTCATAAGGCAAATAAACAAAACCTACAAAATTAGATTCTACAGAACAACAAACAAGAAAACAAAAAGACAGACAACCAACCCATCACAAATTAAAGAAGAAAAAACACAAAAAGAACATCATGGATGAATAAGGAAATCAATAATAAAAAAAAACAAAAAAACCCAAAGAAGGAAGCACCTGTGATGATGATGAGACAAGAACAGAAATGAATTGCTGCTGTGACCCTCCAGAATAAGAGAACTCAACATGATGATTAGCTGTTTTCTGTGATGGAAAGAAACGAATTTCTGGTTTGGGTTTTCTGAGAAAGTTGGATGGAGAAGAAACTGATCTATGTGTTTTTGCTAGAAACTTGGTGGAAGAGCTCGAGAGAGCCTCCATTGCTATTGATTTTGCTTAGAAAATTTGTGTTTTCGCAGAGTTGAGAGTTTCACTTTTAGTGCTGCTTGGCTGACCTTACTTAATCATTCAACACACTTAGAGGTTTCGATGGGATTATATAATCACGGGTCCTACTCCTACATCGAAAAGCAGGGTTTAGTGTCCGATGTTCTAACACGTGGAGTTCATCCGGATATGAAGTCCCGTAGGAAAAGCAGTGTTTATTGTTACATCTATTGACGCCTGTGTCGTGTGCGTTAAAGTTGAAGGAGAAGACACGTGTAAGGCAGGATCTGGGTACTCAGTGCTTATTATCGTTGTTCATTTATTTTTTTATTATGAGATTTTAATTCAGATTTGGGTTAGATTGTGTTGGGATTTTGTTCAGATTGTTTGACTTTGTCGCCATTCCCACTCCTCCGGCTTTACTCTCTCGTAAAATATTGCCATGGTCCACCACGCACCATCTTTCTCTACTCTACATCGCGAGTTCCTTGATGTACATTGTATGATTGTAATCCCACGCTTTCGCTTGATAGATGATTGGTTTCACTATCTTTATAAGTTCGAGTTTTTTTTGATAATTTGCAATTTATCATGATTTCAATTATCCATATGCCTAAATTTCTTATGTGTTTGTCTACTGTAGTACCATGTGAGTTTATGGCGTAATTGTACCACTGATATATTCCTAAAGGAAAATTCTACAATGCACGCCTGTATGCCCGACTACAGTGCCCGGTGCACTGTAGCACCATAGATATGCATCGAGATAAGCGATAACTCCTATCTCGATGAATATCTACGGTGCTACAGTGAACCGGGCACTGTAGCATTACTCATCCCTAAAAGGTCAGATTTGGATTATTGTGAGAGTCATAATAAGGTTACTCACTATTCTATGACCTCAAAGTGTTGGAATCGCCATGAGCTTGAATACAAAAAGTTGGGCTGAGCCAGTGACGGAGCCATGATTTATGTTGAAGGGGGGCGGAGTAATGAGTCATAATTAATTAATGATAATATAGTAATTAATTATTTTAACAAAAAAATAATAATTCGAACAATACATAAATAACTATACAAAACATCAATTGCTAAATAAAACTCCATCTAATTTACCGAAAAGAAAATGAATCCAACAAGCTACTTTGTAGGTGCACAAAAGATAAATATATGGGAGACAAATCAAATTGGTATATAAAATTAATTGGTAAAAATTAATTTCAAATGTAAAATTAGATGTGGACAAAAAAATGGGTTATTGCGATTTGTCACTTATCATAAATAGCTAATTAGAGGTTACCCTATCATTGAACACTATTACAGTCTCCCCCAGGACTAGTAATCAACGTGCATTGACTGTCAAAATGCTCACGTTGATTACCAAAATGTCCTTTAAACAATAACCCACAGATGAACATCGAAATACAAACATGTATCTTGAGAAAAACTTTAATGAATTTTCATGTATCTCTAGAAAATTCAATGAATAAAATACAAAACTAGATCTCGAGATACGAATTCATCGAGAAAATACATTTAAAAAAAAAACTTCTTCCTCAAAGAAGGAAAGAGGTTGATGTGGTTGTTGATTGTTGATGGCGATGGTGGAAAAAACAACTAAGTCAAGCAAAAAGGGGCGACTGCCGGTGTCATAGTAAACAGAAAGAGAAAGCAAATGAGAACAGATAAAGAGGAAGGGTGGGGCAGGACGGATTCGTCGACAAGAATGGTTATATTAAAAAAAAAAATTGAAGTCAAGTGCCCCCATGTGGCTCCGTCCCTGGGCTGAGCTTTCGCACACAAGTTCTTTTTCAGCAAAAGCCAGCATATGAGAGAAAACACAACTACTATGATGATTTTGTTGATCACGATCAACATTTTTTTTTACGTAACTCAACACTCTTGATCACATTTCGTTACAAAGTCAGTTGCGCCATCTTCTTATATACCTATTTTTCTCTTTTTCTTTTCTTTAGTGATGATATATCGCCACCATTTCGTTTATCTTGATTATTGACATGTGTTCATTAACTAATTCATACTAGGATTTGTTCGTTTATATGGATTGCTTAATATCACATTGTACCGTTCTATGTATGTTTGAGTTTTTTCTCAGTTTCCACGTCTGTTATGCAAATTATTGATTGCGAAAGTGGCCAATATGTTGCCTTTAGTTATTCTTGATATGGGAACCAACAATATGGTGGGAACGATTTCACCAGAGCTCAATCAACTACAAAGATTAGGATATTTCGGAGTGAATACTAACCATTTCAGTGGTATAGTTGCTCCTCAATTTTACAATGATACGCTATTGTACTAGTACACAACTTAAAACCTTGTTTTGTAGTTGTAGTAAAGATTAAGTAGGGATCATTCTAAACTGAGAATTAGAGGGTTTGCTAACTAACACTAAGGGTAAATAAAAGACAATTAACAAACTAAATAATAAAATGTTGGGGGCTGGATTTTTCTAATTTTAAACTAAGAATTATTCTAAGAATAATAAAAATTTAAGAAAAGTTGGTGACAACAAACGGACTCTGCAATAAATAAATTGCACTTTGCAACAACTTCATGCAGAGCAGCCACACACAGCCAACCTGCAACTCAAACAAGGAAGGGAAGAAGTAGGAAGCATATAGTCCAGGAGGACAACAAACTGCCTCTGCTTTCTGTTCAACAGAGGCCACCTCTCGTGTGCGTTAAAGTTGAAGGAGAAGACACGTGTAAGGCAGGATCTGGGTACTCAGTGCTTATTATCGTTGTTCATTTATTTTTTTATTATGAGATTTTAATTAAGATTTGGGTTAGATTGTGTTGGGATTTTGTTCAGATTGTTAGACTTTGTTGTCATTTCCACTCCTCCGGCTTTACTCTCTCGTAAAATATTGCCATGGTCCACCACGCACCATCTTTCTCTACTCTACATCGCGAGTTCCTTGATGTACATTGTATGATTGTAATCCCACGCTTTCGCTTGATATATGATTGGTTTCACTATCTCTATAAGTTTGAGTTTTTTTTGATAATTTACAATTTATCATGGTTTCAAATATCCATGTGCCTAAATTTCTTATGTGTTTGTCTACTGTAGTACCATGTGAGTTTATGGCGTAATTGTACCACTGATATATTCCTAAAGGAAAATTCTACAATGCCCGGCTGTATGCCCGGCTACAGTGCCCGGTGCACTGTAGCACCATAGATATGCATCGAGATAAGCGACAACTCCTATCTCGATGAATATCTACGGTGCTACAGTGAACCGGGCACTGTAGCATTACTCATCCCTAAAAGGTCAGATTTGGATTATTGTGAGAGTCATAATAAGGTTACTCACTATTCTATGACCTCAAAGTGTTGGAACCGCCATGAGCTTGAATACAAAAAGTTGGGCTGGGCCAGTGACGGAGCCATGATTTATGTTGAAGGGGGGCGGAGTAATGAGTCATAATTAATTAATGATAATATAGTAATTAATTATTTTAACAAAAAAATAATAATTCGAACAATACATAAATAACTATACAAAACATCAATTGCTAAATAAAACTCCATCTAATTTACCGAAAAGAAAATGAATCCAACAAGCTACTTTGTAGGTGCACAAAAGATAAATATATGGGAGACAAATCAAATTGGTATATAAAATTAATTGGTAAAAATTAATTTCAAATGTAAAATTAGATGTGGACAAAAAAATGGGTTATTGCGATTTGTCACTTATCATAAATAGCTAATTAGAGGTTACCCTATCATTGAACACTATTACAGTCTCCCCCAGGACTAGTAATCAACGTGCATTGACTGTCAAAATGCTCACGTTGATTACCAAAATGTCCTTCAAACAATAACCCACAGATGAACATCAAAATACAAACACGTGTCTTGAGAAAAAATTTAATGAATTTTCATGTATCTCTAGAAAATTCAATGAATAAAATACAAAACTAGATCTCGAGATACGAATTCATCGAGAAAATACATTTAAAAAAAAAACTTCTTCCTCAAAGAAGGAAAGAGGTTGATGTGGTTGCTGATTGTTGATGGCGATGGTGGAAAAAACAACTAAGTCAAGCAAAAAGGGGCGACTGCCGGTGTCATAGTAAACAGATAGAGAAAGCAAATGAGAACAGATAAAGAGGAAGGGTGGGGCAGGACAGATTCGTCGACAAGAATGGCTATATTAAAAAAAAAAATTGAAGTCAAGTGCCCCCATGTGGCTCCGTCCCTGGGCTGAGCTTTCGCACACAAGTTCTTTTTCAACAAAAGCCAACATATGAGAGAAAACACAACTAGTATGATGATTTTGTTGATCACGATCAACATTGTTTTTTACGTAACTCAACACTCTTGATCACATTTCGTTACAAAGTCAGTTGCGCCATATTCTTATATACCTATTTTTCTCTTTTCTCTTTTTCTTTTCTTTAGTGATGATATATCGCCACCATTTCGTTTATCTTGATTATTGACATGTGTTCATTAACTAATTCATACTAGGATTTGTTCGTTTATATGGATTGCTTAATATCACATTGTACCGTTCTATGTATGTTTGAGTTTTTTCTCAGTTTCCACGTCTGTTATGCAAATTATTGATTGCGAAAGTGGCCAATATGTTGCCTTTAGTTATTCTTGATATGGGAACCAACAATATGGTGGGAACGATTTCACCAGAGCTCAATCAACTACAAAGATTAGGATATTTCGGAGTGAATACTAACCATTTCAGTGGTATAGTTGCTCCTCAATTTTACAATGATACGCTATTGTACTAGTACACAACTTAAAACCTTGTTTTGTAGTTGTAGTAAAGATTAAGTAGGGATCATTCTAAACTGAGAATTAGAGGGTTTGCTAACTAACACTAAGGGTAAATAAAAGACAATTAACAAACTAAATAATAAAATGTTGGGGGCTAGATTTTTCTAATTTTAAACTAAGAATTATTCTAAGAATAATAAAAATTTAAGAAAAGTTGGTGACAACAAACGGACTCTGCAATAAATAAATTGCACTTTGCAACAACTTCATGCAGAGCAGCCACACACATCCAACCTGCAACTCAAACAAGGAAGGGAAGAAGTAGGAAGCATATAGTCCAGGAGGACAACAAACTGCCTCCGCTTTCTGTTCAACAGAGGCCACCTCTCGGATCTATTCAACAATCAGCCATGCAGCATGGCAAACCTTGCAAGTCTCTTCAACAACAAGATGAGCCATCTTCTTCTCACACAGCCACAACTCCATCTGAATCAAGTTCCAAAATCAATCATGAATCAATTTCTCTAGTTCCTTGTTTCCCTCAATCTTTCCCTCGTATTCTCTGTCGCAGTAACAACGAAACACAACAGTGAAGAAGAAGAAAAAGGGGAAGAAGTTTTGGAGGGGAATTCAATTCTCTTTAATTCGCTATTTGCACCATGAGCTTTACTCTGTATCACCACACAAACTCCAAAAAAAATGATACCAACACCAATGCTGAGCAATACCAACATTTGAGTTGAGCAATTTAAAAAAAAAAAAAAAACAATACCAACACCAATGCTGAGCAATACTAGCACCAATGTTGAGCAATGCAGTACTAACATTTGTGCTGAGCAATTTTTTCAGCCTTCGCACTGAGGGGGAGTCATGCTGACTAGAGTCCAACCATTAGTCGTTCTCTTAATGGTCATGATTTCTTGAGTCATGTTGACTCGAGTTGAATGATTAACCTAAGGGCACATGAGTCATATATTCTGCAAAACGCCGTTCTTGCCAATGTTGTATGTCTTTTTTCAACCTACTTAGGTCCAAATAATTGGGACCCATTCACTCGACAGTCGTGATTTCTTCATACCCGAATTATCTATAATTTTATCGAGAATTATCCAGAAGCATCCATAATTATCTAGAATTCGACAATCATGCTGACTCGAGTCGAACCGTTAGCAGCTTCACTCGACAGTCTTGATTTCTTTACCAAATTGGACTTCGAAGTTTCCTCCAAGCTGCACATTCCATCTGCGTCTACATGTCCAACTTGCGGGTGCGTGTTAGAATATGTAGGGCTTGCACTCAACATAGCCAAGTCCAAGTCCAAGATTGATTCACCTCTACAAGAAGGAAAATGTAAGAATAGGAAAGTCAGAATAATTAAAAAAAGTAAAGTCAAAATAAGACTCTATTTTGTATAGAAAGTTTTAAGTTTCCTGTTTCCACAAGGTTAGGTAGAAGTTAGCTTATATAAACTTGTATTCAGTCAAACAACAATAATTCAATTATCCAAATATTTTCCTTACAGAAGCAACGATGGAAAACATCGATACACGTCTTCTACTGATGTAGGCTACATGAGTGCTTGGCTGCAGTATTGAAAGTTGGAGTCGCATGTTTAGTGGAATCACCGAGTGATAGAATGGGAATGGGAGATGTTGTCATAGAATTGACTTCAATCATAGCCACTTTTCAAGGGGCAGAATGTTGTGTTAAGCAAGCTCGAAGTGAGTGCTGCAGAGTTCGATTCTGTAATTTTCATCTAATAATTTTCTCTTTGAGTAATCGTTTGCAGAAACACCCGAAGTGTAGATGGACCTCAATTCAAACTTTGTTTTTTCAAAGCTTCTATTCCTTCATGGACATAAGTGAAAACTTGTGCGGTGGTATAGCAATAGCTGTTGGGATAGTGTTGGCTTGAATAGTCTCACATCAAGTAAGGAGTCGTTACTAAGGTTTATAAGGAAGTGGTCTACTCCCTAATAGCAACGAGACATTTTGGGAAAAGTCCCACACCACCTAGGCCCAGATAGAAGGCCTGATAGGTGGTGTTTAAGTTAGGGACAATATCGTTGCTATGTATAGGTGCGCACAAGTGCACGACCCCCCAACAAGTGGTATCAAAGACAATGGTTCGGCATGGACTTGGCGAGGTGGAGGTGCAGGCGACACATTGTTCAGGGGATAGGCGTAGGCACAGGGCAACGAGCTAGATCCAGGCGGGAACACATGTCCTCTGGCTGATCAAGATCCTCCATTGTTCAAGGAGAGTAGGCGCATGACAACAAGCCAGCTCAGGTGGAGCATCGCAGGTGCGCGGTCCGCCAGATGAATGATCCAGATTAGGCTCCAGATCCTTGCCGAAGTGGTGTCTGAGAATATCCTACAAGTCCGGACGAGGTGAAGTTAGTGCGGAGGTTGCGACTAGGTGGAGCCAACAATGTTGGGAATAGTCGAGCCCGTACATCGAGTGCTACCCACATGATCGTGGTTGCACATGAGACTCAATGAGGAGGTGTACTTCGAGATTGTTGGGAAATGTTGGCTTGAATAGTTCCACATCAAGTAAGGAAGAATTGTCACAAAGGTTTATAACGAGATGGTCCACTTCCTAATAACAACAAGGTCTTTTGAAAAAATACCACACCACCTAGGCTAAGATGGAATGCCCGATAGGTGATGTTTAAGTTGGGGACAATATCGTTGCTATGTACAGTGAACCAAGGGGCGACGCCTCAACAATAGCTATATCATTGTGTCAGTATTGTCAAACATGATTAGAGTTCCTTCAAGCAGAGCAAAAAGCATAACCGGAATATTTTGTCCTAGTTGATGGTCATAAGGAAGATAATTCTATGCTGCCTTGTTTGGGTGTCGTTTTGGGGTTCTTTTTTACACTTTTTACCCATTTTCTTTAAAATACAATCACAAACACCGTTTACAGAAAGGGTAGAAGTGTCAAAAAACCCCAAAAAAACACAAAAGAAGCACCCAAATAAGGCATCGTAGAATTACTTGGAAACTTATATTCCTATATTCCATGGCATCAAAGACTCCAACCTGCACACCTTTCTGTTTGACTGGCTCTAGTGGAGTTGTGATCTTACAAAACAGAAATGGCATATTTCGTCGCAGAACTTAATTCAATGATAGACATATATCAAGGGGCGGGGAATAGGTCAGATGGCTATAAGGTTGGCAAAGCAAGTTTGAAGATTACTACCGAGTTAGATTCTGTAATTATGCCATTCAGGTTGTAATGTTGTGACAAGCAAGTATGAAGTATGAATAAAATAAAATAAAAACTAGAACATCAAGTAAAGCATGAAAATGTCCTTCAAACATATATATGTTCTCAAACAACTTTAATTCCACAATAGAAACCATAACCCTAGCTTTTGGTAGAAGAATCTTCTTCTAAGTCCTTGTGCTTTGGATAAATTGCTTGAACAAGAGCCTCCACTTCTTCCTTAACTCGTTCGAACAAATTGGGACCTTTAACTTCATCTATTGGAGTAGAGTGAGGCTAGGGAATCAAATTTTGCAATCAGGATGATGTGGCATCGTCAGAAGAGGTTTTTTACTATCTCGAGATACACAAATTTTTGGTGATTTCATCATTCTTTCGAGATCATGCCACGTTACCCTGATTGCAAAAACCTGGTTTCCTAGCATTTTTATTGGAGTATTATCATTGATGTCATCACTAGTACCATGAGTTTCATGGTGGTGGCGTGGTGAGTTTGGTTGTATTGCTTCGACTTCTTTTACGGCTCTCTGGATTAGATTGGGTGCTTTTACATCTTTCTCTTTTTCTACAATTAGTGAAAGCATATGATAAATAATTCTTCCATGAGAGAATAAAATGAAGCACCTAACAACACATCTTCGTAGACCAAGAACTATGAGATCACCCCAGAATGAAAGGGATGATGGAGGGTTCGTACCATTCGCAAATTCGTCACTAGTACCATGAGCTTCTTGGTAGTGGTGTGGTGATTTTGGTTGTATGTCTTTCTTTTGCGAAAGACCGCTTTAATTTCTTCTGCAGCTCTCTGGATTGAGTAAGTCTAGGCAGCCAGAGCTACCAGCCATTTTTTGGTCAAGGTTGAGCTCTTTTACACTTTTACCCATTGTCTTTAAAACACAATCACAAACATCATTTATAGAATGGGTAAAAGTATAAAAGAGCTCAACCCTGACAAAAAAATGATTGGTAGCCCTGGCTGCTTAGAATTCTTGTTCTGGATTAGATTGGGTGTTTTTACATCTCTCTTTTTGCCATTAGTGAAAGCATGTGATGAATAATTCTTCAATGGGAAAATAAAATGGAGCATCTTCACAGACCAAAAACTACGAGATTACCCCAGAATGAAAGGGGCGATGGGGTATTGTACCATTCACAAATTCGTCCATCTTATCAACTATCAAACTTATAGAAAACTATAAAATAAAATAAAATACAATAAAAAAATACCCAACACACGCAAATAAAAAGGTTGGATGTTCTAAATGAATGAGTGAATGAAATTTGCATGACCAAATCAAATCAAGAAGAAATCAGGAAGTACTAAGAACCAGCCATGTCGATCTAAAACTAATAAAGGAATGAAAGGCAGATTGAAATTCGGGAAGAATGGAATACCTGATTCTGATTTATTGAAAGAATGTTCCAGCACTGGATTTGAAGAAGTCGCCATTAAGACAAACAAAAATCTGGTTGTTGCTTCTGTAACATTGGCCCTAAATCTCATCCTAAACTTTGTACAGTTTCATACGAGTCTTGCACCCTTTTTATTACCCGAGCTCCGGGAATGGGCCATTGCCGCGGACTTGATCCAAATATGATTCGACTTTCGCGGGTTTCACTTTAAACCGAATTTGATTCGACTTTGTATATCTTAATTTGGAGGATATGGTTCCTTAATTCGATTCGGCTTTGGAGGAGATGGGTGTCTGGACACTAAAACATGATACCTAAACTCTACTTTTAACTCTGAAACTGAAAAACTCAAATTGATAATTCACCAGATTGCAAGCCAAGCTTGGTAGATAACCTTTTTTAGTACAAGACTTCAAGTACATGAATGCCATTGCATCACAATCTTGTGGGTTGTCCTGTCCCTATTGTTGGATCATTTTGAGGGTATGAATTGCCTTCAAATTTATATGATAATATGTTTGGCATTCTAATGGTTGGTACTAATGTTTATGATCAATATTCTATACTTCTTAAAAATCCGAACTTGATTAGCAACATAATCGAAATATCTCTTGCCAAAGAACCAAATCCTTGTGAGACAAATATACATGCAAAAAATTCATATAAATTATAGACAGAAAACAAAGAACATATAAAGAACATGATCAATCAGAACACACCTAGTTTCGCAAATCTGATCCTTCCCTCATATCATAATCAATAACCTCATCATCCGTGACAGACCGCGACTGCTTCACAATAGCCCTACCGATCGAACTGATCCACTCTTCCTTTTCCCTTTCCCCATCAGCAATGAAGTACAAAGTTTCCCCTGCATTGGTGGACACCAAGAAGGAGAAGTCCTTGTTGATCACATCTTCTGCGCCTTTCACTGTCAGGCACTTTCCAACATGGATGACTCCCCGGGGTTTAGAGGCTTGAGTCACGTGGGAGTCTTTGAACCAGAAGAGCTTCCCTTGCTTGAGTAGGAACCATCTGCGTCGCCAGGTTTTTATGTACTCTCCTTGCTTCATGAGCCACCCGGTTCGCTCTGAGTCCGTCCAGAACTCCACGCCTCCATAATCTTCTGGTTTGAGGGTTGAACCAGTCACAGCTCGCCATAGACTTGCCATGGTGTGGTGGTTGGTCACGTAGAGAGGTTGAAGAAAAAGAAGAAGAGAGGTTTTGGTAAGGTGTTTGATTTGTTTCAACTTTGTTGACTGGTTGGTCTACCTAAAAAGGACTGGGAAGTGCTTATAAGATGGTCTGACGATTCAAGTTATCTTTCAGCTACAAGGATATACATTTTCAAGCCAACTTGTAACCCCAGCATGGGTATACGCGAATTTGGACAGTTTTTCAGGTGGATTTGGGGTTTAGAAGCCACACTTTTCTAACTTGACCTCATGGTCAGCCCTGTTGATGCAACACAGAAGTTGAAAGTTGAGATGGTGTGTACAAGCCAATTAGGTGAGCAAACGCAATCTGATTAGATGCAACACAGTACAAAGCATTGCATTGCACTGCCTATTGTGACATTTCCTGCATCATCGCATCAACAACTCTAATATTGTCTGCAAGGAAAAGTTGAGTTGCATGAAAAGCCCAGGGTAAGACCTGCGTCAATACAAAATATAAGTCAGCAAAGCTAGAGTTGCGGACACACCAATACACCATAAGGGTAACCTTCCATCATTGAACCTCCTTCCACCGTTATCAATTTGATTCCTCCGGAAATGGGAATGCTTTCTCTTCAAGAACACTTCCTTCATGGAAACTCATCAAATCTAATCCCACTCAATGACCTAGAACAAATTTGGATTTTTATGGAATAATATCACTTTGAATTCAAATTTTTTAAACCATGGACTTTATCTCAGATTAAAAATCTAGATACAACATAATTGTACATTCAAGACATGATAATCTCTAAACACTACTAAAAACAGAATACTC
Source organism: Berberis vulgaris (assembly GCA_963556465.1). NCBI lineage: Eukaryota > Viridiplantae > Streptophyta > Magnoliopsida > Ranunculales > Berberidaceae > Berberis > Berberis vulgaris. The sequence continues at coordinate 4,585,825 of OY747135.1, forward strand.
ACTGTCATTGTCACCTTTCACCAATCCTCTTGTTATATAGATGTAAGAAATCATCAATGAATTTGATTACCTTTTTCCTCTTCTGGTCTTCTAGTCTTTCTTTGTGAAGAACATAACAGTATTTTTAGTTTCATCTCTGGTTCTTTCACTAATGGCTGAATCTGCTCCATTAGATCACCGCCCACTATTGGCTTTGAACAATGAAATAACTAAAGAGCCACTTGGATCTTTGAGTTCATGGAACTCTTCTCTTCATTTCTGTAACTGGAAAGGAGTCACCTGCAATCGTCAGAACTACTAGAGAATAACCATCTTGAACTTACAATCCCAGAGTTTGTGTGGTACCTTAACTCCGCATATAGGAAATCTCACTCCACAGTCATAAACCTTGAAAACAATAGCTTCTATGGCCAACTTTCCCACCAGCTCAGGCGCTTGTCTAAACTTCGAGTTCTTTTTCAGAGCAATTATTCCTTTGAAGGCCAAATCCCAACCAATATATCACATTGTTCAAACCTAAAAAATCTTCATTTATCTTCGAACAAACTCGTTGGAAGCATTCCTCCAGAATTAGGCCTTCTGTCAAAGTTAGTCATACTTGGTCTTCGACTGAATAGTCTTACTGGAAGAATCCCATCACCTTCATTAGGTAACATGTCGTCCTTGCAACATTTTACATTCAATTTCAATAACTTGGAGGGTTAGTGTTCCTGATACAATCAGCCATATGTGGAGCTTAAAGTATATAAGAATCGGCGAGAACAGACTTTCGGGTACCATACCTTTCCCCATTTGGAACCATTCATCTCTCATTGAGCTCTACGTTGGGTATAACCAACTCCATGGGGTGACTCCACGAGACATAGGCTTCACTCTATCAAATCTCCAAAATTTAGGTATTGCTGGAAACAATTTTTCTGGACCGATTCCGGATTCTATATCCAATATATCGAGTCTAGATTACATCGATATAGGAAAAAAAAAATCCGTTTGTGAAACAGGAAACAACATGTTTTGTGAAACAGGAAACTGTTTCACAAACAGGAATAGGACACATAACTGTTTTGTGAAATAGGAAACGTGAAGGCCCGACCCGATAGGTGGTGTTTAAGTTGGGGACAATATCGTTGCTATGTATAGTGGACCAAGGGGTGCGCGCAAGTGCACGTGCGCGATGCCGCAACAATTGGTATCAGAGCCGATGGTTCGGCTAGGACTTGGTCGGCGAGGTGAAGGTGCAGGCGGCACATTATTCAGGAGATAGGCGTAGGCGCATGTGCGCGGTCCGCCAGATGAATGATCCAGATCCTTGCCGAGATGGTGTCCGAGAATATCCTACAAGTCTGGACGAGGTGGAGTTAGTGCGGTGGTTGCGACTAGGTAGAGCCAACAACGCCGAAAATAGTCGAGCCTGGACAAGGTGGAGTTAAGTGTGGAGGTTGTGACTAGGTGGAGCCAAAAACGCCGGAAATAGTCGAGCCCGTACACCGAGTGCTACCCACAGGATCGTGGTTGCACGGTTGCACTTGAGACTCGAGGAGAAGGTGTACTTCGAGATGTTGCAGACCGGTGGATGGATTGTAGGATGTGTGAGGATTCGCGCCAAGGTGGAGATTGTTGGGATGAAGTTGGCTTGAATAGTCCCACATCAAGTAAGGCGGAGTTGTCACTAAGGTTTATAAGGGAATGGTCCACTCCCTAATAGTAACGAGGCCTTTTAAGGGAAAACCCCACACCACCTAGGCCCAGATGGAAGGCCCGACCCGATAGGTGGTGTTTAAGTTGGGGACAATATCGTTGCTATGTATAGTGGACCAAGGGGTGCGCGCAAGTGCACGTGCGCGATGCCGCAACAATTGGTATCAGAGCACTAAGGGAAATTGATCTTGAATTGTTCTACTCAAGATTGTGAAGATTCAAAAGTGCTAGGATTTGTTTGTGCACAAGTTGTTTGAAGAAAAACCGTAGTGAAACTTCTTGTCTAGAAAGTCACAGGTTTTGTTTGCAATGGCATCCAAGGTGAGCAAGGTACATGTGGAGAAGTATGAAATTGAGAATGGTGATGTGTCTTTGGTGAAAGTACACACAAAGACAACCCTGCTGATATGTTGACAAAGGTTGTTCCTGGAGTTAAGTTCCAACATTGTTTGGACTTACTCCACATTGACTCATGTTGATTGAGGGCCCTTTGGGGCGTTGCCCTTCGGGGCGGTTTCGTGAGGTGACAAAGCTATGATGGAGTGTTGATCAGTTTATTCTTATGCCTTGTTTCGGCTAATTTTTTCCTTATAAAAAATTTGCCGAGGTGGAGAATTGTGAAACAGGAAACAACATGTTTTGTGAAACAGGAAACTGTTTCACAAACAGGAATAGGACACATAACTGTTTTGTGAAATAGGAAACGTGTTTGAAACAGGAAACTGTTTGGACTCCTGTTTGAAATAGGAAAAACTGTTTGGACTTCTGGAAACTGTTTTTTGAACAGGAAATAAATTCTAGGAAACAGGAAACTGCTGTGAAACAGGAAACTGCTGCAAAACAGGAAACTATTGTTCCTATATATACTAGGAACTGTAGGTGTTTTGTTTAGATGTTTCCATGTAGAAAAACTGTGAAACACAGGGAATAGAGAAAGACAATTGTTGAAATTGTTTCATCTCTTGTTGAGAGATTATGTGAGAATTGTCATCTTCTTGTACCTTGTTCTTGAATATAGTGGAATCACCTCACCGTGGACGTAGGCAATTTGCTGAACCACGTAAACCTTGTGTCTCTTGTGGTATGTTCTTAATTTTCTCTAATTTCTTTCATTGCTAGTTGCTCTATTTAATTGATTGGATCCTTGTTTGGTACTTGTGTGCAATTGTTGGTGTCTACCCGCTTCCGCAATAAGGCGCAACACCGTTGGTCCGGTTACTGCTAATCTAGGTCCATTAAAACTTTTGCACTGGGTAAATTTCAGTGGTGGGGAGCGGAAATGAGAATGACTTGAATTTCCTAACTCCTCTTATCAATTGCAGCCGGCTGGAATTTTTTTCTCTCCAAGATAATGGATTCCACGGTGTCTTGCCTGACTCGATAGCGAGCCTTTCCACCAAACTTCACACACTGGAGCTTGGAAGGAACGAAATATATGGTAGCATACCTATGGGGATCGAAAACCTCATCAACTTAACTCAGTTGTCAACGGAGTGGAACCTTATCACAGGTACTACTCCATATTCGATAGGGAAACTTCGTAAGCTAAATGGAAACAAATTGTCAGGAGAAGTATCATCTTCCATAGGCAATATTCTCAAATTGTATGAACTGCATTTGCAGGACAACAATTTAAGTGGGCTTAATCCTTTGAGTTTCAAAAGCTTTCAGAGACTGCAAATACTGGACCTTTCACAGAATGACCTTAATGGTACCCTACCTGGGGAAGTCGTTTGTCCTTCTACATTTCTCACTCAACTCAACATATCTCACAACTCCTTCCCTGGTCCTCTCCCAGTTGAAGTTGGTAGCTTGAAGAATCTCGAGGTCTTGGATATCTCTGAGAACAGTATGTCTGGTGGAATTCCAAGTGCTCTCGGTGAATGATATGGAAACTGGAGCAACTCTATATGGAAGGGAATGCGTTTGATGGTGCCTTACGGCCTTTAGAGAAACTTAAAACTCTTGAATATCTTGATATTTCCCGTAACAAGTTATCTGGTCAAGTTCCAAAGGAGTTTCAAGAGTTCCTCTTTTACAGAGTTTAAACCTGTTTTTCAATGATCTTCAAGGAGAGTTGCCTATAGGAGTCGTCTTTAGAAATTCAAGTGCCATTTCAGTTGTTGGAAACATAAAATTTTGTGGGGGTAATCCTGAGTTCACTCTGCCAGCATGTCTCCGTAAAGATTCACAGAAAAATGGAATGCCTCTTCCATTGAAGATCATGGTGCCTACTGTTGTTATTCTAATTAGTTTAACATGGATTGCAGTTTCCCTAATTCTTTACTGGAGAAGAAAGTCTAGAAAAAGACCTTCACCTACATCTGTTGTCGGAGATTGCTATTTGAGAATGTCTTACGAAGAGCTACTTAAGGAGACTGATGGATTTGAACCAACAAACTTGATGGGTGCTGGTAGTTTAGGCTCTGTTTATAAAGGATTCCTTCATGAAGATGAAACACCAGTGGTAGTCAAGATACTCAACCTTCAACAAAAAGGGGCCTTCAGTAGCTTCATGGCTGAATGCAGTGCCTTGAAGAACATTCGTCATCGTAATCTCCTGAAGCTACTGACTTCATATTCGAGTGTGGACTTTAAAGGAAACGCTTTCAAAGCTTTAGTATACAAGTTCATGTCAATGGGAGTCTTGAAATTGGTTGCACGCGTGTGTTGATGCTAGACAGCAAAAAGCAAAGATTCTAAGCTTTGCCAAAAGATTGAATCCCACTTGATGTTGCTTTGTCATTGGATTATCTCCATCGCCACTGAGAAACTCCACTTGTTCATTGTGATCTAAAGCCAAGCAACATTCTTCTTGATGATGACTTATCAACCCATGTTGGTGACTTTGGATTAGTCAAGTTCTTGTCCACGACACCAAACAATTCGAGAATAGAGGAAGCAAGTTCTGTTGCGACAAGAGGCTCAATTGGTTATGTTCCTCCAGATATTAATTCTTCTTTTCTTTTCTTTTTTGGAACTTTCCTTGCGCGAACTGGGTGTTATTTTCGGAATTAGGATTGAAGTTCCATCTTGAACTTATAACTAGCATGCATGTTGTGCAGTTCAATCCCGAACATGGGACTGGAATCTAACGAACAAACTCTTAATCATGCGGAATATGGTGCTGGTGGCAAGGTATCTACTAGTTGGTGACGTATACAGTCACGGGATCCTTATGCTAGAAATGCTTACAGGAAGGAGACCGAGGGATGAGGTGTTTAAGGATACTTCCAAGTCTTCAGAACTTCTTGAAGATGGCTTTGCCTGATCGAGAGGTGGAAATAGCTGATGCACAAATGTTCTACAAGGAAGAGTGTGATGAAGCTAACGAAAAAATTGAGATTCAAAGGGACAAAAAGGATGGTACAAGAGTGCATGCTTCCCATATTTAGAATAGGAGTTGTATGTTCTGCAGAATCACAGGTCGATTGAATGGAGATCAAAGATGTTATTGCCGAACTGAGTTCAATTAGGGACCTGGATCAAGGAACTGAGATTCATGGTCTGAGAAACAGGCCCCATTTGGTAAATAAAAGAAATCTCAAATTTTGTAAGAGATCCAACATCAAATTTAAGTAAGCATACAGATTTGTTCATTGATTCTTGGAATACTGTAAACAGCATAAATACTTTTAACTTCAAACATGAAAATCGTGGACATGATGGAACTTAACTTATAAATTTCTTATGACATACAGATAATATAATCTTCAAATGTTTAATAAACCCAGAGTAATAGGGGCTTCTTGAACCTACAAGAAATGGTAGAAAATGCACAATTGGCAAATTGAAAATAATATCATCTAACATCATATCAATATGATATCTATTGACTCCCTTGATTGGATGGCTGATTAAAATTATCATACACAATTTGCAAGCTTATTTAATACTATACATGCTAAAAACTTCCACATTTAACCTAACAAGACTATGACACTAATAGGAAAAAAAATACCACCACAGGGAAATTAAGTATGATGAAAAGTGTAGTCAAATGACAATAGTTACCACAAATGGGTCTCATCAAGCAAAGTCAAATCTTCAACTTGTATACCTAATCAGTATTTTATTGGATGTTTTGGTCATTTGTTCATTCAAAACTCGTCTATAAGACAAATTCTACAACCAGGTTTCAAATAAATGGGGTATTAGAGAATAACGTCATTGTTCATATGGTCTCAATGGAGGATTTACAGTTGAGATTTCGGGTGCCTTCTTCATGTCTTATATTTGTTGTTGTCTTATGGTGCATCAATGTACTGATAGGATCCTCTCTTTCTACCCTTGGGAATGAGTCGGACCACCTAGCTTTGCTAGCATTCAAGGATCAAATAACTCAGGATCCACTCCGTGTCATGAACTCATGGAATGATTCTGTCCATTTCTGCAACTGGACAGGAATCACATGCAGTCTTCCAGATCAAAGAGTAGTCAGGTTGAGCCTAGAAAGCCAGGAACTGGTAGGATCAATATCCCCTGCCATAGGAAATCTCACGTTCCTCACTAGAATAAACCTTGGGGACAACAGTTTCCATGGCAAACTTCCTCAACAACTTGGTCGCTTGACTCAGTTACAACATCTCAACGTCACCTCTAATTCATTGGGAGGGGAAATTCCTATGAACTTGACACATTGCTTGGACCTCAAAGTGTTTGATGCACTTAGAAATGAACTGATAGGGAAAATTCCGGATCAGCTTAGTTCACTGACCAAACTTGTAATCCTCAGTCTTGCAGTCAACAACCTTACTGGAGATATCCCTCCGTGGATAGGAAACTTTTCATCTCTAATAGGTCTTACACTATCAAGAAATAGTCTAGAGGGGAGAATACCAGAGGAGTTTGGCCGATTGTCACAATTGGGATTTTTTCAAGTTAATAGTAATATTTTGTATGGCACTGTTCCTCCCTTTCTCTACAATTTGTCATCACTATTCTTCTTCTCTATTGCAAACAACCTACTACAGGGGCGCCTTCCAAAAAATGTTGGTCTCACTCTTCCAAATCTTCAGAGGTTCTTTGGGGGTCTAAACAATTTCCAAGGCCAGATCCCCACTTCCTTTTCAAATGCATCAGGACTGCGGGAACTTGATCTCAGTGAAAACAGTCTTACAGGGTCGATTCCAATGTTTCAGAGCTTACAAAGCCTATTCAGACTTAACTTGGGTAGTAATCAGCTTGGATCGGGTAAAGCTGGTGACTTGAACATTTTATCTGCTTTGTCAAATTGTAGTAGTCTACAGTTTTTGGTTCTAGACAGCAACCATCTAGGAGGTGAAATACCAGAATCAGTAGCGAATTTGTCAACTCAGCTCATGTGGCTGACTTTCGGGGGGAACCTCATTGAAGGAAGCATTCCAATGGGAATTGAGAACCTTGTCAACTTGGCCGCTTTGGGCCTGGAACTAAACTTGTTCACAGGGAGCATTCCTCCTGTTGTAGGGAAGCTTCAAAGGTTGCAAAAATTGTATCTAATGGGAAACAGGCTGTCAGGTTCAATTCCATCATCCATCGGTAACTTGACTCTACTGAACTCACTCTTTCTGGAGGAGAATAACTTGGAGGGAACTATACCTCCAAGTCTTGGAAACTGTCAAAGCTTGATTGTGTTGAACATGTCTCATAATCATCTAAATGGTACCATACCCAAACAAGTTATTAGTCTTTCATCCCTTTCAATTTCTTTCGATGTAAGTCATAATACTTTGAGTGGTTCACTACCATTAGAAGTGGGTAATATGAACAACCTCGAAGAGTTGGATGTTTCGAACAACAAATTTTCAGGTGAGATTCCCACGACACTTGCCAACTGTGTCAGATTGGAACGTCTACACATGGAAGGGAACTTCTTTGAAGGAATCATCCCACATTCATGCAGAGCCTTACGAGGAATTCGAGAAATAGATTTTTCGCGTAATAAATTGTCTGGGCAGATACCGGAGTTTCTGGTGAATTTGTCATCTCTAAGGTACCTCAATCTTTCCCATAATAATTTTTCTGGTGATGTGCCAAGAACAGGGATATTTGGAAATGCAAGTGCACTTTCAGTGATTGGAAACAGCTATGTCTGTGGGGGTATTCTAGAACTACAGTTACCAGTGTGCTCTAAACAAGTTCATCATAAATCTGGTAACCACTTTACTAATAAACTAATAGCCTCCGTAGTAATTGTGGCAGCATTTTTACTTCTCTTTTTCTTCTTCGCTACCAACTGTTTGGTCCGAAAATGGAGAAAACAAAGAGCTCACACTGGAATATCATCCTCTGAGGACAACAAAATGCACATGTCGTACTCAGAGCTTTTTAAATCAACAAATGGGTTCTCATCTGACTCTCTGATTGGTGAAGGAAGTTTTGGTTCTGTATACAAAGCAGTTTTCCATGATAGCAGAGAAACTGTTGCAGTGAAGGTATTCAACCTTCAACAAGAAGGAGCTGCCAAGAGCTTCACAGCTGAATGTGAAGTCATAAAAAACATTCGCCATCGTAACCTCGTAAAGATAATCACTGCCTGCTCAAGTGTGGATTCAAAAGGGAATGATTTCAAAGCTCTAATAATGGAGTTCATGCCCAATGGGAACCTGGAACAGTGGTTGCATCCTTGTCTTGATGGGCAAAATCAGTTGAGGTCTTTGAGTTTTGCTTGCAGACTAAACGTAGCCATTAATGTAGCTTCTGCTGTTGAGTACCTTCATTACCATGGCCAAACACCGATTGCTCATTGTGATATAAAACCTAGCAATGTACTTCTTGACGAAGCACTCACTGCTCATGTTAGCGACTTTGGGTTAGCCAAGTTCATCTTTGGAGAAACCAGTAGTTCCACCAAGAATGTTACAGTATCAGCAGGTTTGAAGGGGTCTATTGGATATGTTCCTCCAGGTATGAACTCTATCCAAGTAATTTAATTTTATGCAATGGTTATTTCACAGCTTGTAGTTTTATAAGGGTTTTCCCATTGTAATCAAACACAGATTTGGTTTAAATAATTTTCTATTCTAGTCCCAAATCATATCTATATAACGTTATCCAAAATTGCAGAGTATGGTATTGGTGGTCAAGTATCGATACTTGGGGATGTCTACAGCTATGGGATCCTTCTGTTGGAGATGTTTACAGGGAAAAGACCTTCTGGGGACATGTTCATAGATGGTCTAAGCCTATATAACTTTGCTATGGTGGCTTTGCCCGACAGAATTATGGATATTATAGATCCTCATCTGCTTATTACAGGAGAAGAGGAAGAACAAAGTGTAATAGAAAATGAGGAGATAAAAGTGGAAGCAACTATAACCCAAGAAGAAAAACATGGAGGCAATGGTGGAAGCAAAATACAAGAATGTTTTATCGCAGTGATCAAACTAGGCCTCTCTTGTTCTACTCCATCACCAACAGATCGAATTGAGATGAGAGAAGCTCTAAGCAAACTGCGTGCCATTCGAAACTTGTTTCTTGACCAGTGATGATTATGATTGGGTTTCTCACCATCCAAGATATGATTTTCTTATGTTGTCTTCTAATCATATGATGATCTTATGTCTACTACAAATACTATGCAATTAATCATTTCTAGTGAATAATTATGAAATTAAATCAGGGCTACAACAGGGGGGGAATGGCCATGGGCCATTTGTGTTTATTTTTTTTGTAAAATGACTTGCAAAGAAATATTGGTGCACAAAACTAATTCCACAGATTCTGAATATTGAAAAGCATTTCAACTTCCAATGTACATAAGAGAAACTTAACAACTGGGGTATTCTCAGAGATTGGATTCGAAGTTTGTTAAATTTGATAATGGCATGGATTCATCTGTGGCTTGATAAGGTTCCTGCATGTATCCAGAGGAGGAACTGTATCAGCAAAAAAAAAAAAAAAAAAAACTGCACTTCATTTTGTTTGCAGTAATTAACAGATGTCCTGTAGTAGAGGCTAAACCATGTGCCTCCTGATTAAGAGTTTTAGGAATAAAATTAATTGACCATTCAGGAGAAGAAAGAAGTGACCGTATACTACACACTAACGATCTCTACATCCAATTTGAGTCCGTCCGCTGATCCCCAATGTCAGCCTGCAAAAGAGAGTATAGGTTCCTAGAGCTCGACGTTAATCTGATCAATATATGTTTTTGTATTTTTGAATTACACATGGGTTTAGTTGAAAATCTTGGATATGTCCAGTTCTTAAAGGTTTGCCCCAGTTAACCCATTTTTAAGTTATTTGGACTGCAAAAAAAAAAAAAAAAAAATGTCATGTAATTGGTAGTGATGATTTTGGTGGAAAATTCCAGCAGCAGTGTAATTTTTGTTGAAGTCAACCAAAACCAAGCAATCATTGACATAGTCACAGAATAAAGCACAAAGAGACATGGTTGTAATCAAATTAACACCCGTAACTGATGCACAACACACATTCAACCAAGACTTATAAACACTCCTGCAATATCATAAGTATCTACGTTGTTGTCTAATTTTGGTAAATTTGATATTATTAAAATTAAATTTTGAAGATCTTTTCAACAAAACAAATGATCAATACAAAAAGTTAAAATTTCAAAATATTTATTTATTACTATTATTATATTTTGGAAATTGAGCTGAGTTTTAAGGACCTCAAAACCTTTATACAAATGAAACAAAAGTAAAAGCAAATACTGAAACAAACTCTCACAATAGAGGATTCACCAAAACAAACCTAGACTATAAACCAACTCAACCTTTGTACCTTTTGTTTGCTTTCTTAGTTCTATTGGATTTTCGGGGACAGAGTCTAAAATCTTTGGTGTGGGTGTTAGAGAACGTATTTGCAGCCGGTTCTGTAAACACATCATCATCACTGGAGAGGCCTGGCTCATGCTCTTCTTCAGGAACCTGACAAATTTCATGTCTCAATCTATTGCATGTGCAGTTCTTATCCTCTTCCCATACATCTTTTAACAAAATGTAGTTTGCCTTCACTGCATCTTTGACATGACTTGCAATAGCTTCTTGCAATGTAGAAGGAACTACGTTCCCTTTTTCGTATTCATTTATCATCGTTAACGCATATTCAATCTCAAGAAGAGGAAGGAAACCTTTCGCTTTATTCAGTTCTGCTTCGGTGAGTTGTATCACACTGCGGTGCCCAAATTTCTCACCATCATCCTGGGAGCTTTTTTCTTTCTTTGCACCTGAACTATTGGCTACCGACATGTTGTTGACTTCTCCTACTTTATCATCCTCGTTTGAGTTGGGCACAATTTCATTTGGGTACTTACTTCCATGTTCTTCCACCAATTCTTTGTCATTATTTTCTATTGCCTGGTCTTCTACAACTACTGCCTGATTTTCTTCTGTCATTGCAACATTGATGTCATTTACATTATGAGCAAAGTTGTTGAGCATAGCTTTGTCTGCATTCGCCAAATGTGTTAGTTTTTCAGGAGTATATCACAATTTGAGTCTATCTTCTTGGCTGAGTTCAATTTTTCTGAACTGATTTCAACTTCAACTTTGTTCTTAGCCCCATTAGTACCAGCTCCATCATTGTGTTCATTAGCCGAATCCGGAATGACTGGAAGATATGTAGTCTTTTGTTGATAGTATTGTTTCTTGTGCTTCTTGTTTCCTGCTCTTTTGAAGCCTTCCTGATCAGCATTTTCTGACCCCTCCTTACTTTTTTCCTTCTCCGATTGTTGTTGGGTTGGTACTGACTTCTTCAACTCAGGGTGTTTCACCCAGCATGTTTGATCAGTATGGCTTTGAAGTCCACATTGGTTGCAATACAATGGTGGAAAAGGATACATAATATGTTGCCAGAAGCCTGGTAGATCTGGAGCTTGTATCCATATTTTGTCTGGAAGCGGTTTTGAAATATTCATCCAAACACAAACCTTAGCTACAGATGGTCTTAAGAGGTGCCTTGTAAGGTTGTCCATGGCTAGAAATTTATCAATCGATTCTACAACTACTTTGAGAAGTTTAGGCTGTAAAAGAATCAATGGTAAACAAGGGAGTTCGATCCATACCGGTTTGTTGCGGGAGTCTCTCTTGCTATCAAAAGAAGAATCCCATTTTGAAAGCCTGTAAGGGTACCCTTTGATATTGCATTTCTCTCTTGCCATAGCTGCGATCATTGCTTCTTCATATTCAAACTTGATTAGAACATGTCGATAGTCTAAGGCACCAATTGTAAATTCACCGGGAATGCCCCAATACTTAGTCACTGCATCTTTAATGTCACTTAGGTAAGGTCTTTCTTGAGCAAACTTCATCACCAAAGCATATTTCATATGCATCTTGCCTCTTTCAAGATCCAGAAACAGAGGGCTTACCATCAAAAGTCGAATACACATAGTCTATGGGTGACTCATCAACTTCATTAGGTCTGAACCTTCCCACAATCTGCGCAAACGAAGGAGTGTCAGTCGTCTTGCCAACCGTGGCTCCCTCGCTCCCCGGTGGCCTGTCTGTGGTATTCATGTACAAGTCTATCGAGTTGTCATCAAATCGATTCACCCAAACAGCAGATCTACTCGATCAGCAGCAGATCGTGGCTGGACGTGCCGGATCTGTGCAAATCAGAGTCGAAATCGAAGAAGCCCTCACTGAGTCGGAGTTGCAGATCTGATCCCGCTCGCCTGCCTGAGCCGGAGACGAAGAAACCCTCACCTCCCCGGAACCAGATATGATCTCGCTACCAGATCTGATCTCTCACCTACGGCTTGAGGTAGAGATCTCGCCTGCTCGAGAGAGAGAGAGCTCGCCTGCTCGACAGATCGCCTCGCCTCGCCTGCTCTCGCTGCTCGAGAGAGAGATCGCCTCGCCTGCTCTCGCTACCTGTTGTGAAAGAGGTGGGGAATTAGTTTCTCGTCGAGCTCGAGAAGGACGAGGTCTATTTTATTAGTAAAACATGTAAGTATTTTTAATATTTTCATCTCTAAGTATAATATTTTTCAAAGAAACGGACACACACTTTAATGAACATTCAAACATATACCCTTAACATTCAATCTACTATAATTTTAACCGAATTTGACTCTAAAAAAATTAGGTTACATTCTAAAATATAATTTGTTTTTATGGAATTGATTGAGGACAATGACGGGGATGGTGGTGAGAGTGGCACTGCATGACAATTAGTACAAAAAATGTATGTAGAGTGCCATCGACACAGGTAAATATACAACTAAGCTACTGCAGATGGAAAATGAAGTAGTTGGACTTTACAACTAATTCGTAAATTCAAACCAATAATAAACAACATGCTAACAAACTCTAAACATGACAGGATGGTGCTGAAAGCAAGCTGCATCAGCACCATGCCTGTGACTTCTGTGCGAGAAGAATGGTATGAAACTATGAAACTAAGTAACAACAAAGATTAAAACTCAAAAGAGAAACAAAACATATGGTGCAAGAGTGGCTGCTTCCCGTATTTATAGTTGGAGTTGTACGCTCTTGCCGGAATTTCCGATGAATTTGACATCACGAAGGTTCCTGAATCTCTCCTATAACCAGGGGCGGACCTACTAAGAGGCGAGGGGGGGGGGGGGGGGGGGGGGGGGTGGGCTCAACTTTTAAAATAATTTTATTATATACTTAACCATTGAAAAAAAAAATTTATAATGTATAATACAATATGTAAATTATTCATTCACCTAACTTTACATCTTCCTATTGGTGTAGTTGTTGGAAGTTTGGAAAATTTTGTAAACAACCTGAGTTCGATACTCATTGAGTGCATATTTTTTTTATGGCTATTCACTATACATTTTGATGATTATTGATAATTACTATTCGCCCAATTTTTTTATTTTTAATATAATTTTATAGTAATTGCAAACATTAAAAAAATTATTTAGTTTAATAAAAATTTATTTTTGATCCTCTCGGAGCATATGATTTCTTTATGTCTATACAATTTTGTCATTGTGGCATTCCCCAACTTTTTTGTTTTCAACTCAATTTTATATGTAATTGCAAACATTAAAGTAATGAATTGCTTGTTATAAAGTGGCGTAAAACCTTCCACCAAAAAATATTTGAAATTAATATCTAAAATAATAACTAAAGAATGAATATGAAAATATATGTCACTAGCCAATTCGTACAAATTTGAGCCTCATATAAACATTTTTCAATGAAATGTATTAGGATCTTATTATGTTCGTAAATTTTCTACATTTTTTTAGCTTCAATTAGATATTTATCCTAATTATTTTGTGATTTTAGTTACATATTCTAGTTATTACGCTCGTTTGCCCCTTGCTAAGGTTATTGATATTGTAACTTTATTTTGCTTAAAATTGGATTACACTTAATTCAATTTGGTATATACAATGTATTTTTATAGGTTTATTTATCTTATTTTACTAACTCGGATAGAATATTTTTTTTTTACTTGTCATTTCGCCCCCCCCCCCCCCCCCCCCCCCCTTGACTAAAATCCTGGATCCGCCACTGCCTATAACAATTTTTCTGGTAAGGTACCAAAAGAAGGGACATTTGCCAATGCAAGCGCAATTTCATTGCTTGAAAACGGCAATCTCTCTTGTGGTATCCCAGAACTGCAATTGCTTGTGTGCCTTACACAGGGCCGTCCAAGATCTAGCAACTTTCATTATAATAGACTACTAGCCTCTGTAGTTATTTTGATTCTAGTTTTTGTTCTGATTTTCATTATTTAGTACTTTCTAGTGGATCAAAAAATCGAGAAAGAGAAGGGCTAGCACTGCAACATCAACCTCTCCGGATTATCAAATGCATATGTGTCGTACTAAGGGCTTTTTAAATCGACAAATGGGTTCTCTTTGGATCGTCTAATTGGTGAAAGAAGTTTTGGTTCCATATACAAAACTGTTTTCCATGATTAAAAAAAAAAATCGTTGCAGTGAAGGTATTCAACCTTCAACAACAAGAAGCTTCTAAGTGCAATGCGAAGTCGTAAAAAATATCCGCCATCACAATCTCCTGAAGATAATTACTGCCTGCTCAAGTGTGGATTCAAAAGGGAATGACTTCAAATGTCTAATCATGGAGTTCATGCTCAATGGGAGCCTGGATCAAATGGTTGCATCCTAGTGGTGATGGGCAAAATCAATTGAAGTGTTTCAGAGTTTGATTCAGAGCATAAACATAGCCATTGATGTAGCTTCTGCAATGGAATGCCTTCATTAAGACTGTCAAACCCCCGTTGCTCCTATCACACTGGCACTCACCACACTAGTCAAGTTCTTGTCCACGACACCAAACAATTCGAGAATAGAGGAAGCAAGTTCTCAATTGGTTATGTCCAGCTATCAATTCTTTTTTTTTTTTTTTGGAACTTTCCTTGTGCGAACTGGGTGTTATTCTAGGAATTAGGATTGAAGTTTCATCTTGAACTTATAACTAGCATGTGTGTTGTGTAGTTCAATCCTGAACATGGGACTGGAATCTAACTAACAAACTCTTAATCATGCAGAATATGGTGCTGGTGGCAAGGTATCTACTAGTTGTGACGTATACAGTCACGGGATCCTTATGCTACAAATGTTTACAGGAAGGAGACCGAGGGATGAGATGTTTAAGGATACTTCAAGTCTTCAGAACTTCTTGAAGATGGCTTTGCCTGATCGAGAGGTGGAAATAGCTGATGCACAAATGTTCTACAAGGAAGAGTGTGATGAAGCTAACGAAAAAATTGAGATTCAAAGGGACAAAAAGGATGGTACAAGAGTGCATGCTTCCCATATTTAGAAATTAGAATAGGAGTTGTATGTTCTGCAGTACAGGTGGATCAAATGGTCATCAAAGATGTTATTGCTGAACTGAGTTCAATTAGGGACCTGGATTAAGGAACTGGGATTCATGGTCTGAGAAACAGATCCTATTTGGTAAATAAAAGAAATCTCAAATTTTGTAAGAGATCCAACATCAAATTTAAGTAAGCATACAGATTTGTTCATTGATTCTAGGAATACTGTAAACAGCATCAATACTTTTAACTTCAAACATGAAAATCATGGACATGATGGAACTGAACTTATAAATTTGTTATAACATACAGATAATATAATCTTCAACTGTTTAATAAACCCAGAGTAATAATAAGGGCTTCTTGAACCTACAAGAAATGGTAGAAGATGCACAATTGGCAAACAGCCTTTCCAGGGAGCGAGGGAGCCTCCCTCGCACGCGTTTTAGAGAGAAAAGGGAGATTAAAAATTTGCTCCTAAATTTTCGAACAGACTCTCTCCTCAAAAACAACCCTCTCTCCAGTCCCTTCCCCAATTCGAAAATCCCCATCTCTCCCCAATCCCCATTCGAAAACCTTCAAAAGCTCTCAACACTACAAAGGCTCGAGGGACCTCTTCGATTTCGTCTTCAGCATCTTCTCAAAGTATCTCTTCGATTTCGTCTTCAAGTCCATCAGTCCGCATTCGAAAAGCTTCAAAACCTCTCAACACTACAAAGGCTCGAGGGACCTCTTCGATTTCGTCTTTAGCATCTTCTCAAAGTATTTCTTCATTTTCGTTTTCAAGTCCATCTTCGATTTCGTCTTCAAGTCCCTCTTCGATTTCGTCTTCAGCATTTTCTCTCTGAAGAAAATGTATCTTCAAAGAAAAGGTAAGTCCCTCTTTGATTTCTTGTTGATTTCTGGTAGTGGGTTTCTAGATCTAGGGTTTCTATTTTGATTTCGTGTTGATTTCTGGTGATGGGTTTCTAGATCTAGGGTTTCTTCGTTGATTTCGTGTTGATTTCAGGTGGTGGGTTTCTAGATCTAGGGTTTCTTTTTTGATTTCGTGTTGATTTCAGGTGGTGGGTTTCTAGGGTTGGACAATCATGATGAATTTTCGAGATCCACCACTTAGAGGCTATCTGAATTTTCGAAATCAAAGAACTCTAAATATATTTCAGGTCAATTAGAGGCTGACCCTAAAATGATTATTGGTTACACAACCCTAGAAACCCACCACTCTACCCATACTCTCAATTGGGGCAAAACTCTAACTAGCAAAAATTGGTTACACAACCTACTCTATCCATTTTGATTCCATTATGTGATAGATAGCTTCGATTTCTTCTACTAACAATTATTGAATATGGACTTTGGTTTTTGTGGATTGGTTGAAGAAATTTTAGGGTTGCATGTTTGTTTTTGCGACTTGTGAGAAGAAATTGGGTTTTGCATGGTTTTTTTAGGTTATGAAAGTTTTCATCTTTGTTGTTGGAGTTTCTTTGTTATTTGGGTCATTGTTTTTTTCTTCTGCTAGCAATTAGACTTTCAAATGAAAATTATTCAATCTGATGTTATTTTTTTGTCAACGCAGGAATGATATACAAAACCTATGTTGTTTATCGTGACCGTATACCTAGAGTATATATGACTTATCCAGGTTGTCTATTACAAGTAGACGGGTACAAGGGTAATATGTACAAGAGTTTCTCATCAGCTGAATAAGCTTATGAAAATTACAGCCTGTGGGTGCGATTAGAAGAGGTGAGAATATAGCACGAGGCGAGAATAGAGCATGAGGCGAGAAGAGAGCACCAGTCAAGAAGAAACGACAATGAAGATGTGAAACCCAACCAACCAAACAATGCTCCCGAGGGTCGTGGCGATCAAACTCATGATCAAAGAGATGAAACCCAAGTCAACGATCCTTGGGCTTTTACAAAGGACTTGATCAACAGTGTGTTAGTGTAATTATATTGATTTTTGTACTTATCTTTTTTAAGTTTTTGAGTGATATGTGAGATTTAATTTTGTTTTATAATGTACTTGTGAAGAGAATTTGAGCAAATGAATTATATTCAGAGATGTGTATTGGTAGTGAATTTGAGTAAATGAATTATGTTCAGAGATGTTATGGTTATTGTGAATTGAGAAAATTGGTTATTTAGTACCATAAAGATGAATTGAAGGTTGCAATAGATAAGATGACTGCTGGAACACTAGATGCACCAACCAAGTCACTTTCACCTCACTGCTTTCTGCATGTGGCCATGCAGGTTTTGTTGAAGAGGGTTTGGAGATGTTCAAGTTAGTGCAAGAAAGAGATGGATTCGAGTTATGTAGGGAGCATTACGCTTCTGTGGTTGATCTTCTATCTCGTGCAGGAAGGCTTAAAGAAGCTTACGAGCAGCAAACCTTGTTGACTACTTGATCCTCTGCAATGGTATCTCACCAAGGGATTGTTAAAAAAAGATTCATGAAGATAGTGGATCTTGTTATTCGATATACTGTAAAGGCAATACCCTTGCTTAACGATCAGAAGCCGAGGTAGATGTTTGTGTTAGGGCTGAAAACCGAACCGACTTAGGTCGGTTTTAAAATTTTCAAACCGAAACCGAACCGATTCTAATTTATGCAAACCGTAACCGAACCGAACCGACTAAAATCGAACCAAAACCGAAATAAAACCGAACCGACCGACTATTTTAAACATATTGTATTATTTATATATAAATTATATATTATTTATTATATATATTTGGTCGGTTCGGTTTGGTCGGTTAAAATCACATAGAAACCGAAAACCGAACCGACCACTTCGGTTTTGAGTTTTTTAAAACCGAAACCGATCCGAACCAAATTTATTGGTTCGATTTAGATCGGTTCGGTCGGTTTAATCGGTTTGATCGATTTTTTGTTCAGCTTGTGTTGGTTTTGTTCCAGCAATAGATCGCCACGCTCTGCAAACCCCATCAAACGAATGTGATCACTGATGAAATCCTCTGGTGTGGTGAGCCTTGATAAGATGATGTGTAGAAGCTCTCTTGGCAGTTTGGACCAGTCCCTCCTCCCCATTGTGGTTGATGAAACAATCAAACAAACACAGCAAAAAGAAGATGAAGAAAAGGAAAATGAAATTTTATGCGAGTACAATTTGCATTTTTCCCTGTTAGAGTTTCATGTAATATGAAATTTTATGCGAGTACAATTTGCTGGGATCCTAAGAGTCATTGTTTTATAGTCCCTCGTGGCTTTGTTAACCCTACGGGGGCAATGTTTGATCCCTTTGACAATTGAATTTCAAGGGGGCGGTAGCCAATCTAATGGCACCAGAAAATAAAAAACTAAGCTGCATTTTCTTGCAAACTAGATTTAAACAAAACATGGAAGAGCGCATAATTGAAGTATGGTGTGTTTGGAGCGCAAACTGCTATGTGGAGACCCCATAATTGACTAACAAGTGACCTTGTGATTGTCAATATTATAATTTTATGATATAAGTATTACAGATATGATACTGAATAAAATAGATAAACTATCAAAGGTTCTAAGAACTACAACTCTGACAATATTTACCAAAAGACCACACAATATGTATCATAAGCTACTACTAGTTCTTTCTCGGTTCTCTACTTGTCTATTTTCTGTCATTGGTGGTGTTCTAATGACAGGTACCACATTGTTTCTATTCCTGGACCTACAATAGACCCGTTCCTCATTGCTGATATCATATGAGACTCGCATAGCAAAGAGCAGTTAATAGAGCCACGATCTGCAAAACAGTAATGCGTCAAGTAAATTAAGATATATTCACAAACAAGCACACATAAAACTATTTTGTTTTCTCAACAATTACCTGCAAAGTGAACACTGCCACAACAACCCACTGCATGATTTTTCAGTTTGAGTGAAACAAAGTATAGATCGACTCCAAATTGCCAGTTTTGTCAGTGGGTATCACCTGCAAGAGTTGCTATATTTATTGACCCCTTGCTAGAAAATGCCATGGCTCATATGTAATGTCTACACTTTGAGAACGGCATATATTTATAGACGATAAACCAAGATAAGTATCTTTTTCCAGTTGTGATCAAAGAAAATGAATGTTCCAACTCCTACTTCTGTCAGAATAAGTATGGTGATCAATGCTGAATACTGGTTCATCTTAAAGAATCAAACAAGGGTGGGTCAAAAGTTTTGAAAGTTTTGAACATCAAACAGAACTTCTCATAACAATGGATAACAGATCAAAAGTTTCAGAAAGATCTTGAAAATCCAGTACTTTAACATTTCGTTTCTCTGTTTGATCATTGAAGAGACAAAAATGCAAACAAACCTGATCAAATTAACCAACCTGATCTCAAAAATGCAAACATTTTGTTTCGTTTCTTTGTTTGCTGAATCTCAATGCAAACAAAAATGCAATTGATCTAGGGTTTTTGTTTGTGTATTCATGGTTAAGTTAATTCACAATTACCAAATTAACCAACCTGATCATAACCTATAGTTTGTATAGTCCATTTCGTTGCTTGAACCTGGCGGCTGCAAAAATAAATAAGAAAGATTAAAAAATAAATAATAGGAGGCATACAAAACATATAACAAACAAACAAACTCTACAAAGGACAAACATACAAAATACAAAATATGTACCTGTGAGAGGAGCGTGTGGAAATGATCAATTCTTCCAGGTTGTAAATAGTGTGACCCCGTATTATCATCCTTAATGACAATAAACATACAAATCATAAGTGGGCAAGCATACTTACTGATTCATACCTTGTAAATATAACAAACAAACCTGTGTATTGCTTTTACGAGGCATCGCATTGTTTTCACGAGGCGTAACATAAGGCATCACATTGCTTTCACGAGGCATAACATAAGGCACACACTGTAAACCCTACAAATGACATTTGTAAATAAAACTCACTATTCTTGACTTTAAAAAATATACATTTATAAAACACATTGCAAAACATACCAGATTAGTCTCAATGGCCTGATCCTTTTGTGTGTCTTTCTTTTTTTCCTTTTGTATCCTTTTACACATCTTCTCGCCTGTAGATTTCATCCTTGAATTAGACTGGCGTCCTTTGCTACAAACCGCTAATGAACTATGAATTTGGATGCCAGAACTAGCAGTAGTGGTGGCCACTTCCAAATACCCCTGTGAATCAACACGCTCATCACCATTAACAATTTTAAGTTGCTCCATCTTCAAAGTGATCCATTCTTGAACTTGGCATGTCTTCTTTTCATCCTCAGCAGCGAAGTCAGCCATTTCATAGAAGGCATTGCACATCTTTTCAAATCGCGCATTTTCAGGCTTCATTTCCCAATCTGAATAAACAATCTTAACCTTTGTATAAGCCCTCTTAACATCTTTCCTCCACCTCCGAAGAACATATTTATCTGGTATAACATGAATCTCTCTTTCAAACAAGACTTTCAATATATGTTTGCATAAGATCCCCCTGAACTCAAACAATTGACAATTACACTTGATGGCGAAGTCGGAAACATTAAAAGAGACTATAAAATTGACTGATCGTTGCCTATCATTTATCACCAAGTCTTGTCTAATAGTGTACAACTCAAAGCCATTCTCATCCATAACTTCACCGACAATTCTACAACATAGATTCCCTGCTATCTCTTCTTGGAACTCCCTAAATTTATTTGTAGTGTAGACATCTCGAAATTTTATCTCTATTGCATAAGGAGTAATGCAAGGAATCCTTTGGTTATAAGATTTAAAGTCTTCTTCAGCTTCCTTTTGGACCTTACTTCGTAGTGCATTCTCATATTGTTCTACGAATTGCTTTAAAGTGGTCTTCAAATTCACATAACCATCAAAAAAAGCATTCATGCTTTCACTCCTTTGAGTTGAAGACATCCCCGCCCAAAAAGTATTTCTTTGAAATATTGGCACCCAACGCATCCTTTCAAGGTATAATCCACTCAACCAATCATTTTCATGCAGACTATATTTATCAATAAAACCATGCCAATTTTCTTCAAACTCATCATGAGACAAGGAATCATAAACTGCTCTTTGCATTGCAAACTTGATCGCCTCATATTCATTGCAACCGGACAGCTTTTCGGGCAACTTCTTCATAATATGCCACAAACACCATCTGTGTCGTGTGCTGGGAAATACAATTTCAATGGCCCTCTTCATTGCCTTATCTTGATCAGTGATTATAGCAGACGGAGCATTGCCATTCATACACACGAGCCAAGTTTGAAAAAGCCAAACAAATTCTTCAACCGTCTCACCACATATTAATCCACATCCCAAAAGAATTGACTGACCGTGGTGATTCACCCCAACAAAAGGAGCAAATGGCATCTCATACTTATTTGTTAAGTATGTAGTATCAAAAGTAACAACATCCCCAAACTCCTTATAAGCTGCTCTGCTCCATGCATCAGCCCAAAAAACATTTCTCAACCTACCTTCATCATCCAAATCCATCATATAAAAGAAATCAACATTATTAGCTTGCATTTTTAAGAAGTAGTTATGAAGTGCCATCGCATCCCCCTCACCAAGTCTCAACTTCCCCATTTTGTCCAAATAATTGTAACAATCTTTTCGGGAAAATGGCAAAATATCATGCCCACCTGCTTCAACCACAGATGCCGAAAAATTCTTATTTGGTTTAATACCCGCCCTATCATTAAGATCACGCTTCTTTTTGACATACGAGCTCATAGTTCTATTCTTTGGAAAAAATCTCGATTTACCAGGGCTTAACTCATGATTGTGATCAAGTGTAACTCTTCTCACTAAAACTGTTCCATCAGGCCGTATATGACCTCTAATCTTAGCCAGACATCCACATTTGCTCGACCCACGCAATCCCAAGACATTTTTTGCTCTACTTTTTTGCTTCCCAGACCGACCACATGAGAGTTGAATGAATTTAGGTTTTCCATCTGCATCTTTTTCAGTAGTCATTACTTTCACTGGAAATCCTTTTTTATTACCATAATTATGATAATAACGTTGGAACTCATCAAGGTTGATGAATTCCATCCCATCTGTAGGTTCCTTTATCTCTTCTAAATTTTCTTCCACCAACATACATTCATTATCTTCTACACGATCCATTCCTGAAATATGTGTTATAATATACAATGGTTAAAACATAGAGGCATAGATAAAAACCCTAGTACAATAACCATGTATAGTCTATTTTGGGGAACAATGCTGCAACTAAGGATCCATCAGAGTTGTTATACAGGCAGTTTCGGCCAAACAGATTATACAATATAAGTAACAAAAAAAGTGATAACTAAAGTAACAAATGAACCCAACATTACCCAAAAACTTTTAGAAAGAAACAACCCTAGTACAATAACCTTGTATAGTCTATTTTGGGAAACAATACTGCAACTAAGGATCCACCAGAGTTGTTATACAAACAGTTTCGACCAAAAAGAATATACAATAGAAGTAACAAAAAAAAAATGATAACTAAAGTAGCAAAATGAACCTAACATTACCCAAAAGCTTTGAAAAAGAAACAACCCTAGTACACTTACCTTGGATAGTCTAAAGCTACCGGATGGCTGAAAAGGTGTTGAAAGACAAGCCTACACATTGAGAAGCAAATTTTTGAACTGTTAGTTTCTTATCTGTTTTTTAAGCAATACAAGCATAATGAGTTGATCAAAAAGCAATACAAGTATAAGAGTTCCTAGGCATAGAGAAGAAATACAAGCATAATGGGTTGATCATTAAGAGTCGTAGAGGCCCTTGTATGAAACTCTTATGCTTTTACAATACAATACAATGCTTGTATGAAACTCTTATGCTTCTATGAGGTCCTCTATGCGTAGGAACTATTATGCGTAGGAACTGTTATTGTTTTTCAAGCAATACAAGCATAATGGGTTGATCATTTGATCCTTTCTGAGGTTGGAACCCTTAAGGAGCAATTTGAGAAACTGAACAAGTATAATGGGTTGCTGGAGGAGAAATTGAAGTCTACGAGGTCCTTGAATTCAATCCAAGGTACTATGTTCCATATCTAATCAGGATATATACTTTCTGATTAGCAATACAATTTTATTCCTTCTCTTAATTTCTTATGCTTGTATATGTTCTATATTAACTCACAATTCATTCGATAATATAGGTCAACTTGTATAGAACAGGCCATGGCTCTCATAATGAAAATGAGGAGATGTACACTTATCGGGATTAAATCCTACTCAGTGAAATCGATTGCAATTGAAATTGATAAGTGTAGATCTACACTTATCGGGATTGAATCTTAATCAGTGAAATCGATTGCAATTGAAATCTATGAACTTACTGACCTAGCTAGTGCAGTGAAATCTGCAACACCGTTTGCTTCGGACTGCTTTCCAAACATCGATTTCGTCTGAGTTAATCCTTGTCTTCGCCTTGGAAACCCTCTCCCAAAGCTTCGATTTCGCCTAAGTTAATATTAATATTCGTCTTTGTTTTTGATTTTTTCGATTTCAGGGTGGAGAGAAAAGGGTTCGATTTTGTCTAGATCTGGAGAAAAGGGAGGGGGAGCTTTGTTTTTGGAGGGAGCGAGAAAAGAGATTTTGTGATTTTGGAGGAAGACAGAAAATGTTTGGGGGAGGGAGAAATTGGCTTTTGAGTTTGTCAGTTTGAGGACCGCGTTTAATCGCACGCGCGAAGGAGCCTCCCTCGCGTCGCTCTAGCGCAGGGACCTCGCTCCCTAGAATTTTTCATTGGCAAATTGAAAATAATATAATCTAACATCAAATCAATATGACATCTATTGACTCCCTTGATTGGATGGCTGTTTAAAATTATCATACACAATTTGCAAGCTTATCTAATACTATACATGCTAAAACTTCCACATTTAACCTAACAAAACTATGACACTAATAGGAAAAAAAAATACCACCACAGGGAAATTAAGTATGATGAAAAAAGTGTAGTCAAATGACAATAGTTACCACAAATGGGTCTCATCAAGCAAAGTCAAATCGTCAACTTGTATACCCAATCAGTATTTTATTTGATGTTTTGGTCATTTGTTCATTCAAAACTCGTCTATAAGAAAAATTCTACAACCAGGTTTCAAATAAAAGGGGTATTAGAGAATAACGTCATTTTTCATATGGTCTCAATGGAGGATTTACAGTTGAGATTTCGGGTGCGGTGCCTTCTTCATGTCTTATATGTGTTGTTGTCTTATGGTGCATCAATGTACTGATAGGATCCTCTCTTTCTACCCTTGGGAATGAGTCGGACCACCTAGCTTTGCTAGCATTCAAGGATCAAATAACTCAGGATCCACTCCGTGTCATGAACTCATGGAATGATTCAGTCCATTTCTGCAACTGGACAGGAATCACATGCAGTCTTCCAGATCAAAGAGTAGTCAGGTTGAGCCTAGAAAGCCAGGAACTGGTAGGATCCATATCCCCTGCCATAGGAAATCTCACGTTCTTCACTAGAATAAACCTTGGGGAGAACAGTTTCCATGGCAAACTTCCTCAACAACTTGGTCGCTTGACTCAGTTACAACATCTAAACGTCACCTCTAATTCATTGGGAGGGGAAATTCCTATGAACTTGACACATTGCTTGGACCTCAAAGTGTTTGATGCACTTAGAAATGAACTGATAGGGAAAATTCCGGATCAGCTTAGTTCACTGACCAAACTTGTAATCCTCGGTCTTGCAGTCAACCCCTCCGTGGATAGGAAACTTTTCATCTCTAATAGGTCTTACACTATCAAAAAATAGTCTAGAGGGGAGAATACCAGAGGAGTTTGGCCGATTGTCACAATTGGGATTTTTTCAAGTTAATAGTAATATTTTGTATGGCACTGTTCCTCCCTCTCTCTACAATTTGTCATCACTATACCTCTTCTCTATTGCAAACAACCTACTACAGGGGCGCCTTCCAACAAATGTTGGTCTCACTCTTCCAAATCTTCAGAGGTACTTTGGGGGTCTAAACAATTTCCAAGGCCAGATCCCCACTTCCTTTTCAAATGCATCAGGACTGCGGGAACTAGATCTCAAAGAAAACAGTCTTACAGGGTCGATTCCAATGCAGATTCAGAGCTTACAAAGCCTATTCAGACTTAACTTGGGTAGTAATCAGCTTGGATCGGGTAAAGCTGGTGACTTTGTCAAATTGTAGTAGTCTACAGTTGTTGGTTCTAGACAACAACCATCTAGGAGGCGAAATACCAGAATCAGTAGCGAATTTGTCAACTCAGCTCATGTGGCTGACTTTCGGGGGGAACCTCATTGAAGGAAGCATTCCAATGGGAATTGAGAACCTTGTCAACTTGGCCGCTTTGGGCCTGGAACTAAACTTGTTCGCAGGGAGCATTCCTCCTGTTGTAGGGAAGCTTCAAAGGTTGCAAAAACTGTATCTAATGGGAAACAGGCTGTCAGGTTCAATTCCATCATCCCTCGGTAACTTGACTCTACTGAACTCACTCTTTCTGGAGGAGAATAACTTGAAGGGAACTATACCTCCAAGTCTTGGAAACTGTCAAAAGCTTGATTGTGTTGAACATGTCTCATAATCATCTAAATGGTACCATACCCAAACAAGTTATTAGTCTTTCATCCCTTTCAATTTCTTTCGATGCAAGTCATAATACTTTGAGTGGTTCACTACCATTAGAAGTGGGTAATATGAACAACCTCGAAGAGTTGGATGTTTCGAACAACAAATTTTCAGGTGAGATTCCCACGACACTTGCCAACTGTGTCAGATTGGAACGTCTACACATGGAAGGGAACTTCTTTGAAGGTATCATCCCACATTCATGCAGAGCCTTACGAGGAATTCGAGAAATAGATTTTTCGCGTAATAAATTGTCTGGGCAGATACCGGAGTTTCTGGTGAATTTGTCATCTCTAAGGTACCTCAATCTTTCCCATAATAATTTTTCTGGTGATGTGCCAAGAACAGGGATATTTGGAAATGCAAGTGCACTTTCAGTGATTGGAAACAACTATGTCTGTGGGGGTATTCTAGAACTACAGTTACCAGTGTGCTCTAAACAAGTTCATCATAAATCTGGTAACCACTTCACTAATAAAAAAATAGCCTCCGTAGTAATTGTGGCAGCATTTTTACTTCTCTTTTTCTTCTTCGCTACCAACTGTTTGGTCCAAAAATGGAGAAAACAAAGAGCTCACACTGGAATATCATCCTCTAGAGGATAACAAAATGCACATGTCGTACTCAGAGCTTTTTAAATCAACAAATGGGTTCTCATCTGACTCTCTGATTGGTGAAGGAAGTTTTGGTTCTGTATACAAAGCAGTTTTCCATGATAGCAGCGAAATTGTTGCAGTGAAGGTATTCAACCTTCAACAAGAAGGAGCTTCCAAGAGCTTCACAGCTGAATGTGAAGTCATAAAAAAGATTCGCCATCGTAACCTCGTAAAGATAATCACTGCCTGCTCAAGTGTGGATTCAAAAGGAAATGACTTCAAAGCGCTAATAATGGAGTTCATGCCCAATGGGAACCTGGAACAGTGGTTGCATCCTTGTCTTGATGGGCAAAATCAGTTGAGGTCTTTGAGTTTTGCTTGCAGACTAAACATAGCCATTGATGTAGCTTCTGCTGTTGAGTACCCTCATTACCATGGCCAAACACCGATTGCTCATTGTGATCTAAAACCTAGCAATGTACTTCTTGACGAAGCACTCACTGCTCATGTTAGCGACTTTGGGTTAGCCAAGTTCATCTTTGGAGAAACCAGTAGTTCCACCAAGAATGTTACAGTATCAGCAGGTTTGAAGGGGTCTATTGGATATGTTCCTCCAGGTATGAACTCTATCCAAGTAATTTAATTTTGTGCAATGGTTATTTCACAGCTTGTAGTTTTATAAGGGTTTTCCCATTGTAATCAAACACAGATTTGGTTTAAATAATTTTCAATTCTAGTCCCAAATCATATCTATATAACGTTATCCAAAATTGCAGAGTACGGTATTGGTGGTCAAGTATCGATACTTGGGGATGTCTACAGCTATGGGATCCTTCTGTTGGAAATGTTTACAGGGAAAAGACCTATTGGGGACATGTTCAAAGATGGTCTAAGCCTATATAACTTTGCTATGGTGGCTTTGCCCGACAGAATTATGGATATTATAGATCCTCATCTGCTTATTACAGGAGAAGACGAAGAACAAAATGTAATAGAAAATGAGGAGATAAAAGTGGAAGCAACTATAACCCAAGAAGAAAAACATGGAGGCAATGGTGGAAGCAAAATACAAGAATGTTTGATCGCAGTGATCAAACTAGGCCTCTCTTGTTCTACTCCATCACCAACGGATCGAATTGAGATGAGAGAAGCGCTAAGCAAACTGCATGCTATTCAAAACTTGTTTCTTGACCAGTGATGATTACGATTGGGTTTCTCACCATCCAAGATATGATTTTCTTATGTTGTCTTCTAATCATAAGATGATCTTATGTCTACTACAAATACTATGCAATTAATCATTTCCAGTGAATAATTTGGGCTACAACAGGGGGGAATGGCCATGGGCCATTTGTGTTTATTTTGTTTGTAAAATGACTTACAAATAAATATTGCTGCACAAAACTAATTCCACAGATTCTGAATATTGAAAAGCATTTCAACTTCCAATGTACATAAGAGAAACTTACCAACTGGAGTATTCTCAGAGATTGGATTCGAAGTTTGTTAAATTTGATAATGGCATGATTTCTTCTGTGGCTTGATAAGGTTCCTGCATGTATCAAGAAGAGAAACTGTATCAGCAAAAAAAAATATGCACTTCATTTTGTTTGCAGTAATTAACACGTGGCTAAACCATGTGCCTCCCGATTAAGAATTCTAGAAATAAAATTACATGACTGATGCAGTTAATTTTCACTCCCTACTTTAACATTGCTCCTGCTGACCTGCACAAGTAACGAACGTGAGCCACATACCACCGTGGGGTGGCCAATGACACTCCGATGCTAAAGTCGGGCAGGGATCTGAAGAATGTGTAATATTGTATCAGGGAATTTGTAGCGTGCCTTAACTTGCCAACCTCATGTCTTATTTATAGTGCAAGGAGTCATGGTTCTACCAGGCCATCGTAGGTGTAGTTTAGGAAGGAGATCTTCGTGGAGATCCCTATCTAATTAGGAGTCGTGTTGTAGGAGGGAAGTTTTCTGTTAGCTCTGCACTCCTAGATACGCAGGAGATAGTTCACAATCCAAGAGCAATCCGTAGAAGGGAGTTTCCCTGTGTGGAAGATATTCTGGGGTTTGCTTCCTCTTCCAGAGAGTAGTTGCCCGTCTGAAGTCGATCCTCGAAATACTTGCCAGAAGAGAGCTTATGAGTATCGTGGATAATTGTGAGACGTGTGGGCCTAGCATGATGTTAGAGTCCGAGTCTGCTTGGCGGACTGAAGTTGAGCGAGCTTAGAACCGTTTGGGCAAGATCTGTGTTAGGCCGATGCTTGGGCCCGTAGTTCATTGAGATCATCATGACACGTGTTCAGCTCATGAGTGTGACCTTTTTATATATCATCAGCTACTCCCCCCGAGTTAGTGGATCGTCACATTGGTTCGCTAAGTCATCTCTTGAAGGGATGCAGCGCTCATGATGATTGAGTCTGAATCGTTGCTTAAGTTGCACGCTGCATTAATTGGGCGCGTGTTGGTTCGTCGAAAAAGAGGTGGAAATCTATCCTCTATATAGGTCATTCGCAGTGTTGAGACTGACCCTTCTGCTTTACTTGCTTTTGAAGATATTGTTCTGAAAGGTTCGTTCGCCATCTTCATGGCTCGAGAAAACTTCTATATGATGTTGTTCTGGCTAAGGGCCTAGAGTTTTTTGAAGACAGGCTGTTGGCCAAGCCTGGTCTCGCTGAAATCCGTACAAAATTTGAAGTTCATGAAGACTTGTCGTTGTTCATACTCAATATGGATGACAACAACTTAGAGGGAAGGATACCTTCTTAAGTCTTGGAAAATGCCAAAGCTTGAATGGCCAGTCTTTGTCTGGTAATAAACTCAAGGGTACCATACCCAAACAGGTTATTAGGCTTTCCTCCATTTCTGATTATTTTGACCTAAGTCATAATTCTTTCAGCGGTTCACTACCATTAGAAGTTGGTGATATGATAAATGTCCAAAGGTTAGATGTTTCAGATAACAAGTTGTCAGGGGAAGTTCCAAGCGCACTTGCCAACTGTATTATGTTGGACGTCCTATCCATGAACGGCAACTTCTTTGAAGGAATCGTCCCCCATTCTTTAATAGCTTTAAAAGGTATTCAACGAATAGATCTTTCGAGGAATCAGTTGTCTGGTCAGATACCAGAGTTTCTGATGAATTTAAAGGCTCTAAAGTACCTCAATCTTTCCAATAACAGTTTTACTGGAAAGGTGTCTGAAAAAGGGATATTTGAAAATGCAAGTGCAATTTCACTGTCCGGAAACAAGCATCAGCTCTGTGGGGGCATCTCAGAACTAAAATTGCCAGAGTGCCCTAAGCAAAGGCGTCCTAAATCTCATAAACTAGTAGCTTCACTAATAACTGCTGGAATACTTTCAGTTCTGCTTTTGTTCTTTGGCTCTTTCTGTTGGATCCGAATTTTGAGAAAGAAAAAAGCAACATCAATCTCTGAGGACTTCCAAACGCCTATGTCATACTTGGACCTTTTTAAATTGCCAAATGGGTTCTCGTTGAATTGTCTAATTAGTGAAGGAAGTTTTGGTTCTGTATACAAACTGTTGCCCACGGCGACAAAGAAATTGTTGCAGTTAAGGTATTGAATCTTCAGCAAAAAGGAGCTTCCACGAGCTTCACAGCAGAATGTGAAGTCTTAAAAAACATCCGTCATCGTAATCTTGAAAAGATAATCACTGCCTGTTCAAGTGTGAATTCAAAAGGGGATGATTTTAAGGGTCTAGTTATGGAGTTTATGCCCAATGGGAGCCTGGAACAGTGGTTGCATTCTAGCCTTGGTGGGGAGAATCGGTTTAAGCGTTTGAGTTTTGTTCAGAGACTAAACATAGCCATTGATGTAGCTTCTGCTGTGGAGTACCTTCACTACCACTGTCACATACCCATTGCCCATTGTGATCTAAAACCAAGCAATGTACTTCTCGACAAAGAAATGACTGCTCATGTAGGCGACTTTGGGTTAGCAAAGTTTCTTTTTCAAACAACTGATAAAATATCAGCAGGTTTGAAAGGGTCTATCGGCTATATTCCTCCTGGTAATGAATTCTATCCATCTCATCTACTTTTATCAGTTTTATGCAAACTTGGTGAACTTAAATCAATTTCAACCTCCCGATTTGTCTTCCAAAAAATGAAAACATTTTTCACAACTCATTTTGATTTGGGGTTGAAAACGACATTCAACCTCATGATTTGTCTGAAAATGTGGAACTGGACTCTTTATTTTTATCTTTTTTGGGTGGGGTGACATCCTCATGCCACCCTCTTTTATTTATTTATATTGTTATTATTTGATTATCTAAGAATTTTCCAATTGCCACGAAAATGGGTCTCCCATTTTAGTTCCAAATCCTATCTAACCTATATAATGAAATTCAAAATTGCAGAGTATGGTACGGGTGGTCAAGTTTCTACATTTGGGGATGTTTATAGCTATGGAATCCTCTTGTTGGAGATGTTCACAGGGAAAAGACCTATTGCAAACATGTTCAACGATGGTCAAAGCCTATATAATTTTGTTATGATGGCGTTGCCCGATAGAACTATGGACATTGTAGACCCTAGGATATTCAAAGAAGTAGAAGAGGAAGAAGCATCGATAATCGAAGAAGAAGAAGAAGCAATAGCAATGTTGGGTGCAAAACAAAAAATGTTTGATTTCGGTGATTACAATAGGCCTCTCATGTTCTACTCCATCGCCAAAAGATAGCATTGAGATGAAAGAAGTGCTTAGGACAATGCGTGTTGTTCGAGACAAGTTTCTCACCGTTTGAAAGGTCAACTATGGTTCGAGACTCACCCACTTAATGAGTTCTCACCTGATCATTTGGAGCACATGTGTTCCGTAGTTGATATTAGTCTAATGGTGCAACCTTCGCAACTATTAAATAAATAAACTGGGTCAACGACCTTCATTTTGTAATTTTTTAAGGTCTACTATGTATTATGTTTCTAGTGAACAATTGCCCTCTAATAATTGTAGTTGTGCGATTTCTGACTGAATATATTGTTGCACCCATGATAGTTTGTTTTGTCAATCTCATTATCTCTTGAATCCTTTTTTCCTCCCAGCGGATCCTATCTTATTCTCTCTTTGCATGTTGGAGATCCTATATAACTTTTCTGCAATGGCTCTGCCGGATAAAATTATGGAAATTAAAAATCCTCCGATGTTTATAGAAGAAGGAAATCAAGAAACAATGTTGGAAACAAGACACAGAATCCTAGATTTCCGCTATTATGTTCTACTAAATTACCGAAATATCGCATTGAGATTAAAGAAGGGCTCAGGAAAATGGGGGTTGTTCGAGACTTGTTTCTTAGCCGATGATGGTTATGTTCCAATGAGATGATATTTTATGACTACTATCTGTTTGAAGAAATTACTGTATGAATCAACTAATGGTATCAGTTCATTAGGCACAGAAATTCAGAACGTGAAAAGCAATACAACTTGCAATCTGTATAAACCCTAGAAATAATGGAATGATAAGAAGAAGAAATGTGGGAGAGGGAGAGAGGAAACTGACCTTTTTCGTTGAAGAAGGGAGAGGAGGCAAAGAAGACGAGAGAGAGCTCACTTTTGTGATTATAACTTTTGCTGGACGGAGCTTCTAGAGATCCAGGTCTTATAGCACTAATTTTTGCAAGGGCGAGTCGTTCTAGGCGGCGAGGAAACGGACGAGGGAGGGGAGTGGAACCCTCCATTCCCTCGAGATGTGTGCACCCGCGCATCTCGAGGAAGATGGAGGGTTCCACCCCCCCTCCCTTGCCCGTTTCCTAGCCAATTAGAATTCCTCTTTTTGCGAGGATGATCTGCACGTGACCATTACACCATTCTTTCTATAGGTTTGGAGAAGTTAGAAATGAGTACAATTGATCCGATCATATGTGGATCACCTTTCCAAGCACAAAACAATACTATAAGACCTTGGAGAAGTTGGAGGGGTAGAATTGATCCAATTACGTGCGGATCACCCTCCTAAACACAAACCTACTGGACCAGACTCTCTAGAATTTTTCTTTGCTAGAATATAAGATCATCTTTAATGTGAAATTTTTATCACTCTCCTTCCACGCTATCATTTTTATAGTTTTTCACGATAATTTTTTTTTATATATATATTTTTTGGTAAAGCTGTTTTCTATGGAAATGGAACTTATTTTCCTTTTAAATGGATGGTCGTTTGTTTGATTGTCCATTTAATGAGAGGAGATTGATTCAACATGCAACTGATTTGCTCACTACTCATGAGAATCCAATTCTGAGAATGGGGTCAAACGAAATCCACGGTTTCAATTTTCATGTTTGTTTTTCATGTAACCAAACAGGTCAGGTGTCAAACACGTAAAAGTTTTGAATTAGAGCATCTCTGTATGAATCCCCCATTTTAACCAAAATCTAAATTTAGGAATCCCCTTATTTCTTCACCACTCCAACCACATCCCATATTTTAACTTTTTCATCATTATTTTAATATATCTTCAACTTTTCTATACCAATTTAATTTCAATTATACTATTATTAATTTCAACTTAAATATATAATATTATTATTTTCAATTATACTATTATTTAGAGATTTTTTTTTAATTATACTATTATTAATTTCTACTTAATTTAAATTTGACTAATTAAAAATTTTGGGAGTTAAAAAAAATAGTATTAATAATTAATTTTTTATCATTATTTAAATATATCTTCCACCTTTTAATCATTATTTAGATAATTACTTTTTAATTATACTATTATTTTGAATTAGCATTAATAATTACTATTAATAATGTTATCATTATTTAAATTAGAATTAATAATTACTTTTGTTTAAATTAGTATTAATTTGTTTTTAATTATACTATAAATAATTTTTAAATAATTATTTATCATTATTTAAATTAGTATTAATAATTACTTTTTTAATTATACTATTATTTATATACTTTTTTTTAATTTAGAAAATTAAATATTGAGATTATTTTATTAATATATGAGATTTAGGAGATGATTAACTTCCCCCTAAATTTATGGGAAAGTTGAGAGAGAAGTTATTATGAGGGATGGGTTAAGGGGATGATTTGAGAGTTTTTTTTTTCAATCGAACCCCTAAAATAGTATTTTGGCTATTTTAAAGGGGTGATTGGAGATGCTCTTACTTCGATTGTGTTTGATTTTGCTAAATTCCATGGAAACAAGGTGGTTTTTGTGAAAATACCTAATTCCAGTGTTTGATTATCATTTTTCTTCCTTAAGTGGGATTTTCTACCTGACTATATTTTCACAAAAAAAAATTTAAAAAAATTGATTCATATTAGTTTCCAATTCTTAATCCCTTAGGAATCTCATACAGAAATCAAATAATTCTCAAACGCGGCTCAAAACTTTACATCAACCTGAAACGGTAATCAATCTTCTACCTCATATACCTTTCACCCTCCTCTACCAGTATAACTCTCATCTTGTTGAAGGTTCAAATATACCATTTTCGAGCTAAATCCTTACCACCATTCTATGGATGTCTATAATCAAAGTGATTAGGTGTCTATCTACTCTACCACTTCTACAAATAAGGCTCCATTTTTCAGTTACCACTCTTGTCAAAGAGTACATGTTTATGTACATTCAATCAAGTATTTGATCATTAGTTAACAAGGGAAATTGATTAATTGGGGGATGGATTTTTTTTGCCGATTTAATAATGATTTGTCCAGGGGTTGGTGATTTTTTTTTGCTGATCGATTTTGCAACATGGTTATAAATATTTTTGAATTTCCACGGAAATACATTTATAGCCAATCAACTGAATTTTTTATTTTCTACAAAGGAAGTTTTGTTTTTAGTGACTCCCTGCTTAGGAAATGACCCTTATTCCCTGGAACTACATTCTCTCAATCAAGAGTAAGTCTGCCCTCGCGCTCTCTCCCTTGCTCCCTATAATCAGAGCTCAATCAAACACAACTTAATGTCATTATCCACTATATAATATGTTGTTCAAGCCCCAGTTAATTTGGCCTCCATTTTTTTCAATGATATTCGTTACACCAACCACACTTGATGTAAGTCTTACGATACACCAGCCTTCGCGTCAAGGTGCATGATACGACAATATTTCAATTAGTAATGCTTTTTTCTCGACTAATGGCCTTCACTTGAACTTATTTTCCTCGCATACATCTCTCATTTAGTATTGAGTTTTTTCACCCGCCCCCATGGCAATGATTATGTGTTTGCTTATCTTAGTCATTGAGGCTCAACCATCGTGATATATAAGCCAAACACATATCAATACCTGCGACATCACTAATTACTAAGTAGTGCCTCAATCCACTATTTGCTCCACTTAAAATACGTTAGAAATTATATATATTACAATTTAGAGTGATGTTTTATTATTCATTACTAATTGGGACAAACATCAAATTATAAGATTTTGAGATAAAAGATAGCTAGGGTTGAAAATTGAGAAATGTGTTGAGAGTTGAGATTAAATGAATGCATTCAACAATATGCATAACTTAAGCTCGAATGGCGCAATGAAGGGGAACGTTTATTATAACGGCCTCCTCCTTCATTGAGATCAGGGGCGGATTACCCTTTGGCTAAGGGGGTCAGTTGCCCATCTTATCTTTTTAAAAAAATTCACTAAATTACTTATATTTTTTTATATTGTCCCCCTTTAAAAGTTTAGGTTGCCCCCTTGTATACAATGTTGACTCCCGACTCCACTAAAAATTAAATTATGGGTTATTTTAAAAGTTTAGGTTGCCCCCTTTGTATACAATCTTTGTTACCGATATGTTCGCGTTTCAGGATCTGATATAGCCAGCTGCTACGAATAGATGGATGAGGAGGTGGTTTGGGGTTAATTCAGAAATAGAAAGGGAAGGGAAGAGAAGTGGCGACGGGTTGATCTCTTAGGCGAAGCTAAGTGAATTGGGAGTTAAAGAGGATTGAGATGAGAGGCGGAGTTG
The DNA here is from genome assembly GCA_963556465.1 of Berberis vulgaris. Taxonomy (NCBI): domain Eukaryota; kingdom Viridiplantae; phylum Streptophyta; class Magnoliopsida; order Ranunculales; family Berberidaceae; genus Berberis; species Berberis vulgaris. Next base: position 4,621,410 of record OY747135.1, read on the forward strand.
AGAGATTACAGAGTGAGAGAGGGTTTATGAGGGAGAGAAAAGATAAGAGAAAGAGAGGAGGAGAGAGTTTGCTAGGAGTTAAAAAATAATAATCTTCATTCGGTTCGGAAAACCACGTTCAGTAGTAAGTTGGTCTTTTCAAACTTTCTTTTTCCCCTATTTGTCTGCAATCCTGGCTCCACCCCTGATTGAGATGTGTCCTTGGGGGAGTGATTCTCACCATGACTTACTCCTTCATAACGATCCTCTCATAATTGAGGTGCGTCCTTGGGAGAGTGCTTCCCGCCACGACTTATCTTCTTCATAACAATCATCTCTAGTTATAATGGTTTGCGCCACATGAATGGGCACGACCCGGTGATAATTTGATGTATCATTAGCTGCTCCCCGTAGTATGTGGGTTCATTTGCGTGGATACCAACTTGTCAATTGTGGGAGCTCGAGCAGCGACATGATGGCTTTATCTAGTCAGACTGTGAAGTCAGTGTGACAAATCATCATAGTCGAACTGCATGAGTTTGGACCAGATGAAGATTTTTGTGACAAGTCATCGTAGCCGGACTTCGTGAGTTCGGACTAGATGTCGCCTGTGTGACGAATCATCGTAGTCAGCTGCGTGAGTTCGCTACCAGAGGAAGTCATCTGACTAATTAGGTGCATGAGTCTGAATCAGATGAAGTCATCGTGATCAAATTGTGTGAGTCCAGACCGAATGAAGCCAGTGTGATTAGTCTTAAGTTGGACAAATTTTTTATCGGACTTGCAAACCTAATTCACGTCCAACCTGTGAACCAATCTTCGGTCGAACTTCCGGATTTGCGAACCAGTCTCCAGTCGGACTAGTTTTCTATAGAACCCGATTCCTGTCGAGACTGTCGCCTGTCGGACATACGGACCTGTGTATCTGCGGAGCTGTGGACCTACGGTCTAGTCTCCAGTTGCCCCAGTCTCCAATTAGATTTGCGGACATGCAGATCAATCGCCAGTCAGACTAGTATTCTATCGAATCTGCGAACCAGTCTCCAGTCGGACTAGTATTTTATCGGACCTACGGACCAGTCTCTAGTCGGATTAGTCTTATGTCGAATCCGATTCCTGTCAGACCTATGGGCATGTGGAATGTGGACTAGTCTTCAGTCGGACCTATGGGCCTGCAGACTAGTCTCCAGTCGGACTTGCGGATCTGTGGACTAGTCTCCAGTCAGAAAAGTCTCCAGTTAGACTAGTCTCCAGTCGGGCTTGCGGACCTGTGGTCCAGTCCATTTAAGTAGCTATGGCGGAGCACACATGGTCCTAATAATCGGGCGAAACCTCACAAAATCTTAATTGGTGAGTTTCGAACCCACGACCTATAAGGAATGTAGATGTCCGACCAACTGAGATACAATTATAGGTGCTTCTGAAATTTAGTTGTTCTTCTTGAAATTCAGCTGATGATTTACTAAATCTGTTGTTGCTGATTTGTTGAATCTGATGCTATCGAACTGAATTTGCAATGAAATTCAGATGTGGCTTCGTAATGAGATTCAACAGCTATTTGGATGGAAATTGAGCCGCTATCCACCTGGAAATTTGCTACAATGGTTGTTCGAATCAACTGCTATTTGGCTGGAAATTGAGCAAAAATTTGCTACAATTGCTGTCCGAATCAATTATTATTTGGTAGGAAATTTGCTATTGATTGTCTATCTCGAATCTGTAAAGAATATTATTGAAATATTATTGTATTGTTGTAATTCATTGAATAGAATACAAGGGCTCGTTTGGTTCCTCGATGGAATGGGAATGGGAATGGTAATGGTAATGGGAATGGGAATGGGAATGGTAATGGTAATGGGAATGTGTATGTTTGGTGTACCTATAAATCACAATGGTAATAGCATATGACATTGTTTGGTATGTGAATATATGGTAGGAATGGAATGGGAATGAATTGTATCTTTACCAAAATGCCCTTGGTTATTATAACAATGGATTTAATGTCATCTACTATTTGTGTTCGTAACTAATCGATCACATTTTTTGAGCTTTCATTGTGTGTGTATTGTGTGTTTTGAGGGATTGATGTTATATGTATCTGTACCAGGATAATTCTGTTGTTGAAGAATGTTTGATTAGGTCTTACGGTCCTAACTTTATGATTAACTTAAGTATTTAACTAAATGGTCATCCAGTATGATAGTCAATAATAATTTTTTCTAGAACATACGGCATTTTGATTCTATCAGTCTAGATTTTCTAATCTGGATTTGAGATTCTGGTTTTGATAATTCCTTGAGATATCTCCATAGGTTTTGTTATACAACCTTGTGGTATGTTTGGTTGATTTAGTGAAATTTTGGTTTTACAAATGTGATGATTAGATAGGTTTTTTCATTACAAATTACTTAAATTCTATTACAAAATCAACATGACTGTCAGAAGATGCGAAAATAGAATCTGAAAATTCATGTTGACTGGACAATATTGAGGTATATACAAAGATGTCTATGGTAGTTTTGGGTGTACTACTTCCATGTTATGATACATCATCTGTATAGCTTATCCTAGATAGTAAATAGAGAGATCTTTTTAAGGCATGATCATAGTTAATCAATGTAGTTCATCTGTAATAACACCTTTCATGTTTGTCTCTATTTCATTTATACATTCGATTTTCATTATTCCAAAAACTGTATCAACAAATCTTCCAAGGAACTAGCCCGGTCCTTCGAAACGAATGTAGTCATACATCAAGCCTTCAAATAATTGAGCACCTTGGCTGTGAAAGAAAAATAGTTCATTGACATTGTCTCTTCCTATTGGTAAAGTGAGGTGGATTTGTTCCTAGATCATTGACTCGAATCTTAGCATATCCCATCAAGACAAATCCATTCATTGCATTAGTATGACATAATTAATGGGAATATAACACAGTTAGTTATGCTTAGTAGTTGCTACAATACCTGCAATTCTGCGTATGTGGCGGCTGCAATGGCTGAGCAGAGTTTATATAATCCAGTTTGTCTCACATTGTTTAATTGAAATACAATTTACCATGTGGTTTCTTCATATGTATTTTTTTCGTTCTTCTTGTATATGTGTACACACAAAGAGAACTACGAAGCCTGTTATTCAATAAGAAAAGCTAAACCACCTCACTTATACGACCATTGATGAACATGGTTGAAGCAATCACACCTACCAACGTGTGCAAAAAACCAATCTGTCTTACAATTGTCAATGCCAACATGGTAGACGAGATCTTGGTTGGGGTAGAAGTCAGTGTACCTCTCCCACAATCCTTATTGCCTGAATCTATGCAAGGAAAATGAAGTTCAATTCATTTGTCAAGAAACTGATGAGTTGGCCTTATCGGTTTCAGTGTAACCAGAGTCAAATAAATTAGGGAACTAACTTGTCTAGTGGATAACGGACATAAAGTTGATTCTTGAGGCTAGGATAAGGGTCAGGTATGTAGAACACATCTGCAGATCGATCTGGTATACCAATTTCCCACAAGGTTGGGCCATCTCGGGGAGGCTCATATAAAAGATCACCCAAATGGATGTCATCTCTTACATCAAAATTTCACACTCATTCTAAGATTCCAATAACAAAAAAGAAATTTTTTCTACCATATAATAACGAACCCGGATCAATAGTAATGTTAACATTGTATTTGTAGTCTCCAATATAGCCAGTCACTCATGCATACAGATTGTAACTTCCAGGGAGGATATGTGGAACAAAGAATGTTCAATTTTCATCAAATTTTGACCAAAATTGATATCCCTAAGAAGGATACAACTTCCAAGAGTTATTAGTGTTTCTAAAAAAACATTGCAAATTAGGAAAATAAAATTTTACTACAAACATCAAAACTTTAATTTAACCTGATATTATCTGATAAACATGTGTGCGGTTGATCATTTTGTAGAATGTAATCTATTATTCCTACATTCATTACCAAATAGATTATGATGAGTTAGTTAGCTGATACAACCGACCTTGCATTCGGTTTGCCATGAACCTGCATCTCCTGGCAAAGCCAATCCTACATAAGTAGAATGGGCTGATATATTTTCTTCAGCATTCCTGCAGCAAATAAAAAGACTAGTAAAATTCTGTCGACATGACATGGTTGGGTAAAAGAAATTGATATAATAAAGGGAAAATACCCATCCTTGATCAGCAATGGCTTGAGACCTGATAATAGAAGCAATGAAAATACCAAACTTAAAGCAAGCAACTGAAATCAGGTCACAGTTAGTTCCCAGCATCCCGGATAGCACTAGCAAAAACTCAACCGAAGAAAACGCAACACCCGAGCGTTTCTGCGACAAATCCCGAATTTACACCGGACTGTCCAAAACAACCGGCATACGCACGCGCCAACTGCATGACGCTGCATCTCAGCATGTCAACGCTGCGACAAAACACAGCAATGCATACCAGCAGCAGCAACAGCAGTGCAGGGCAGTAGCAGCATCAGAGAAACAAAAAAGCAGTGCAGCCGCCGCGTCAACGCAGCGCTGCAACAGCAGATCAGCAACCGCAGATCAGCAACAGCAGCAGATCAGCAACAGCAGCAGATCAACAGCAGCAGATCAGCATCAGCAACGCAGCGCAGCAACAGCAGCAAAGGCACTCTGTTTTGCGACAGAGAGCTCTGCCTAAACCGCACCGCAACTGCCCCTGCAAACAGCCGTGTGTCTCGTAGTATATCGCCATTTCCAGGACTTCCACTCTGTTTATCCTGCTTTTGTTTTATCACAGAAAGGAATAAACCCATCAAGGCTTACCCTACCAACTGATATAGACTCCCAATGGATGGATATAATATGGCAGTCATTCAAGATAGGAGTAAAATGCTCACTATCAGGAGATAAGCAAAATTATCTGCATTCATGAACAACAACTAATGCAACTGAATAACCCATATATACAAGGTACTCTTATGGCCCATAAGACCTGATAATAGCAAAATATATACAAGGTTACACAACCATAGACATTGTTTGGTTGGATTAAAAGTTTCAACAAAATAGCCAAAAAAGAACTACTCCTTCTAGTTCACATTATGTCCCCTTAATCACGAGAGATGATCCTTTTCACATACCCTGCCCTTGCATTTGGTGCAAGACAGAAGAAGTACTCAACTCGGGTAGTATCGGACCCCAATTTCAATGCAGCTTCCTCTTTCTCCTCATCGGCCAGTCCTTCCAAGCTTTGTAATTCTGTAAAGAACTGCTTCCTCTCCTCAACAAGCAACTTGTCTGTCCCCATTGCCTGACTTAGCTCATGAGTAGCCTTTTGAATTTCAGATCCAAAGGTCTTTGCCACTTCACGTAGAGCCAATATGACAGGAGATTCATCTGAACTTCTCTTTCTCTTCTTGCACCGAGAAGTCCCCTCAGTTGGAGTGCCTTTATCTTCCTTGCCTGGGGTAACATCAGCATTATCAAAGTGAGACATATTAGCATGTGAACCAGCCATTTCAGTAGCCGAAGTAGACATTTCAGCATTAGAGAATACAGGTATGTATGGTCCATGGGAAGACATCTCCATGTCACTGAACCAATCCACTGTTGGATTATTATAATCTCTAGTAGTCTGATCATTCCTTTCACGAGTAGCTTCATCTACTATTTCAGCGGGGTCTTGTGCATATCCTCCATTCGCACGATCCTTGCCAAATACAGTGCACAATGCATCAAAATGTTCTAGCTTTTTGTTTCTAAACCTAGCAGCCCTCTTGTGACTCTGCATATCCATATCAATAAATTAATAAGAAAAATACAAATTAAAAGTAACATAAAAAACCAAAACAACAAATCATACCTTCACATACTCATCCCACACAGCATTTTCAGCAACCACACATTTACGCACAGAATCCCAGCCAAATCCACTTGAGCATGAACCATAAACCATATCGTACACAACGCAAAAGTCCTTTTCCATGGTCCTCAGTCTGGACTCAATGTGTGGCTTACTCTTTATGCCAGCATCAAGGATTACAACATGAATTGCTTGCTCTAAAGCAGTCAGATATCCTGGTTTGAAGCCATTATCTGCATTCAATGTGCCTTTGTTGTACAATTCCAGCAGAGCAACAACCAATACATCATCCTCTGCGTCGGTCCATTTATGCTTCTCATATTGAGACATCCCTACAACTTTTTTTTATACAAAGGATACATAATCCATATTGGTTCTGTAAACTGAAATTTTAATACAATATACAATATTCATACACAAACTTAAATATACAACAATCATAAACAAAATACACACATATTTCAATATAATAAGTCAAAGTAAACTGAAATTTAAAATTAACAAGAGCATTTTCAAACTATGACGGAGCTCCCCTTTCATTCTCATACATCTCTTGCGCCAACTGCAACCTCCAATCACTCCATGCATCACTAACTTCTATTGTTGTAATTGGTTCATCGGTTGGTTCATCGGCTTGCACATACTCGTTATCAACATCCTCACCTCTTACAAAATTCTCCAAAGGATCATAACACATTTGTTTTCTTATGAGATTATGTAGAAGACAACATGCTATGATTATGCGATTATGTGTCCGAACTGGGTAAAATGATGGACTCCTCAATATACCCCACCGCATTTTCAGCAAACTGAAACATCGTTCAATGACATTTCTAGCAGATGAGTGCTTGTAATTGAATAACTCTTTTGGAGTGGTTGGTTGATGTCCTTCTCTCCAATCATTTAGATGATATCTCTGACCTCTAAAAGGTGCTAAGAACCCCTCACAGTTGGTGTACCCCGCATCAACAAGGTAATAACAACCTATATGACAGATTCATAATTTTAGTAAAGGAAATATTATATGAATATGTTGAATTATTTCGCTTTTGATGAAAAATAACACAAGCTCACCGTGTGGAACTCTCAAACCATGTGGTCTACTAATTGCATCACGAAGTATCCTCCCATCAGCAGCAGAACCCTCCCAACCAGGTAAGACATAAATAAATTGCATATCTTTTGAACAAACACCCAAGGTGTTAGTACTTATCTCATTCTTTCGATTACGGAATCTAGCCTTGTCAGCTACCGGGACTCTTATCCAGATATGAGTGCCATCTAAAGCGCCAAGACAATTCTACAACATGTATAACAGTTATGTTTAAACCAGCTAAAACATATCTTACTTTTTTCTTAGATATATGACATAAAGAAAATACCTTGAACCATTTCCATCGCTCATCATGAGAGTCATTAGGCACAGGTTCAGGCCTTTTTAACAACTCTTCATGTAAGAACATGAGGCTTGTCAACACCTTGTTGAACGTCCTACTAATCGTTTCTCCCGATCGCATGAACCTAAATATAATTACTCGGTTCTTCACATGATGGGCAAGGATGTGTAAAAATATAGCAACTTGTTCTGGGATACCCATATACTTGGTTGGTTTTAGCCCACCTATGGTTTCTATCATGGAACACAAATTTTCAAAGGTAGACCTATCCATCCTTAATTGCGCAATGCAAGTGGTATCACTTGCATACACCATTTGCGTAAGGTGTTGTCTTTGCAATGCAAAGTCTAAAACATATGACTTAACCTCGGGTCTAATACTATTCAAAGATACGGCAATGCAAACATTGTAAAATAGGCTTGTCATGCTAAGTATCTGAGTCCATAAAGATGAAATAATGGCCTTCTTTCTCATCCGTTTCATTTTGATTGATGTTATACTCGATGAAGGCATGACTGCATAAAGGTAAGTTGGTAACAAATTAATACAACAAGCATAGAAGTTTAAAATATGACAGTTTCAATAGAGGAATATAATAGAATTCAAGACTTCAGATGAATTACAAGAAGCATAAACAACGAATGAATTCATCTAATATTTAGTGATTAATAACTCAAATCCTAGGATTTCATGTTAACCATTCAGAGACTAAAAGTTGTTGATTTTGAAAGTCATAAAGAAACCCCCAAAGTATTGCCTGGCCTTTGCTTACTGACAACAAAACTGCATTCAAGGGGCATTCAGCAAAACTGCATTCAAGCAGTCATAGTATGCACTCAGTATCCTGCTTGGGTTTGGGTCTGATAGCTATAATTACCCAGCAAAATGTTTGTTATAAGCTGACTTTTGCACCATAAAACAAATTTTGGCAGGCTGACTGTAATGCTTGAAATGATCTATTATAAGCTGACTTTTGCAACTGTTAAGGGCGTCAAAAAAAGTTGTGTTTGTTCTGGGAGTATTGCAGTTCAAAAATTTGTTTCTAAAGTGTAGGACTGCCCAAACTCCTTGTTGTTAGAAATATTTGCTAAGTGCAGCTTAAATGTATTAGGTGAAGGAACTTCAACCTAAGTGCAATTGTAAAAGGAAATGTAAATTATAAGTGAAGGGAGAGTCTAAAGTGGAGGGGGGGAGATCCATGGTGCTGATACCCAAATTCATCTGAATTGTGAGATCCATGGTTTTCAATTATTAACAATCAAGTGTGTTGATTGAATGTAGTTGGCTAATTTAATTGTCAGTAGGGCAAGGGGGGATCACTTGGTCCCCCTTATCTAGAAGAACACTTCCTTAATTCTCAGCCTTTAGTGCTTGCTATGTGCTAGCACACTGGGTATGGTGGTACAGTTAGTATGAGAACCAAAGCCTTTTAAGTGTTGTACACTTCAACTCTGTTTAATTGTTTTTTCGAGCAAACAATGATAAATATACTTGCAATTTGAAAATGCATAATTGTTGCAATTGGATGCCAAATGGTTGATTAAAAATTCACACACTACTAGTTCATCGAAATTTCTTCTGACGCAAATGCTGCAACCACCCAAAATTTAGTTGAATGTAAGTTTTATATCAATTATATGAGCACACGGCAAACCAGGTCAAGATGATGTACCATTAACAGAGAATAGCAGTGAGCACGCAGAACAATCAAGAATGACAAGTTCAAGTGAGAAAAATAAACAAATAATGACGGTCAAAGTAGCATCAAGTGTCTTTCTCAAGCAACAGATAGTGGTCATAAGTGTTGCAATCACAATCTTTTATCCTAATCTAATGGATGGTTTGAAGAGGAAGGAGATGGTTTTGAAGAGACTTACCTGAATCAAGAGGTGTGTTGTTCTTCCCTCTACACCTAGCCCTTCAAGTTCAAGAGGTGAGGAACAATATGAAGTCGAATAGGGTTTTGTTGAGAGGGAGGGTAAAATAGTCTTTTCCAATGGCATTGACCAATACACCAGGGAATGTAATCCCCATTCATATGGGTTAGGGTCGGAATGGCTATTACAATAGGGAATGTAATCTCCATTCCCATTACAACACTTTTTGGGCCAACCAAATATGGGTTTGCATTGGACCATTGTATTGACCATTACAATTACAATGGTCAATGCCCAACCAAACATGCTGCAAGTGTTTATAAAGCTAACTCTAATCTAACCTTGTAGAGATGAGAAACCTAAGACTTAAATTATGACTCTGACTTTCCTAACCTATTCTATAACATAAATAGACTTTTATTCTTTGACACTCCCCCTCAAGTTGGAGTATATGTTTGTAATATCCAACTTGCTAAGAAGATTATCAAATTGATAAGTGCTCAAAGCTTTAGTGAATAAATCTGCCCGTTGATGTAGTGTTCCAACATGCTCAGTCTGAATAATATCTCTTGTATATTTTTTCTAATCAAATGAAAATCAATCTCAATATGCTTCGTTCACTCATGAAAAACTGGATTATATGCAATATGAAGTGTAGCCTTATTGTCACAAAACAATAAAGCTGCCTGAGGGTGATTAATGTGCAAATCTTTAAGAATGTACCTCAACCAGGTTAACTCACAGCATGTAGAAGCCATGGCCCTATATTCTGCTTCAGCGGTAGATCTTGCCACTGTAGTTTAATTTGTTTATTAGCTTTCGAAGAAATTGGTGAATCTCCAAGCATGACACAATAACTTGTAATGGATCTCCTAGTATTTCTACATCTAGCCCAATCTACATCACAATAAGCTTTCAACTGTAATGAGCCGGTGGAAGAGAAAAAAATACCATGTCCTGGTGAAGCCTTGATATACCTCAAGACCTTGTGTGCAACATCCAAATGTGGTATTCTGGGCTTGTCCATAAATTGACTTAGGACACGTACTGAATAAACCAAATCTGGTATCGTAATCGTTAAGTATATCAACCTTCCAACAAGTCTGTGGTATGTTGCGGGATTTGGTAGTAAATCCCCATAATCCTGTGTGAGCACCAAGTTTTGATCCATAGGATAACGTGAAGGCTTTGCTCCAAGATACCCTATGTCCTCCAATATTTCAAGTGCATATTTTTGTTGAGATAAAACAATCCCTTTGGATGACCTCGCGACTTCAATGCCAAGGAAATATTTCAGTTTTCCTAAATCTTTGAGCTTGAACTTTGTAGCCGGAAATTTCTTTATTTCTTCAAAGTATTGGAGATCATTACCTGCCAATATTACATCATCAACATATACGAGAATTGTAGTAAAGTTGTTACCCTTGGATCAGACGAATAATGAGTAATTAGCCTTAGATTGATTGTAGCCGGTTGATATGAGAGCAGAGGATAACTTAAAGAACCATTGTCTCGAGGCTTGCTTGAGACCATATAAAGACTTGTTCAACTTGCATACTCGAGTCTCCCTCTTTCGGCCGCATCCAGAAGGAAGACTCATGTACACATCGTCAAAAATATTAGCATAAAGAAAAACATTGTTGACATCAAGTTGACATAAATGCCAACCATGTGTGGCTGTAAAAGCAAGGAGAATACAAATAATAGTTAATTTAGCAACAGAAGCAAATGTTTATTTGTAATAAATACCTTCAACTTGATTGTATCCTTTAGCCACAAAGCGGGCTTTGTAGCGCTCAACACTACCATCTGGATTAAGTTTGATCTTATAGACCCATTTACAACCAACTGGATGTTTGCCAGGAGGAAGAGGTTGTAGAGTCCAAGTGTTATTGGTTTCTAGAGCATCAATCTCACTTCTCATGGCTTGATGCCACTTTGGATCCTGCATAAAACTGGTGGATTTTTTTTACTAAAGAAAGGGAATTGGTGTAAGCCTTGTGAGAGGTGGATAAATGGTCATAGGAAAGAAAATCAAAAAGGGGGTAAACAATACCTGTCGAAGGCCCCACGTTCGAAGCAGATGAGTGAGACGATCGAGAAGGCAATCGAGCATCAAGATGATATTGTTGAAGATAAGATGGTTCACGGGTGGCACGAGTGAATGTGCGAGGTGGGAGAGGGGGGTCTTCTAAGGGTGGAACAGGGGCAGGGGTGACCACTTGGGTTTGGATTTTTGGGGTTTTCGCCCGGTCGGTGACTGAGACATCAGATTGGGTGACCGATCGGTGGGAGTGGTCTGACTGGTCAGAGAAAAACACTGTTGGATGATCAAAAAGTGAAGCATGAGCAATCGGTCGGGGAAGTGTGTCAGACCGGTCAGTGAGGTGATTGTGCATTTTGTCAGAAAAATAAGGAAAAGTCTCCTCATGAAAAATGACGTCACGAGAAACAATGATCTTTTTGTGAGTGAGATCATAGAATTTGTATCCTTTTTGCCCGTGAGGGTATCCAAGAAAGACACATTGACTAGAACGAACATCAAATTTGCTAGGACGTTGGGCATGTGTGGAAGCGAAACATAGACAACCAAATACTCGAATGTGAGAATAGTTGGGTTGTTTGTTAAAGAGAAGTTTAAAAGGCGTTTTGCCTTTAAGAACAAAGGACGGTGTGCAATTAATGAGATAGGCAACGGTGAGAATTGATTCTCCCCAAAAATGTTTAGGGAGATGTGTTTGAAACAAAAGAGCACAAGCGACATTCAAAATATGTCTATCTTTGTGTTCCGCTACCCCATTTTGTTGGGGCATAGAGACACAAGAAGTTTGATGGGTAATGCCTTTTGAAGCATAAAAATCAGTAAAGAAAAATTCAAGTCCATTATCACTGCGAATGGTTTGAATTTTGGAAGAAAATTGGTTTTCAACATAATTAATTAATGAAATTAATAGTGTGCGTGTGTCAGACTTGTGTTTCATGAGATAAATCTAAGTACTTCGTGCATAATCATCAACAATGGTAAGAAAATAACGCACTTCAGAAAGGGAAGGAACGTGATATCCTCCCCAAATGTCAACATATAATAAGGAGAAAAGAGAAGTACTCGAAATATGGGATGAAGAGAATTTATTTATAGTTTGTTTGGCCAAAGGACAAATAACACATTTATTGGAAACACAAGTACTAACATCACGAATAGAGACAAGAAGAAGATAGAGAGTTCTGTCCGAAAGGTGACCTAGGCGGTTGTGCCATAACACAGGGTTGTTGTCTTGAGTGATGTGACAAGTGGTGGAAGTTGTGGTGGTGGTGTCGTCCAGGTACTACAAATCATTAAGCTCAGTTGTTGTCCCAATCATATTCCCCGAACGAATGTCCTGTATCAGAAAAGAATTGTCGAGAAAAATGGTGACAAAAAGAGAATGTTTTATGAGTTTGCTAATGGAAATTAAATTGAGATTAAAAGAGAGAACACAAAGAACATCATGCAAGGTAAAAACATAAGAGAAATTCATGGTGCCAATGTGTGTAACAACAGCAAGTGTACCATCAGGAAGCTCAACGGTTCGATTGTGGATGGGTTTGAAAAATGTGAGTAAATGAGGGCTATGAACTATATGATCAGTGGTGCCGCTATCAAGGATCCAAGATGAATGAGAGCCATGAGATTTGATAGAGAGTATTTTACCTGTTAACTCTGGAATAGAAAGGTCATTACCAATATTGTGAGCCTTGGAGTTGTTGTATGGTGATGTGGTGGTGTTGGAACCACTGCTTGTATTGTCTGCCATGGTGGTTTTTTTTGTATGTGTGGTGGTACTAAGTAAATCCTGGGGTGCAAATAGCAACTGTGTAAAGAGAAAATCGGGGCTTTCTCTGTTTGTTTACTCCTTTTTCTTCACGTCTGTTTTTTTTAAGCAGTTGGCACAGTCGCATGGAGTTCGCGTGTTCGTTTCATGCTCAAAAGGAGCTGATTAGAGGCAGCCAGTGACGACCAAGGCGAGGAAGAAGAAACCCCAGACGCTGTCTTTGTCCGAGCTCGCGGCGAAGTTTGAGCAGGCGATGGTGCGAAGGGATCGATGTGTGTTTGATTCTGACGAGATCGAGGTTGTTTTGTTGATGATGGATTCGATTTAGTTGTGTTCGATCAGATTGATGATCTCTTGTTGGTGATGTTGATCTCTGTTGGTGATGATGATCTTTGTTGACGAGATGGTATCTGTTTCTGATTGATGATGAAGGACTCAACCTCAGTGATGATGATGATGGAGGACGGATTCGATTTAGTTGGTGATGATGATGATGATGATGATGATGGAGAAGAGATGGTTTGATCTTTATTGGTGAGAAGAGATGATCTGATCTATGTTGTTGATGCTAATGATGATGATGGTCTTTGTGTTTTGATTGAGGCCAAACACTGATGATGACTGCAGTGTTCGGTGATGGTGTTCAATTGATGTTGTTTGAGATGGTGTTTGAGTTCTGTGACTGTGTGGAGAAGCAAAGATGGTGAGAGTGCACGACTGCGTGAGGCGGTGTTTGGCGGTGCTTGTTTACTTTTAACAAGTGAGAAAGATTATCAGCGCAGCGGCTCGAGTTTGGTTAACTAGAAAAGCCTTGCTCTGATACCATGTAAAAAATTGTATTGAAATATTATTGTATTGTTGTAATTCATTGAATAGAGCACAAGAGCTTATAAAGCTAACTTCGATCTAACCTTGTAGAGATAGGAAACCTAAGACTTCTATTCTATTCTGACTTTCCTAACCTATTCTATAACACTTTCCTATTCTGTAACATAGGTAGACATTTATTCTTTAACAAAATCTGAATTTCAACTTGTTGAAATTGTTTGAACTGTTGCAGTTGCTTAAATAACTGCTCATACTATTCATCTTGAGGATCTGCTGCTGATTACAACTGCTATGTTGAATTATTGTAGTAGAATTTGAAGAATCTATTATCACGACTGAGCAATCACCTAGAGATAACTCAATCATGGCAGATGATTTTATGCTCCATTTTTTTTGAAGGAAACTGTCGTTCCTCACGGATGACACCAAACTGATACGTCCAAATTTGTTCTCCTTGAGATCTGACCTGTAAAACAATGTTAGATTGCCAAAGACCACCTGTTTGGTGGCCTAAGACACTCCGATGTTTAAGTCAGTTAACTGTTTGAGAGAATGAACTTGGACATGATATAGTTGTATTATGTTTGCATACCATTGATGAAATCTCATTTTTCTCATATCTTTTCCTTTACCTTATATAATAAGTGCATTAATGAATACATTCAACTACGTGCTTGACTTAAACTCGAATGATGCAATGAAGGGGGACGTTTATTATAATGGCCTCCTCCTTCATTGAGATGGGTCATTGGGGGAGTGATTTTCGCCATGACTTATCTATTTCGTAACGATCCTCTCATAATTAAGGTGCATCCTTGGGAGAATGATTCCCACCATGAATTCATAACAACTATCTTTAGTTATGATGGTTTGCATCACATGTATGGCCATGATCGGGTGACAATTTGATGTATCTAGGGGATGGAAACAATTTTGAAGGCTTGATCCCTGTTTCACTTTCAAATGCATCAGATCTTGAACAACTCGTTTTGGTAAGAATGGGTTTATGGGCTTAGTTCCTTCCGAGTATGGGAGCTGAGCAAATCTTACTAGACTAAATTTTGGTATCAACCTGCTTGGATCATCCTTAGGTAAGAACCTTCTTTCTGTTTTGATTCCATCATCCTTGAACCTGTCTAATTGTCGAGGGACGCAGCCAGGAAAACAGCGAGGGACCCCACAGGGGGGGAGGGGGAGCCGTCCATTCCCCCCGAGATGCGTGCATTGAAAATTCAAACGCACATCCCGGGGGAGATGGACGGCTCCCCCTCCCCCCTGTGGGGTCCCTCGCTGTTTTCCTCGCTGCTCCCCTCGCCAATTAGATTTTTTCATCATCCTTAGGTAACTTGACTGTACTATACTTCCTCTATATGAACAACAATAACATAGGTGGAAGCATACCAGCAACCCTTGGAAACTGTCAAAGATTGAGAGTCCCAGACATGTCCCATTATAATCTCAATGGTACGATACCAAAACAGGTTATAGGTCTTTCTTCCCTTTCAATTTATCTCGATGTAAGTCATAACTTTTTGAGTGGTTCACTATCGTTAGAAGTAGGTAATATGGATAATCTCGGAATGTTGTATGTTTCAGATAACAAGTTGGGAAATTCCTAGCACACTTGCCAATTGTATTAAACGGGAAAGCATATTCATGAAGGAAACCTCTTCGAAGGAACAATCCCAGATTCTTTGATAGCTTTAAGAGGTATTCAAAAAATTGATCTTTCACGTAATTGTCTGGTCAAATACCAGCTTGCTCAAGCATGGATTCTGACGGAAATGATTTTAAAGCTTTGATTATGGAGTTTATGCCCAGTGGTAGCCTGGAACAATGGTTGCATCCTAGTCTTGATCAGGAGTATCAGTTGAAGTGTTGAATTTTCTTCAGAGACTAAACATAGCCATCGATATAGCTTTTGCTGTGGAGTATCTGCATTATCACTGTCACACATCCATTGCCCACCGTGATCTAAAACCAAGCAATGTACTTCTTGTGAATGCATGACTGCTCATGTTGGGGACTTTGGTTTAGCGACGATGATTATGATTGGGTTCTCGCCAAGGCTAGCATGTTTATGAAACATGGTTTACACAGTTCATCTATTTGTTTAGTTTGATTTTCATATAATAATGGCAGTATTGATCTGGCAATGGCTAGATCCAAGAATTTGCTCATTCATTCCTACTTACTAAAGACTGAAAATATAAAGAAACAACACCAATGGACTGACTGGTTATTTCAATATTAAACTTGAACGGATTGTCAATGTTGCATTTTCTTTTCCTAATTGTTGCGGGTTTGGGGTTTCACTGTTTGTGGATCTCAGTTCATGCATTGAACTTATCGAACACTTGCAACAGCTATATAAAAATTGGCTGCACCATGTGGCCTAATTGAACCTGTTCTTGTATTACAAGTCTTCTATGCACGATAGCATTGTAAATCCATAATCTGGACATAATGTTCTAGTATTAGCAGGAAAATAAAATACATAATGTTCTAGTATTTTGTTTTCAGCTAATAAATGTTCTAGTATTACTTTAGTTCATAACTCAAGTAGCAATCAACCTAAACAGCTCCATCTGACCAATTTCAGTTCTTGAGTTTATCATGACATGAAACTAGGCCTAGTATTTACTTGACTGAAATTCAGACATATATGCTGGTTTTTACATTTCAATAAGTATCAAGCATGTGTTAATTTCTTTGTGAAAGTAAAATGTTAATTAGCAGCTGTAATATTTAACCAATAACTAAAATGAGATGAGAGTCTCAATTTTGTCAAAATGATACTGATAACAAGTGTTTTAGTAGTCGAGAGAATCTCCCGAGTATTTAAGTTGGCTGTCGATGCCTTCCAAGGTCAAATGGACACCCATTACAGTAATCAAACAAGTTGATATAAAATAAATAAATAAATAAAAAACCCAGGCTTGGGCCAGAGTAGTATTATGAAGTTCCAATCAGAGGTTTTCATCAATTCTCACCAAGTTTCAAATAAAATGGTGGTGTGTTAGCCCATCAATCTTATCAGTGTTGCATAGCATTTCAACGGTGCTTTCAGATATGAAAATTTCAGTACCTGTTTCATTTCTCATTCACATTCTTTTACTATGGTGCATGACTTCTTCTCCCACTGCCTTTGGGAAAAAAGCAGACAAACTAGCTTTGCTCGCATTCAAGGGTGGAATAACTCAGGATCCACTCCATGTCATGAGCTCGTGGAATGACTCCGTCCCTTTCTGCAGCTGGACAGGAGTTGCATGCAGACGATCAGACCACAGAGTTGTCGGGTTGAGCTTAGTTGGGCAGGATCTGGAAGGTTATTTATCACCTACCATAGGCAATCTCACGTCCCTCGCTGTATTAGACCTTGGGCAGAACAGATTCCATGGCGAACTTCCTCAAGAACTTGGTCGTTTGCGACGCTTACAATATCTGAATCTCAGCGTGAATTCCTTTGAAGGGGAAATTCCTATAAACTTGACACACTGTTCGGATCTCAGATATATTGAACTAGCTGTCAATCAGCTCATTGGAAAAATTCCAGACCAGCTTAGTTCACTGGCCAAACTTGTATACCTCGGTCTTGCGGTTAATAACTTTACAGGTGAAATCCCTCCTTGGATAGGGAATTTTTCATCTCTATCGGTTCTAAGTCTGGCGAGTAATAATCTGCATGGAAGAATACCCGACAATATTGGTCACTTGTCACATTTGGAGTACTTCCAAGTAGGTGATAATAGACTGTCTGGTACCGTTCCTCCCTCACTCTACAATCTGTCATCTTTGTCCACGTTGGCCATGACAAGTAACCTACTGCACGGGCGCCTTCCACCAAATATAGGTTTCACTCTTCCTAATTTACAGATATTTGTAGGGGGTGTGAACAATTTTGAAGGCCCAATCCCTGTTTCGCTTTCAAATTTATCAAGCCTTCAATTTCTCGATTTTTCCCAAAACAGGCTTACCGGCTCTGTTCCTTTGCAACTTGGGAGGTTGCAAAGTCTAACTAGGCTAAATTTTGAGAATAATCTGCTTGGATCAAAGAAAGCTGGAGACTTGAACATTATCTCTGCATTGTCTAATTGTACCAGTCTAGAAGCGTTGAGTCTAGCATTCAACTGGCTGGAAGGCGAAGTACCACACTCCATTGGCAATTTGTCGGCCCAGCTCACTACATTAACTTTAGCAGGGAATTTCATCCATGGGAGCATTCCAACAGCGATTGAGAACCTTGTCAGCTTGGCCAGTTTAGGCCTGCAACTGAACTTATTGACGGGTAGCATTCCATCAGGTTTGGGGAAGCTTAAAAATTTGCAGAGGCTGAACTTGATTGGGAACATGCTTTCAGGTCCAATTCCGTCATCCATAGGCAACTTGAATCGACTGTTCAGCCTCAATATGGATGACAACAACTTAGAGGGAAGGATACCGCCGAGTCTTGGAAAGTGCCAAAGCTTGAATGGTCTGTCCTTGTCTGGTAATAAACTCAAGGGTACCATACCCAAACAGGTTATTAGGCTTTCCTCCATTTCTGATTATTTTGACCTAAGCCATAATTCTTTGAGCGGTTCACTACCATTAGAAGTTGGTGATATGATAAATGTCCAAAGGTTAGATGTTTCAGATAACAAGTTGTCAGGGGAGATTCCAAGCACACTTGCCAACTGTATTATGTTGGACGTCCTATCCATGAACGGCAACTTATTTGAAGGAATCGTCCCCCATTCTTTAATAGCTTTAAGAGGTATTCAACAAATAGATCTTTCGAGGAATCAGTTGTCTGGTCAGATACCAGAGTTTCTGATGAATTTAAAGGCTCTAAAGTACCTCAATCTTTCCCATAACAGTTTTACTGGAAGGGTGCCCGAAAAAGGGATATTCGAAAATGCAAGTGCAATTTCACTGTCCGGAAATAAGCAGCAGCTCTGTGGGGGCATCTCAGAACTAAAATTGCCAGAGTGCCCTAAGCAAAGGCGTCCTAAATCTCATAAACTAGTAGCCTCACTAATAACTGTTGGAATACTTTCAGTTCTGCTTTTGTTCTTTGGCGCTTTCTGTTGGATCCGAATTCTGAGAAAGAAAAAAGCAACATCAACCTCTGAGGACTTCCAAACGCCTTTGTCATACTTGGAGCTTTTTAAATTGACAAATGGGTTCTCGTTGGATTGTCTAATTGGTGAAGGAAGTTTTGGTTCTGTATACAAAACTGCTGCCCAGGATGACAAAGAAATAGTTGCAGTTAAGGTATTGAATCTTCAGCAAGAAGGAGCTTCCAAGAGCTTCATAGCAGAATGCGAAGTCTTAAAAAACATCCGCCATCGTAATCTTGTAAAGATAATCACTGCCTGTTCAAGTGTGACTTCAAAAGGGGATGATTTTAAGGCTCTAGTTATGGAGTTTATGCCAAATGGGAGCCTGGAACAGTGGTTGCATCCTAGCCTCAGTGGGGAGAATCGGTTGAAGTGTTTGAGTTTTGTTCAGAGACTAAACATAGCCATTGATGTAGCTTCTGCTGTGGAGTACCTTCACTACCACTGTCACACACCCATTGCCCACTGTGATCTAAAACCAAGCAATGTTCTTCTCGACAAAGACATGACTGCTCATGTAGCCGACTTTGGGTTAGCAAAGTTTCTCTTTCAAACAACTGATAAAATATCAGCAGGTTTGAGAGGTTCTATCGGCTATGTTCCTCCTGGTAATGAATTCTATCTGTCTCATTTACTTTTATCAGTTTTATATAAAACTTGGTGAACTTAAATCATTTTCAACCTCCCGAATTTTCTTCAAAAAATGAAAACAATTTACATGACTGATTTTGATTTGAGGTTGAAGACGACATTCAACCTCATGATTTGTCTGAAAATGTGGAACTGGACTTTTTATTTTCGTCTTTTTAGGGTGGGGTGACATCCTCATGCCACCCTCTTTTATTTATTTATTTATTTATTTATATTGTTATTATTTGATTATCTAAGAATTTTCCAGTTGCCACGAAAATGTTGTCCCATTTTAGTTCCAAATCCTATCTAACCTGTATAATGAAATTCAAAATTGTAGAGTATGGTACGGGTGGTCAAGTTTCTACATTTGGGGATGTTTATAGCTATGGGATCCTCTTGTTGGAGATGTTCACAGGGAAAAGACCAACTGCAGACATGTTCAATGATTGTCAAAGCCTATATAACTTCGTTATGATGGCACTGCCCGATAGAATTATAGACATTGTAGACCCTCGGATATTCATAGAAGGAAAAGAGGAAGAAGAAGAAGAAGAAATTCACAGAAGCAACAGCAATGTTGGGAGCAAAACAAAAGAATGCTTGATTGCAGTGATTACAATAGGCCTCTCATGTTCTACTCCATTACCAAAAGATCGCATTGAGATGAAAGAAGTGCTTAGGACAATGCGTGTTGTTCGAGACAAGTTTCTCACCATTTGAAAGGTCAACCATAGTTCGAGACTCACCCACGTAATGATTATCAGGAGCACGTGCATTCTGTAGTTAATATTAACCTAATGGTGCAACCTTCACATCGGTTAAATAAATAAAAAAGGTCAACGACCTTCATTTTGTAATTTTTTTTAAAGTCTACTATTTGTATGAAGCAATGGTTTCTAGTGAATAATTGCCCAGTAATAATTGTAGTTGCATTTTTTTACTTTTATTGTTTTTTCAGTCGGCCAACCAAAAAATTAAGAAAACGAGAGCAGGCAGTGCAATGTCATCTCTGATAGTATAACAAGGATAGTTTGTGTTGTGAATGCCTTGACCAACATTAAAAGTGCATGCCTTTCAAAACAAAAACATTATAAGTGCATGAGAGAAACAAATGTATATTATCTAAGGCAACTACTAGTCTTTACACAGCAAAATAGATCAAGCTTTCCTACAAATCGACCATGAAATCCATCAAACTGTATAACGGGATAGATAACTCACCAGAGCATCACCAGCACCCCATCCTGAATACCTTTGTCATGAAAAAGACCATACTAAGTTGAGAAGCAAAACTTGGAGATGTCATCCAAAGCCTAACTGTTGATATCAATGAAGCAGTGGCAATAACCTACGCGAAAATGGTTGGTTATACAACATATGAAAATAAATATCGTGGCATGCATGTAGTATTTCATTGAAAAAAATTGGTTTTTGGGAATTTTAATGCTCTGATGTCCCAAGCTAATAAAATAGGTGGTACAATGGTTACTGATAGACAAACTGAAGATTTCAACAAGTTCATACAAACCTTTGGAATGTTGGATCTATCACGACGAGGCCCGAAATTTTCTAGGACCGTTCAGAGAAGCCTTTTGTGAACTTGGTCCGCTCCTCCACTACCTTTTTGCAGCGACCTCCTCCTAATACAAGTCTTAAGTGCTTTGGATGTATACAACCGAGTGACCTTCTGAGTAATTGTCCCAAAGAGAAGCCCACGTTATTGACAAATGAGATTGATGAACAAGAATGCATGAAACAGATTCCCCCAAAGCAAACTTATTTCTTTGGTAGCAGAAGGCACCACATGCACCCTTGAAGCTTGTGGATAAGCTTCTTCTTCTTTAAAAAGGGTTATATTAGATTAGTTTGCTTGCCAAAGAAGTTAGGGAAGTTATAAATACAACAAAGCATTAAACATTATTCTTGGTGATTGAATGAATGAATTATTTGTTTTCTCATTTATCTTTGAATTAGGGTTTATCATAGATTTAGCTTAGTTCTCGCTATAATTTGTAACCTAGAATCTACCAATTTCATATACCAACTCTACTGCAGTGAACAAATTAGAAAACGCTTTATTTTTCATTCCTTTATTTTCTGTTATGTTGAATATATACATATTGATACACATTCTACAATTTCATCTTGAAATGAAAACATTATGTTAGCAGCTGACATTTAAGCTTCTCTGCTATTTCAACAACGTACTTACCTTGGTGAAATGCCTGTTGCCGAAGTTCTAGCTCTGTGGGTTGACGAGATCCATCTCCAGTATAAGTTCCGGCACCATATGAAGAGCCACCCTTCACCTCACCCATCTCAAACATCCCATTACCAGTAGTGTAACCCAGGGGAACAAATAACATACCATGATGTGCCAACTGAGTTATGGCTGTTAATCTGCAATGAAGCAAGATGGTAAATAACCTACAACTGAGTATCAAACTGTAAAATCTCACTGGTATGTATTTACAAAGAAATGACCATCTGACTATCCTCTACACCCTATAAAATTAACACGATGGGATTGATTCTTTTGCACACACTCACTTGAAATTGTCATTCACCCTTCGGCTCGTAGTTAATGGTGCAAAAATATACTTCTGAAACTCGAACGACTAACAAATTTTCACCCTGATATCACTTAATAAAACATGATCAGATGGTAAAATAGATAAGAAACCACAAATCAGAAGAAAGAAATATCAGTTTGAAGACTTGTTCAAGTACAGTGTAGCAACATTGTAACCACAAGAACATTCTGGCTTTGCTACCACCACATCCAAATTTTCTGTTATATTCGCCAAGTATACATTTTGGACAGTGTTCTAAAAATTGTCTAGGCGCTAGAAGGTAGAAAAACGCCCAGATTAATGGTTGGGCGGGTTCTGGGCAATCTAGGCGGGTCTGGGCGAGTTTTTTTTTTTTTTTTTTAAGGCTGATTTTGTTTTTATTTTATTTTTCTTTCCTCTTTTTTAGAAATAAATAATTTAATTATTTTTTATTTAGTATATGTCTAAATGTAGTAAATGATGATTACTTAATGGAATTCTCAAAGGATCTGCCGGTACCAAATTTAGTAATGTAGATTTTATCATATATGACTGAGGTCATCATGCAATTTGAAGAAAAATAAAAAGGGTAGGTTTGGATATTTGTCCACAAATTCAACTTTGTATAAACTATAAAGTACCCATCATGACCAACTTCAGTTATTTGAGTTTTAATAAATTTTGTTCATGATTGTTAATTTTTCATGTTTTTAAATTTTGCATATGTATCTTGGCATTAAATTAGATGTAATTGATAATGTATTATGCTTAACTTTTGTAAATTATTAAAGTTATTATACAAAACCTAAGACCGCCTAGGCCCTTGGGCGCTAGGCACCTGCTCGCCGCCCGCCCACCGCCTAACGCTTTTTAGAACACTGGTTTTGGAGGCCCAATCCTTATTTTCCTTATTGAATAAAGGCCCAAGTTTTAGCAAAAAATCTAGAAAGCCAGGACAACGACAGGGGGGTTCACTATCCGTGTGATTGTGTTCGATTGGACCATTATGAGCATCTCTAGGATGATGGATGGTATTGGGCCTAGTGTGGCTCTCTAGAAACTCTCAAGTTTTAGTACAGATCGTCTGGAAGAACAAACACTTTCTTCATGAATCTGTAGATCTAAGCTACAATTTTATGAATACTATTGATACTTCCTACAATCATCGACATTGGGTCTAAATCAGACAATCAACAGAAAATGGAAACCTAGTATTATTTGATGCTTAAAATAAAAAGATAATTACTGATGTATTTTATTTTTGCTTTCCTTCCTTGCTACTTATCTAGACCTACACAGGTAGCAAATGTGAACCAAGGACCACTGTGTGGTGGCCGATGGCACTCTGATGCTTAAGTTAGATAAGGTATAGGAGAGGCTTAATGTTGTAAATTAGTATTTTGTAGTGTACCTTAAGTTCATCGACCTTATCTCCCTTTTATAGTGTAGGAGTCCTTGTTCGGCTAGGCCTTTGGTGGCGTAGTTTAGGGAAAAAGATCTTGTTGGAGATCATTTCCTGTTTGGGAGCAGTCCATGTGAGATAGTTTTCCTACACGACTTATGCTCCTAGATCTGCGAGAGAGGTTTCCCTTTTCTGAGTGTTGTCCATGCTAGGATAGTTTCATTGCCCGACTTATACTCTAGTATTTGTTTCCTAGTCGGATCCAATGTGTTGATGGTCTACCAATCTTGGGTAGATCACTCATATACTTGCCTTAGAGGTTTTACGAGTATTGGGCCTGACCGCGTGACGTGTGGGCTTATTGGCTCTTTGCAATTCGAACCCGACTGTCTAGATCCTGCCAATAATGGGCTTAGTGTCGTTTGGGGCTTGCTGGATTATGCATGCAACTGGGTCTGCTTTGTTCTGTTTACGAGATTATCATGACATGTGTACGGTGCTGATCAGAGGATGGTTTGATGTATCATCAATCATGTTTACCCACTTCTGTGGTGATGACAAAGAATTCACTATAAACGAAGAAAGAAAAAACAAAAAATAAATAAAAATTGATGAACTCTAAGCTAAATCTAAACTCTAAAGTTGCATTAAAACTATGATAAACACCAAAAGAGGTAAGAGATAAATAAAAGACAACAAATTTGATTCAATGCAATTCAACCTAACTACAATCTAATTCTCAAGCCTTATTTATAAGCCTAATGGCTTCCTTAGAAACTACCTAATCCTAACTCTAACTCTAACAAATATGGTCTTTACTATACTGGGCCCAATTACACTAATTAACTAGCCCACTTACATCATCCTCCCCGTATTGAAGAAGTTTGTCCACAAGCTTCAAGGGTACATGCAATGTCTTCTGCCACCAAAGAAATAAGTTCGCTTTCACCATCAACTAGAGGTACTTGTTCATGTATTCATGTTCATCAATCTCATCAGTCAACCGCATGGACTTGCCTTTGGGACAATTACTCCGAATATGACCAGGTTGACCACATCCAAAGCATTTGAGTGACGTATCAGTAGGAGACCGTTGTGGAAAGGTAGTGGAAAGGCGGACCGGGTTCACAAAAGGCTTCTTTTCTTAGCGATGTTGAAGCTTAGTTTATGCATATTTTTCCATGTTCTCAGCTGCTAAGCGTGTTTAAATTCTTCCAGAGCTAACACATACTTGATCCTCGTATCCAACCAGTGGTAGAAACGGAAAGATTGGTAGTGCCCTTCAACTTGGTAGCCACCAATTGCCTTCGGCTCCTGCATGTTCTTAAAATCAAGGATGACCAATCTACAAAAGCATCTCCAAGGTCCACCCCATCATAAGAAGGTACATCCAGCTTCAAACCCGTATCATCCCTATGTTCCATCATTGCTACCAATCGTGCTAATTGGTCATTCTCACGAAAATTTTCACCGCCACAGTTCTGATCGCCTAAGTTAGGAGGCGAAAAATGAGGATTACCACCTCTACCACGACCCGAGAGGGGCGAACCTGTTTTGTCTTGCGCAGGAAGCCAAGGAGGATGAGAAGCTCTCTGTTGAACTTCTACCCATTGGTGTATGTGTTCCTATGGAAACTCAGTCGCGTTTGCAACAGACAACTGTGGGGATACACCAAACCACGCAAGCACCTCATTGTAGGGTTCAATCTGATTAATTTGAGGATGATTATGGTGTTGTGGTGGAAAGCCAGAATAGTTGGAAAGTTTGTAACGTGGACGGAAATTATGGTTCAACCAACTACCAAAATTAGGGTAAATTGTAAGTCCTAAGGCTTGGTGTGGGTTATTTGGTTGGGATGGCATAAGGATTCAAAGAAAGGTTTTGATGGCGAGAAAGAGGCGAAAGAGGGGCGTGGAAAGGGTGTCCCTGAGGTAGGGGACTCCCAAGATGGTGGGGAGGGTTAGAAGAGGGTGGGAGGCGTGGCGAGGAGGTTGTAAAGGGGGTAGTGGGTGGTTTGGCAATGGTGGTCGGTGGCGGTGCATGTTGTGAGAGGACGACGAAGAGGGTTGGATGTGGATGGAGGGAGGGAGGGGCAGTCGACCAGGCCGATTGACCCGTCTGGAGGAGGTGCGCCGCAGGTACAGTTCTACTGGAGGCGTCGTGGCTGCCATTGGTGTCGTGTCGTGCCGCTTGGGGGCTGACGAGTACCCTTTGTGGGTGCTAGTTGGTTCCCTTATTGGCTATTAGGAGTCTTCTAATCAACTATTCTATCTTTTGCATCTCCTTTTCCACCGCCTGCACGAACTCTGACTGAATATATTGTTGCAACCCTGAAAGTTTGTTCTGCCAATCTTCTTCTCTCTTGAATCCTTCTTCCTCCTTGAGGATCATATCTTGTTCTCTCTCCGCATTTAGGAGATCTTTTATTGTATTCCATGCATCCATAGGTTCAACTGCCTTAGTTTTCTCTTCTTTCGTCATTTTTCCGAGCCTTTTTTTTTGCTTATTTGACAAATTTAGTCTGAATCGGCATACACAAGAAGAACGTTTCGACTCTGATACCAATTGATAAACTCTAAGCTAAATCTAAAGTTACATTAAAACTACAATAAACCCTAAAATAGGTAAATAGATAGATTCAATTCAATTCAACCTAACTACAACCAAATACTCAAGCCTTATTTATAAGTTTATTGGCTTCCTTGGCAAGTAACTAACCCTATCCCTAAACAATATGAGTTTAACCATACTAGGCCCAATTAAACTAATTAACTAGCCGGCTTACATCAAAAATAAAATATTAAAATCATAGCAATTTTGACCAGTTAAAAAAAACTTATGCAATATTCTCTTTGCCTCCTCCATGGAAACCTGTGCTCCAAAATATATCAGCAGGTTTCACAGCAAGAGCTTGCTTGAGAAGCCCACAGCTCATGGGTGGCATCAAAGAAAGCTAAGAATTGGGCTACCATCATACCGAAACACGAGGGAGACCCAAACAAAAAACCATCAGCTTCCATAAGTTGTTCAGGACACCTCTTTAGAAGGGGCCTTCATCTTTTCCAATGTCCTATCAGGGAGTGTCTCCGGTACCTGTTCCATTCCAAGACAAAAGTTCAAACACCTTTAATTTTGACTTACATGCTGCAGATGCTCAAATCTGCTTAGGTGCCGACTGAAGCCAAAAGGGTAAATTTAGAAATTAGAAATACAAAGAAACCCGCAGCGAAATCATTTTATCTTACAAACCTTCCTCAATGAATAAATAAAAATTTACAGTTCACTCCACTAGGACTATGTTCATAGATGGTACCAACAAGGCCAGAACGCCCATGGTGACTTGCATGCTTGATGCCTTTATTTCAAAAGTCAGGTTGTTTCTTTCCTTTGACAATCGCCTACACAGAGCATACAGGACCAATCTCCATATGATCCTACAGAAGGATTTTTTTTTTGCCATACGAACTTTTCTGGAATTCTCAAATGCCCTTTATCAATACTATTCCCTTTTCTTGAGAAATTGCTCAAAGAAATATCTCAAACCACTAACATGTATTGGTATTTAGATTAAAGTTTGATTCAATCAAGATTAGCACAAAAGTGTGTCCCCTAAACTATAGAAACCAACCACCAATGATATGACTTCGAATGGACTCTACATGCTTGGCACCACAAGTATACCTCCGAATAGCCACGAAAGCTCGCCTTAAATGGAGTACAAAGTTAAATACTAGTATAGGATTTATATAAACCTACAACAGTTGACAGTTGACACTAAAAAGAGTAGTATATAATCAAGGCCTAAAGAAGTGAGATGAGGTTAAAAGGAATACCCTTCCTTATGATTTAGCCTCAGGTACAAGTATTTGAATATCCCAGTCCCTAGATGTCCATCACATTGTACTCTGTGCATACTTGCTAGCGGGTTAAGATAGTCAACTAAGGATACCAGTATTTACCATTTAGGAAACGAGTATACACATAATGGAGTGCCTTCTCTCTACACCAATACTACCTGACTTAGCAACCATTGCACACCTCTGCAGTGGGGTTTTCTTTAAGAATCTTTGCCACGACTCCTCGTTAGGTAGCGTGGGAACGAGAGATCACATACAATCCTCTCCACCCAACAAATTGAGTTGTAAGAGGCCCAACCTAACTCATGGGTGTCATAGGCTTATATGTTTTTCACAACATGACTCTTCTTTTCCTCAACCAGGCTATGAATAACTATATCCTATCAAACACGTAAACAACAATTCTAAAGCAACCAGGCTAGGCAGTCATTTTTTGGCCAGGATTGGGCTTTTTTGCAATTTTAAAATGGGTAAATTTGTTAAAAAAAATGGCTGCCTAGACTTGCTCAATACGTAAAATATTAGGCTTTAGCAAATTGTCAAGTGTAACACCATCTTTTTGTGATAATAACATATCATGTTAGAACTAAGAAAATATCCATAATGTGAAGTCCTTGTCATAAGACTTTTTAGAAAGAAGTCATGTTTGTTCTTCAATTGACATTATAAGTTCCACAAAGAAGAAGGAAATAACTAAAATGCAGGAAATAGTCGCAAGGAAAACGTGCTGATAGAAACATAAACGAAGAAGCATCATGAAATATCGACCAATATAAAAAACATATGATGTGAACACCAATTCTTTGGGAACACTGAAGCACATTACTCTGGGATTTACAGTAACTTACTTGCCATAGGGTGGCTACTACATCTTCGACAGATTTAGCACCGTGGAGTAGTAGCTGCAACAAGGTTAAAAATGTACTCGATTTCCCATGATCAAGAAAGGCAAGAATGCAACCATACTAAATACATCGTAGGTTATAACTCGCTTACATTACATAGATTTTGGTTGTCGACATGGATTCAGAGGATGCTGCACAAGTTTAATTGGCTAATTGCATCCACACCAAGCAGTATGATTCGATGAAACAATCAAAATTTTGATCAAACAATTGCAGACAGTACCCTTTTCTTCTTTCTTCTTTTCTCAATTTTGAGCTCAATCTTTCTTGATGATGAAACACTCTGCGTAATCAATTGATTATTTTTTTAGTTAACAGATTATACTCCGTGAATAAATCCAAAAATAACGGAAACACAGTGAACAAGAACTCTCTGAGACATTTCATCGAACACCTAGTGGGGAAACTTTAAAAAAAAATATTAATTGAGATTAGAAACTAACCTTTAAGCGTAAATCTCTATTTCTTGTGAGTGTGGTTTGTAAGTTAGGAGGAGAAGAAGAGGGTTTCTTGTGACATCGATCGACACTGTGTGTGAGCTTTGTCTAGCCTTTTTGTACGTGAGTTTTGTCTAGCCTTGTGTCATGTTTGCTAGCATCTTTTCGTCTTTGTTTTTACACTTGTTATTTTTTCTCTTTAAAAACATAATGTAAAAAAAAAAAATGCTAGCAAACAAGACCGGCTAAAATTGTTGCTCCAGATAAGGATTGTATCGCGGTTGAACTAATTGCTGCCAATGGCCGGAAACTTGCACGTTGTTTGGTCGACAAAATGTTAGCTCTTGCGTAAATGGACCAAACCATGTTCAGCCCATGACCAAATCCAATAGCCCAACCCATCTCAGGGTTGAACTTTCTCTCTTAAGTGGCGTTTAGTTTTGGTTATGATACGAGAAATGCATTCACTTCACTTTTACTTTTAAAAAATAACGAGAAGTTATTAATAGATTTTGAATTCAAAACAATTTAATAAACATTAAAAAGGTGCTTAGCACTGACCACTGAATATTTAATGGTGAATGTTGAAAAAAAACATAAACACCCTCCCAATAGTGCGGCAATATCTGAGATGGGGAACAAAAGTTCGAGCCTTTATTTTGCGTTGTGCTCCCTCTTTCATATAATGTCCATGCCTTTTTAGACTGTGCGTCCACTCTAAAATGGGCTACAAACTCTTAATATGGGGGAAATTTTTTACATACTCAAATAGATTATAGATATTTGTTTTTTATGAAATTTATAAATTTGGCCTGGTTTACTGTGAATCCTCTAAGGAAGGTGGCCCTAAAGGTTGTGTATAAAATGCATCTAAAAAGTTTAGGTCATAATCCAAGATACCATATTGCAAGTTCAAAAGTCAAAATTTTTAATAGATAATAATTTGATGTTTAAGGTCTTGGACCAACTCATTTATGCTATGTTTATTAAAAATAAAAATAGGAGAGAAATTTTCCACTTGAGAATTCTAGATGTTCAATTATCTAGAGAAAGTTAAAAACAAAAAACAAAAAACAAAAATAAAAATAAAACATAATTGGGATGTTGACTACAAGTTAACTATATCATCGTCCTTAAGATCATCTAAACCCATTGCTCGGAGATGTGCAACATATGCAATGTTACTTGACTGTCTCCGTCCTTAAGATTCATCTAAATTGTCAATGGTGTTATGGTCGAGTGGTTAGGGCTGTGTGGGTTTATCCC
This sequence comes from Berberis vulgaris, assembly GCA_963556465.1. Lineage (NCBI taxonomy): Eukaryota > Viridiplantae > Streptophyta > Magnoliopsida > Ranunculales > Berberidaceae > Berberis > Berberis vulgaris. Next base: position 4,651,301 of record OY747135.1, read on the forward strand.
CCACGTCCTAGGTTTGAGACCCGTCGGCGGCATGTTTACTTTCTTATGGTGTTGACATGTAGTTCGCACCTTGTTGATAGGTTATCGCTTTCAAAAAAAAAAAAAAAACTCATCTAAACCCATTGCACCCACCAAGATGTGTATGATATATGGGTCTCAATGCACCATGCTTTATTATTGTATTTTACGCAGTTGATCTAATATACCGATGGTCAGCTAAGATCCAATGCTAGAGAGGGAGCAAATACTTGAGGAGTAATACTACAGTGCACGGGTAAAGTGCCTGATAGCCACCAGGCTTTATCTCGATGCAATCCTATGGTGCCTGGTAGGCACCAGGCAAGTTACCAGTGCACTTAAGAAAAAAATTGATAATTGAGATTCCAAGAGAAATGCATGTGTAGCTGAATTGAACACTGGTCCTTGTCGTAACGATGAAGTCTAGTTGTCTGTCGATCCATTCTAAATACAGAAAGACTGTCTCCAAGTAACGCTCGCTCCTTCCTACTATTAAAAGACTCGAGAGAAGATATAAATAAACAACTCCAATAGACTCAATTAGCGTAAATTTGGCCTACTGTGGATGCTCTCAGAGAAAAGTCTTTGAATGTACCGCGAATGGTGGTGAAAACTCATATTTTTCTTTAACTTAAATATTGACACGATGCCGTGCCTAAATCATTTCAACTCCACTCTCAGAAAGAGTAAACGCAAATCACTGTGTTGTGTTAGCGTGTTAATGGGATACCGTGTTTTGCGTTTTAACTACGATGCCTCCCTGTTTTTCTATTCAGAAATTCTAAATGGCCTGGGTTTCCAGCTCTTTTCTATTACATCTGTTTAATAGAAGCCTGCACGATGTTTCGAAAATCTAGCCTTGTGTCGAGCTCTGGGCTTTGGGTTTTGGTTTCGCTGTTTATGGATCCCGTGTCATACCGTCCATTTCATTAAACATTTACATCTGGCAGTCTCAGCTGTATATAAAAATTACCTGTAAATGCGACTTGCACGAGGTTTTATATTGCATGTGTTCTATGCACGATCACAAATCCAATTATTCAGCTATAAAAAAAAAAATTGATTTTAATTCATGAATCAAATAGCAATCACCATAAAAAGCTAATCTGACCAATTTTACTTCATCAGTTTCGTCATCCCAAATAAACTAGGCCTCCTACATTTGCTGCGATTTGTACATTTACATGACCTAAGTTCAACCTTTTTTTTTATATTAAACCTTCAAGTGGGAGGGGCAACTATAAGATGTCAAACCTTTATTACTATAACAAAAAAATTTACACTTCTCCGAGAGTACGTACAACTTTAGCCAAAAAAAAAAAATTTAGAGGAAAAGCCCTTACTAACAAAACATAAAGACCTAAATAAGAAAAACCAGATTCTCAATGGCATATAATATATATATATATATCAAGGACTGTTAATTTCTTTGTGAAGATGGTTGACGAAGAACTGTAATATTAATCAACAATCACTAAGATGAGATGAGAATATCAAAGTATCAAATTTGTCATAATGAAGTTGGTATTAGTGTTTTAATAGTTGTGAGATTCTCCAGAGTATTAAACTATTAAAGTTCATGTGTGAATTATGCCTATTAAACTATTAAAGTAAACTGTGAATTATGCCTACTTCGAAGGTCAAATGGACACCCGTAATAGTACTCTGAACTTGTACAGTTGTACTTAATGATCAGACTAAGTTTTTTTTTTTAAAGGCATGTTGGAGTTTTGAGGATCCCCGAATCTTATCACTAAATTAAAAATTATAAGAGTACATCGAGTTTACATGACTCAATTATCCCTTCATCATTCACTATATCAAGTTGATCCAGATCAAATAATCAATGGCCCCATCAACTGTTCACGCTCTTCTACCCCTCATTGCTCCTTCACTCTCAACCCACCCACCACGTCCTCCACGCCCCATTCGCATGCAATTCTCATAATAGAAACAAACAAAAATCAGGAACTTGATGAATGCAATTCATAGAGGTTAGAGATGGACTTCCTGATTCAAATATACAGTCGACACAGCTAGAGCATAGCTCTAATGAATTATCTCTGGCTATGGAGCGTAGCAGGGGATCTAGACCTCCCAAAGTTCTTCTCATCTTGATTGGGAATGACTCAGAATTTACATCAGGAATTTGTTGTTTTATGTTCAAGTTTAGTAACCAATTGCTTAATTATGATTCCCAATGAGGCAAGAGTAACAGTGAGGGTGAGTTCTGCAATATTCCCAATGATATCCAACATGAACCGCGCCAAACGTGGAAGTTTAAAAAATGCTTAAAAAATCAGTTGGAATCGAATCTTCCACAACATCAAATTTCATAAACTACAAGCCATAAACAGTCCTTCCCATTATCTTCCCAACCAAAAACTTGTTCCAATCCCTCACTTTCCTCCCTAATTGACTTGGAAACTCCCATAGGCCATAACATATGTCTGCGACGGCATTTTCTAATTGGTTATTAACAAAGATAACCCCATGTTTATAATAATATTCATTAAGATAAATGAACATGTCTCTCTCCCTATTTCATTTCTTCTTGTTAAGCCCGCCATGAAAGCGTATGCTGAGCTTTGTTTCTCCTCTTCCCTATAACTCTCCACAGTATATATTTCTCATGGGAGAAAGGAATATGTTCAGTTTCAGAAGAATGAGTCACAACAAGTCTTCACTCTTCTCAACTCTCTCCTTTGCTGCTTTTCTTTTCATCATCTTACTTTCAGTCAGCATCTTCTGCAGTCTGTCTCTTCATAGGGTTGTGTTAACATACCCGGAGAAACATGTAGAGATCACTCCATCGAATAAAGTTCAGCGGAGATTGAAGTCAAATGTATTGCTTTCAGTGAAGGAAGAGATTAAAGAAGATTTTGTGGAATGTATGGATCCTCTCATACCTCCTTTCAATGTAACAGAGGAAGAAAGGATTGCATGGTTTAAGGGAAAGCTGTCAGAGTTCGATATATTCCACTCAACAGAGCTTAGCCATCAGTTTGCGCAGCGGACAAAAGAATTCTTCAATAGCAGGTGTGAGGTTCAGTTCTTCATGACATGGATATCTCCAGCTAAATTATTTCGGCAGCGGGAGTTCCTTGCCTTGGAGAGTCTCTTCAATTCTCATCCAGCTGGATGTTTGATGATCCTCTCAAGAACAATGGATACAAGACAGGGAAACCAGATTCTACGACCATTAAGTCAACGTGGGTTTAAAGTAGTTGCAATTACACCAGACTTGCCATTTCTGTTGAAGGGAACCCCAGCAGAAGCTTGGTTTGATGAAGTGAAGAAGGGGAACAGGGACCCTGGTGAGATTCCATTAGCTCAGAATCTGTCGAATTTGCTCAGACTAGCAGTTTTATACAAGTATGGAGGTATTTACTTGGATACAGACTTCATAGTTCTCAAGAAGCTATCTACTCTGCGGAACACAATTGGTGCCCAAAGCATGGATCCAGAGTACAAAAACTGGACTCGATTGAACAACGCAGTTCTAATCTTTGATAAGAACCATCCTCTTATTTACAAGTTTATCGAGGAATTCGCTATAACTTTTGATGGAAACAAATGGGGGCATAATGGACCATATCTGGTTTCCAGAGTGGTTGACAGGTTGAAAGAAAGGCCAGGCTATAATTTTACGATTCTGCCACCAATGGCTTTTTACCCAGTAGATTGGACCAGGATAGGTGGGTTCTTCAGCAAGCCGAAAAATCTGGCCAACGCAAAGTGGATAGCAGCCAAGTTACTTCAGCTACGAGGGGAGACATTTGGGGTTCACCTGTGGAATAAGCAAAGCACCAAACTAGGAATTGAGGAAGGGAGCATCATAGGGAAGTTAATCTCCAATCACTGTATTCTCTGCAGGGAGTTATACAGCTCCTGATGAAATCTGTAGATTATTGTTCCATTCTCTATTCTTTCTTCTTGTTATGTTTTATTCCCAAGTGTAAATATCAAAGTTGTTAAAACATGCATATCTCATGCAAATTTAATAGATTCGTGAGAGGGTTTGAACCGAATGTCAGAACTTTCCGATGCATAAAAATCCTCAATCTTCTCTTTCAAGTCTCAACCATAATCAGGAGGTTTGCACATCTCCATATACCCAGTTTAGAAAAACCTCTATATAACTTTATTCTTATATTCATGTTCTCCTATTTAACTCAACTATGATGGGACTACTCCAAGGTAAAACCTATAACTAGTTTTTCCATGACTAAATGGTGACAAAAATGGTCTAAACTGTTGGCATTACTTTGGGAAGCAGCAATGATGCTGTAACTGTGATGCAATATTTGTATAAAAATGTCCGAAGAAAGCATGCAGTTCCATCAAATAAACCAAAAAGCTAGAGACAAGATCAGGGAACAATGTGCAGTAGATGAAGAAACATGGAAGAAGGTAAAATATAGAAATTAAAGGCACTCAATAGTTCATTTTCGTCGCAAAGAGTATTTCTTGTGTTGAAAATGCAGCTAAGTAGTAAAACTCCCAATAGCAAATGGGAAGCCAGCAGTATGGATGGCTTTATACTCCAAGGAAAGTTGTTCGGCAAGAAAAAACCTAAACCATTGCCCTTTCTAGGCTTTTAGGGGTTTGTTCTAGGGTTTTTATTTTTTAAGGGCTTTGTTCTTGTTCTACAGGGTTGTCTTTTGGGTCAGTGCCTTTCCTGACCCTTCTCTGCGGTAAATTTTAGGGAGAGGGTTGCTGCTTTGTTCTCTTGTATTTAATAATTTCAACCTTTAAACGAAATTATATTTCTTGTGAACAATGTGATAGCTCCCCCATTCAACAAATCAGGATAGAAAATTTTCAAATAACTACTTGGACTACCTGCGTTCTCCTTGTAAGAATTGTTTATCCTATGATTGTTCTCTGCAGTTGCATTCGGTTGATAAGATTTCATTGTCAAAGAAGCTGGTTTTCGTGACATTATGTACCAATAAATATTTTGTTTTTGTTTGATGAGATGTAAAAACTCAATAAGCAAGCATATTACATTCAATTAAAAATATATGTGAGATAGAAAGATCCATAACAATCTTGGTGATTCAACCAGACATGTGTGTCAACTTATATGACTGACAATTAATGGTGAAGAAAAAAATAATTATGCGACTGAGATCAAGTTACACGGTAGCATCTACATTCAAATTTTATAAACTTGTTGATCCTGCAATTATCCCCATGGTTTCAGGACAAAGATTAACAACTGATCGCACATTTTAGATCATACCAATGATCAACCTCCAGACATGCATCAACCACTGTGGATGACCTTACATGCGTATCAATCTCAATAAATGACCCTAAGAATAACATGTACACTGACTCCAATGACTAACCTAGAGATATGTCAACCCCTGTCCATAACCTCAAGATATACACTAACGTCTTGTGTGGATAACCATGGGAGATGTGTCTTCTCTTCTCCCTTTTTCACAATCTAGAAAATAGTCAATTTGTCTCTCACTCCTTGAAATGTTACTAATGATATGGTTCAAATTTTGAGATGGAACCTCATCAAAACAATTTCATGATATAATGACATCAACAGTTTAGAGGGCTTCTTGACAAGCATGATGGATTATTATCTGGTATCTCTTTGACCTTTGAAATCAGAAGTTTTATTGCATCTCCTCCAATCATGGTTCGGTACATCTTTTACAGTTTTACCATATATTGAAACAAGATACCTAATGGAGAATAATTGAGCCGAGGGGAAGAATTTTTGTTAGCTGCCTCTATGATACCAGGTATAAATGGCCAAGTTCTGCCAGATGTTGACCCATACCATTATTGCCTCCATCTAGAGATATTCAATTATTGTGAAATAACATGGAAATAAAAGGTTGTTGGACAGTGGTCAATGAAAGAATAATATTCGATAAATAAAACTCAATAATCAGGCAAGTGTTCACCAATTCTCCACTCTTGCAAGCAAGATAACAATAGTACTTGGGCTACTTCTCAGCATCCAAGTAATATCCGAGAGAGATCCATCAAAGAATGGGTACTTTGTGTGAGATATACTTACTGCAAGTACTCTCGTCAGTAGGTCAGTAAAAGTTTTGAAGATATTAAAAGCAAGAAAAAGATAATAAACAAATAAAATCACTTAATCCGCCACAAGAGAAAAGCATCCTCTGATCCTCTTAATGGGAATCCACCATTTGAGTGGTTCTTGCGGCATGCAATGTCCAAAAATAGTTACTCCATGCCCATCATAAATCCCATACACCAGCTTACTATCCGCCTAGGAAAAGAACTAGAAATGATGGCAGAAGTACTACTTCCCATAGGAATGCATGGAAAATGTGTCTCTAGGCAACAACTAACCAGACAGCCCGGCCCCTAACAATCAAAACTGACATAGACAACCACAAAAACAGGACTCGGGAGAATGTCCAAGGAGACGTATGTTCGAATTTGCAAATGCATTGAACAAAGTTTCAACCCAACTTATCCTATAGTAGTATCTACCTCATCAATTTCTCATATTTCTCAAAGAAGCTCAGTCAAAAACCAGTAAGCTACTCAAATGAAATTAACTAAAACCCTATGAGCCTTCAACAGTGGGAGGAGGAAAAAAAACCCTAGCCTGATTTGACAACAGTACTACTTAATTACATCATGAGTCTTGCTGTTTAACCATAGCATAGAGCTCTTCTTTTCCGTTGTGAAGATGTGTAATATACAAACACAGATGAGCAAGTCAAGGCTTTTAAACGGCAAGGCGTGACGTGAGGCGTGAGTCTTCTAAAAGTAAATAAAATTATATAAATAGTACTTGGAATAATATATGATGAATAACTCCACATCAAGGATGCATGGACTCGGATACGCGTGTCGTGTCGGACACGGATACGACACAGCGACTCGGCAATTTTCAAAAAAATAGGACTCGGCGACACGGTCAAACTTATTTTTTAATATATTTTTTTGTAACTCATATGAACATAAAATTATAAATAATAATAGTGAACAATCCATACATATCAATAAAATATTCATTCATTCAAAATTTCAAATGCATCATAAAGTCAAGCTCAAAATTTCAAATGCATCATAATTTCAAATACTCATAAAGCATAAGCATTTGAGAATGTAAAAACTCATTATTTGCAATATTGATTCACAGATTGAAATACTCATTCTTTGCTAAATGCTAATCTACTTTTTTTATTCTTTGCAGTTGAAGTACAAAAATCAGCATAAAAGAAAATCAGCACAATACTCATTGTTTTATTCTACTGGTGTTGGAAGAACACACATCCTCAAATATCAGAGACACAGAGAGTCTCATATTCATGAAATCAGAATATGGAAGAAGTAGAAAAAACTTTGAGGATGTGTGTTCAATCAGACATGAATCAGAGCAGAACAAAATCAGGATGTGTGTTGCAATATCAGCACAATACTCATTCAAAAAAGAAAAAAAAATCAAAGCAGAAAAGAAAATCAGAGATGAATCAGAGAAGAAATCTGAGAAGAGAATGATGCATAGACTGATAGAAGAAAATCGCAAAAAAAAAAATGAAAGAAGAAAGGTAACTGCTGAGGACGACATCGTCTCCTTCCTGCGAGCTCCCTCTCTCTCTAGCTCCGTCCAGCGACCACCCTCGATCTATCTCTCTGTCTCTGGCTCGATCTCTCTCTCACTGGATCGATCTCTCTCACCAGGTTTTGCATACACACCTACATCTCAGAAGAGTCTTGATCGACAGTCTGGAGAAGATCTCCATAAGGATGTCCTCAGAAAGCAGAGAAAGGTCCATGGCACGAAGATCTCACCTTGAATTTGCAAGTTCTGAGGATGAAATGAAACTCAAGTAAAAGAGAAACTCTCTACCACAGGTTTGAAATCTCAATCGGTCGATCGAATGTGTGTGGCTCGATATCTCTCTCTGTCTCTGACTCGATCTCTCACTGATGGTGATGCTGAGGATGACATCGATCTCTCCATCTCTGTCGAAATCGATCGAACCCTCGAGTCGACTCCCTCTCTGTCTCGGTTCTCTCTGCTTTCTCTGCTCTCTGAACTTACTGTATTAGGGTTTGTGGGAGGGAGGAACCGAACAATCGAAGAGGAGGAAAAGAGATTATTTGCACTCGACCGTGTCCGGACTGTGTCCGAACTGTGTCTGGCCGAGTTTGGACCGTGTCTGGCCTAGTCCAGACCGTGTCCAATTTTGTCCAAATCAGTCAACGAATTTTTACCGTTGACCACGTGTCCAATACGTGTCGGGCGCGAATCCGTGTCCGATACGTATTTGACGCGTGGTTCGGAGGTTTTCCGGAGAGTCGGTGCATCAGAGCTCGACATCCACTTCATCTCCCCTTGATGAAGATTTTGATCTTCCCATGCGAAGTCCAAGTCATCACCCCTTTCAATCAATTTAGGGCTTGAGTGCAAATGGAGTAAGGCCATTTTTCATATGTGCCTAGTAAAAAGGGAAAAAAAAATTTATGAAAAAAAATATATATATACAAAAGATAAGGTGAGAGGGCCTACGAAAAGATGTCAATAGTTTCAACACGCCGCCAATTCGTGCCCAAAGGGCCAATCCGAGGACAGGCCTAACGATTGTTCATTCTCAACCTTGGTCATCAATACACCTAGGTTCAGAGTTGCCTCCACCTTCTTATGAAAAATCTTTAAAAAAAAGGTGTTAACTACAAAGAACAAGACCACAAACTAATAATGGCCTTTGTAGTCGCGATCATGTTCTTGTAAAAGATTAATGATTGCAACAGGTTCAGTTTATTTACCTAGTGTTGTCATCACTCTTCAATCAACATATGTCTCACTTCCTAGAATCCTAGAAACTCATCTATTTGATTCAATAAGAGAACTTCAAATGTCCACTATATCTAAATACTTACCTTAGGCCTTAGCTCCTTATATCCAGTTATCCACCGTGTACTAATCAATAAACTGGAAACGCTATTAGTAAAAAACAGGAACGCGAAGAAGATTGGACTAAATGGACTAAATGGGAAGAAGAAGCTTAAGCAGACTCTAATCAGATATAAGACCAGTTACATTTGTTCGCATTCTCCCAACATTATGAAGAAAACACGGGTTATCAAATGCAACAACAAGTAAATTGAAGAAAATGACGTGAGGAAAAAACATCATAGATAGAGTTATATTCCCATAGTTTGTTATCGCATGGAATGACCACTTGATAAAGTTTAGGTCATATGAAGTTCCTAAACGCTGAGTATATGCACTACTTCAGCATCTCATATAACTTTGAAGATAAGAGTACTGGTTCAGAAAGGACCGAATGACTTATTAGATGAAGAAATTTTACCTCTTTTTTTCGCTATAATGTGTTGAATGAACTATTTGTAATCGCCAATCGGTTAAGATGCCACAACACACTGGTCTATGCCCTAAGCCATAAGCATGTAATTCAACTAGTTTGAGTAGAACACTAAATTGCCCAATCGTTCACAAAATGAATCTAACCAAGTACAGTACACCAATTGTATCATGTTGATGAAATCAACAAATATCTAAACTGCAGTAGACCAAATAAACATCTAAACATAGATACAGTAAGCTAAATTCAAATCTTTGAACGACATTGTTTCAGTGAGTAAAACTACCAATTCTATAAAGATCAACATAACAAATGCTTCAAATTGACAAATAACCATTCATAAAAGCAAATGTAGACACAACAATAAATTACATCAACAAGAGAAAAGAATCATCACCTCGCTAATCTCATCTCATCCGGAAAACAAAGACTCTTCGATGTCAATATGAATAATCTCACCATCATCATATTTATCCTTCCTTGGTGGTGCTGGTGGCACCACAACCCTAGGCGGCCCTCTTCCCTTCTTCTTGTTCCTCGGCCTCGCCTAACAAACCAAAATTCACCATGAAAAAATAGTACATTTTACATTTAGTGATTCAATAAACATCAACAAGAAAGAAGAATCTTACATTTCCGTAGGAGTGATTGAACCGCTTTCCCCTCGCAGTCTTCTTATCGCCTCTGCCACAGTAAACTGAACAACACAAAGAAGAGAGATTAGTAGTGGAAAATGTGTGAAGAGAGAAATTCAATTAAAGTGTTCGATGAAATTACTCACTCAGCGGAACCACGGGTTGAAGAGAAGTTGAGAGAGAAGAGGAAGGAGTGGAGAGCGAGAGAGTTAAGGTTTCAGTTCGAGAAATTGAGGATTTGGAGGAGAGATTTTGGTGGGGCGGAGGGGTCGAGATAGGAAGAGCTCCTAGTATGAGTGAAGCCATGAGAGGAGTGAGGAAGATGAGATAAGGTGAGTGATAGAGAGAGAGAGAGTCATTTGATTTTCGCTCTTTTTGTATTGTGGAGAGATAATATGGCCCAGATCCAAGGATCGAGACCTGATAAGGATTTGATTTTACCCAATTGTTGTGAGGGAGGGGAAATTATAGTCCCATATCAATTAAGTATATGAATGGAGGACGACCTTACTTGAACAGGATCTGTTCTATAGGCTCGTACCTCTGTATCCTTACCCGCTAAGGAGACAGGAACCAACGTCTGGCTGATGAATATGATGGCCGTGCGATCAGAGCGCGATTAATGGCTGATTTACTCTGATGGAGTTGGGCCCACTAGTTGTAGAGGATCGTTCTCAGCCGCTGGATCCAGCAGCCAGCTGGGGTGGTTGCACGGTTGTCTGACAGTTTATGAAAACAATTACTATTTAATTTATATAAATTCTCTATTTAGATATCAAACATTTTTTTATATATATTCAATTAGTAATTCTATATGTCGAGGTTTTGGGCGAGGGAAGTGCGTCGCACGCGAGCGGGCTGACGTGGTGAAAAAAAAAAAAAAAAAAAAAAAAAGATTGCGAGGGAAATGAAAAATTTGGGCGAAAGAAGAAGAGGGAACTGATTCATTCCCTCTCTCGCTCCCTCTGTCAGCTCGCTCCCTTCAATCCCTCTCTCGCTCCTCTCGCTCCCTCTGTCGCTCGCTCCCTTCATTCCCTCTCTCGCTCCCTCTCCCTCTCCCTCTCCCCATTCTCCCTCCCTGAACGTATAATTTTCTACAGATTCTCCCTCTCCCCCAAACAAAGCTCCTCCTCTCTCCATCATCACTGAAACGAAGGAGAAGAACGAAAATTAGGGAAGAAGAAGGAAAGAAGGAGAAGAGAAGAAGGTCTCCATCGTCCCTTCCCTCTCGCAAAAGGTAAATTTTCCCTCTTATTTTAGGTTTTAGGTTTTAGGTTTTAGGTTTTTAGTTTTTGATTTTCCCTTTACTTGGGTGTTTTAGGTTATTGGTTTCGGACAAGAAGTTGGTTTTCATCGCTCGGACGCAGAGGTAAGCCCTTTCTTCTTCTCTTCGTTTCGTCTTCAGATCTAGGGTTCAAATTTTTTTTTTTAATTTCAGTGTTCTTCAGCCGAAGATCTTCATGTAGGGTTCAATTTTTTTTTTTTTTTTTTTTTTTTATTTCAGTGTTCTTCAACCGAAGAGCTTCATCTAGGGTTCATTTTAATTGTAATTCATGTGGGGTTTTTTTTATGAGTCGTGGGGTTTTTTTTTTATAATTTCAGTGTTCATATCTGTAGAAATTTTTTTTTTGTTTAAGATTTTATATATATAAGCATCTTTTTATCTCTGTGTTTTCATCAAAACTCTTCTTAGATCTATATTCTTAATCGTGTTAAGGCACCACATGCGAGGTAATACTCGGCGAGCCCACGATTATTAAGATTAGATTAAAGAAGAATCTTCAAAATCATGAAGTGAGGTGGCGGGGGTGGGAGCCGTTCATCCCACTCGAGATGCGTGTGTTGACTTTTCGCGCGTGCATCCCGAACGGGATGAACGGCTCCCACCCCCGCCACCTCACTCCCCTCGCCCATTTCCTCGCTGTGTAGAATCACTCTTCTAGAATACTCAAACAATTGACTTATTGAATTATTCCCGCATGTCAAACTGTGGTTTGGTTGTGGGAAATAAAAGCTGAAGCTAAATTTCATTGTTTGGTTGTTATTTAATTACATGGAACCAATTTCACTAACATGATTCCAAGTTTTTGGCTTCCTCACATAATCAAATTTTGTAGAATCACTTTCAATTTTTGCATATTTTTTATATTACCAAACATACCCTAAAAAATTAGTAGGTTCTGCAAATCTCATGTGATATGTGTGGGGCTTTTTTGTTTTTAGGCAATTCAATAAATCGTACCTTGTTTATGATCCAAAATTTATATCGACCTAAGGCTCTGCTTGGTTTATCTAGAATTGCTCTTTTTTTTTATGAGTCGTGGGGTTTTTTTATTTTTATAATTTCAGTGTTCATATCTTTAGAATTTTTTTTTTGTTTAAGATTTTATATATATAAGCATCTTTTTATCTCTGTGTTTTCATCAAAACTCTTCTTAGATCTATATTCTTAATCGTGTTAAGGCACCACATGCGAGGTAATACTCGGCGAGCCCACGATTATTAATATTAGATTAAAGAAGAATCTTCAAAATCATGACTATATTCATGATATTTATATCAGATCTAGGGTTCATTTTTTTTTTAATTTCAGTGTTCTTCAGCCGAAGAGCTTCATCTAGGGTTCATTTTTTTATTTATTTCAGTGTTCTTCAACCGAAGAGCTTCATCTAGGGTTCATTTTAATTGTAATAATATCAGTGTTCATGTGGTTTTTTTTTTTTTTTTTTTATGAATTGTGGGGTTTCTTTTTTTTTTTATAATTTCAGTGTTCATATCTGTAGTTTTTTCCTACTTGAACTGTAAATTAGTTGAACCTGCCACTAAGGTCCTAGATTTTTTTTGTTTAATTTCAGTGTTCATGTGGTTTTGTTTTTTTGTTTTTTTCATTTCATTTCTGTTTTGATTTCTGCTTATCATCTCCCTGTGATTAACCATTGTTGTTGTTATAATGCAAATAAAATTAAGGCTTAAAAACCTTTAGCCTTTTATTTGTATTGCTTTGTTGGAGCACATGGGCTAAAGCCGTGTACGTCTATGTATGCTTCATGTTTCTTATTGTGTTCTTTGTTTGTTAAATTAGGAATCCTATCCAATAGTTAATTTCTTGTTATCTCTTTCTGTCTCTTCTTTAGTGGAGCTGCTTTACTTGTGGAAGCTGCAGACATGGGTGATGCAGATGCTCAATATGAGCTGGGTTCTCGTCTAAGAGTCGAGGTTTGTCTCTTCTATATTTCCCTTCTTTTTTTAATCAGTAAGATGAATTTATTCAGAAACAAAAACTAGGATACAATATGCCTACCAGATAATAAAAAGCAACAGCAAATACAACAAAAGCACACATTTCAAACACATTTATAAGAATAGAAGCTTTTTCCATATGACTACGTATTTCTCAAAATAAACCCTTAAAACTCTTCAAAGACTCTGCACTAGCCGTAGAGGAACCTCTTGGGACTTTTCCTCATAGCAAAGAGTATTGCATTGAATTGACAAGGGAAAATACAAAGAAGTTGCAGAAGTGAAATCCATGAGATTCTTATATGTATGATGTTCATGTCTGACATTTTTTTTTTTTTGGCAAAGGATATGGTAGATTCATCCTTGTATGAATTCTATGAGATATTCAAGCCGTTGTAACACTGATGTAAATTCATTAGTTGTTTCATAAAAGTTCAAGAATTCATACTTATATTTGTTGTTTCATACTTATATTCATTAGTTGTTTCATACTTATATTCATTAGTTGTTTCATACTTATATTAGTTGTTTCATAAAAGTTCAAGAATTCATTAGTTGTTTCACTGAGCATACTTATATTCATTAGTTGTTCCATTATAATCTGTGACTTCAAATGAGATTCTTGTATATTTCAGCTTCCTATTTAGTGTCTATGCAGGGTGTTTGATTCACATGAGAGTTGAGCATTCATGCTTTGCACACTGACTGCTTTCCAGAGAATATCAACACCTCTTCTTTGTCTGGTTTGAAGAACATACGGGGAATTATTGTCAGAGAGTTCATTTGATGCTGTAGTTGGGGATAGCAGGAATGGCATGTTCTGTTTTCTTGCAAGTAATTAGACGTCCACTGAATTCAGCTAATTGTATTAACAATTGGCAGATTTTGCTCTGTTTTTTTTTTTCAGTGCATGTTAGAAAAAATTGCCACTTCTTCAGAAATATTGATATGATTGTGATTCTTATATGTTATGATGACATGCATGCATAGATGGATATATATATATATATATATCCTAGCAAATAAAAGTGGAATCTGGAACAAGTTTTCTGAATTATGGATCAGTTCTTCAATTGGATTAGAAAGTTTAGAAGTTTTACATAAGGCTGCTGACCTTTATACTTCAGAGATTGCAGATTTGGAAATTTCTAGAAATACTTCAGTTCGTTATGTGATAAGAACTGACCTTTATCTTGATTCTAGAAATTGCAGATTTGGAGCTTGGATGCAATTTGAAGTGATCAAGATCAGCACTATACTTCAGAGATTACATACTGTCAGTTGGTGATTCACAATGATAGTCATTGAAATGATATGGGAACATACAAATTAGAAGTAGCAGATATGGAAGGCAGAGAAGTGAAGCAGATGAAAAAAATGAGAATGTATTAGAAAGGTAGAAGTAGGATAACAAGCAATGTACATAGCAGATGAAAAAAATGAGATTGTATTGAAATGATATGAAGACTGTATTGCAATGGTTGTAAGCAAGATTGTATTGTAAGCAAGATTGTATTGCAATGGTTGTAAGCAAGACTGTATTGCTATGAATTGAAGACTGTATTGTAAGCAAGATTGTAAGCAATGGTTTACACAAGATAAGTTACAAAGTTTGGATGACATTATTAGCACTTCCATCACCCCTTGGTTTTGGTGACGAGGAAATATATGGCAGACCGATAACTAAGATATAGGACCTAATAGTACCTAACACCTAACAGATATAGCACCTAACAGATAGCTAACAGACATCTAACATCTAACTCACAGAGCACCTAACAGATACACATTCAACTGATAAAACAACTGAGATAAAAACGACCTCAATATCTGACATTGCAAACTGAATTTACATCATCTGAATTTACACATTATCAAACAATGCGACAAATACACATTCAAAGATAAAAACAACTGACATTGCAAACTGAATTTACATCATCTGAATTTACATCAACTGAATTTACACATTGCAAACTGAATTTACATCAACTGAAGATAAAAAAAAGCTTGAATATCTGAACATCAACTGAAGATAAAAACTGAATTTACATCAACTGCAAGGCAAGCATCTTCAGAAAAAAAAAAAAAAAATACTGAAAAGGAAAGAGAGGTTCCCGTGCAGTGCAATGCCCAGCCAGTTCAGCTATGGTTGAAATGCTCTCAAATGTATCTTCATTCACCTCAAGAGCCTTGTCTATGGCGCCCATAAGCCTCTCCTTATTTGATTTGATGTGCCAGAACCAAGCAACCAAGTACCGTCTCTCCTCAGGCCTGTCCTCATCTAGCGCTTTCAATCCAGTAAGCAGCTCCATCAACACCACCCCATAACTAAAGACGTCTGCCTTGGTTGTAATTTTGCCGGTGACTGAATTAATTGGTCAAGTAAATTTGTATTAGTAGAGAACTGGATACATCAAATAAGAATACTGAAAATTCCTACAAAAGCCTCTGTATATACATATTGGTGCCTTCTTAGACCCAATGAAGCATCAGATAACAATCTTTGCAGGGAACAGGCAGCAATCTAAGATGGATAAACTGAATTCAAAGACAGATAATAGGAAGCCTGCAGTATGTGTGTCTAGCATTTAACTGATCCCATCATATTTAAAAAAAATAGTGAAAAAACTAATCAGGACATGACCCTTTATCATGAAGTACCTTTAAGGAAACATGAATTCAAAGCTATACATGCAGGTAATTAAAACGTATTTATCGCGCCTAACATACACCAAACACTTGCTAGCTTCCCATATTGGCAACTACTCCCATCAATCTGCTATTGATGTGCGAATTGAAAAGATAAAAAAATGAAAGAGAGCAATACCACACTAAAGCTTGCTACCTCTTCCATGCAAGCAAAGCAAAACTTCCGTACTAGACCAGGACCATAAACCATTTGAACGCCCTAGCAAAACATTAGTGACGTATTTACGCTTTACTCATTCCAATCTAAAGAGTTTCTCTAATAGATGCTCAACAACATAAAGAGTTTCTCTAATATGTTACTTAAGGGGTAAGCCTGTCCCATACATAGATATCGATGACTAACCTTATCATAACCTATAATTTGTATAGTCCATTCCGGGTGGCTGCAAAGGCGGCTGCAAAAATAAATAATAGGAGTCATACAAAACACTTAACTAACAAACTGTACAAAGAGATACATACAAAATACATAATATGTACCTGTGAGAGGAGCGAGTTGAATTGATCAACGCTGCCAGGTTGTAAATCGCGTGACCCCGTATTATCATCCTTAACGATAACAAACATACAAATCATAAACAAGGTACAATTTATTGAATTGCCTAAAAACAAAAAAGCCCCACACATATCACATGAGATTTGCAGAACCTACTAATTTTTTAGGGTATGTTTGGTAATATAAAAAATATGCAAAAATTGAAAGTGATTCTACAAAATTTGATTATGTGAGGAAGCCAAAAACTTGGAATCATGTTAGTGAAATTGGTTCCATGTAATTAAATAACAACCAAACAATGAAATTTAGCTTCAGCTTTTATTTCCCACAACTAAACCACAGTTTGACATGCGGGAATAATTCGATAAGTCAATTGTTTGAGTATTCTAGAAGAGTGATTCTACACAGCGAGGAAATGGGCGAGGGGAGTGAGGTGGCGGGGGTGGGAGCCGTTCATCCCGTTCGGGATGCACGCGCGAAAAGTCAACACACGCATCTCGAGTGGGATGAACGGCTCCCACCCCCGCCACCTCACTTCATGATTTTGAAGATTCTTCTTTAATCTAATCTTAATAATCGTGGGCTCGCCGAGTATTACCTCGCATGTGGTGCCTTAACACGATTAAGAATATAGATCTAAGAAGAGTTTTGATGAAAACACAGAGATAAAAAGATGCTTATATATATAAAATCTTAAACAAAAAAAAATTTTCTACAGATATGAACACTGAAATTATAAAAAAAAAAAAAAAACCCCACGACTCATAAAAAAAACCCCACATGAATTACAATTAAAATGAACCCTAGATGAAGCTCTTCGGTTGAAGAACACTGAAATAAAAAAAATAATAATAATAAAAAAATTGAACCCTACATGAAGATCTTCGGCTGAAGAACACTGAAATTAAAAAAAAAAAAATTGAACCCTAGATCTGAAGATGAAACGAAGAGAAGAAGAAAGGGCTTACCTCTGCGTCCGAGCGATGAAAACCAACTTCTTGTCCGAAACCAATAACCTAAAACACCCAAGTAAAGGGAAAATCAAAAACTAAAAACCTAAAACCTAAAACCTAAAATAAGAGGGAAAATTTACCTTTTGCGAGAGGGAAGGGACGATGGAGACCTTCTTCTCTTCTCCTTCTTTCCTTCTTCTTCCCTAATTTTCGTTCTTCTCCTTCGTTTCAGTGATGATGGAGAGAGGAGGAGCTTCGTTTGGGGGAGAGGGAGAATCTGTAGAAAATTATACGTTCAGGGAGGGAGAATGGGGAGAGGGAGAGGGAGAGGGAGCGAGAGAGGGAATGAAGGGAGCGAGCGACAGAGGGAGCGAGAGGAGCGAGAGAGGGATTGAAGGGAGCGAGCTGACAGAGGGAGCGAGAGACAGAGGGAGCGAGAGAGGGAAGGAATCAGTTCCCTCTTCTTCTTTCGCCCAAATTTTTCATTTCCCTCGCAATATTTTTTTTTTTTTTCACCATGTCAGCCCGCTCGCGTGCGACGCACTTCCCTCGCCCAAAACCTCGCCCAAACCCTCGACATATAGAATTACTCATATTCAATACTTTTTTATTTTATTACAACGTTTACTGAAATTCTAAACAAAATAATTATTTATAGTTTTAAGGGCCTATGTATAGTTTACAAATAATTAAGAACTTTCGATAAATTATGTTAGGAGCTTGGGTATAATTAACAATATTTGAGAGATTTTGATCGTAAATAATCTGAATTTGGGAGGATAAAATGGTACATGTGTATATATTTTTATTTAAAATTACAAAATTACCCTATTCATCAACCTATTGATTTTTCTTTTAAATATAATAAAGTTTGAAGGGTACTTTGGGCATTTCAAAAATCAAGACAAAGAACCACATTACAATGTGATTAGACATCGAACAGTGTCCACCTTACAGTGTGATGAGACACCAAACAGTCATTTAATCACATGGCATGGACTAACCAGGCCCAATCCAACTTATAAGTCATAAGATCAAGCTCAGATCGCACAAGCCCAATGATTATTTCGACCACACATAGTCCAATTAAGAACGTGCAGTCCAAGAGGGATGTCCTTCGGAGTTGAGCGATCCTCCTTTTATAGAGAAGGACGAGGGACTCAATTATTGTTGTAGCTATTTCTTCGTTTGCTGTACAGGGTGACGTGTAGGCTGCTTTGTTGCTGAAAAGATTTTCTACTGAGTGCTAAGATTTTTAAAGAAGAGAAGTAAAATTTCAAAAGATTTGATGAAAGAAGAAGGACGATAAGATTCGTCATAAGAAATGAAAGAAAGAAGGAAGGACAATAATATTCGTCAGCAGAAGTGAAAGAAAGAAGAAGGAGTCAGAAAGAAAAAGAAAGATGTGAAGAGAATATGTCATAAGATTCGAAAAAAGAAGAAATGATGTGAAAGAGAAAAAGGAAAAAGGAAGATGTCATAAGATTCGTAAAAGATGTGAAAGAGAGAAGATGTCTTCGTCAGAAAAGTTGCAAATTTTTTTTTTTTTTTTTTTGTATCACCCGACATGTGCGCGGGCACTTGTAGTCATCGACCGATACAAATTTTATTTTTTTTATTTTTTATTTATTATTATTATTTTTTTAAAGTCTTCACTACCAGAGCTATTATAAAAATAATGGTCTTCTAAGTCAGCAAGTTTTTTGAGGCGGTCAGCTTCTTCTTCTTCAGATCGTTGTTTATAAAACTCATCCAGCCTTTGATTTAAAGATTGCAGACAAAATGGTACAATTTCTCTGCAAGGATCAAAGCAATAGATATATTGAATATTATCTCCCGCGATGAGGCTTCCCTTTATATGTAGCCAATCTGTTTGAAGGGAAATAGCAACCATGTATGCGGACCAGTGGTCTATCTGGTCAGAAATTGGCTTTGGACAGGGCCATGGAATTGTGTCTTGCAAGATCATATTGGTTTTATTTTTTGGGACTAATTGGATTCTATGTTGAGCAGGATAAATAAAACCTTGATCAAATTCTGGGGGTTTACTGGTGACATACATTTCAACTTTGTATTTTGAATTTCTCATGGATCCAAGAATGGTCAAAACAAGTTTTCTTCCTAGGCTGGTTGTTTGAGAAGGTTCAGAAAAAATAACTTGACCAAGGTGACCGTAATCTAACAATTTTTGAACAATCAGCACAATGATTTCAGTTTTGAATTGGAGAATAGGGGGGCAAAAGATATCCATAAGAAGATTGGCTTTGGGTATAGAGTAGACAAGTTGACAGCGACATTCGAGTTTAGAAATTGGAATAGTATTACAATACTGGTCAAGATGTTGACACTGACATGGATGTTGGTGGTCCAAGCCGGGATGATTATCACGCTTTTGGTCATAGAGGGAGAGCCAATTAAATATAAAGACTTGAATATATTTTTCTTTTTGATTGACCATATTGAGAATATATGACTGGAGTGCTGGAGGTAAAGGAGATAAGAATATATGAGCAAAAAATTTTACTCGAGCTTGTACATCTTGTATAGGGGTATTATTATTAGGTGTATAGATAGAAGTTTCTTCACTTTTAGGGGAAGAGTGACCATCTGTAATTTTTAGCAAATTACCAGCTGTCAACGGTTTTGAGATGTCTTTACCGCGAGCCGTTTGCTGCGGACTAGTCTTAACATTTTGCCAGTTAAGATAGGCTTTTTCCGTCAACTCTTTTTGTTGTAGCTTTAAGTTAGAGCTGGTGAATTCTCTTTATATAAGGTGAACAAGAAAGATAATCGAGATATGACACCCTAATTCTAGCTTCTTGTTCAGAGCCCAACTTTACCGTTAGAGTGCCTTTGACCACCATAAAGTGATCATTGGTTCACTGTTGCTCATTTTACGGATCAAAGTCAAGGAGGATAAATTTGCGCACATCAAACTGCATAACCATACAAACTGTGTATCTTTAGATCCATTAGCTAATGCAGCTTGCACTTCATCGTCTCATCTCCATTCAATTCTCTTCCAGTTGGAAGCTCTGAGATGCAATATGGTCCAGAAAGTACTGGTAAGAGAAAATCCCATGTCTCAGTAATCTAAAATGCACAGATATATGTTGAAAACCGAAAATTGCGCCTTGGAAAGAAACGAGATGACCAGAAATAAGGAGTCGAAGCAAAACATCATGTATGGCCAGATTACAACAGTCAATGTAGCATATGGTGTTGAAAATGCGAATTGCCGATATTCACACATACTCTCTGCAGCCCAAAATAGGGGAAGTGAGTCCTTACTGTCTTTGCAGGGTGAGACTTGCAAGACATCCTGACAGGGTTAAGACAACTGATGAAAATTATCTCAACAACCTTCAACATTCCCTGTAAGCAGGGTGTTCACGGAGTGATGATAAATGAGGTAACCCTTACTAATATGCTGAATCTTGCATAATAAAAGGAAAAATAAAGGGATTCAGATATAAATTTGAACTATTTCTAATTTATTTTCCTTTTTTCAAAAGCAGCCCACTGCATCTCACCTTAAGGCAAAAGCAGAGTTCTGTAAGTCAAGCTATACATTGTTTAAGAAGAAAAACAGGACAGCCACATTTGATAAAAAGAAAAATTATATTATAGCTTCTCCACAAAGGTTGATTCAGCAAGATCAATGGCTCGCGCAAGACCAGCAGCTTTGTTCTCACACTCCTTCTGCTCATCATCAGGAACACTGTCAGCTACGATCCCAGCCCCAGCCTGCAAATGGGCAATCCACTCATGACGCCTACCCATATCTCCGTATGAGTACATTGTGTCATAACGCGCTGCAGTTGGGAACACCATGGTCCGCAAAGCGAGTGCTATGTCCATATCTCCTTCAAATGACACAAAACCAAAGCCACCGCTATATGGTCCACGCCTTTTCACTTCTAATTTGTCGATTAATTCCATGGCTTTAACCTACATTGTATCAAGAGAGAGAACAATTAAAACTCAGTAATGAGTAGTCAATCATAGTGGTGATCATGGATGTAGGGATCACAAATAAAAACGTCAAAGAAGAATATAGGTAACTGATAGTTGACTGGGAATGAGATCATGCCAATGAAACAGGGTTTCTAAATGATGATGAAATGTTTTTCAACCTTGTATTTCCACGAGTTGTTCAGTGGTAAATAAATAAATAACTGTTAACACATTGAATGATAGCATGTCTGTTATCTGGTAGAAAAGATCAAGAACAGAAGCATATGCAATGATATGGTTCAACAGATAGTTTTTATCGGCATAAGTGCTCACTGCTCAGGAACATGGAAAAACACAGACCCACTTCTATGCTATCTACCATGAAATCATAGAACATGCTAAATAGAAATACACACAAAAAAAGGGCAAAGTTGGAAGCAGAGACCTCCTACTATCCAGACTCGGCATCCCAGTATCCATAGTACCAGGCTCATATGATGAGTCCCAACATAAGGTTGATTGGAAACATAAACATAGGATCTACAGAAGTTCTCTAGACCCCTAGAATTCCAATAATGCTTCTCAAATAATGGAGGTATATAGGATATCACAGCAAGTACAGATTCTAATACTTGAATGTCAAATAATGGAAGCTCGTGTGCTATATCTATTTATACGTTTCAAACTTTGCAATCAGAGACCCTTGAAAGACTTAGCAAATTCAGCCAAGATTTATTATCTCTTAGAAATTAAAATCAGTATAATCAAAACTGAAGAATTTAGAACGGAACAGTAGAGATAAGAATGTGATTAGGGACAACTATTGAACCTTGGGTGCTCCACTAACGGTGCCAACAGGCAATGCTGAACGGAGAGCATCCCAGCAAGTGAGATTCTCAAGTAACTCTCCAGTAACCTGCAGAAAGAAAAGGGGATTTTTCATCAGGTTATATATCCCAATATATACACTACGCTGTCCTTCAGTAGATAAACTGTGAAAGATTAGAATCAAGACATGCAACGAAAATGTAAGTAGGGAATTGGCCAAGGTCAAGTGCACCCCTATAACAAGTTAAACATAATGATAGCAATAGTAAAAGTCATTGTATCGCTATAATGCTTTTATCATGAGAATTATATTTCATTAAATACTGATAGTAATTGTAATGACTACTACTATCGTACAAGTACGTGGCTGCACAATATCTACTTAATTTTTACTGAACTTTGGGGCTGCAGGAAGACTAAAAACCATTCAATTGCAAATACAAGCGTTGCTTGGTATACCAGAAGGCTTGCAGATGATGAAATGGAAGGAGAATGATGCTTTAGGGGAATGGTGTGTCATAATTTAGGTACCCAGTCAACTATGAAAAAATAGAAGGATTATGTACCTTCATCTCTATTCGTAACTTGCATATAAACAACTCTTAATCAGTACTTTTAGTTTCTGTCATTTGCAACCCAAAAAGTGCACTATACCAAGCGGGCCAGTAGGCAGTAGTAAAATATGAATCATTCATCAGCTTTAGCCATTAGGCCAACCATGTAACAAAGATCAAAGTAATGACCATTATGAGCTAATCGATCTAAGCAGTTATAACATTAAAGTAAAGTTAGTGTTACTCATGCAGCATTTCCTGAAACCTCTCTTTAAGCTCTTTCTTAAAATCAAAATAAATAATCAATGAATCCTTCTTCTGAAAGGTTTAATGGTACTTTCTACCTAAAACGTACAAAGTTCAAGCATTTTAAAAATAAGTGCAAGTTCAGAACTGGAAGCAGAAATGCTCACCGTTGAGCTGATGTGCATCACATGGGAGTACCGTTCAACACTCATGAGTTTTTCCACCTTCACCGAACCAGGTTTTGATACCTACAACAATGATCCATTAGATAACTTTCTTGCAGATCCACTAAAGCTAAAAGTGAAACACAATTGACAAAGCAAAATGACAATGAGTCTAAAAGAAAAATTGTAAAAGGTCCTTCTGAATTGGTTTTCAATTGTACATCTGATTCGCTACGACCTTATCCAGATCGGCCCTTCTAGTGCTCTTTGTGAGGAAAAGGGTTTGCACAAACATTGACAGCATTTGTTTGAAAATTAACAGACTTCAGCAATTAGCTATTTGTCTATTTCTTATCAGATGGGAATCCAATATGCACTATGATGGATCAAAGATATTCTGGAATTCATTCTTTGCTACACAATTGTTCATATAAAAAAATAATAGAAGCAGAAGGGGAGGGGAGGGGTGTACCTTCCCAACATCGTTTCGGCCTAAGTCGACCAGCATAATGTGTTCAGCGCATTGTTTTTCATCGCTTAGTAACTTC
This sequence comes from Berberis vulgaris, assembly GCA_963556465.1. NCBI lineage: Eukaryota > Viridiplantae > Streptophyta > Magnoliopsida > Ranunculales > Berberidaceae > Berberis > Berberis vulgaris. The sequence goes on from OY747135.1 coordinate 4,674,996, forward strand.
TTTTCTAACAAAGTATCTTCCTGGTAAGTTTTCCCTCTCCTAATTGTACCAGCAAGAGGCCTGTTCACAATTTGGTTCTGTAGGTAAAACAAGAAATCCCTGTCCATCAACATGATAACAATAATAATAATAATAATAATAATAATATTAATAATAATAATAATAATAATAAAATAAAATAAAAATAAATAATCTTTATAATGCCATTATTTCAAGAAAATGCATAATGAAAATGTAAATCGTTGTTTAAAAATCAATTTATATGAACTTGTAAACCAATTCTGCACAAGAGTTGATCCAATTTTGTTAACTTTTGTGAAAAGTGGAGTTAACAAACTGAGACATAAGCCTTTACCATTGTTAGAATTACAAACAAATGATCTGATCATCCACTGTACAAGGAAGATCATCCTTAGGAGCTCACCTTCTTAACGCGAGTAAGAATCTCTGGGCTGGAAGCAACCATGATGCACCCTCGAGCCTAATCAAAATATTCAAGTTCCAAATCCCAATATAAAAGTGCATAGAAGAAACAAACAAATAAAGGAAAGTAATGAAGAGTAGACATACTTGCAGATAAGCCATATATGGACTGGGATTCACCACCCTTAATGCTCTGTATACTTCAAATGGATCTGCAAAAGTTCGACGCTCAAAACGTTGACTTAACACAATCTGGAAGATATCGCCCGCTAGAATGTGCTCTTTTGCTTCAAGCACAGCATTCTTGTATGCTTCAATTGACATTGATGACTGCTTTAATGTAGGACCAAAATGATGCGTATGCAACTTCACATCACCGGCCAGTAGCCTCGGCCTAAATAAACACAAAACATAGTAAGTTAATACCAAATTACACACAGGTCAATATAATTAAAAAGAAACAGAATATGTTAAGGTAAAACCGGTCAACTTACGGATCTACTTTTTGAACTTTAGACACCAAGGCCTCTAATTTTCTCATCCCATCTTCGTAGGCCTTCTCAATTGACAAGTATCGGTCTAGTCGTACCCAATGAATTACATATGCTTTCTGGGGAAGAAAAGAACACAAAAAGCAGTTTTTTTTTTTTTTAACTTTTATGAACCAAAAGCAATGAGTCAAATTGAAATAAATAAATAAATAACATCCAAAAGGAATACAGGAAAGTAAAGTTTCCCATCAGAGAAGCTATGACTAATTAAGGTTGAAGGTAAAGAAAAAAAAAAAAAAAAAAAACACCTAATCTTTTTCTCCATTGATGAAGAAAATCAAGTAGATTTTTATCAGAAATGGATTATCGTCTGGCAGCTTCAACCTATCCAGCCAAAGGGGTCGTGGTCGAGTGGTTAAGGACGTGTGGATTTGATCCCCACGTCCTTGCTTCAAGACCCGCCGGCTGCGGCATTTGTTTCGGGGTGATGTTAGACCCGTTAGGTCGCATCTCGGACGCAGGTTACGGACCCTGTGCTAAAAAAACACCGGCTCAATTTCCAAAAAAAAAAAAGCTTCAACCTATCCAAACTGGGAAACAGATAAGTATTGTGCTCTCAAACAGCGCAAGTGTATGGTCTACAAGGGGAAGAAGAACAGATTTCACTCTTAAATCCCCCTTGCACAAAAATCAGCCTCGGCAGTATGGAATCTAAACTGAGGGAGGCCCATCCGCTTCCACTGATCAGGTCAAGTTAAAGAGCACAATAGCAATTTATCCCTGATCACGTTGCACCAACAATAAAACAGTTCATTATCTTTTATTTTGTTTTATCTTTTTTTTTAGCATTGGAAATTTCATGCACAACAAAAGCTGAGAATTGAAGTGTCTCTATTGGAGATTTAAGTTTTCGTTGAAGAACCCCAACTGAATAAAGTTGACTTTAGTTTCTTCCCAATTTCATTTAAAATCTAGTTTGCTTCCGTTTAGATGAATAACGGAAGAGTAAAAAAAACACAAAAAACAAAAAAATTTCCTTCCTTTATCAAATTGGATTTCATTTGCATCCCCATGGCACTATAATCATTAGGCACATAAACTTCTGACAGCAATTTTCTCTTTCTATTTTTTAATGCTCATAAAATCCTTAACATATCAGTCAGTAAAATACATATTACCAGCTTAAAGAATGAACTTAAAACACTATGTTCAACACAAAAGAGAAAATTAATTTTGAATGCAAAATCTGTCAAGACAATAGTAATGGCTGTGAGTTGCCAAATGTCAAAAATCGGTTCTTTATCCAAATTACTCGTCTTCAGATCTTAAAAAACAAATAACAGAAAAGCATGTAGTCTTCAATAAGACCATCCGCATGAGGCGTGATTGGAAATATAAAAGGTAAATACTAAAATTGCTTTTTCAGCCACTTAATGAAAAACCACACATAATTAGTCATAATATTCAATCAGAGTACCTTTTCGACATGATCAAAAACTATCACATCATCATACAGGCCGAGATGAACATCTGCAAGGTTTCTATCATCCTCAGGGGCATTTGAGAAGGGAAGCTTTTTCTTTTCCACATATCGAACAGTATCATATGAGAAGTATCCTACCCATCCACCTGTTCATATTGGCACTAAATCAATTACCAATGTTGTCGGCTTTATAAAATAGTAAAATACTTTAACTAGGGTTTTTACTTCAAGACTCCTTTTTTAGATAAAAACTGCAACCAGTCAATAAACAAGTGTGACAGGAAATCATTAAGACAGGATGTTGCGCCAAAATTTAGACAATGTGAGTATCATATGAGAAGTATCCTACCCATCCACCTGTTCATATTGGCACTGAATCATTTACCAATGTTGTCGGCCTTATAAAATAGTAAAATACTTTAACTAGCCTTTTTACTTCAAGACTCCTCTTTTAGATAAATAACTGCAACCAGTCAATAAACAAGTGTGACAGAAAACCATTAAGACAGGATGTTGCGCCAAATTTTAGACAATGTGTATGGCCCTTTTATATGACCTTACTCTAATCTTCTCGTTCACTCGATCTATAGCCAAGTATCAAGAAGTATATTTTCATTATAATGAGCAAGAAGAAAAAGAGTTGTCTATAGTCTTAACGCCTAGCTCGTTTGCTGAGGACCTTAAGAAAATCATATTTGAAGATAGTATAGGCAAAGAATACTTGAGAACGTAACATCTTCATTCATTTAAAGGTTTGGAGATCCTAAATAAACCCCAGCTCAATTTCAAAAAAAAATGGAGCTGTCAATACAGTATTGGAGCAAAATCTTATACTTTTGAAGCAGTTGACTTCAAAAGAGCTAGATAGAAGTTCCCGAGAAAAGTAGGAGCATAAGCGGAAAACTCAGACTAGTAAACCTTTGAAATCATTTTCCTAGTCTTCAATTAGAGCACAATTGAAACTTGCATCCTTATGCTTTCATGAGTGACAGAATTAATGATTTATTTTCCAAATATTTTGATACAGTTAATGAGATCTACTATGCCCAAGTATAATTCAAAGGAACATGAATTGGTCCTAGACAATTCCCTAGTGTTTTGATACAATTTATGGGATCTCAGAATACAACAAAACAATAAGAATGCATTTAATTACCACAAAATGCGTCTGGAAGCTCATCAATTGTTTGAGGAGTCCATTGTTCCAATATTCGCTGAGGTATAGACATTGGGTCCTCTGCGTATTCCTCTGTCATAGATCCTAGATCATGATCCATTACTGTAACGCAATTCTCCTTTGCCACAATTTCCATTGTGGGCTGAGCCCCGATCACACTGTAACGCCCCTGGCAAAATAAACTTGAACGTCATAAACAAAGACAAAATTAAACTTTTGAATTATAAACAAGAAGAACTAAAATCACTTTGATTTTAACAAAAACATGAAGATTCAAATTATTATTAAAAAAAATTAAAAATTAAAAATAATTTAAAAATAAAATTAAAAATTAAAAATTAAAAATTAAAAATTAAAAATTAAAAATTAAAAATTAAAAATTAAAAATTAAAAATTAAAAATTAAAAATTAAAAATTAAAAATTAAAAATTAAAAATTAAAAATTAAAAATTAAAAATTAAAAATTAAAAATTAAAAAAATAAAAAAAAAATTCGTCATCGAATAACAAAAAGGAAGAACTTCAACTACACATTTCTTCTAAAATAAAGAACCTAGAGAAAAACAAAAATTAATCTTGAAATAAAGAAACAAGCAAAATCTTAAGAACCCAAGTTTTCGACTGACCGAAAATTTGAAGAACTAAGAGACCCATCATTTCTTAAAATCGCATCAAAACAAAAATAAAAAGGGCCAAACTAAAAGGCCAAATTTTCAAAACAACAAACAATGGAGGAACTACAAGACCCAAATTTTCCAAAAGAAACAAATAAATCAAAGAGTTACGCGAAACCCAATTGCGATTGGTCAAAACATCAATAAAATGGAAGAACTGCAACACCCTCAGATTTCAAAAGAACAAACTAATGAAATAATCAAGAAAATCCAGTAACGATTCTCAAAAGAACAAACAAAATGATTCAATAAGACCCAAATTTTCCAAAAGAACAAAGAAATGGAAGAATCGAGAAACAATGAATTACCACATTGGTCGTTTTAGGCCCTTGTTCAACAGACTCGTAAAGAAAACTGGGAGCTTCCCGATCATCCTCTTTAACCAAACATCGATAAGCCAAGACAGGGGTCAAGTGATCAGCAAAGATACACTTATAAAGCGGAACCAAGTTCGCCTCCTTGGACAACTCCAGAAACTTCACCTTGTTCTCCTCCACTGCAACAAAAAAAAAAAAAAAAAAAAAAAAAACCCACAAAACCAAATCATGCAAAATGTCACATAGACAATTGACTGAACATCTAATGTACAATATCAAAAACCCAGAGTAAATTAGTCAAAAAAAGGGTACCCAGAGTTTGAGCAGTGGGTGTAGCGGAGCATTTGAGAGACGGAAAACGAAGCCCAGAAGTTCTGCAACTGGCCAGACTAACAGAGCTCGAAACACTTCTAGTACCGCTGCTGCTGATACTAATGCCGATGACTGGTACATGAAGCAACGATGCCGGCGAAATTCGATGCGAATTCATTACCGTTTACAATGATTTGATTCAATGAGAAAGTGAGTGAACAGAGATTGATTTCGCTCTCTGTTTTGCGAAAGATATTTTTTGAGTATGTGACAAGGCGAGAAGGGTGCATTTTATAGAAGTGAGATTGGCGAATGGGTCGGGTCAGATGGATTCTATCTGTCCGAGATAAATGTGAAGGTTTTTGACTAAGGACTGAAAGCGTTAAGATACAACTACCAAACATGCCAAAGGTGTGTGTGCAAAAAATAATTTCTTTTTTTATTGTTTTATTTGTAGAAAAAAAAGATAGAGATGATTTGTTTTTCCTTTTTTATGATTTTATTAATATATTTTACTTATGTAGTAAAAGTTCAAGTTCTAGGGTTTAGGAAACATTTGAGGAGGTCGTACATCGTATTACTACTTCAAATTCTAGTAGTCGATTGTTGGCTATCTGGTAACCTAATTTTAGTTTTTCATGGACTGGTGACTGTTATTGTGTTTTTTCAATGTAAAATTTATGTATACATATGCTTGAAAATTTAGTTCATTTTTTGTTATGATGATCAACTGCTTTCTGAACGTGTGTCCAGGAGAATTTTAGTTGTATACCGTTTAAATGGATTGTTGCAGTTTTTCGTTGCTACCGTTAGAAGAAGAGTTTAGATGGTTGTCTTCTTTTATTACTAGACGTTAGAATAAATGGATTTAGATCATTGCATTTTTCATTACTAGTCGTTAGAAGAAATATTCGAATTTTGTCATAAGTACCGTTATTATAAAACTTCATATTTTTTCGTTACTAGCCGTTAGAAGAATGATCAGCTTGTTTACATTAAGGCACACGTTCCGAAGTTTACGTTGTAACATATATATTGTGAAAATAAATCTTTACATTTTTCGTTAGTAGCCGCTAGAATAACCATTTAGATCATCTGCACCAAGTCGTAGGCTCCTAATGTTATGCCTTAGTATAAGCTCATGTAATACTCAATAAAATTGACAACTATAGGTTGAGTAAAATTTATAGCAGGACGACGATGATTATATGACTGAAAACATTCCAATTTCTTATAGATCGATATACATATTATTTATAGTGAACTCTTGATTTATGTATTAATCTTGACCATTTTGTGTGGCAAAACGGCGGATGAAATATATAATATGGGTTACAAACGTATTACAACCAAATAGATCCCCACCCAACTCATCTAAGAATTTATGGATTTTTCAAAAATATATATTAAAAAGGTAAATAAATAAGAGTAAATTTTTTTAATTAAAAACTAATTGTAGTTTCATTTTGACTTTTGCGATAAAAATCAGGGATTTGTGAGAGATTTTTTAGTTTTTACATTAAAACAAATATTACTTGCTAAATGGACAATATGGATAAATGTGGATTGCTACTTGTTAAAAAATATTTATTCTATAAACAAACTCAAACAAACTTCTACCGTTTTTAGAAACAAACTTGAGGTCTTAATTTTGTTTGTTGTAAAGTTTGTTCAAATTTGAAATTGGTGTTTTTGTCTTTATCCACCTTCAATGCTACCTAATTTTTGTAATAATGAATGCGTGAGAAAAAAAAAACGCTAATTCTAAGGGGTGAGGAAATGCGCGAGGGGTTGTAACCATCCATCTCCCACGAGATGCGCGTGTCATTACATTCTATAACTAGTCGTGACAGGAAGGATTTAGACCGTTTAAACCAAGGAGTGGGGCTCCATAGTCTATGGCTCAACATAATTATTGTTCGAATAAATTATTGAACAATAATTATGTTTACCATTTTTGTTACTAGTCTTTAGAATAAGGATTTAGATCGTTGCACCAAATGGGAGACTACGCCAAATTGCATTTGAAGGTTGTGACTATTAAAATTGAACCAAACGTTTACACATCGGTGTAGATGATTGTTAATTTTATCTTCTTTTTTTTTCTTATGTATCCAACTCATTTAAGAATTTATGAAATTTCTTAAACAAATAAATATTTTTTCACTTTTGACAACCTTTAAGCCAAATTCTAGAGAGAAAAAAAATAGATATTGCCACAAATTACAAGTTATATGCATTCAAAGCAGATTATCTCTGCTACAAGAATGCTATAAAATAGTTAAATGAACGCATTACTTTTGTTGATGTTTGAGTATAATTCATGCACAACCAATGGTTTAAATTTAGAAGAATAGTTGTCTAGACAAGTCAATTGCATTTGCATTTCCATGCAATTCATGAAAAAAATGTTTCAATTTTAAAGTTAAATGAACATTTCCCACTTTTATATGGATTGTGACTAGAGATTATAACATTTCAATAATGCAACTGAAAATTCTTTGAAACGTGAAATCTGGATATAATGTTTTTAATTTTGTTTCGTCCTAAGACGTAAGTGTGCATCACATAAAGTTGTTGTTTTTGTTTTTGAAACGATGACTAAATAATTATGTAAATCTACAAATCCAAGTGAAAAAGAAAAAAAAAATTGTAAGGGGCGCATGTTTTTTTCACGCAAAGGCAATCTCAATCACAATTTAAATAATTTTGAAAAATATAAAAAAAAAGTCGCAATATTAGTGAGAGTTATAAAGTTTAGACAAAATATGTGTTGATAATAAATTATAATGTTTTCCCTCTTATTGATTGTGAAAATACACAAATTATATATTGACAAAGAACTTTTTTTTAAAAAAAAAAAAATTGGGTCATTGACCCTTTTTAAGGGGTTCAACCAACTTAGCTACAATTGGTAGATAACGTGAACCTCGTATATAATGTTTTTAATTTTCTTTTTACATCACATTGTATTAATTGAAGTTTAAGAGGCACATCACCTAAATGTTGTTTTACATTTTGAAATTGATAGATTGACTAAATAAATACAAATTTAAATTTACCATTAGAAATTATAATGAATGAAATTCAACGTAATCTACATTTACTAGATTATTGAATTAACATGGTGGCTATTTTCTTTTCTTTTTCTTTAACATTTTTTTTTCTTTAACGTTTTTGCACATGGCAAAAATATATTTCCAACTGATTTAATGCGGCCATCAATATCAATATGGGCAGTCCAATTACAACGATAAAGGTTGTTTTTTCTTTGTCATTTGCATGTCCCTTATTATAAATGACTTATTCAGGTTTATCCCCACAAATAAATCTATATTGCATTTCCTCCCAAGACTAGCAATCAACATGCCTTAATCGTGCATTTTTAAATTAAATGACCAAAATGCCCTTGATAAATTAGGTTTTTTTTTACACTCATTAATTCATACCTATTAGAATTTGGCCCTCATTTTGAAACTAATTGAGTTTAACACTCGTTTTATGATGGAACCGTTAAGTCCACGTGATTGATTGGTCAAGACTAAATTTTGGACCATTTTTTCCTAAAACCCAAAATTGCCCCACCCCCTCATGGGAGGTGTTGGATCAAACTGAGATGCAATGGGGGTTTCGTCCGTGGAGGTGGCAATGAGGGTTGTGATTTGGGGGTGGGGTTATTGCTGGCAGAGAGAAGAAAAGTTGCAGGAAGAAAGAATAGAGAAGAAAATTTAGGGGGTGGGGCAATTTTGGAGATTAGGGCGAAATAAAATGAAGGGGCAGAGCAATTTTGGATTTTAGGGCAAAATAGTTCAAAAATTAGTTGTAACCAGTTAATTACATGGACTTAACGGTTTCTTTAGAAAATGAGTGTTAGACTCAATTAGTTTTCAAAATAAGGGTCAAACCCTATAAATTATAATGAATGAAATTCAATGTAATCCACATTTACAAGATTATTGAATTAACATGGTGACTGATGCAGTTTTTTTTTTCTCCCTGTTTTGTCCTAATCCCGCTAACCTGCTCGCCTTCACAAATAATGCACGTGAGCCATAGACCACCGTGAGGTGGCCGATGACACTCCGATGCTAAAGTCAGACAGGGGTCTGAAGAAGGTGTAATGTTGTAACAGGGAATTTGTAGTGTATCTTAGCTTACCAACCTCGTGCCTTATTTATAGTGCAAGGAGTTCTGATTTTACCAGACCATCGTAGGTGTAGTTTAGGAATGAGATTTTCGTGGAAATCTCTCCCTAATTAGGAGTCGTGTTGTAGGAGGGAAGTTCTCTGTTAGCTCCATACTCCTAGATACATGGGAAATAGTTCACAATCCAAGAGCAATCCGTATAAAGAAGTTTTCTTGTGTGGAAGATACTTTGGTGTTTGCTTCCTAGTTGGAAGTAAAGAACAATTGTGGTTGCCTATCTGAAGCTGATCCTCGAGATAGTTGTCTGAAAAGGGACTACGGGTATAGAGGATAGTTGTGACACGTGTGGGCCTAGCATGCTATGAGAGTTCGGGTTCGCCTGGCGGATCGCAGTTGGGCGGGCTTAGAACCGTTTAGGTCTGATCAGTGTTGGGCTGACGCTTGTGGCCGTAATTCCTCGAAATATATAATATGGATTACAATCGTATCACAACCGAATAGATCCCCACCCAACTCATCTAAGAATTTATGGATTTTTTAGAAATATATATATTAAAAACGTAAATAAATAAAAGTAAATTTTTTTATTAAAAACTAATTGTAGTTTCATTTTGACTTTTGCGATAAAAATCAGGGATTTGTGAGAGATTTTTTAGTTTTTACATTAAAACAGATATTACTTGCTAAATGGACAATATGGATAAATTTAGATTGCTACTTGTTAAAAAAATATTTATTCTATAAACAAACTTCCACCGTTTTAGAAACAAACTTGAGGCCTTAATTTTGTTTGTTGTATAGTTTGTTCAAATTTGAAATTGGTGTTTTTGTCTTTACCCACCATCAATCTTACCCAATTTTTGTAATAATGAATGCGTGAGAAAAAATAATCTCATTTGCATTTCTATGCGATTCGTATCAAAATCATTTTAGCAACAATTCTAGGCAGTCGGGGAATACATCGATTTTTTTTTACTAATTTTAAGCTTTTTACACTTTTACCCTTTCTATAAATGATGTTTGTGATTGTGTTTTAAAGATAATGAATAAAAATGTAAAAAAATCATAACCTGACCAAAATATAGATGTGGTTCCTAGCTCCCTAGACTTACTCTTTAGCAACTCTAATAATAATAATGAAACTTATAAAAAAAGGTTGATATTGATGTAAAACATTTTCCCCTCTTATATAATATAAAGACAGTTTAATGATATTAAAACAATATTTATAATTAAATTGTTCATGTAATACATTGATCGTGTGTAAGATGACAAGTCTCATGGAATGATGCACCTCTTACATTTTAGTGCAACGTGATGCCAAAGAAGTGTTTTTAAGGTATACTAATTAATTAGAAATTAAATGTATCTTGTGAAAGCTAAAACAAATGAACAAACCCTGATTTCTTAAGTGCCATTACCTTCTGTAACTAGTTGTGAGAGGAAGGATTTAGATCGTTTAAACCAAGGAGTGGGGCTCCAAAGTCTACGCCTCAACATAATTATTAGGGGTGGGCAATATCGGTTCGGTTAGGTTTTGAGCTTTAAACCGATTTTATTCGGTTTGTTCAAAACCCAAATCGAAATCGAATTTTGTATTTGTAAATCGATGAATTTGGTTGAACCAAATTTCGGATCAGTTCGGTTCGGTTGGGCCGAAATTTCGGGCTCAAGCACTTGAAATACTTTCATTAAAACATACCCAATTTTTTTACAGACCCAATTTTAGCCCAAAATTGAAAACTTTGAGAGAAGAGAGGTGATTCAGTGCAATAGGGTGTACTGCAGTGCATTTGTTGCACTAATCAAGTATTGATACCTACCTGTTATTTACTTATTTATATATATCTAATTAATCGGTCGGTACGGTTATTATTCGGTCTGTTCAAAATCGTAAACCGATTTCGAACCGTTTATAATCGGCTCGGTTTAAATTATTTTCTTTCTACTCATATTTCGGTTCGGTTATCGAACCGAATTTGAAAACTGGTTCGGTCGATTAACCAAATTTAAATCGGCTTTTGCCCACCCCTAATAATTATTGTTCGAATAGATTATTTTACCATTTTTGTTACTAGTCTTTAGAATAAGGATTTAGATCGTTGCACCAAATGGGAGACTACACCAAATAATTGCATTTGAAGGCTATGACTATTAAAATTGAACCAAACGTTTACACATCGGTGTAGATGATTGTTAATTTTATCTTCTTTTTTTTTTTTTATGTATCCAACTCATTTAAGAATTTATGAAATTTCTTAAACAAATAAATATTTTTTCACTTTTGACCAAGGAATGTGATTTCGCAAAATTATGCGAAATTTTGGCGATAATTTCGTTTATTTGAAATTACAAAAAGAAAAAGTGCGAAAAAATAATTACATTTTTTCGTAAATTTCATTTTTTTTTTGTGAAAATACAAAAACTAACTACCAAATATTACATTTTTTCGAAAAATTTCGTGTTTTTTTGGTAAATTTTTTAGGTTCTTTCTTTCTAATTATCTATTGATTTTTTAAACCATCCCCTAATTTTCTAATTATCATTTCTTATACTTTTATATTAATTTTTAAAACCACTCATTTATTTCCTAATTATATATTTATTTTATGTTTGTTTCATTTATTGGTATTTAGGCTTCGTTAATGTTTTAATAGATTTATTTAATTGCATATTATTTTTTTCACATATTTCATATACTCACGAAATTCATTATATATATTTCATCTATTCTCGAAAATTTTACGTTTTTTCTTTACACATCAAAATATTTCTTAAAATCAGAAAACCGAAATTAACACGAAAAACGAAATCACAATCCTTGCTTTTGACAACCTTTAAGCCAAATTCTAGAGAGAAAAAAATAGATATTGCTACAAGAATGCTATAAAATAGTTAAATGAACAATCTTGATTGAAACAAACTGAAACAAAAGCAGGTCAGGCATTACATTTGTTGATGTTTGAGTATAATTCATGCACAACCAATGGTCTAAACTTACAATAGTTGTCTAGACAAGTCAATTGCATCTGCATTTCTATGCAATTCATGCCACAAATATTTCGGTCTTAAAGTTAAATGAAAAGTCGATATCAATGTACAACATTTTCCCACTTTTATATGGATCGTGACTAGAGACGATGACATTTCAATAATGCAACTAAAAATTCTTTGAAACGTGAAATATGGATATAGTGTTTTTAATTTTCTTTCGCCCTAAGACGTAAGTGTGCGTTACATGAAGTTGTTGTTTTAGATGGTGAAACGATGACAATATAATTCTGTAAATCTACTCATTCAACTAAAAAAAAAAGAAAATAAAAATTTGTAAGGGGCACATTTTTTTTTTCTTTCACGCAGAAGCAATCTCAATCACAATTTAAATAATTTTGAAAAATATAAAAAGTGGTGATATTAGTGAGAGTTATAAGGTTTGGACAAAATATTTGTTGAGAATAAGTCATAATGTTTTCCCTCTTACTGATTGCGACAATACACAAATTATATATTGGCATCTAAAAGACATCGTACTTAAATTATTTATCTAGTATGAGTGATTCTACATGTGCGCATCCCTAGGGGGTGAACGGTCCCCCCCTCCACCTCACTCCCCTCGTTGTTTTCCTCGCTCGTTTCCTCGCCGTTTAGAATTTCTCATCTAGTATACTGAAACAACAACGATTGAATGTACTAGAAATTGAAATGTCTATGCAACATGAACCTCATATATAATGTTTTTAATTTTCTTTTTACATCAGATCGCATTAATTGAAATTTAAGAGGCACATCACCTAAATGTTGTTTTACATTTTGAAATTGATAGATTGACTAAATAATTACAAATTTAAATTTATCATATATAAATTAGGTTTTTTTTACGCTCATTAGTTCATACTTATTAGAGTTTGACCAACATTTTGAAAACTAATTGAGTCTAACACTCGTTTTATGACAAAACTGTTTGGACCATTTTTTTCCTAAATTCCAAAATTTCCCCACCCCCTCATGGGAGGTGTTGGATCAAACACAGATGCAATGGGGGGTTTTGTCTATGGAGGTGGCAATGAGGGTTGTGATTTTGGGGTTGGGTTCTTGCTAGCAGAGAGAAGAAAAGTTGCAGGAAGAAAGAATAGAGAAGAAAAATTAAGGGGTGGGGCAATTTTGGAGATTAGGGCGAAATAAAATGAGGGGGCAGGGCAATTTTGGATTTTAGGGCAAAATAGTTCAAAAATTAGTTGTAACCAATTAATTACATGGACTTAACGGTTTCTTTAGAAAATGAGTGTTAGACTCGATTAGTTTTCAAAATAAGGGTCAAACCCTATAAATTATAATGAATGAAATTCAATGTAATCCACATTTACTAGATTGAATTAACATGGTGACTGATGCAATTTTTTTCTCTCCCTGTTTTGTCCTAATCCTGCTGACCTGCTCGCCTGCACAAGTAATGCACGTGAGCCATAGACCACCGTGGGGTGGCTGACGACACTTCGATGCTAAAGTCAGACAGGGGTCTGAGCAAGGTGTAATGTTGGAAAATGGAATTTGTAGCGTACCTTAGCTTACCAACCTAGTGTCTTATTTATAGTGCAAGGAGTTCTGATTCTACCAGGCCATCGTAGGCGTAGTTTAGGAATGAGATCTTCGTGAAAATCTCTCCCTAATTAGGAGTCGTGCTGTAGGAGGGAAATTCCATGTTAGCTCCGTACTCCTAGATACGCGGGAGATAGTTCTCAATCCAAGAGCAATTCGTAGAAATGAGTTTTCATGTCTGAAAGATACTCTGGTGTTTGCTTCCTAGTTGGAAGTAGATAACAGCTGTAGTTGTTTGTCCGAAGCTGATCCTCGAGATAGTTGCCTGAAGAGGGATTACGGGTATTGAGGATAGTTGTGAGACGAGTGGGCCTAGCATGCTATGAGAGTTCGGGTTCGCCTGGCGGACCACAATTGGGCGGGCTTAAAACCGTTTAGGCCGGATCAGTGTTGGGCTGACGCTTGTGGCCGTAATTCCTCGAGATTATCATGACGCGTGTATGGCTCCGGGGTGTGACCATTTTTATGTATCATCGGCTACTCCCCCGAGTTAGTGGGTCGACACATCGGTTCACTAAGTCATCTCTTGAAGGGATGCGCCGCTCATGATGATTGAGTCTGAATCGTTGCTTGAGCCACGCGCTGCATTAATTGAACGCGCTTTGGGTCAGCGAAAAAGAGGCGGGAAGCCAACATCTATTTAAGTCATTCGCTGTGTAGAGTCTGATTCTTCTACTTTCCTTGCTTTCAAAGCTACCGCTCTGATTGAAAAAAATTGTTCATCTTCCTTATGGCTCAAGAAAACCTTCTTGATGACGTTGTCTTGGCTGAGGGCCTGGAGTTTTTTGAACAACCTGGTCTCACCAAAATCCGTACGAAATCTGGGGTCCCTAAGGACCTGTCGTTTTATCTTCTAACGGGTGACCAGATGCCGATGTCACCTTCGATTGGTTTTATCTGTTTGCACCGCGGGATGCTTCAAACTGGAATGTGTTTTCTAGTTCTGGATGCGATCTAGGAGTTCTTGGACTTCTTAGGGATTCTTCTGGCTCAGTTTGGGCCCAATGGATATAGGATCATCCTCGTGATTCTGTTCAACGCTAAGGAGACCGGTGTTAGCATGACTCCGCAGGTGATTCAGTTGCTGACCTCTTTTCTGCTAAAAAATAATGTTGTTTGTAAGATGAAATCATCAAATTGCTTTGTTAAGCTGCCTGGTGATTTCAAGTTCTGGCTGAAGTACTGCTTCTTGGCCCCTGCAGATTTGAAGTACTTTCAATGCAAGCGTCGTTCGCTTGAGCGACAGTTCAGGTCGCTTCATAAGTTCATTTATTTTCTTGGGACTTTGATGTGCTTGATAGCGGGTCGATTAGCCATCGCTTGCATTTTTCTGCAGGAAGGTTTTCCACTACTCCTCTTATCTTAGAGGAGCAAATCACCATGAAAAAGTTTTGCGTCTTGCCGAAAAGAAAGGCAGTTGATGTCATAAGGGTTTCCAACTTCATCCGTAGTAGCGTGTGAGACAACTGGCACGTCGCCCCCACTCTGTATCGAGAGTCGCAGATTAAGTTAGAAGATGGGGCCCCTTCCAGGAAGAGGAAAGCTACTGGGGCAAAGCTTTTGTTTTGTCTGATGCGGAGGAGCCGTCTGAGACTTTTGCCTCCTTCGTGAGGAAGAGGTCTCGCGTTAGAACTGGGCCGTCTTTGGCACGACCTGCTCCGGTGAAGAGGGAACGTGAGTCTGCTAGACCTGTTGAGGCGGAGACTGATGTTTCCGACTTGGAGAATGATGACCTGCAATTGGCAGGAGTTGTAGACAGATCAAACCTTGATGACACGCAACCGAGGCTATAAATGACCGTCTTATGTGGGTTGCAATGGTTGCTTCTGCTGGTGCTAATTCGCGTGAGGACAAAAGGCTCTTGTGAAGATTTGCCTGAGGTGGTAGAATATGATTGCCCTATATTTGTTTCGCTTGAAAGTGGTCATGGTACCGGCATTGCTCACTTTATCGCTCTAGGTTTCAACTAGAGGTGTTGGAAGGTCCTTTAGATACTTCGCTGCCTTCTCTCCCTCCGGATCCCATTGAGCCATCTCATAAAAAAGGGGTTACTGCTGTTGACAAGGGAAAGGCCATGGAGGAGAGCTTGAGGACGGTGGTGACCGTGAACGACGGTGTCAACATAGTTCCCGATCAAGAAAAGCTTCATCCGGGCGCAAGGATAAGCCTATTTGCACCGGATTTGGTGAAGCTGAGTTCACAGGTCTGGCACCAAGAGGTGGACGTAAAGTATGCTTCAAGAACGCATATAAACAGACGTCATAGTTGGTTGATGGATCGCGCTCCAAAACCTGATGAGGATTCGTTGGAAGGGTGTATAGATAAGGGCTTGGAGTACCTTATGATGGGTATGTCTCGTTTGAGCCACGCGGTCATTGCTGGGGCGAAAGTTGAGGCGACTCGTGAGAGAGTATGCACCTTGGAGCGTGTATTCTCGCATATGCAGTCGTTGTATTCTGATGCACTCCATGAAATTGAGCAGCTTAAGAAGCAGGCCGAAGAGAAGCGGTTGGATCGGTCAACTGTGGCCGCTGAGGCTCAGAAGGCTCGTTTGGAGGACCTTGAGTGTAATCTGAAGTTGAGGTTGCGCAAGAAGCTGTTGCTAAGGCGAGTTCTGAACTGCTGTCTTTCGCTGAAGAAAGTGCTTCGAATGAAGCCGACTGGGCTGCTGAGAAGCAACAGTTGGAATCCGATGTGGAGTTTTATGCTCGAGAAGCAAGGAAGGCTGAGGACTAGCTCGAATTGGGATGACATGAACTTAGTGTCGTGAAGAGCAGTCTGGCCACAGAGCAGTCTCAGGTCAACACGCTGATTGGCAAGTTGGAGCTACTAGAGCGTGAACTTGTTGATGCAAAGGTGCGGGAGGAAGAACTTTTCCAAGAACAAGGCAAATGTGAGTTCCACTGGGTTGTACATGGACGGCTGGAGCTGCAGGTGTTGATGAAGGAGGAGCATCCGGAGTGGGATCTCAGACATTATAAGAAGATGTCGTATGTGGACCTGTCTATTACCTCAATGTCATCGAGCGAGGAAGACAGTTTGAGCCCTGATGTCTTGGCTGAGGCGTGTGTGGACGCAACTTTTGCTCCTTTCACTAGGCTTAACTCTTCCATTTTTGAACTCTCTCCTGATAATGAGTGAACTTTTGTGTGCTTGTACTCTTTTTGTCTTTGACCATGAATGAAAACAGTTTTATTCGTTACGTACTTGTTGTCTCTATTGCAGTTTTTTGTTTCGTTTTGTCGTCTTGCTTTGGCATAGGCTGGTTGAATCAATAGGAAGTTGACTAGTCTGTCTGCGATAAAGAGCTTGACCGCTTTGTGCTATGAATGACTCGGGGTCATTGCGGTGTAGTCATGTCCGGTAGTGGGCATGTAACGAACAATTTAGCTGGGGGTTGAGTCATCCGAGCTGTGCTCTGTCCCCAAGGTAAGCTGATTGAGGGTTACCTTGCTTGTCTGATCGGTCGGCTGTAGTTGCTGCTATGAGCGACTTGTGATGGCTGAGTGTGCATGTAGAGCACTCATGCCGAGTCGGGCGTCATAAGCTCGGGTTAGCATCCTACATAGCTTTTATCTGAGCACTGGCCGTACGATCTTTGTATCGGCGCGAGTGGCATTCGCTTAACCTTAGAATGTCAGTCTCGTTTGAGCGTGAAGATGCTGACTCCGCTAGATTCATATTCGCATCCATTGTTTTGAAGGGAAGAGGAGGTTGTGTGGTGGACTGCTTGAGGTCTCCACCTTTCAAATTGTTTATGTCCGAGCCATGTGGACTACAGGTTCAGGGAGTAAAGTTTTAGCGACCAGGCTGAAAAGCAATGGTCCCGTGGCAAGTCGCCATAATCAATTCGGGACTGGCTAGCCTCCCACCTTCCAAATCATTTATGTCCGAGCAGAGTGGACTACAGATTCATGGAATAAAGGTTTGGCGACCAGGCTAAAAAGCATTGGTCACGTGGCAAGCCGTCGGAATCAGTTCAGGACTGACTAGGCTCCCACCTTTCGAACCATCTACACCTTCCTCGCGAGATGGGGGCTACTAATTCGAGAGAGGTTTGGCGACCAGGCTGAAAAGCAGTAGTCCCATGTCAAGCCATCAGAATTAGTTCAAGACTGACTAGGCTCCCATCATCCAAATTATCTACACCTGAGTGCACCAAGCTACAAATTTGGGAGTTTTTCGGCGGCCACGTTGAAAAGCAGTGATCCCGTGGCAAACCGTCAGAATCAGGTCGTGGCTGACTGGGCTCCCACCTTCTAGACTATCTATACCCTCGCTGCGCGGGCTGTAAGTCCAGGTTTAGTGATTTGGCGGCCACGCTGAAAAACAGTGGTCCCATGGCGAGTCGTCGAATTCAGTTTGGGACTGACTAGGCTCCCACCTTTCAAACCATTTACACCCTCGCAGTGGGGGCTACAGGTCTGGGCTTTGATCAGAAGCTTTCGTTGCTAGTCGTCACCAGCTAGGCTTACCTGATTAGGTTCGGTGATCACTGACCTCGGATAGGGCAGTGATCCCTGGCAATCGACGTCACTAGGCGTGGTAGCGCTGATTAGATTCCCACTTCCTAAACCGTCGATTCCCGTGCTGAGCAGTCTGGGTATCGAGATGAACCAGAAGCCATCGTCATCAGTTTTGGTTGACTAAGCTTGTCTGGTTTGAATAAAGATTCTGCATGCTAGGGGGCGTGCGAACCTAATCCATCAGCATGTTGCATGGAGTTGATGAAATTACCTTAAATCAACTGGTGATCTGTAGGTATAATTTGTATGTCAGGGTTGACTAGGATCTCTAGTGTTCATGCCAAGCATGTGATATAATGTTGTTTGAGTAATAGGCTGAGCCCATGAGCCCGCAGATGAAGGGCTAGGGTTTCATGCATGGTGCGTTGTGTGTACGGCGTAGATTGGCGCGATGACACGTGTACAGCGTAGGCTGCGTGACGGTTGAGTATCGGTTACTCCCCTTCAATTGATGGGGTTGCATGCAGCGCCATTAATTGATTGACTTGGTCTGTGCAATTTCCTTGGGAACCGTTGACTTCCAGTTTTCCGTACGATATTCAATGCTTGGCAGTTAATGCTTGAGTGCCCAACAATCATGTCTATACTATGGTGTTTCTCAATCGTTGTAGGCACTATTTTTCTTAGAGCTTATCTTATGTAATGTGCTTGCTTGAGGAAGATGCTTTGGGTTTTCCAAAGGCTGAGGAAAATGCTTTGGATTTTCCAAATGCTGAAGTTGAATCTCCGTCTTTGGAGTCTCCGAATGTTCTGACATTTGCACTGATCAAGCATAGAGATAGTTGCTATTATGTGTGGTCACCTGATATGGGTAGGCATGTAGCTAATCCGCTGAGGTCTCATAATTTCTTCTCATATTTCGGAGAAGTAGTACAAAATTCTTACCAAGAGAGGTGTCTTGGTGTTACATCGTACCATTTTTGCCTTCGTGTTCTCGAATCCCGCTGCTAACCAATGGTTGATCGAAGTGTTAGTCGACGTGTGATGTCTCCGGGTGTGGTAGTTCTCAGTCACACCTGCCATCGCATATGGGAAAAGTGGTATCTCTTGATAGCATTGCGAGATCGTACTGTGTCGCTGCTTGTGGTCATCCTCATCTGCCTGCTTCTAACCTATTTGAGGAAGTTAGAAGGGGGGTTGGATGTCTCTTGAGGAAATCAGCAGCCCATTGTAAAGTCTACAATGCTATAGTACGAGACTTTTCCAGGGTGATTTGATGGAACAATCTGACTGTTCAGTCTTTCAATCTCTTCTGCCACTTCGTCTTTATCTTGGGAAGGTGTCGAGCATATCCCATTCTTTTACCTTTGATGTCACTTGCAAATTGCTCGCATTGGAGGGTTTGCAAGTCTTCGACGGACGCTGTCCATAGCAGAATTTTCTAAGCGAGTATTTATCAGATGCTTATAGTACTCAGTCTTTGTATCTACCTCAGGGCGTTCGCAATATGTAGCCTTTTATATCTGCCTCAAGGTACTTGTTTGTTCATTTCTCGAATTATTGAAAACCACATAAGTCTTTTAAGAACTAAAACTCAATATCGACTATGGAAGGGGAAACAAACAACTTAAAGCAAACAAGCTGTTGACGGAGAGAAATTGATCTTGGCCTTGAAGTGGATTTGAGTGCTCTTGCGGATCATTTGGCGCACTGTCGAGACGTTACATAGGTTACTAAAGAGTAAACCTAGTAGAGGGGTGGATCTCCGCGCCGACGGAATGTCGGGGGGATGTGTTCCCACTTGCCATGGCCTTTTTGACTTGTTGGGCAGAAAAGTTTATCGCTTATTGTATTTTGGCCTTGCACTGGGTCAGGCTGCTCTGCATGATGTATCTGAATCTGTGAGCACTCTATTTGTTTCAGTGCGGCGTAGTTGCAGCCTCGTGTCGTAGGTTGGTTTCCACGTATTGTTCATTCAGAGTGGTTAGCAGTATACTTAAATCACTGGTGAAGGGTGGATACCACTGCTTCCATCCGGTCGAGCCAAGGTCTTCCCAGGATGAGATTGTAGGATGACAGTGCATCTACCATCATGAAGTCCAGAAATAGGACTTTCCTGAGCTGCGACTCTTCTACTCCCGTAGCCAACCTTATCTTTCCAATGGAAAAACACTTCTCCCCGCTGAATCCGATCAGCTGGTGTTCTGAAGACGTCAAATTTTCCTCCTTGAGGTCCATGCAGCGGAACGCGTTGTAGAACAGAACGTTAAGTGAACTTCCTGTGTCAACCAGAGCTCTTTTTACTTCCCACCTTGCTATAGAGATCGAGGTGACTAAGGCATCATTGCGTGGTGCTCGGACTCCTTCGATGTCCTTGTTCGTAAAGGTCAAGGTGGGAATGGGGCTCTGAACTCGTGAGTGGCTGATGTGTCTGTCCTCATCCGCGGATTATATTCGCATATCCAATAGTGTTCACTTGCAAAACTGTATGACCGGTCTTCATTCAGTCCGACTCCATGAAAGACGTAGATTATCCCTGGAGTCGCCTTCTCTATTTCTTTAAGTGACTCCCATTTGTCCTTTGTTTGTTTCGTTGGTTTCTCAAACTTCAAGAACTCTTTCAGTTTGCCTTTGCGGATCCAGTACTCAACTTCATACCTCAGACTCTTGCAGTCGTAAAAGTGTTGTGGCCACCCTCCTTGTGGTACGCGCAATATTTGTCGTTGTCGCGCTTGGAGGGGTTTCTGCTTGTCTTTGGGGTCCACTTCAGTTCCTCCCAGCTTTTCATGGAATTAATTATGTCTGACAAGCTAGCACTTAGGGGTGTCACGGCTCTAGATCCAACGTAGTTGGATGATTTATCTGGCATGGGCCGATCAGGGTCCGGCCTGTTGTCGTTGCGCTTCCTTTTGCTCTGTTCCTCGTCCTCGTGACTCTTTCCCTCCTTTTTGTCCCTAAGAGAGGAGGGCTTCCCATCGCCTTCGGTTTCCCTTTTAGCGGTCCTTGACTCCTCCAGGATGATGTATCTCTGGACGCTCTTGAGGAGCTCCGCCATGTCCAGACGGGGCTCCAAGGTGAGGTCCTCAAAAATCTTTCCCTCTTTGAGGCCCGCAGTGAAAGCCGTCACGACTGTATCGTCCCTGCACCCGTCGATGAGGGTCAGCTCATTGTTAAAGCTTGTGACATACTCTCGGAGCGTCTCGCCGGACCTCTGCCTTAGAAAGAGTATGTAGTGCGAGCCTTTTCTGAAACGCTGGCTTTCGACAAAACGTGACACGAATTCCTTCGCTAATGTTTTGAAGGAGTCGATTGAATTCGGAGGAAGGCTGTGGAACTATGTCTGCGCATAGCTATTTAGACTAGTGGAAAAGGTTCTGCACATGATGGACTCGGACCCTTCTTTGAGGGCCATTACGTGCTGGTAATGGTGCAAATGATCGAAAGGATCAGTGGTCCCATCGTAGGAGTGAACTTCCTCGGAAAAACCTCGTTCATTATCCGATCCATAAATGGTGGGACGGAGAGGCGATATAGTACGTCTGGATCATGTGCCCCTCTGCGGAGGGGGTTCCCAAGGCCGAGCCTCTATGTCCCGGCGACGAGCACAATGTTAGCCGCGTAGCCTCCCTTAGTTCAATGAGAACTAGTAGGGGCCTGGTTCTCCTACGCTTGCTCCCTATCATCTTTTGGAGGTGGAGGTCCGTGTTGTTCCTAGTCTCCGTTAGCAGGTGGTGGATTTTGTCGCATAAGAGTCTCCACCGCTTTGGTGATCTACTGTATCTGATATGCCAACACATCGATTCTAGGGTTCATGGTTACTGTCGTTGGCGTGGGAGCGTGAGTTGGCTGCCCGTGCACAATAGGAATGTTGAGACGGTATAGGAACAACCTGAGCATTGGACGTGTCCCCTGGTTATCCGTTGTTGCGTGACCTGGTGGTCACCATCTCTTTGGGTTTTGATAAGAGGCGATGATTAGTGTAAAGTTATGAACTATGTCGTTCCCATGAACGGCGCCAAACTGATGCAGTCTTTTTTCGCTCCATGTTTTGACCTAATCTCGCTGATCTGCTGGCCTGCACAAGTAACACACGTGAGCCACAAACCACCGTGGGGTGGCCAATGACACTCCGTTGCTAAAGTCAAACAGGGCTCTAAGGAAGGTGTAATGTTGTAACAGGAAATTTGTAGCGTACCTTAGCTTACCAACCTCATGTCTTATTTATAGTGTAAGGAGTTCTGGTCTCTACCAGGCCATCGTAGGCGTAGTTTAGGAAGAAGATCTTCGTGAAAATCCCTCCCTAATTAGGAGTTGTGTTGTAGGAAGGAAGTTCCATGCTCCTAGATACGCGAAAGATAGTTCCCAATTCAAGAGCAGTCCGTATAAGGGAGTTTCCCTGTGTGGAAGATACTCTGGTATTTGCTTCTTAGTTGGAAGCAGAGAGCAGCTGTAGTTGCCCGTCTGAAGCTGATCCTCGAGATATTTGCTTGAAGAGGGCTTGCGGGTATTGAGGATAGCAGTGAGACGTGTGAGCCTAACATGCTGTGAGAATTCGGGTGCGCCTGACGAACCGCAATTGGGAGGGCTTAGAACCACTTGGGCCGGATCAGTGTTGGGCTGACGCTTGACGGCTTGAGGCCGTAATATCTCGAGATTATCATGACACGTGTACAACTCCGGAGTGTGACCGTTTTTATGTATCATCAGTGACTATTTGCTTTAATAATTTTATAATGGCAAAAATATATTGCTAACCCTTTTTTGGAGTTGCTACGTGTACCCGACTGTTTGGCTCAATGCCCCTAACTTTATCTTTTAGATTTAACTTTTCAAAATTACTTGGTGTATCCAACCAAAATTTGTTAACATACAAAATACGTTACTCATATTGTTGATTGGGGACTTTATATAAAGGATTCTTAATGTAAATGCTTGGATTTCAGATTTTTTACAGATTTTGAATGCAATTTTTTGGAATTTGATATAGTAGTGGCGACAATTTTGAAATTTATGTATTAATTTAAAACTCTGTCTTTTTTTAATTTTAATACGTATTGGTTTTGTCAACCCCTTCTTAGTTAATGAACACATTGAAATTTAACGAATACGTTACTGAATTTTAGTTTTATAGTTTATAGATGATGGTTACTATTGTTCTTTCATTCCATAGCCAATTAACACCCCTAAATGAAAAAAATTTGCACCAAATGATTTTTATTGTCACAAAAAATTATAAGTCGGTGCTATATATATTAAGTTGGTGCAACAAAGTCGAAATATCCCAAACTTCTGAACAAAGATTTGGTGATATCGAGCCAAATAATCGAGTACACGTAGCAACTCCCATTTATACTTATAATGATTTAATGCAGCATTCAATATCGACATGGGCAGGCCAACTACATTGATAAAGGCTGTTTTATGGTCCCTAAATTGGTTTATGTATTTTGGGTAGGGTAGTCCCACTAGATGCATCATCTATCATCGTCCGTATGAAGATCACATTCAAAGTGTCCCAAATGAGCAATGTCGAATGGATATGATTTGTTTGTTGTTTTTTTCTTCATGCTTCAAATTTATTTACCTAAATTTGATTTTTCCATGATATTCATATCAGTGGACAAATATAGTGCGTTTGGCTGCCAAGAAAGAAACTCGACGTTGCTGAGACCAGAGCAGGGGCGGATCTATGTGTTGAATAAAGGGGTCAATTGCCCCCTTATATTTTTTAAAATTCTCACTGAATTACATATATATTTTATCTTGACCCCTTTAAAATTTTAGATTGTTCATCTTTATATACAATCTTGGCTCTGGACTCCAAGTCATTTTAAAACAAAGGCTTTTGTTTTCTATTTTTTAAACTCCACCTTCACCATTCCCAATCTCACTCCCACCGAAATCATTTGGAGGACGAAAATGTTTTTATGGAAATTCATGTTTTAGGGGAGGAAGAGAATAACATTTCACCACAGTGACTACACAAAATGGTCATCCTAAACCTCAAGTGTTTTATTTTCCTTCCTTTTCTCTAATCTCTTCTATCTTCCATCGTGGCTTTTCTCTTTGCAGCCAAAGTTGGGAGGTAAATATATGAAGAAATAAATTTTACTATGTGGCCACAAAAAGATATTTCGTGTTGCATTTGAAGGACCAAAGATCAAGTTCGGAATCATCCTACCTTAATTTTCTTCTAAATTTCTCGATCAGCAATTTAACATTGCAGTGGTGGCTGTTGGATTGAAGCTCGATCATGTATATTTGGAAACCCTCCCATTTGTTATTAAAACTGCATGTAAAAAATTTCAGATTCTCTTTTCATCTGTAACAAAATTATTGGCAAGATGGTGAATGCCACCACTTTCAACCATTTTGATTCCAAACTTGCATCTCTATCAACAGTAACTCAAACCTTCAGTGTCAGACTATTCCTACCACCAAAACATGCTAACATAATAGCACTACAAACTGAACAACACAAGGGATTAAACAAGTCTTAAATACCAGAATGTAAATTGACTAATTGAGATAGCCAACTTACATGCAAGTACATAATTGAAGTCCAGAGAGATCTCTGCATTTGTTCATAGAAAGGTAAAAGATAAGTCTTTAGATGTATACCTCTCATTTTCAAAAATCAAACTTACCAAAAGCTTACCGATTAGGAATTTTACCAATCACATGCATATACTGTACACTGCATGCATCCACCACAAGAAATCTACTGGGCTCATTTCACAACACAGGAAATTCGAGAAGCAAGATGAGATCTACATATCATCAGGCCTCACATCCCACCGAGACTTTCTTTTCTTGAGGCTGGTCTCAATGTTTGCTGGCTTTTCTATTTCCATATAATCTCTTTGTAAGAACTCAACCTTCTCATCATCACTGGTGTCGCTAATCCAGCCATAACATGGCTTTCTTCCCCTTTGAATTGGACGATCACGAGCAGTTACACAAGAAATTCCCGATTGACTCTTTACACGTTTCCCTTTTACATTGTTGTCATTGGGAGATGCTGGGTCCACAACCACATCAAAGGAAAAGGGTGTATGCAGTGAGTCATGGTTCTTCACTGAGGGAATGGGGATGTCGCTACCTGCGTTATAAATAGCATTTAACATGTAAGGCCAGTAAAATGAATGTATCACATCATAAATCAAGGGACTAATATCAAAATCAATGCACAACTGGATGAATGGATAAGCAAGTACCCACTTCGTAATGAATCTAAATTTTCATACAACAAACTTGCAACCAAACAGACTGTCTATACAGTTGGGCAGTATTAGCTTTTTCCATAGGGGCAGGAGACATTTTTTTTTTTTTTTGAAAGGCAAGCCGGTTTTTTAGCATAGGATCCGTAACCTAGTCCCGAGATGCGACCTACGGGTCGAACACCACCCCGAAATAAAGATGCCTCCAGTGGGTCTTGAAGCAAGGATCTGTGGATCAAGTCCACAACGCCTTAACCAATCGACCACAGCCCCTTTGGCTGGCAGGAGACATTATCAGAGAGAAAAAGCAGAAAAAGCAGAGACAGGAATGGTTCTGTTTCAGCAAGAATCATATTAAGTATGAGGAACGCTGAGTTATTGATCGTCACTCTTAACAAATTATGTCAATTCAACTAAAATCATATCAGGAAACTACCAGCATCAGCGAAAATAACTGGAACCCTTGAATGGAGGTTCGAGCCTTCTATTGGGATAGTGTTGGCTTGAATAGTCCCACATCAAATAAAGAGGAGTTGTCACAAAGGTTTATAAGGGAGAGTGGTGATCAAGGAGTGTGCCACACCCTAACATCTTCAACAACAAGGGAAAAAAAGAAATAAACTCGATTCAACAACAGTACCAGGCAATTATTACATTATCTAATAAGGTGAGATAATCCGGCCACCATTTTGTAAGAATCATTTAGCTCAACAAAAATTATGTTTCCAGATGTTTTTATTTTCATTTCTGTGTTTTAAACTTTCAGCTCTTATATTCTCAACAGGTTTTTGGGACAGATGCAGTTGCCTGGTAAGCTGTCATCTGTGATTTTGTGTGATATCCGTAGTTTTTTTCTTTTTCTGATTATTCGATTTGCTTTTCGGTTATTTGATTTTCCTAACTTCGGATTTTTGAAATTTGTTTATCTATGGTATGAATTTAGTTAATTTTAATTTTCGTTTAAAAAAAAAAGGATTTTGGAGGGTGGGGTGTACTCAGGTTTTTGGTGGGGGCACATAGCCACCCACACATTAAAAGAAAGCCTCCCCCCTTTCCCTTTTTTTTTTTCTTTACAGTGCGTGTTCTTCCCCTGCGACAATTGTTCTTCTCCAGTGTGCAATCGCGTGTTTCGCCGATTTCTCCGCCCAAATCTCATCATCTCCTCATTTTTCCTTTTTCTCCCCTCTCCTTCTTGCTGGATTTTTTTGCTTTAAAAATCGAAAAATCAGGGTGTGTGGCTTGTTCAGAGTTGTCATTGCCGGTGCAAGCAATGTTGCTCTAATCAGCCTCTCAGATGGTGGCTGGGGCGTTGTTTGGAACTTGTAAACCCCACATGCAATGATGGTTTCAGGGTTTGCTGAAATTTCTAAGAAAAATCAGTGTGCATGTCCGTTGGGAAGGTTCTCTGACGTAAATCCGAGCTTTGATTGTGTAGGTGAGCTGCGATTCGGGATTCCAGTTGTTCTTTGACCTATTTTTAGCATGTTGTGTTGTTCGAAGGCGATTAGACCGGAATAGGGCGATTTTCGGTGAGTTTTCATCTGATTTTGGGCTTCGTCGGAGTGGTCGCCGGATTTAGTTTGCCGGTAAATAATTTTTCAGTCACGCGCCGGTTGTTACTTCTTCATTTTTCCAGTTTTTGGCCAGTTTGCTCACTTTTGAGTCCGCCATTGCAGTTTTAAAAAGTTTCCTTAGTTCAGCGCGCTTGAGTTTGATTTGTGCTAGGTTGGTCATGTTACTTCTTCATTTTTCCAGTTTTCGGTATGTTTTGCTTCCTTTGTATTACCTTATTAAATACTAGATGTTTGTATATATTGGTTTTGTCGCTATGATTCTGGCGGGGCGAATCGAATACTCTTTATTTTATGCAAATTTTATCGTAGTTGGTTATTTCCGTTTGATTATCGTTTCAAGAATATGTTATATTATGATGTTGTGTCCAGTTAAGATCCGCCTATATTACGGATTTAGTTCACGTATTGGCACGCTGCGGCTTCCATGGCGGGTCGGAGCGTGACAGAGTTTTGGTATCAGAGCCATTGTTTACCGGTTCACATAGAACATCATCGTATGACACTTTCTTGAGTGAATTGGGTAGAGGAGTTCAAAGTTTTGTTGTGTTGTTTGATGTATTGTATGTGTGTTTTCTTTTGCGTAGAGGGAGTGTGGTGATGGCGCGTGGTAAGAAAACCCAGGGTGAGGGATCAGACACTGCTGGAGGGGATGTCTCTCAAGCTTTCATGGAAATGATGATACAGTGGCCACAGAATATGAGACAAGGAAATCAGTCAGAGGATCCGTTTACTTGTCGCAACAAGAATTTCGTCAGCTTGGGTGGTGAAAGATTTGATGGTACTGGAGATTCTCTAGTTGCGAATCGGTGGATCCATAAGGTAGAACTCATATTTGAGAGGATGGTGCTGACACCTATACATCGTATCGAGTTAGCAGCACACCAGTTTGACGGAGAGGCTATGTATTGGTGGGATTCAGTGAGGCAGAGTCGAGATGTGTTAGAGATACATTTTGCAAGGTGTTTGAGCAATATTTTATTCCTGATTCTACTAGAGCTGAGATAGTGGACAGATTTTTACACTGACAGCAGGGATCTAGACTTGTTTAAGAATACTTAGTTGAGTTTACACAGTTGAGCCGTTATGCCCCTTATTTCATAGATACTACAAAGAAGAACAGGAAAATTTTGAGTGGTCTAAACCCGTTCCTAAAGAAACAGTTGATGGTGATGATCGATCGTCCTTTTGAGAGATTAGTGGATGTCACTTTAAGTCAGGAGTGAGTTGACGCTGAGTGTAGGCAAGAGAATTTGGGTCGACGAGCTAGAGGTACAGAGCACGGTCAAAGGATTGGCCGAGGAAGCCAAATAGTTGATCAAGCACATCAGCCAGAACACGCCGCTATTCAGCAGAGAAACCCTGGTAGAGGGGCCAGTTAGGACTGGCAGAGACCGTAGATGTGATGGACGTTCCCGAGGAGATCATGACAGCAGCAGCAGTAGAGACAACGTATGAGGGGTGGTCGACAGAAACCAGAAGCGATTTGTTCTAGTTGTGGTCAGGATGGACACTTAGCCCGTGATTGTCCCAGAGGTCAGACAAATCGACGGGAGCAGACAGTTTGTTATACTTGTAGGCAACCAGGGCACTTTGCCAGAGCTTGACCTCAGAGTAGGGATGTACCAGCACAACAGAAGGCGCCTCAAAGACAGTTAGCACCTGTACCTGGAGTTGGTCAGAGAATCCCTCTCCCAGCACCGCCTGTTCGCTTAGCAGCTATTCCCGGTCAGGGAAATGTTGAGGGTATGTTATTTATTTATTTATAGTTGTGTGTGCTAGATATAGTAGGATATGTGTTACATGCATTCTGCATAGGAAAATTTGTATGTTAATGTTGTTATGTGACTCAGGATATATGTGTTGTGCCAGATTTTGTGCATTCGTCGTGTTCCTAGTTGAGGGCTCTTTTTGATACAGGAGCATCTAAGTCTTTTATTTCTAGACAGTTAGTTGTTAGAGACCGTCTAGATAGTGCCTTTACAAGAACCCTTATGAGTTGTGTCCCCTTTGGGTAGTTCGGTTTGGTTGTGGGAGTATTGTCCCCGTTTCGAGTTTTCGTTGTTGGCAATGTTGGGGTACAATTTCGTGTTTGACTTTATTGTCTTGGGTTTTGAGGGCTATCATTTGATTCTAAGGATGAATTGGTTGTCCAATCATCCAGTCATCATTGATTGCTTGCATAGGTCGGTGACGTTAGCACCACCTTATGTTTCACCTCGTGTGTTGGTTTGTGATCCCGATTATGTTTTTGTGATGTCGAGTTTTTAGTCTCTACACCAGTTCTGTCGAGGTTGTGTGAGTACCCTAATGTCTTTCGAGAGATTCCTGGTATCGCTCCTCGACGTGAGGTAGAGTTTCGGATTGACCTAGTTTCTGGTACTGCACCTATATCTAAATCAGTGTACAGGCTTGCACCTAAGCAATTGGAAGAAATGAAAGTACAACTTGATGATTTGCTTCGTAAGGAGTTTATTCAGCCGGGCAATTCACCTTAGGAGACTCCAGCAATATTTGTATCCAAAAAGGATGGATCATTGAGGATGTGCATAGATTATCGAGATCTGAAAAAAGTGACCGTCAAGAATAAGTATTTGTTGTCTCGAATTGATGATCTATTGGATCAGTTGAGGGACTACAGTTGGATTTGCAGTCTGGGTATCACCAGATGAGAGTTGAGGAACACTCCGTTCCAATTACAACTTTTCGGACTCGTTATGGCTTGTATGAGTTTCCAGTCATGCCATTTGGATTGACGAATGCACCAGCTTTCTTCATAGATTTTATGAATAGATTGTTCAGTCCATACTTGGACAAGTTTGTGGTAGTCTTCATTGACGATATATTGGTGTACTCAAGGAGTTTAGAGCACAAAGAGCACATTTGCATTGTTTTGCAGACACTCAGAGAAAATCAGTTGTATGCGAAGTTTAGTAAATGTCATTTCTGGGAGCCTGAAGTTCGATTTCTCGGACATGTCATTTCTAGTGGAGATATTGCAGTGGATCCTGAGAAAGTCGAAGCAGTGAAGTCTTGAAGACGACCGAGTAGTGTGACGGAGATTCGTAGTTTTCTGGGTTTGGCCAGTTATTACCGACGGTTTATCGAGATATTTTCACTGATTACGGCACCACTCACTCAGTTAACAAGGAAGAATGTTCCTTTTGTATGGTCAGAAAAGTGTCAATAAGCTTTTGAAGCTTCAGTTGACTTCAGCACCAGTATTGACTATTTCGACACCTGGTAGCCGACTAGTGGTATTTATCGATACTTGCGGTACAAGATTGGGTGGAGTGTTGATACAGGACAAGAAGGTCGTAGCCTATGTGTCTCGACAGTTGAAACTCCATGAGAGGAGATATCCGACACATGATTTAAGTTGGCAGCCGTAGTCTTTGCTTTGAAGATCTAGAGACATTATTTGTGTGGTGAGAGGTTTGAGTTGTTCCCAAATCACAAAAGTTTGAGGTAACTATTCACCCAGAGGGAGTTGAATATGAGGCAACAACGATAGCTTGATTTTCTTAGCAGATATGACTTCGAGATACAGTATCAGCCTGGTAGGATCAATGTGGTTGTTGATGCCTTGAGTAGACGACATGCAGTGATGGAAACCATGATGATTCAGGAGTACCGAACACTTGAGACATTAGCTTCATTTGCATTTCAACCTACTTCTAGTACAAAATGCAGCATGATAACGGGTTTAGCAGTTTATCCGCCATTGATCAGTAGAGTGGTGGCGAGACAGACTTTTGATCCAGTGATTTCGAGGCAGATAGCAGATTTGGTAGTGGACACACTGGATGAATGCCCTACAGATTGGTCAGTTGGTTCAGATGGAGGGTTGAGGTTCTGTGTGCGGCTTTGTGTTCCGACTGATGAGAAGTTGCGGAGAGATATCTTACATAAAACTCATAGATCTCGTTTCACCATTCACTCCGGTGGAACGAAAATGTATCGAGATTTGAGAAGTTCTTTCTAGTGGCGTGGCATGAAGAAAGACATTGGAAAGTTTGTGGCACGGTGTGCGACTTGTCAGCAGGTGAAAGCCGAGCATCAGAGACTGTCTGGGTTATTGCAACCATTGGAGATCCCAACGTGGAAGTGGGAGTATATCACTATGGATTTCGTCAATGGACTTCCACGGTCAAAGAAAGGACATGAGTCGATATGGGTCATTGTTGATCGGTTGACGAAGTGTGCACATTTCATTCCTGGTAGTATGAATCGGACGGCAGACCGTCTAGCGATGTTGTTCATTCGGGAGATAGTTCGCCTTCATGGGTCCCCTGTTTCAATTGTATCCGACCGAGATCCAATTTTCACAGCCCACTTCTGACAGAGCTTTCAACAAGCTATGGGTAATATATTGGACATGAGTACAACATATCATCCACAAACAGATGTCCAGTTTGAGAAAGTGAATCAGGTAGTGGAAGACATGCTTAAAGCGTGCATTTTAGACTTTGGAGGCAGTTGGGAAGATTACCTACCGTTGTGCAAGTTTGCGAACAACAACTACCGTGTAAGTATTGGCATGACACCGTTTGAGACACTCTACGGACGATCGTGCAGGTCCCCTGTTTGTTGGGCAGAGATTGGAGAGTCAGCTGTGATGGGGCCGGATGTGATCAGAGAAACCATTGAGAAAATTGAGCTAATTAGAACGCGTTTGTTGACAGCCCAAAGCAGA
The DNA here is from genome assembly GCA_963556465.1 of Berberis vulgaris. Classification (NCBI taxonomy): domain Eukaryota; kingdom Viridiplantae; phylum Streptophyta; class Magnoliopsida; order Ranunculales; family Berberidaceae; genus Berberis; species Berberis vulgaris. Next base: position 4,706,567 of record OY747135.1, read on the forward strand.
CAGAAAAGTTACGCTGATAAGAGGCGTAAGGAGTTGGAGTTTGTTGTTGGCGACAAAGTATTTCTGAAAATTTCCTCGATGCGCAGAGGATTGGATCAGTGGCCTACAGATTGGCTTTGCCGCAAAGTATGTCAGGTCTCCACGACGTGTTTCACGTATCCATGTTGCAGAAGTGTTTGGAAAACTCGTCACAGATTGTGGAGCCCGGTGAGTAGGAGATTTTTGATGAGTTGACTTATCCAGTGACGTCAGTAGCCATTGTTGATGAAGACGTAAAACAGCTTCGACGGTGGACGGTGAAGTTAGTGAAGGTCCGGTAGAGCCACTGGGAGGGTGACATGACTTGAGAGCTGGAGGATCAGATGAGACAAAAATACCCTGAGCTTTTCACCTAGTATGTCTTGTCGTTGCTTGGTCCGATCTCGAGGACAATATCTCTTTTAAGGTGTGTATGATATGATATCCGTAGTTTTTTTTTTCCCGATTATTCGATTTGCTTTTCAGCTATTTGATTTGCCTAACTTCGGATTTTTGAAATCTGTTTCAATGGTATGAATTTAGTTAAATTTAATTTTCGTTTAAAAAAAAAATTTTGGAGGGTGGGTGTGCTCAGGTTTTTGGTGGGGGCACATAGTCACCCACACATTAAAAGAAAACCTCCCCCCTTTCTCTTCTTCCTTTTTTTTTTTTCTTACAATGCGTGTTCTTCCCCTGCGACAATCATTCTTCTCCGGTGTGCAATCGCGTGATTCGCCGATTTCTCCGCCAAATCTCATCCTCATTTTTCTCCCCTCTCCTTCTTGCTGGAGTTTTTCGCTTTAAAAATCGAGAAATCAGGGTGTGGCTTGTTCGGAATTGTCATTGCCGGTGCTAGCAATGTTGCTCTAATCAGCCTATCAAGTGGTGGCTGGGGCGTCATTTGGAACCTGTAAAGCCCACATGCAAGGGTGGTTTCAGGGTTGGCTGAAATTTCTAAGAAAAATCAGTGTGCATGTTCGTTAGGAAGGTTCTCCGGCGTAAATTCGAGCTTTGATCGCGTAGGGAGCTGCGATTTGGGATACTAGTTGTTCTTGAACCTATTTTCGGCCTGTTATGTTGTTCAAAGGTGATTAGATCGGAGTAGGGTGGTTTTCGGTGAGTTTTCGCCGAATTTTGAGCTTCATCGGAGTGGTCGCCGGATTTAGTTTGTCGGTAAGTAATTTTTCAGTCACACGCCAGTTGTTACTTCTTCATTTTTCATTTTCAACTAGTTTTCTCACTTTTGAGTCCGCCTTTGCAGTTTTAAAAAGTTTCCTTAGTCCAGCGCACTTGAGTTTGATTTGTGTTAGGTTGGCCGTGTTAGGCTAGTCGTTCGGGACGTTTGAGTTTGTATCCATACATGTGACACCCCATTAGGATACAAACAAACCCGAAGTGGTACTGGTGCACGTTGTGGATGTGTCTGGGTGAGACACATTCGTAGGGAATGTGGATACCTACTATATGAGACACTTACATAGATATTTTTTTTAAGGTTTCGATTTGATGGGCATACTTAGGAGGCTATGCAGGATTACGATAGTGTATTTGCCTTCATCACTTGATTTTTACCATGTTTGAATCACCTGGAGCGACCGACATATCTCGTAAACTTGTAGTTATTGTTGAATATGAAATGCTTGTGTTGATGCTTAAACTTAGAAATATTATCCTTAGAGACACGGTGTGATTCAAACTTTAGAACTTGTATAGGGACACCTCTTCCTTGTTATGGATCTTGTATCTAGGATTACTCACTTATTCATTACTGTGTGGCATGAATTTTTCTTGTATATTGTTTTGTTATTTGTATTAGTTCACTCGCACTAGCTAGCTTTGTACTTTGCTGACCCCGCAAGGGGTGTGTTTCTATTGGAGTGCAGACAATGTTGGTGTTTCTGCTGATCGTGGCGCTTAGGCCCAGTTTTCAGTTGTAGACTTGTTTTGTGCTGTGTAGTCTTGTCCACTTTATACGGGTATGTTTTACTTTGTATTACCTTGTTAAATGCTAGATGTTTTATTGGTTTTGTCGCTATGACTCTGGCGGGGTGAATTGAATATTTTTTATTTTGTGTAAATTTTATTGTAGTTGGTTATTTCCGTTTGATTCTCGTTTCAAGAATATGTTATATTATGATGATGTGTCCGGTTACGATCCACCTGTATTACGGATTTAGTTCACGTACTGACACGCTGCAGCTTCCGTGGTGGGTCGGGGCGTGACATTTTGTCTCCTGATTCACCTTCCAGTTCAATAAATTATCTTTTATTATGGGATGGACAGAGGGGAGATAACGTTATACGACTCCCCTTGCCTTGGATCAATACGTTTGAGCCTTTTCGATAGTAAAACAGCCTTCCAATATTTTCAGCATAATATTCTTGATCCACTCAAGTACACCACCTCTGCATTGTGTCTATTATTCATTGACTACTTACTGACACTTGACTATATGATTTACAGCTCGTTACCATATCAATATAGAATAAAAACTGTAGCAATTGATTCCCATTGGCCTTGGAAACTTTGTCTTTCTAATTTCCCTACGTCCAAAGTTAGTGTTTCCAATGTCCATTCCTTCAGGACAAAAAGGAAGATGCGAACACAAAGAGATGCATTTTCCTAGAAAGTAGAAACTAAACACAAGTTCTATAAAACAAAAAAAAAATGAAAAAGGACATTAGCTACAAGAAAAGGATCAACATTCTGGGTTTTGTAATTGATCATGTTCTTTTATAACGTTATGATTCCTGAAAGTATCGTTTTCATCACTGACTGCATTACTAAAACAATATGAGTCTTATACTATCGTTTAAGTTTGATGGAAGTTCTTTTTATAATCAATCCATGATTATGCTTTTTGAAGATAGTTGCCAACGTCATTGATTAAAAGAAAAAGGCCAACCATAAAGTCTGAAAAGAAAGACTTTAATTTATCGGAAAATGGAAGAAAATAAATTATAAGATTCAAATGCTTCTCACCTGTTCTAGACAATTGTTCTCTAGTCACATGCTCTGGTTGTTGGATCATGTCATTCTCAGTCTGCATGGGCTTTATTCCACCAAATTCATGGGCAGTTCCTGATGCTGGAGCTTCAGCATCATGCTGAGCTTCCTCTGTTGGAGTACTATTCTGAAAAGACTTGGAATGTCAGTGACAAATTCCTATTCAGTAAGCCTTCATCTGAAAAAGCATGATATAGATATGCAACTGGGAAAATACAATGTGATTTCAGAGCAACATGCAAGAGCAGGAAAAGTAATACAGACTCAGAACTATCAAATTAAGGAGAAGAATTCCTTTAACAATTAACAGTACACTGATTGTTACCTACTCAATTACTTCTGTTTTTTCTTTTGGTTTCTCTTACATCCATATGAGCATTTTTCAAAAAAAAAATTGATATTTCCTAAGAGGCTGAATTCCATTGGCTTGAAAAGTTACCTGGAGGCGAAGTTCTTCCACCATACACATGAGAGATGGCTCACTTAACTCATCACATAATTTCCCAAAGAAATTAACCAAGTGTAACGATTCAACACGCTAATCTTGTCCCAAATTTTGACGTACTTGGCTTTCAACAATCTAAAGTTCATGGACCAAGAAATATGACTTTGTTTCGTGTTCAAAACTATTAGACAATTCCATGTTTAAGTGCTTGGAACTACAGTGACCTCCTCCTGTTTCAAACATTAATATGAATACTGGTGCTTCCTGCCCCCATTTCCAACATTGAAACGAATACTACTACTTCTTGCACTCTTCTGGGACTCCTACTTTATGATTGTGATACTTTTAGTTGCAAAGGATAATGCCTTAAGAAGAAACGAATGATTCTTATTGAGGAGAACAGAGATAAAAATGAACTTGCAGACACAGAAGTTGGCATTGAAGTGCAGATGAATAAAATCCTATGGCTCTAGATGGGTTTATACTCAAAAGAATCCTTATGGTTTGAGCGTGGTTGGTAACACAAAGCTTACACTGAAAGTATGATCTTCAGACACTTACTTTTCCAACCCAGCTTAATTTAGTTCAAATTCTACTTCCAACGGGAGTGAAAAGAACATTTCGCAAGAAATTTCAACTTATTTAAGAAACCATGCAAATTGCAAATCCCATTTCATAAGCTTAGAAATAGTGAATAATGATTTAAAAATAAGCTTACCATCATTCAACGAATATTGAAATGGTGAATAATGATAAAAATAGGATGGCAAATGAAGGCAGTGAGACCGGAGAAAGTGTTTATTCGTTGTAAAGATTGAAGGCACTCTTAATGAATCAAATCAGAAAAACAAGTGCTATGGAGATAAAAGCATTGTTCTTATACATACTTATGGTCTCAGTGTTTTTAGCTTTACTCTGATCAAATAACCTTTCACTCTTTATTGGTTTCCTTGAGTGGTTGCATATGGGGTTTAGAGACCATCAGATGAAAATAGATGGAGTATCATTCTTGGTATAGGCAGAAAGTTACCACTAAGAGCATCTCCAATAGTCAGGCTCAAAGGCCAAATTTGGATTTACATTGAGCTTTCAGGGTGCATTTTTGTGCTCCTACGGATAGCCCAATGCTCAACATGTATGAGGTTTCAGCCCAAACCGTTGCTAGAACAGAGTATGGGCTGGTTCTACTTGGGAGGAGCCATGCACGCGAAATAGTCCTGGGTTCGTAGCTCTTCGTTTAAAACGTTGTAACACAAATGCAGGTGTTTTTAAACGGCCATTGGTGCGCACTCATAAACATAAAGACTTTCCTAGTTTTTACTCAAGAAACCCTAAAGCTAAACACCCGGTAACAGAAACCGAACACTACCATGCTAATTAAATAACTTCACAAGCTCGGATTCATAACTCCCTCGGGCACCATAGACATTGCACTTTTACTGCCTGAATTAAAGAATAAAATCCTGATTCTCTTCAGTCATGTTGTAGAGTGCGGAAGTCTGATGATCATTGGTTTATCCACCAAATAAAACAATCTGAGCCACACACATTGCAATTGTAGATGGTCTATAGACTAAAGACGACTTAAGCTCTTTGATAATAACAAAGGATTAAAATCCTATAATTTATTATAACCATGGCAGTATACCACCATCTTGAAAAGTTACAAAATCCAAAGTGTTCTAAATTATAAACTGTAGTGATGCTTCAAAATTCAAATTGTTCTACATTAGAGCTTCTAACAGGTATCCATTTTCGTTGTCAATCAAACAATGCCTTTACCTACGTTAAAATCACCAAACACGCCATGAATGTTGGAAACTGTGACAGTAACCCTAACCTTGCACCAATATTTTTGGTGTGGTTTTATAGTGACACACCCACAAGATGCATCTGAAAGTAGCACTAACAGTTTGGTACACACTTTCTAACACTCTTCTCCTTAAGATACTTCTGAAGTGAGGCAAATCCAGAGTCAGCTCCGATTTTTTTTTTTTTTTTCTTTTGCCCAAACTAGACCATCGTCTCTAAATCTAATATCACTTGTCAAAGGGCTTAGGCTTGGGTGCGGGGTGCTATTATTAAAATGGCCTTAGTGCACATAAATGAGATCACCCACACGGTACCTGTTGCTTGGACTTTTTTGCCAAAGCACAATGTTTTACATAGTATACCTGCAATTTACATAGTATACCTGCAAGTGGCCCCATGAAACAAGGAATCAAAAGAGATTGAACAGCCTGAACCCCTCATGGCACTTGAGCTACATTACAACAAAAACACCATTTCACCTCCAATGAAAGAAAATGAAAATTTGATCTCATTCAGGCATGATTCCCCACATACTCCGGCCGTTCAATAGCACCAAGACCCATATCCTCTGCATAATTGTCTCCAAAGGGATTAGGTCCTCCTCCCCCCATATCAAGCTCTCACTTTGTGGTTTCTAACAATGAATTTACAACACATAAAGCAAAATGGGCCACTGGATCCGCATTAGAGCGGATAAGTAGTTTAAACCACAAAACCACATTTACTTGATCTATCAGAAAATATCACAGCTCCACTAAAAGAAACGTAAAAGGTAGATTTTAGACATGGTTCAAAGATAACATCACCTCAAAACCGCCTCAGCTTCCACCATTTATCTCTGAAATATGAACATTAATTTCATAATCTTCAGTGCTAAAAGAAAGAAAAAGTGAATTCATGGAAAGAAATCCGATTGAATTCAAGAAGCCATGCTAACACCAAAAATAACCCCTTTAAGTAAGCTTACCATCATTAATAAGAACAACAACAACAATAATGAATATGAAAGAACCAAGTTGAAAATAAATGGATTACCATCTCTGTAGAGTCGTGCTCCTGTTGCTCTTGTTGCTCTTGTTGCTCCTGTTGCTCCAATAGAGTATCAATCACCAATTTGTATGAAGCTTCCTCTAGAAAAAACCAACCTTCGTTACCATTATCACCCTCATAAACCTGTATGGGATTAACAACTGAGTAAATCACTGTATTTGAGAATGAAATCCAACCCAACAATTGAATATAAAAAAAATTCAGCAATACCTTTAAAAGGGAGTTAACAGTTTTCATAATCAAATCTTTTGAAAAACCTAGTGGTTTTAAATGCTGAATTGCACCATCCATTCTTGATGTACCCGGCTGCAACAACATTTCACAAAATCAAACACTTGAGAACACAGAACGCAAAGGGGAAAAAAAAGTCACAAACAATGCAGCAAAGAAGTAAGTCGAACCAGACCTTCTTGGACCTTCCCCTTCCCCTTGGAGCCATTTTGCCAAATGATCCTCTGCTTTGAAGCTGAAGTTGTGAAGAAACTTAAAACCCACACTGAAACAGAGCCAAAAATGGAAAATACGAAAAGCCCCTTTTACTTCATTACTATTTATAGAACACTTGAACTAAACAAAACCCAGATTTTCTACCAAATCACTAAGTTCAAATTGAAGAAACGAGACTCTATTAACCAAACCCAAGCTCTCAGAATACCTCAAAATGGTGGTTCAGACACATGCAACAAATGGGGTTTTTTAAGATAACACAATAAAATGTACTCATTCATCCGCTCTTATTCTTGAAACCCATCATCCTTTTGAGTCTACAAACAAACCCAAACGACCCAATAGTCCAAAAACAACATTCAAACATGAAGTAATGGAAATCAACCACATAAAAGCCACAAAAACAGAGAACATTGTAAAGAAACAGAGGTTGGACAGCAGAGAAAGAGGTGTAAAGAGACGAACCTAGTGAACGATTTTGGTGTATAGAGTGCGAGGGAGAAGAGAAGAGGAGAATCGGAAGCAAAGACGAGTTGAACCCCTGATGAGTTCAAGTTGGTCGAAGAAGACAGGTGGCAAGAACAATGAGCGTTTTCAACCCATATCAAATCAGCAAATATGGCAATAAACACATCAAAAAACGCACCCGCAAGACACTGAAACAGAGTGCCCTTGTGTCCTAAAAAGCTTTAGGGTCTGTTTGGTGAAAGTTTTTTTGTGTTTGGTTGTGTATTTAAATTTAGAGTGAGGCTAAGAAATCTAGGGGTGGGCAATGTCGGTTCGGTTCGATTTTGAGCCCAAACCGATTTCGAACCGATTTAATTCGGTTTGCCCAAAACCCAAACCGAAACCGAATTTTGTATTTGTAAACCGATGAATTCGGTTGAACCGAATTTCGGATCGGTTCGGTTCGGTTGGACCGAAATTTCGGGCTCAAGCATTTGAAAGATTTTCATTAAAACATGTCCAATTTTTTTACAGGTCCAATTTTTTTATAGACTCAATTTTTAGCCCAAAATTGAAAACTTTGAGAGAATGAGGTGATTTAGTGCAACAGGGTGTATTGCAATGCATTTGTTGCACTAATCAAGTATTGACACCTACTTTTTATTTAGTTATTTATATATATTTAATTAATCGGTCGGTTCGGTTATAAATCGGTCGGTTCAAAATCGTAAATCGATTTTGAACCGTTTATAATCGGTTCGGTTCGGTTTAAATTATTTTCTTTCTACTCATATTTCGGTTCGGTTACCGAACCGAATTTGAAAATCGGTTCGGTCGGTTAACCGAATTTAAATCGATTTTTGCCCACCCCTAGAAATCAGGTTTTGTAAACATGTTTTGCAACTAGGATGATGTGGCATCGTTAGAGGAGTTTTTTACTTTTTACAACCTCAAGATACACATAAAATCTTTCGAGATTTCATCATTCTTTCCAGATCATGACACGTCATCCTGGTTACAAAACATGGTTGCAAAAACCTGATTTCCTAACATTTTTTTAAATTTAAGGATAATAAAAGAATTTAACATGTGATTATTTTTTCCATAAATCTTTGGTCACTCCTCGAATACGGATTTCACATAAATGGTTTCAATTATCGTGTCTATGTTTCTTGCTACCAAACAGACCTTTAGGGTCCTTGTGCTTGGGCTGACTCTGTCTTCCATATGGGACTATAGAGGTAAATAAGGGTCCACTCAATCTCTACTTTGTCCCTGGTTGGACGAATTTTCAAAATATTTGGGATATATCAACCCGTGTTTTTAAGACAATATTTGAGGCTATATATCCGTAATATATCCTAAATATTTATAATATGCTATCGAACACGGGTAGAAACTTGCAATTTTTTCATAGAAATCGACAATCGAATACTTCAATTTGACTTTGATACTAAATTGATCTAAAAAGATACAACAAAAGCTCCAAGACAATCATTGTTTTTCTTACAAAAGATGTAACATTTTGGAAATTGTATCGTTTCTCTCTAATTTGGATCTTCAGCGTGACTTTGACACAAATTATAATATTCAAAAACACATGTGTGAGCATACTTTTGTTGTTATCGATGATACATTTCAAAAATCATACATTCTCACTGCTAATTTAGATAATTAACTTGGCAAGGTTTAATGGGATACCGCAAAAATACTTACATAAGATTGATTAGGTTTTCACCGATTGAGATCATGACAACAAAAAATTAAATTTCTTTTGAGTACTTTTACAGAAACATACTTGATATTGATACTGATTAAGATCTACATAGAAAAAACACTGGACAATCATTATTGTTGTTACTAGTTACTACACTGAATGGTTTTTAGAAATTATACCTTCTGTTGTTAATCCAAACCTTCAATTAGCAATGAAAAGACGAAAGATTTAGACCACTCCAATTCTACACTGCAGCTGCGCTGAAAACCTAATTTTGGTCCTAGACCAGAGCGGCGCGCTGAAAACCTTTTTTTTCACCCAAATACTTATCAACCTTTCATTATATTTATAAGGTAAATTGTCACTAGCCCTAGTATTAATGCCTTGGACCTACTAAACCAAGCCATTAATCATCGATCTGGTTAAAGCGTGGCAATTATCATTCTCTTACTACTACATTTAATTGTCAATTTTCTAAGTATTTCTTACAAAAATCTCATAGAATTTGCTTTCCTTGTACAAGAAGACTTGTTGAAGTCCCAAAACTGACTACCTCCAAGTAAGGTTAGCTAAAATCTAGGAAATTTTCTTCTAAACTCATTGAGACTGTAAAACCTCCAATTCTTTATTATCTTAATTAAGCAATAGTTGTAAGAAATTGACCGCAGCCGTAAAAGAATCAATAAGCATTTCACTGTTAGTGTAATAACCGTCAAATCACTTGCCAATATAATGTTACTGTTTTAATCATTAATAATATTTATTTATTGGTAATATTTATTAATTTGTAATATTTACAAATATGTAAATACTTTATTATATGAATTTTGGGACCTAGGTTTAGATTGATAGTGGGTAAAAGATGAGTGGCGGGTGTGTTTAGCTAAAGCTAGTAAAACCCTTATTGAAAACATTTTAAAATAAAACTCTATAGCCACCTCTTTTCTTTGAATACACACATGGAAGGAAAAAAAAAACTACGCCAAAGAAAAATGAGGCGAAGAGAAAAAGCTTGTTTCAACTTTGTGATTTTAGACAAAATAGTGAGTTAAACTCTATTGACATATTCAATCTTTGATATTGATTATCATTTGATTTTTTTTATTATTATGCATGTTGTTAGTATTTGGGATATATAAAGGTGTGTCTTCTTCATTATCTATTACTTTTTTAGATTAATAAATTGATTAAGATTAAAATTTAATACAAATATAAATCTAAAATATTATTTTTTTTATTGTATTTTTGTATAAATTTGTTGAGTTAAAAAAAAAAACCTACAATTAGGTTTTTATTTAAATCTCGTAATAAATACAGCTTTACATAGTCTTAGTATTTTCGGTAGATTGAGACCTTCTAAAGGTAAGAATATCTTCAAATTAAATCCTTAGATTCACAACACACGTATGAAAACACATACCGTTGGTTTGGAGTTTATCCAACGGTTAGATCTTCCTCGAAGCAAAAACAAATGTCACTGGTTGAATTTTAGAAATCCACGTATATAAAAGTTTTGGTAGAAATTAATGAGTTTTCCTCCATTCTCTTTTCATATATTTTTGCTTGGAACATTTTTTGTATGTGATATGGATTTTTTTTTTTATATCTAATAAGCTTGAAAATTATATTGGGGATGAAGTGAAGTGTGAGAAATCATGGTACTTGAAAATTATATTTGGGATGAAGTGGAGTTTGATAAATCTTGGTCAGATGAAATGAGTCATTAATTTTGATGGGGCTTTGGTTTGTTATAACATGCCTTTTTGTGTAACCATCATGCATTGTTACTTGTTATCGTGTGTCTCTGTTTAAGACTATTACGACCAGGTGATGAGGTTAATTGAGTTTCTCAATTTTCTCTCAGTTATAAATTATGTATTTTTTTGATATTCGTAAATATCATTTTAATAAGAGATTTTCGGGATGACTTGGGTATTAGTATTATTTTGTCAAATTCGTATTTGCATTTTTGTGTTATAACTTGAAATGCGTGTTCATACTGTAAACTTGAAATTTAAGGTTATGCAAATTGACATGCTAATCTTATACTTAATAAGTGTGAATCCATATGGTGTTATGGCAATGTTTATAGGGATCAAAGGTTATGAAATTTTTGTATAAGGATTCACACTTATTCTCCTAAGAACATTGCTATGATGATGTGGTTATTTGATCCCTACATTTCTTCGCAACTCCCCTTTCTAGCTATTACCACAAGTAAGTTATTGATAACTAGGTGTTGGTTGTAGCGGGCACAGATCTAAATGGGCAAGTGGGACACTTGTCCCAACTAACTTTTGAAAAAAATTTGGGTTATTTGCGATTTTCCATGCTTACGATGCTATCCCGCCCTACCTATTTTCTCTTCTTATGTTTTCTACGATGCCAACGACCTCGCCTCGCCCCTTTCTTATTTTTTGCTCCCTCTATCTATTTATAGCAAGTACCAACAACTGCCCCATTATCCTATTAGATTGGTTCAGGTTTGTAAGGAAATCTCTTATACTTGCGATGATGTAATGTGTGATGAAGGGACTAATGAGTGGTGTAATCTTGTTGTACCTTTGTACGTTTGATTCAATAGCTTGTCTTATTAGCGAGGAAACGGCCGAGGGAGTGGGGTGCAACCCTCCACCCCCTCGAGATGTGTGCCATCACACATCTCGAGGGAGATGGAGTGTTGCACCCCCCTCCCTCGCCCGTTTCCTCACCAATTAGAATTCCCCTTGATTTAATGATAAAGTTCGGGGATCCTCAAAACCCTAGCTTGCCTTTCAAAAAAAAAAAAAAAAACAACAATCACCCCATTTCCCTCAAATTAGCTATAGATATAAGCGTCCCTTTGTAAATTTTCAGAAATAAAATTTCATTCAACCAAACACACAACAAAATCCATAAATAAGTCTTTTATTGTTACACGTTGGGTGTTGTTGGAGATGCTCTAGAATAAAGTAATCTAGATATACCTTCATTTTGAAGTAATTTGATACTAATTCTTCAATAAATTTTGATGAAGAAATTTCCTATTCAACCAAAGTCAGGCTAAACCTAATCATTTCCGCAACTACAAACCTTCCATTCCTCTCAGTAATTATCACTTGTTGTAAAAATCAAAATCAAATTCATACACATTGAAATCCGAATCGAAATGCGTTTCATCTCCAATTAGGGTTTCTTAGCTTCAACTTCTCCTCCTCCACCTCCAATGGCATCGATGAGTGTCTCACCTTATCGAGATCGAACGTCGGAGTTTCGATCTTTATCCGTAAGGTTGAAGAAGATCGAGGGAATCTCTTCATCCTCTTCGTCTTCCTCGATCGATCATAATGGAACAACTACAGATAGCGATCCTCTGTTGATATCGCAAGCATCGACGACGTCGACAACGTCATCATCGTTTGCTCAATCTGAATTCAAGAGGAAGGCTTCGAGGATCGGGTTGGGGATCTATGAAACCTCTCAGAAAATCGCCAGGCTTGCTCAGAGTAAGTTCTCTCGAATCTTGTTTTCGATTCATCATTTTTCGCTAATTAGGGTTTGTGATTGAAATTTTTTTTTTTGGAAGGCGAGCGGGGTTATTTAGGATCCCCGAACCTGAAAACAAAATGATTGTTACATTCTCAAGTACATCATGCCTATTCTATCTTCATACACAATCTTCTTCAAGTCCTCGGTAAAGGAACTTGGTATAACTTCCATAAAAACATTAGTAGGAAGCAAGCGAGCTAACCGATCCGCAACTCTGTTAGTTTCCTTATAAGCATGACTGACTTTATAGTTTTCCAGTGAGCTAAGCATGTATTTAATTCTGCGCAATATGTGTCTAATATCCCATGCTACTCTTTTGTCCTTCGTCAGATAAACAAAAACTGTGGTCGAGTCAGTTGCAACTTCGAGTTTCTTGATATTGTATCTCTGCGCAAGTTTAATCCTAGCCTCGACTCCTTGGAGCTCATGTTTGATAACTGAGTGCCTTGTTGCAGACCCCGTGCATGCTGCGATGACATCCCCGACATCATTCCTTATAACAACGCCATACCGACTGGTGACTCCTTGAAGCGAGCCATCAGAGTTGCTTTTGTACCAGCCTATAGGTGGCTTTGTCCATTGACAAATTGTAGGGTGCTTGGTTTTATATAATACATCCAGGTTCCATCACCCAAATAGCTCCTTATTATGCGCATTGCCTTCAACAATAAGTTCATCAGAACTAAATTTGAAACGGATGTCATTGTGGAGTTGATTGACAAGTTGAAGACCTGTGCAATATCTCCATCCATAGGTAGTAAACCACTGCATTTAGGACCAATTTTTTGAGTTGGGCAGCTTTGCTCTTCCCTTGAAATTGCTGACAGCACCAGGTAAGTTCCTCATCCCAGCATTCAATCTGTCTCGTCATTCCTACTTGCATCAAACTCCACTTCTCCTAGGATGCTAGTGATCTAAGTAACACAGTTCTGTGCCCTCTGTGGGATGTGCCAGTGGTTATCACCAATAATAGCTGCCACCTTGGCGTTCTTGTGCAATGTAGAGTCATATAAGAGCTCCTGTGGGAATTTGTCGATCAAAATACCTTTCGGATGCCAAGGTTCCTTCCAAAATAAGGTGCCTTCACCATTGCCAATGGAGTGAAGAGCTAGGTGTGATACCTTCTCTCTGTACTGCAGAATGCGTCTCCAGCACCACGAGGCTTCCTTAGGCATTCCCATGATCCAAAAATCTCTACGTTTGATTAAGTGTTTAGTGACCCACTCTACCCAGACAGATTTCCTTTTCGAAACAATGCTCCATATATGTCTCATACAATTCGCTTCATTCTCAATTTGAATATTCATGATATTGAGTGCTCCTTCGTTATAAGGCAGACATATTTTGTCCCAGCTAACCATGGCTGTTTTGGAACAAGCATCGCTACCCGACCATAGGAAACTTCTAAGGACAACATTGATGCAATCCAGAGTTTGTTTAGGAAGCCCATAGCAAGCCGTCCAGTAAAGGTGCATAGAGGTCAGGACTGGGTTGGGTTGAGTTTGATATTGGGGGAATGGGTTGAGTTTGTGTTTTACATGAATGGATACTAAAGAATGAAAAAAATGAATTCATAGTTAAAAATAACTTCGTGAATTTTACTCAGCTTTCGTAGATTGAAGGATTTAAGTTTGCGTAATTCATCAATAAGACTTAATATAAGATGAATTAAGCTTCTTTATGATAATTTTTTAGAACATATGATGATTTTATTACAGTATTGGGTGTTACTTGGGGTGGTTGTGTGACGAATTGTAGTAAACCTTAGGAGAATTCATTTTAGATAAATTCATGGGCATTTGATACCTGGTCACCAGAGCATTAAAGTTGTGTTTAATAACCAAAGATTTTATAAATTTGCAGTAGCCACTGCCATGTTGGTTCAGGACTTCTGCTACTAATTGGTGTAGAGGAATTTTATTGACTGTGTGTTTTGTGTTGAACCAAGTTTGTAACTCTAACGTGTATTTCACTTTAGGACTTTGTAGATAGGAAAACCAATGTGTCATTGTGGCATATAGTTTGAAACTTGGGGTTGTTAGATATATTCTCTTTTGATCATTAGTTGATACTAATTCTTGGAGGGCAAATTTTCTTTTGATTCTAATAATGTGGGATTTCGTAAACCGATACCACTTTTACATTCAACTAGAGTTAAGGAGCAAGAGCACTTTGGTCATGAGGGTTTGCAATTACAAGCCTAACACAATGACACAAAGCGAGCACAACATGTAATTAGTGGGTTTGGGTTGGCTAAACTATAACATGAGACCTAATCGTGTCAACACGAGTAACCCTATCGAGTTTGGATTTAGGGGTTTGAAATGACTAGCCCAATACCATCCCATTTATTAATTGTGTCCACCATTTTGTGTGATATGAAGATGAACCTCCAAGATCCGAATGTCACATTTGTTTATTTTCCAAGTCTACCAAGGGCTTTAATATATCTTTTTGAATTGAATGTTCTTTAATGGTTTTATCTTTCTGTAAATTATTTAAGTCAAAACTCAAAAGTATCAACATACTCATGCGAAGTTAAAGTTAACCATGTCAAAGTGTATAGTGTGGGCTTGGAGAGTGTTGGAAAGGTATTCCCAAAGCACATTGAAGAGAAAGCTAGTAGACTACGCAATTTCAAAGGACAACATCGAGAGGTGAACAACCTTGGTATCTCCTACTTCTTAAATTCACATGGCCATCGTTCACCAGGCATAAACAATTTATGCTAGCAAACTCTAAATTGAGATACCAATACACTTGCGATTTATATTATTTATCAGCTAAACAGATATTTAATTAAGGAAATATACATGCTCAATTTACATAATGTTAAATATAGTGTTGAAGAACCATACAATGAGTATTCTTGAAAGAGTTTTGCGCAATATATGAACTAAGGACTCCCCATGTGAGCCCCCAAAACCAAAAGGCTGGATACTAATCTCGTGTTTAACACTTCCACGTGTTGGATGCACATGGTTGTAAATAGGGAGTTGACCATCTGAAGACTATTTCATTATCTTGAGAGTAAGTTATTGAAGAACATATTAGACGTAGATGACATCCATAGCCTTGGTTTATGGCTAATGGATGCAGTATAAATCTTACCCCTATATCTTTACTTTGGTATGGCGGTGGTGTTAATAATAGTTGGGACTCTGGCACCAGTGATGGCTCAGACACGAAAACCTTTGCGAAAAAAATAACATTATATATCGCATTGGAAGCTCCCCGAACAACATAGCCTGGCAATGTTAAGTAATCAGGAAAGCAGTTGTCTGCTTTGAAGAGACATCTTTTGTCAAAAGGAAGCAACAAACTTTGGACAAATGTTTTTTGTAGTAGTTAAAATATTCCATGTCATTTACAAAACATCTCGCAAAATTTTCCAATACCCAATGTGACGAATCTAACGACATAAAGAATTGCACTTGCTTGTGTTAGAATTGGCGTATCAATACACTTGAGGATTAGATTGTTAAATGAGATGAACAAGGTTTTGCTTCAAGGTTGCAACTGAAGAATGGTGCCTTCCCAAATTCCAGGTGGATTGGGATTATATTGTTAATATGGTGAACACTGCTTGCTTGGAAACGGCTTGGAGCTTCACAGACGGAAGATTTTGTTCCCAATTACATGGCATATTTATATTATTCAATATGATTAGTAAACCTTGCTTGGAACAACTTTGGAGGTTTGTAATGAAAGATTGTCAATTGGGGCATTCCATTGTCGAAGCAAGTTTTGACTTGACTTTAGACAACTAGGACATATGGATACTTAATCACTTAGAATTTAAAAATGATATGGCGTTGGAGTGTGTAGAGGCATGTCTATCACTAGGGGATGTTTTTAAGATGCCTTTTTTGTACCCCAGGATTCACGGATATTTTGAAACAGGTAGGTACCCGCATCGGATGTGTGGCGAATACGGGTACTCCTCCAATATGTGTCCGATACTATTGACCATGTCTAGACCATACCCCAGATGCACCCAACTATTTTTTTTAGTTGGTATTGACATGGTCTAGACACGGTTTGCTCCTATTTTGGTTATTTTGTTTATTTTATTGGGCTACAAATTCAAATGGGAGAAAAGAGGATGAGTGATGAGGCGATTGGTGAGGTAATTGATAAGTAATGATGAACATGTATGAGCAGGGGTAGACCTATTAATGGGCAGGGGGTAGCTAGTGGTGGACCCATGATTTTAGTCAGAAGGGCTGAAAAGGCAAATAATTATTAGTTGATAATAGTAGTTATCAATGACGAAGCCAAATTTTTTTTCTACCCAAGCTAATAACTAATAAAAAAAATATAACTATCAAAAGTACATTGCATATACCAAATTGGATCCAGTGTAGTCCAATCTTAAGTTACAATAAGGTCACATATCAATAACCTTAGAAAAGGCAAATGAGCGTAATAACTAAAATCACAAAATAGTTAGGATAAGTATCAAGTTGAAGCTTAAAAAATATGAAATTTGTGAACATAATAAGATCCTAATTCAATTTCATAGAAAAAATGGTTTATATGAGCCTCAAATTTTGTATGAGTTGGCTAATGGTATATATTTTTATTGAATTATATAGTTATTATTTTAGATATTAATTTTCAAATATTTTTTTGTTTGAGGTTTTATACTACTTGTGAACAAACAATTTTTTAATGTTTGCAAGTACATATAAAATTGCTTAAAAACAAAAAAGTAAGGACAAGTCACAATGACAAAAATAATATTTATCAATAGCTATAAAGAAATCATTAAGTTTTTATTAAACTAAATGATTTTTTTAATGTTACTAATAAAATTGCATTGAAAAAAAAATAGGCGAGTAGACATAAAAATGTGTAGTTAATAGTAATTGTCAATAGCCATAAAAAAATCTTATGCCCCAAGAGTATCGAATTGGTGTCGTTTACTAAAAATGTTAAACTTCCAATCACTACACCAACAGAGACATGTAAGAATAATTGAATGAACAGTTATCATATTATATTATACATTATATAATTGATTTTTTTAGGGCTAAATATTTACTAAAAATATTTTGAAAGTTGAGGGGGGCAACTCGCCTCTTAGTAGGTTCGCCCATGAGGGCAGCTGCTCCCCTAAACTTTCAAAATATTTTTAGTAATTATTTAGCCTTACAAAAAAATCAATTATATAATGTATAATACAATACAATACAATATAATAATTTTTTTATTCAACTATTTCTACATGTCTCTGTTGGTGTAGTGGTTGGAAGTTTAACATTTTTAGTAAACGATCCAAGTTCGATACTCTTGGAGCGTAAGTTTATGACTATTGACAATTACTATTAACTATATATTTTTATGTATATCGATAATTACTATTCTCCATCATTGTTAATTGCCTAATTTTTTTTTTAATTTTCAATGCAATTTCATTAGTAATTGCAAACATTAAAAAATTATTTAGATTAATAAACACTTAATTTCGGTCCTTTTGGAGCGTATATTTCTTTATGACTATTAACAATTACTATTTCTGTCATTGTGACCTGCCCTTATTTTTTTGTTTTTAGTCCAATTTATATGTAATTGCAACCATTAAAAAAAATGAATTGTTTGTTCACAAGTGATATAAAACCTCCAAAAAAATATTTAAAATTAATATCTAAAATAATAACTATATAATTCAATGAAAATATATACCATCAACCAACTCATACAAAATTTGAGGCTCATACAAACCATTTTTTTCTATGAAATTCGTTGAATAAATGAACGACTTAATATTTTGCATTTTGAAGCTTGGATTTCTATTAATTTTGTTATGATGTAATATTTATAACTATGTATTCATTATATTTAGTTCATATTATTAGTCATATATATATATTTTAATTTAATTTTAATGTCATGCCTTTCGGTCGTACCCTCGTTTTCGTGCCACCTTGCCCAGGAAAGGGCAGTATAATCAGTTTGGTTATATGGTGTTCCCACCGTAGATTTAAAATTTCCTTTGCATCTTTGGGGAAAGATGGCGCTATGATGAAACTTGACACTTTGAGCAATTACATGATAGGTTTGAATTTCCATCTGAGAAGGTGCCACCACAAATGCGAGGTAGATTGTTAAGTATTTTCTAAATCGCATAGTCTTATTACACGAGCCAGCTCTATAGATAGAAAGGGTAGAAGGAAGACTCCCAAAGGGACTAGTTCCTATGGAGATTCCCCTTGGTTTAATTCCATGACGGAGAGTCGGCATGGCATAAAGTGAAGATTGGGGAAATAGAGCAAAATCCCCTATATATATAACAAATTAAAATTGATTTAGTTGTGATAAGTCAATATTTGGTTCAATCTAATTTCTTTTTCAACAATCTGATTAAGATTAGTGTATCCAATGCAGAAGGCCTTGTATAAACTTCCAGTTCTTATTTATTTCTTTATTTATTGATTGACTTATTTTACAATAAAACTCATTCATTGTATTAGACTAGCATATTACCGGTGTCGTTGACACACCACATGTTTATTTATTTTTACTGTTAATCATCATACACTGGACACCCACATCACCATCCCCATCATTACCCTCGTTTCATAAAAATATCATATTTTAGAATACTAATTTTTTTTAGAGTCAAACTTGGTTAAAATTATAATCGATTGAATGTTCCGAGTCTTTGTTTGAATGTTCAATAAAATATTTGTCAGTTTCTTGAAAAATATTATATTTAGGTATGAAAATCTTTAAAATACTAGCATGTTTTAAAAATAAAGAGTAATACTACAGTGCATCGGGATAGATCCCGGTGCACTTAAGAATTCCCGAAAAATAAAATACATATTTTGAAATTTTAAGTATTTGTATTGATCATTGGTTAAGATCTTCAAAATTGCATTTCAATGATACCAAGTTTATCAAAATCCAACAACTATGTGAATAGTTATGATAGTTTTATTTTGAAAAAAAGGAAAACACAATACTTTCTCTCTCCGCCACATGTATATTCCACTAACTTTTTCACAAAATTTTCATTTTATTTGCCCTTCTACATGTTTTATATTTACAAACATGTCATTGTAGAGGAGAATGAATCTCAACCCTCAACATCTTCTCAACTTTTAATCCCAGCCCTCTTTTATTTCAAATTCTCATTTGATGTTTGTCCCAGTTAGCAATGAATAGTAAAACACCTATGTGAATTGTAAGATAGATAAAAATCAAATAATTATGAACTATGAGCTCAGAGAAATAAAGAAACTAATCTCCTAATAGAGTGTTCTTCCAGTTAAGAAGTCTACAAGTCATTGAACTATTTGCTGTAAGCCACAATTTAGCCCATTGAATGACCATAATTTTGTTCTTGTTGCTAATGGGAAGAACTTTTAATTTTTTTTCCCGAGAAAATATGGTTGTTTCTTTCCTTCCAAATCACCTACAACACCACAATAAAAAAAAATCTTTCCCAAAATCCATTTTCCTCTCAGAGGCAGATTTCTATTGTTCGATTGGTTGATCGAATGGTAACTCATTCACTGGTTGCATGACCAGCTTGAGTGTAACTCATTCTCTAGTCACAAATGGTGATCCAAACTATGATATGGGACCTAATCTTGTCAACGTGATTAACCCTTGTAATCTTTGGGTTTAGGTGTTTTGACACTAATAGCCCTTTACTATCCCATTTAGTATTTGTGTTTATCATATTTATTTTTTAAGCCTATCAAATACTTTTTAAAATGGAAGTCTTTATCTCTTTTTAAATGAGTTGGCCTTTAATGGTTATCTTTTTGTAAAAATTGAGTCAAAGTATTAACATACTTGCTCAAAGTTCAAACTATGTTAATCGTGTCATGATGCTAACCCATTCGCTGATCGTGTCAGAGCATACCGTGTGGGATTGGTTTGATTATATTCATATCATGTTTGGGTCAGATAATTTTGACACAACAGGAGCATATAAGAAGACTGCATAAAGAGTTGACGACTAATGGGCTTTGGTCCAAGGTGAAGAGTGTTGGAAAAGGTATTGCAAAACCACACTGAAGAAAAAACTAGCAAATTGCACATTTTTTAAGGAAAACATTGAGAATTGGACAACCTGGTGTGTTCCACTACTGGATTTCACATGTTCACCATCCACTAGGCATCACTAACCTGGTGTATTGAATTTCGCTAAGAAATATAAAGAGCTAGGGTTTATAATTTACAGTCCAATGAGTACTCTTGAAAGAGTTTTGTGCAATTTTAAATGTATGTCTTTCAGGACTTCCCATGTGATGCCCCAACACTATACGGTTAGACCGAAACTCGTGTTTATCACTTTCCCGTGTTGTATGCACATGGATACAAATAGGGAGTCTGACCATCTAAAGACTATTTCCTTTAGCTTGAGAGTAGGTTATGGAAGAACCAAATTTTTGATATAGGTGACCCATAGCCTAGGTAGTGTATAGCCATTGTAGTTAGTGTAGTAAAAATGTTATCCCTACATCTTTACTTGGGTATGCCATTGGTGTTGATCATAGGGCCGGTAGGGGCATTATGGAACACATCAATCTATGTTGTTTGGGAGAGCGGTGAGGCGCCTTTGCAATGCCTCGGACAATAAAAACCGTTGTGATGAAGAACAAAAATCATATTTGTGGCGTTTCTCACATTTTCTTAATGTGTTTACGTATATGTATTAGTTTTATGTTCCTAATTCTAAATTTCTAATGTTGCCTTTAACACAAAACATCAAGATGACGAAAATTGCAAGAAAGAGTCGAGTCAACAAACATATAAATATAAAATAATGCATGTCATAGCCCCTAACTAATTAAGTACGTAATCAACGTCTTAAACCTCATTCCTACCATATTGAAAAATAGTTAATTCTATTAGCAAGTGTTTCTCAAAAGTCATTAGTCAAAAAACCAACTAACCAACACAATTAAGTCATGAAACTTTACACAAGGCAAGTCAAGTCAAGTCATGCTCATATCTAACAAGAAATCAAATAATTAAAGTTTAAACTAAGACCTAACAAGGCCAATGGTCATAACTGCATAACTTGTAAAAGTCCCGAATATCCTCATCATTCCACAAGCTAATTCCATCATTTTCATCTCCATCATTTCCTAAATGGCTAAATCATCTTTGTTTAGTGACTTAATTAGCTTAAGTTATTCAAGTATTTGTTATACATAGGTGTTCCAACCACCCCTCAACTTAGGCGGAGCGCCACAACGCTATGAGGCGCTACAAAACATTTGAGGCAAGGCGAAGTGCCTTGTGAGAAATAGCGCATTAAGAAATTGGGAAGTGATTATCTGCATGAAAGAGAAAGCCATTGTGAAAAAAAAGCAACACACTTTGTACGAATGTTTTGTAGCATACTAACACCTTCCGTGTCATTCTCAAAACCCTCATGACATCTAGCAAAAATTTCAATGCCCAACATGACAAATCTAACGACATGAGGAAATGCCCAATCAAGGTTGCAATTGAAGATCGCGTGCCTTCCTAATTATATACAGGTGGATGGGGATTATATTATTAATATGGTGAACCCTGCTTTGCTTAAGATTAAGTTTGCTTGGAATGACTCTGGGAGTATGTGATGAAAGATTGTAACTTGGGGCATTCCATTATGGAAGCAAGTTTGGACAATTGAGACATATTCTCAAGCTTTGTTATTTGGTGTATTTGAAAGAAAGGATGTGCGTTTTTTGATGGGCAAGTCAAATTCAGCTAACCAACTTTTCCTGGGGATAAGGGAGTGTTTATGGAGATGGAGCAACTCTGGGAGACTAATTAAAGATGTATCATTTGATTCTTTTATGCTTGGTTGATTTACTCATGTTGTTCGATGCTAATATATTTTCTTTCTTTTTTTGTTTTCATGAGTGTCTCACTCACCATCTTGTACTCACTTTTCTATGAGTGAATTCTTTGCTTTGGAAAAACAAAAGACAAAAAAAGGAGATAGTGTTGGAGCATAATGTCTATCTCTAGGAAATGATTTTTAAATGCCTTTGTTATACCCTAGGATGCACGGATACTTTGAAACAGCCAGCGTACCTGTATTGGATGCCTCTACTTCGATACTCTTGACCATATTCAAAATATACTCTGCCATTGTTAAAATGGTCTTGACATGGTTTAGACACATTTTGGGTCTATTTTGGCTAGTTTGTTTGTTTGTTTCGTCGGGCTATAAATAACAAATGGAAGAAAAGTGGATTAAGGATGTGGTGGTTGGCGAGGTTACTAATAAGTAATTATCAGCATGTATGCGTATGATTTTTTAGTTGAGACAAGTGAAACTAAGTTGTGATGTGTTATGAGTTACAGTAGTTGAATTTATGAGCTAGTTGTGCCTTGTGGGCTGGTGTTAGTGAGTTATCGATAAAAATGGATTTTGAAGCTTGAAATTGTAGTAACTATCATGTTTTGTTTTGTTGAATAAATGAATGACTTTGATAGTTTACATTTTGAAGCTTGAAGTTGTAGTATTTTTATCATGGTTTATGATTGTAATTATGTATTCATTATATTTAGTTTATATCATTAGTCATTTGTATATTTTGATTCAATTTTATGACTATGTCTTTGCTGTACTTGTATCTTAGTTTTTGAGGTTTTGGTGCATCCCCGTGTCTGTACTGTACCCAACACGATGCCCATACACGTGTCCATGCAGGGAAGGGCAGTATAATCAAGTTTTGGTGATATGAAGGTGTTCCTACTAATATTTGGTGTTTCTGGAAAGAAAAAACTAATCTCCTACTATGGTGTTCTCCCAGTTAGGAAGATCAGAAATCATTGAACTATCTACTGTAAGCTACACTTTATCCCATTGAATGACCATAGTTTTGATTACGTTGCAAATGGGAATAACTTTTAATTTCTTTCCTAGAAAATGCAGTTGTTTTTTTCCTTCCAAATCACCCACAGCACCACAAGCAACAATCTTTCCCAAATCCACTCTCAGAGACAAATTTCCATTGTTCAGTTGGTTGATCCATTGGTGCAACTCATTCCCTGGTTGGCATAAGTGCATAACCATCTTGAGTGTTACTCATTCTCTAGTCACCAATGGTTATCCAAACTCTCCTTGTGAAGGGATACTGAAGAAAATGGTGATCCAACCTCTATAAAATTTCAATTAAATCAATTTGAGTAGAGAATTTGAAAGAAAGTAGGGTGTGTTTGGTTGCACGGAAAATAGACATGGAAATTAAAACCGTTTCCTTGAATTTGATTCCGAGGCCTTCCTTCCGGACTTGGATTCCCATGAGTAGTGGAAAAACAATCTTATGAAGAATCGATTTTCCGCCAGGAAATAGACAACCAAACAACAGAAGTTTGCATAACAAAAGAATCCATTTCCCATGGAAATGTCTAACCAAACAGACCCATAGTGAAAACAAAAGCAGAGAGAAGAAAGGACGAGGGGTGAAGGGAGGGGGAGTTTAGTTTAAAGGTTAGGGTTTATTAGGAGAGATGTTTGGATGCTACATTAGATTGAAATGAAAAAGAGAAGTACGGAGCAATAAGTGAGATCATCCCCTAATACTTTACCCTCATAGACACAGCGATCAACATTTCCTTTGCACGTTCTATTTTCTGCATCTTAATCTTGTTATTGACATCTTGAAGATTGGTTTGTCATGATAGTTGTACAGAGAACCCTTTGTAACCTCGGTTTTGACATCTACTGACATTTGCCTTGATCTGCAGTGTCAAAAAGGTCTTCAATGTTTGATGATCCACTCGTGGAAATTCAGGAACTTATGGCCTTGATAAAAAACGACATTACGGCATTAAATATGTCAGTTTCAGATTTGCAAACTCTGCAGAATATGGAAATAGCCGATGAGAAATGCTCCAAAGACAGAGCTGTCCATGCAACTACCATATGTGATGACTTGAAGAATAGGCTTATGGGAACCACAAAACAATTTCAGAATGTATTGACAACGAGGACAGAGGTTAGTCTCACCTGACATACCGAATATCGGACATTACTTCAACACTTTTTTTAAATAATTGTTCCTCCTTTTCTTCCTTTGGCAGAATCTGAAGGCTCATGAAACCAGGAAACAGATCTTCTCCACCAACTCATCTAGAGAGAAGCCCTTTCTTAATCATGCGCAGTCAGTAACTGAACCCCCTCCTTGGTCAAATGCATCTAAAACATCTGAGATTTTGCCACCATCAACGTGAGTGTTCACTTCTCTAAATTATCCTGTTAAATATTTTTGGTTGATCCCTATACCATCTCTAGGATATTCTTAGTAAGAAATGTGTCTGTTTCCTAGATACTAATTTATTTTGGAAGACTTTTGTTCTTCATTAGCAAGAACATGTAAGAGTGATAGTAGTATGACATGTAGCTTACTCGTAACATTAAGGATTTGATAAATGTCTACCCTGGATATTGTGCAGTACTGGTAGTGGTATGTATGGTTGCTGCGGTGTGAGCATGTAGTCATGTTGACCTTGCTTCTTAAATCATTTGCTGACATTGCATGCGCACACTGTTTGTAATAATCCTTAGCTATGTAACAATAACTTGGTATAAAGAATAATAAATTAGCTATGTAACAACATGGCATACAGAAGAATAAATTCGCCAGAATGTCTTAGACACAGACATGTCTTGCTCCTTTTTTTTTGAAGTACTTGTATATAGTTTATTGTAGTCACTTCAGTTCTTGATATTCTATTCATTGTTTTAGCCTTATGTCTATCACACTTGATGTTTAATTTTTATCGTGAAATAATGTCATTTACAATCCTTTTTTTTGTTATCAGAGTGGCCTCAAACGGAGTTCAAAGTTCCAACCAACTGAGGTGTGTTTTTTCATCTCTTTTACCTGTTGCACTTGAGCAGAAACTGGAATTCTTATTGAATCACCTATTTGTTTGAAGTGGTTCATTTTGAGCCTGACCTACCAGAAGAACAAAAATCAGACTCGTGGCCCCATATGTATCGTCCAACATCATCCTTAGCAATTAATCAACTACGAAAAAAGAGATGTAACAAAAAGGTCTACATGTGTTACCAGTGAAATATCAAATGATGAGCATTAGAAAAAACGTTATAGAGCCATATATTGTTTTATGATTTCAGGATACAAAACACCAGTCATAAATCTTATGATGAAGTTGTCATGTACATCTCTCTGAAGATGTCAAAATTGGAAATGTTATTATGACAATGACTAATAATGTAAAACTTATTGCTAAATAATCAAAGAATATTATAATGTACAAACGTGTCCTAGTATTAGCTTTTTTAGTTGATATATCCGCCACCTCATATCCATGTCGAACGTCGACACCTTTGTTCATGTCGTTGTTACAGCTTGGAAGAATGGCAATATGAGTAGATCTATCTTTCACACAACGTTTTCCCTTGGGCATTGTAGTTAAGGCATTGAGGCGGAGGTGAGGCGGACAGGCCTGAAAACGCCTTAGGCATGAGGCGTGAGGCGAGGCGGACGCCTCATTTCACTGAGGCGGTCTTGACTTTTTTAAAGATTTTTTTTATAATATATTGAAACATATTAGCATAGTATTATATATCATCATTTTGATAAGCATCATAAGTATATATGTACAAGAAATATTTTTTAAAGATTTTTTTATGATAAATTGAAACATATCAGCATAGCAATGTACATCATTTTGATAAGTATCATAAGCAAATATGTACAAAAAATGACAATTACCTAGAATCGAAATGAAAATATAATAAAGTTGCATAGCATAGTGAAAAAGATGCACTACATAAGTGTCAAGTAACTTGCAAACATCCACTAAATCATTTAAAAATCAATAATCTAGAAAGAATAGAAACTTGAGAATATTGAACATTTGTTAGAAGAAATTGTTGATAAAAATCCACAAGTATAATCACTATTGGTATTCCAAAAGCATAAAAATCATTTAACTAAGCTATGAAAAATCAAGATTGGTGTTGATCACATATTGATAAAAACATTGTATGTTTTCTCCAAAAAATAATATAAAAATTGTGACAAATTTATCAAAACTTAAGAAACGTTTTATCTTGTTTTTATCAAATTGATCAAATATTACACCAAGATACATAAAACCTTATTATAGAGTGGGTTGCAACATCTTTTTGTTACAATTAGGCTGCAAATGGGTTGCAATTGGGCTGGCTACAATCAGTTTTTGGGTTGAGGCGGTTGATGCAGTGAGGCGGTGAGGCGGTCTGAGGCGGACGCCTCATTTCACCGCACCGCATTGCCTCATTTTGAGGCGAAATTTTGTAGAAACGCCTTGAGGCGAGCCTCAGGCGTGCCTAGGCGGTCGCCTTGACTACACTGCCCTTTGGGGTGTGGGGTTGTGTTTTTTTTCCCTGAATTAGCTGAGCTTTTCCCTGGGCTTGCAGGCTTCAAATTATTTGAACTTGGTTGTAAAGATGAGAAATATCACAGAGGTTGCATTTGTACATTTCCTTTGCTATTCTGACTGAATTTTCAAAATTATCTGTATTCTAAAATGTGCCCCTGCAAAAAATAAATATCCAAATGTTCTATAATTTATGTTAACAATTTGATCTTGATATTGATGAGCCAGGCGAAGGTTAGCTGTAGATAGTGGTCCATCACCACATATGGAAATGTCGATGTTACAGCAAGTTATTCCAAGACAAGAAAACTATATGCAGAGCCGTGCAACTGCTCTTCAAAATGTGGAATCAACCATAACCGAGCTTGGGGGAATATTCACGCAATTGGCAACTATGGTTGCGCAGCAAGGGGAATTGGCTATTAGGTACACAAACTTCAATTCACAAGTAAAAACCTTGGCATGCTTATCCCGAAGATTCCCTTTTGCATTGTCTAAGCCCATGAACCTCTTTTATTAACCCCATGGACCTCTATTATTTGATTGTGGCTTATAAACAAGTGTTTGAGCAGTTCTACATGGCGAGGAAACGAGCGAGGGGAGGGAGGTGGCGGGGTGGGGACCGTTGACTTCCCTCGAGATGTGCACGCAAAAATTGACGGCACGCATCCTGAGGGAGGTGAACGGTCCCCACCCCGCCACCTCCCTCCCCTCGCTCGTTTCCTCGCCCACTTCCTCGACATTTAGAATTTCTGCAAGTGTTTATGGCGCACTGCGTTGTTTCACCTCCAAAAATTTCTCTAATCAACTGGTTTTGTAACTGTTACATTTGACCCTTATTGTTCTTCTTTATCTTATCTTTTCAATATTTTGATTAGTCTTTCAGAATTTAAAAAAAAAATAGTTCTTTGTACACTTGCTTTTTCTTAAAATAGAAAAATCATTCCTTGATCTGCATTCGGTTGACACACATTTTTTTTGTCCGTGAACAATCCCCGTCTATAGTTAGTGTTTACAATGCGCAGGATTGATGATAACATGGATGAGTCACTTGCAAATGTTGAAGGTGCCCACAGTGCCCTTTTGAAGAATTTGAGTAAGATTTCTTCAAACAGGTGGCTTTTGATTAAGATATTTGCCGTTCTTATCCTGTTCTTGATAATATTTGTCTTCTTTGTGGTGTAAAATGTAAAGTGAGGGTAACTTGTATTTTTACAGCATGTGGCTTGGGGTTCTTTGAGTATATTTTTTCTAGCTGGTTTTTAAGCTCGTCTTTGCAAAATAGAATTGCCTTTTTATGGAGATCACTTGAGGTACCCAATGCTCTGTAATTCAATCAAGGCTTGAAAATTTCACCTCCTTGATAGATGCTTTTCTTTCTGGAGTTGTCTGGAATTTATTGGTCTACATCTGATAAGATGTTGAGGGTCAAGGGTTCCTTGATCCTGGTGTCAGGTATACAGAAATGTAGGTTATATTTGTTGTATGGGTGGGTTTGTAAATGGAGACAATCTGAACTGAATAAAGGCTCATTTGATATATTCGATTTTCAAAATGTCTGATGGGGAAACTTGTTGCGAAAAAACTGAGATATCTCGAATGCATATTCATAAGATGCCTTAAAGAAGGTTGTGTGGTCATGATTGACATGTTAATTTTCCACATATGTTGATGAGGTACTAATGACCTCATTTGTGAGAGGAGCAAGTGTGTTTACTTTCATATGCCACAATTTGAATAGGAAAGACTGGTGGGAGAAAGCACCGAGCATTCAACCATTTGCTTTAATGGTGATACCTCCTTTACACCTCGTCCTACGATACACCTCTTCTAACTATCGTAGGTTTTTATGCTGTCTGCCACAATCTTTCCTCTCAGACCTAATGGGCGTAAGAGACTACAAACCTCTACATTAGAAAAGAACTTAGTGTGGCACAGTAGTTACATGATAAGAACATAAACTCAGAGTCAAGTAGCTTGCCTCTTGTGCTTGGTCTGTACACCTGAATCGAAATTTGATTTGAAATGTGATAGCTCATGAATATCTGATGATAGTTTGTTCGCTCACTTGGCTATTTTCATTATATTTTGTTTAATGTTATAATATAGAGTTCTTCTATGAAATGATATACTTTTTCATTATATTTTTTTTAGTGTTATAGAGTTCTTCACTTCTTCTATGAAACTATATATTCGAGTTCAGGAACACATGCACACACAAGTTTCCAAAGGAAAAAAGTCCAAGCACTGTATTGTCATTCTCTCTTTATGAATGATGAATGAGAAACTGTGGACAAATAAATGTAGACGAGGAGTGGAATACACTTGATGCACACCGATGTCGTGGTTTCATCAGACAAATAAGGTAAGATCGATCCCTCTCCACTCTTGACAATATTGGATGAGCTATGATTCACTTTTGAAAGAAGAAAGTAAAGGAGACTCAAAGATCCATCTTTTGTTTGGTGTCGAAGCACTATCAAGACCGTCTGCGAATTAGGTGGGCCAGCAATGCACGTTTGGGTTAGGCCCAAGATCGTATCTTGTTGGGTTGCTGCACATGAAACTCTGTCTTCTTGATGGGGAAGGCTAAGGGGGAGAGGGACATGGAGATCTTCTTTTACAGGTACAATTTCGAGGATTTGTCAAATCAATCTTTAAGTCCCACACCAGTAGTTTGATTTCTTTCCTCAAAAGCGTGACCACCATTTAGCTTTATCAACCATTGCTGCTGCCTGTTGTTTCTCCTAAAAGAAATTTGTTAATGTTCTTCTCCCAGTAATTGCAAATTCTAAAGTTTTCTTTCGAGGAAGAAAGATGCATGGCAAAGAAATTTGGGGCGATTGATTAGATTTATGTATGGAGTTCAAAGCAGGAGAAAGTTCAAATAAGTCGTCTTCCCAATAGTTGGGAAATATGATCATTGCTTCTAAGAATGAAAGCAATGTTCAAAATCTCTTAGATATTTTGTGATTTTTAATAGAAAATCATATTGTAAAAATTAGCCATATGTCTACAAATTATCGAAGTATCGCTAACATAGAATTGGGGCTAAGGGAGTTTTGATGGTAGCCAGTGGGAGCTAGCAGGTAAGACTGGCGAACAGTATTAAAAATCCTGGGTTTGAACTTGTATTTTTTGAAAAGTGACCAGTGAGGAAATTGATTTCCCACTTTCGAGGGAAATGCTCAAGTTTTGAGGGAAGATCTACCACAATGAAATGTAACGGACAATAGTCATTGTTATCCAGAAAAAGGAAAATTCCATGGGAAAAAAGTGTGAAAACTAAGAAGATAAACAATTTTAATTTCAGCATTTTTTGTGTGCTTTAATCAATAATATAAACCTAGATAGAATATAACTAGGCATCTCTTACAATGTTACAAAGCTTCTTCTTTATTTTGCCTTTTAGGTCAATTCTTAGAGTTCATTAAATGGTTTTTTACAACTCAGCTGGGCACCTAAAATCACGTTTTCTCTTTTTCTAGTGCAAAAGTAGAAAATAATAGTGGAAGAAGGATGGGTTCAATTCACGTGTGAAGGAGAAGAAAAGCAGAAACAGAGTCCATCTCTTTCAACTAAGGAATCTTTGATTTAGATGGACTGTTTTTTCATTTCTCATTACAGAGACTTCTCAAAGAAAAGAAATCCTTGTTGATTTTAAGCTTTTTCCCTTTTGTTTATTTTCAGTGCCAAAAAAGCTTTTCTTTTTCTGCTCCGATCTTATCCTCCTTCGAGGTCCCTAGAAATAATGACTAACAGCACGACATTAGCCATGATCAAGTTGATGTCAGTCGAACACACCGTCACCACCGATGATGCCTTAACCGAACTGATTTGTGACTTAGTAACACTTTATGTTATAGGTGTGTATTGGAAGGATTTGCTTTGCTTCGGTAGTATCTATGTATATAAGCCAATATGAATGCGTTAACGGTGGGATGCAACTTGCTCCTAAACAAGCACCTCAAATTCCAAAAATGATGACTGGGAGAGTCGTTTTCTGTTTGTTTTGAGTGAGTTCAAGACCACGAGCACAGTGGGGCATGGTAGTATTTTACGGGAAACACTTCACACATGGTCAATTAGATAAGAAGATAGTCAAATAAAGGGATGGATTTGTTGTGCAGCTGCATATGATCTTGTGTGGTAGAGCACATGAGAAGCTTGAGGACTCCCTTTCCAATGTCTGTTCTTTATGGCTCTATACAACTCTGTACAACCAAAGCTCTCATCCTCTCTTAATCCCCAGACTCCCAAGTCCCAACCTCTAATGCAAGATAGACATTCAAGAATTGCTCTAAGCTTTTCAGGGTCTACTGTGGAAAATTGTCACCCTTCACTGAAACAAAATTTTGCATATTTATTGGAACAACAAAGTTTCATTAGAAAAGTTGGAAAATACACATTTGTTGACATGATAATGCATAAAAAGCTAAAATACATTAAAAAAATGAATTATAATAGGCAGGAAAATGAAAATATACATGGAATATCAACTATATGATTATATCAATGTAGAATTGTATGGTTTTCCTTATTTATTTTGACAATAACAACCAATGGGGTTTGGGCCCTGCTAATGGTGAGTGTGAACTATCCATCCACAGCTAAGCAAAAATATCAAACCCTAGGTTGAGAAAGCACAAGCATTAACTCCCAAATGACTCTTCCTCTTATCTTCCAGTATCTAAGAGGGACCCCTCCCCTTTGTTATGTGTTGTTTGGTGACCAGATCCTCCTTCTCTTTTCTTTTCTTTTCTTTCATCCATCATACAAGCCTATCATTTGACATAGAAAGGCCTCTCCCACTCCTATTTTGACCATACAAACCTACAACACCAATACTCAAAAAATAAATAAATGCAAATTCTGAAAATACTCCTATTTTCTCTCAATTATTCCAAATATTAACTCACAAGGTGGTGATGCCCCCCAAAAGAAGACCTCACTCACTTTCAGCCAGTTGGAACTAGTGCAATGGGCTATTCATGGCCACATGAATCCAAGCCCTAAGTCTTCATTTCTATTAAGAATTGTAGGGTTTGAGCATTGAAAAGATTGATAGGAGCTACTATTATTTTCTTGGGGGGAGATTTTCATCTCTTTGGAACCTAGAAAAATCACGGGTTTCCCACTTGGAGGTATTTTTCTGTCCCAATCCAATTAATGGACAAGGATCTGGTAATAACTAGATCCCCCCCCTCCTCAAAGCAGACAGATAAGGGACACAACCCTGTTACTAATGCTAGCTCTAGTAAGGGAGTGGAGTGGATGAATGAATGATGGTTGCAAGTAGATGTAGTGAAAGAGGCTGTTTTGAATGTGTTTTTTTTTTATTTTTTTTTATTTTTATGTTTAGTTGTCTATTTATTGACAGAAAATTGATTTTTCGTGAAATTGTTTTTCTACTATTCTTGAAAATCTAAGTTTGGGAAGAGAGACGGAGGAGGGAGTTGGAATTGAATTTACGAAAACGATTTCAATTTTCATATCTGTTTTCTGTGCAACCAAACAGACTCTAACATGTTAAATTTTCTTAGGAACGGTATAAAGACATTTTTTATTTTTTATTTTGCGTTTGGGGTCTTGCATTGGAGTTGGTTCTCCTTTACACCATCTAATCTCCATTTCGGACGTCGAGTTCATTGGAGACGTCCTTAGGTTACATAACATTATGTCTCGACAAAAATCGGGAAATAGAATCAACATCAAAGACATGATTGCGAGGTCATCAAATGGTTTATCATGTAAACAAAGGTGATAGAACAGTTTGCTTATTTTGAATGATTGATCATAACATTTGGGATTTTAAAATTAGGAAGAAAAAAAAAACAGCTAATCCTAAGAAACTTATAATACAAATATCAAATATTTCTAAGTAGCAGTGCCAACTCAAAATGTACAGAACATGAGGTGTGACCAATCATGGTTTTCATGCAAATGGTGTCATCTCCCCCATTTAAAAACTAGCCCAAGCCTGCATCATTGGTGCACTTAATAATGCACTCAACACAAAATTATTACTAAATTAGGGTTTTTAGAAGCGACCTATAACTAGACCTTAGTGTCATATTACCTACTTCAATCATTTAAAAATCCTTCTAAACTTCTCTTAATCGATGAATAGTTACAGGTACAAGTGTTTAGTAGTCATCTTTAATTGCTTTTAGTAGGTAATCTAATTCGGATTATAAAAAATGATCATCGTTCGATCCGAGAAGTTTATTGTATGATTAAAATCATGGGTGTCAAGTGTGATTTTTCTAATTATCTTACGCAAAGTTGGTTAGATCTAAATCACATGAAAGAAGTTGAGATAGTTATGCAGGACCACATGGAACAAATCTTTGTTTAATTTTATGAATGACATTATGACCTGTAATGACTGGTTTTAATTAGAGCTTCTAATTACGCCTTGATCCCGCTAAGCGAAACACTGAATCAAGAAAGATATTTTGGTCAGCAAATCGATTATTATTATTATTAACTATTTGGTCCCATTAGAGCATCCATCCAAAGAAAGTTGGATTCTGCTCAACATAGTGAGATTTTTTATTTTTATTTTCAATTCAGTAAACAAAGGCTACAAAGAAAATAATTGGAGAATTGTATTATTGTTTTTGTTTCTTGACTGAATATAAACTTATATAGAACTAACTTTAACATAATCTTGTAGAAAAATGAAACTTAAAACTTACTATACAAGATATTTTAATTGTATTCTATTTTGACTTTTTTATTCTGACTATTCTATTTTTGTAATTTCATATTTTTGTACTTTTCTATTTTTGTATTTTCTTATTCTGAACGTGTAAATCAATCTTGAACTTAAACTTGAATATGTTGTGTGTAAATCCTACATATTCTAACAAGAGCACTTCTAATTAGCGAGGAAATGGAGGGTTGTACCTTCCTCCTTCGCCAGTTTCCTCGCCCATTTCGTCGACAATAAGAAAAAGCGTTCTAACAAAGGCTGCTGCCAATTAAATTTAAATTTATGCCCTTAGAAGATTGCGTTTAGATTGATTTGCTTTCTTCTTCGTAGATGTTGAATTTAGTCAATAATGCGCTTTGAAAGATTGTGATTGTGATATGCTAATGCAGTTTACTGGCTAACAGTTGTAGCTTTATCAACTTTACCATGAGTACTTAATTACTGGCATATCACTCAGCTAAATCGTACTCTTGCTTACTCCTTGAAAGTGAGTGTTTTAACCGGGCACAGATCTACCTGCCCTTGGCTCCTAGTTACTTTTGAAAAAACAAAAAAAATTGGGTTATTTGCTTACGCTGCAGGGCCATCCCACCTCAGTGCTTCCTCTCTTTCTCTGTTCTCTGTGGCGATGGTGACCTCGCCCTGTCCTCCTGCCTCATCCCTTTCTTCATTTCTGAGCCCTCTCTCTGTTTAGTGAGACTGAAAATTCGAACGCCTCCTCTCTTCATCTCCTTTTCTTTTTGCTAGATTTATTTTTTCTTTTTTTATCATCGCCATTAGCTATCAGCAACTCTAACTTCTTTTGTCTGATTTGCGGAAGAAGAAATTTTTTAAAGTATTTTTTTAAGATGAATTCGTATACTGAAGTTTAGTTTTGTATTTTATTTATAGGATTTTTTTTAGATGCATGAAAAAATTGACTCATTAATTTTTTTTCTCAAGATACAAACATGTATCTTGAGATTCATTTTTGGATTATTGTTTGAAAGACATTTTAGTAATTAACGTGAGTCTTTTAACAATCAATACACGTTGATTGCTAGTCCTGAAGGAGACTGCAACAGTGATTAATGTTGGCGGTAACATCTAATTAACATTTTTTATAAAGGACAAATCGCAAATAACATTTCCTTTTGTAAATGCACAATCTTACATTTGAAATTAATTTTTGCCCCTTAACTTTACATACCATTTTATTTGCCCTTCATTTATATAACTTTTGTGCTCTTACAAAGTAATTTGTTTTATCAATTTTCTTTCCCTATATGAAATTTTGTTTAGCTATTGATTCTTTGTATAGTTCATGTATTGTTCAAATTTCAAAAAAAATAAATTATATTAAAATAATAAATTATTATATTAATTAACTTTGATTCACTACTCTACTTCTACGATGGTTTCAACTTTCAACCAACCACAATTTCCTTATCGGGTGATCGGTAACTTAGCGGAGACAGTGTGAGCCAATAAACATATTAAATTTATAGCAATGTGAACTGTGAAGAGCTAGAGCAGAAGATTATAATTATCTGACTATAAATATGAACACAATAGAAGGTATAGCTGGCCGATATTTGATTGCTTTGTCTATGGACTTGTTACTGTACATAGGAGGCTGAGCCACCACCCACCACACCAATTTGGTCCATCACAGCTACCAACACCACCACCACTTCACACTGAACACTCCACCAGCACAAACACCCCCAAACACCAATATATCTTGTATCACTCTCTCGGGTCTTGTTCAGTTGCACACCATTTCACATGGGCCATGCAATTAAAAAAAAAAAAAAAAAAAACTCACTTTCACATGAATTTGTATCTGTAAAGTAGTCTGACATCTCCCCAATCTTGCTCTTCCATCTGAGCCATCTTTTTTTTTTTAACTGATATTTGTACTTGGTCAAAGCCGCAAATACCGTGAGCTTCATAAAGTCAAAACTTTTCGGGTGCATGTTAGGTTTGATCTTACGAAAATTCTAGGGGTCGAGGGAGGGAAGGAGGAAAAGGGGCGAGGGATGGGTGGAAGCCATTCATTCGCCTCGAGATGAGTGATATCGTGTATTTCAAAGTTAATGCGCTCATCTCAAAGCGGACTCGCCCCTCTTTCTCGTTCCCTCCCTTGACCCCTAGCAAAGCTCTTGATCTTAGCATGGGTGTTTGACAAATTATAATTGCTATATTTTGGTGTGTATAGAAAAAATGTAAAACAAAAAATTTAGACAGCTAAGCCAGTAGGACAGTGACAGGGGATTATTTGTTTATGTGATTGTGTTTGATTGGGCCATTATGAGCATCTCTAAGATGATGGATGATATTGGGTCTGGCCTAGCTTGTCTGATCTCGACAAGTTGAATGTAAAAATTTCGATTATAATTTTAAAATTATCAATAATTTAAGCATTTTAAACTCTCACATATTATATAAAGAGTCTCATTAGTCTTATAAAATTATATATTGCATAAAAAATCATTTACATAACAAAATTTTAATACTAAATAAATGTTATAAAATATTAAAATATATAAAAATTGAGATTGGTCTATTGAAAGAAGTAAATATTTGGATTTTGAAAGAAATTTGGAAACTAATTTTATTTTTTTTATAAAATTTTGATATTTTTCGAGAAATCACATTCCTTAATTTTAGTTAATCATAGATTTAGTATAACTAAGATCCGTTTTGTAATATAATTAGCATTAAATGGTTCAGGTATTGTTCTTGGTTTTGCAAATTATTAACTATGACAGTCTCAGTGGGAGGGTGACAGCCCTGAACAAACCCAATCAAGGAAATTTTCAAAATTATTTGAAGGATTCAAGTAAATAAATTATTGAAATCTAAATCGAAACTCAATGACTCGCCGTGGGTTGGGATCCTCCATTAATGTCTGAAAATTTGCATGGAGAAACTTACATTTAACGAAAGATTTTCAAATCTGATTCAACACAAGGAACGAAGATTGAGACACACAATACAAAATTCACGAAAGTCAAATAGGTAAAAAATTAGATGGGATGGAAAGCAAGATTACTGTTTTATTATTTGTTAATTACTTGTGTGTTAACTTCGAATGGGTGAAAACCCAAAGAAGGCGTCGAGGGTGGGAAATTCGAGCGAATTTTGGGCTTCGAGTTGGGTGACACAAATGGAGATCGAACCTCCTTCGTGGGGAATTGTAGAACACTAAATATGGTTGTGGTTGAGATGGTGGTGACAATAGTTATGGGGAGGGTATTTCTACTATTCTTTTCATTTTCTCAAAATTTAAGGGGAGAGGTGTAGAGCTAGTACTCATGTGCTGAACACCCTCCCCGGACACACTGACCAAACACACGTATCAAGGATCGGGCTGAGTAGATTTTTTTTCAGTAACTATATTTGTTCCTCCTCCTTTCTACATTGGTACATGTTACACACTTTTTGCTATTTTTATTTATTTTTTGTAACTTCGTCTGTGAGCAGTGGCGGAGCCACATACAGAGGATGGGGGATAGTTGTTCCCCCTCAATCTTCCAAATTTGTTCAAATGGCATTGGTCCCTTAAAAGATCACTTAACTATTGCTCCCCTCAAAATTAGCCATATTATTATTAAGCAAAATTTTGCCCCCTCAACTAAGATATGTTATACTTTGCCCCCTCTAAACGAAAATCCTGACTCCGCCATTCAATTTGTTATTTACTTTGCTTTGTTTACACACTAAAATGAAGTTTAGTGTAGTTTAGTTTTTTTTTTTGGTTGTTGATCTTTTTTATTTATTTATTAATCCATGCTCAAAGGCTTATCAACGGTTCGTTCAGGTCTATTCCATGCTGCATTCAATACCCGAAGGCTTATCAACGGCAAAGCAAATTTGCTCATAATAATCGGACAAAAACTCACAAAATCCTAACTGGTGAGTCTCGAACCCGCTAACCAACTGAGCTACAATTGGTGAACGAAGTTTAGTTGAAACTATAACAATTTGATTAGGTCTCAAGTGAAGCTGATGCCCACATTTGCATTTTCTTCTAAAGAACACCCCACCACACTTCGGGCTTGTTATTTAGTTTATCCCCTTTTAGGGAGCGAGGGTAACCACCCATCCCCTTCGAAAATGCTACGCATTTCAAGACAGTTGCACTTATCTCGAGGGGAATGAGTGTCCGCTCCCTAAAATTTCTGTTAATTTATACAATGCCCATTTTCATTTTTTTATTATAAAAAAATAGGTAAAGGTGGAGAAAATGAGACCCACGAAAGGGAAAGATGGAGAAGATAAGCATAAAGAATCCGGTGTGAGGCAAATATATATGTTAGAAAGACATTCCAAATGCCGATCATTTAAGGTTGAAGCTGTTTAATGCTTTATAAGGATCATCTTCTGGTCTAAATCCATATCCAATCCACTTTTATCCATAATGAATACAATCCCTATCGATCCTTTGTTAATTTTGATTTCCATCTAGTGGCCTCAAAATTCCCTTATAATATTCCTATTTATGAAATAAAATGGATTGAGTCTATGATACATGTATCTAGCTAGCTAGATTATATATCCAATCAAGATCATCAAATTATACCCCCAGAGATAAATCAAATGATACCCATGTTTACAAAACAGGGAAACTCTCAATTATGAGGCACAAAAACCTAGTCTACCCCATGGGATGTGTAAACAAATTAACCCATCTAAAAGAAGAGTAGTTTTTTTTTTTTTTGGTAAAGGAAACATATCATACATTAAACAGTATTACTTAATTTTTGTCCTGCCATTGAAGCCAACAAATATGCTTCACGATTAATTCCTAGCGAAACAAATTTACAAGTCCAATTAAGAAAAGAGCTTGGCTAGCTGGCGAGGAAACCAGCGAGGGATGGAGGGTCCTCCCTCCTTCGCTCACTATTTCCTCGCTCGTTTCCTCGACAATTAGAATTCCCCTTAAGTAAAATAGGTGTTGTTGCATGAGTGAGTATCATCATCTTCTTCTTCTATTATCATTGTGGTGGACTGACCCCATATATACAAAAAAGAAGGCTTGCACTTAAATCTTGATGATCATCAAATACACTCTCCACTTTGTGTTGCCGGTCGGTTCAGTTGAAATTCGTGATGTGTGATTTCATCTACCATATTTCTATCAACTCAATTGGCACACTTTGACTTATCATATTCTTAAAAAAAAATATGTATGAATACTAATAATTAGCTTAAATCATGTCGTAGGGTTCTCTTTCTCTTCTGGTCTTCTTCTCTCTTTCCCTACCGGTACCCTTTCAATCAAAAGAGATTCCTTAAAGAGAAGAAAACGGAAGGCTAGGTAACCCTTCCATTCTACTAAACTATTCTAATAATTGTTTCAACTCTAATAACTAACAAGGGAGCATGAAGGGGATATAGAGATCATTATTTAGTAAGCCAAAAGACACCTTTTTTGAATGGTAATGTTTCAAGCATTATGTTTTTGGCCTGTTAAGAATCATATGAAATCATTATTATGCTTATGAAATAGGGTATTGATGCATTCCGACAATGACACTCCTTTATTCACCCATTTCGTCATGCTGATTTCATACAATACTCTGGTGATTATAGGAGATAAATATGGTATAACATAATTTCACTATGAACAATATGTTTCACAGTGTCTTTTGACCATAATGAAAAATGCAGAAAATAAGTTGGGCATTTCGTGAAGGTGTGTTAGGAAGTCGCTAGGATTCGGAGATAGCGCAGGCGAGGGATAGCGGCCAGCGATTGCGCAGGCGGCCAGCGCCTCCCGTTTCACCGTGGCAGCAACAGAAGGCCATCACGTTCTGTCGCGCAGCAGAGATCTGTCGAGCAGCAGATCTGGTTTCGCGAGCAGGTCGAGCACAGCAGGTCGAGCAGCTGATCTGTCGAAGAGCAGATATGTCGAGCAGGTTTCGTCCAGATCTGGGCCATATCAGGCGAGCTCTCTGTCTCTCAGGCGAGCTCTCTCAAGATCTCTCTCAGGCGAGCTCTCTTTCCGGCGAGATCTGTAGGCGAGGGATCTCTCAGGCGATATCTCTGTCTCCGGCGAGCTTTTTTGGTTGACGCTGGATGCAGGGCTAGATACGCCGTCCTTTGGCTGCGATGGCGGCGCCGCCGGCCAACATCCCTTCCTCCACAGCGGGGGGATCTGGTAATGGGGGAACGGGTAAATGGGTAAAATCTTGGTGGACGAAGTTGCGGAGGATCAGGTAGAAGGAACTCGTTTTCGCAAAGAGGGAGCGCCAGCAATTGGGCTTACGGCCACAGACGAAGTACGTGGCGAAGCATTCATGGAAAAACATGTGATTGTTCTGAAGTTCTCTAGCTATCGACCAACACTGGAAGATATCCGAGATTCGATTCACAGAACTTGGGGCATTCTAGGAGATTTTTCGCTTGGTTTATTGAATCAACAGCACGTGTTAGTTCGACTTCAATCCGAGGTGGAAGCCAAGAAAGTTCTATCGAGAGACTCCTTTTTGATTCGTGGAGTTCGGTTCAAAGCATTCCGTTGGCATGATGGTTTCAGTTTGAAGGAGGACCCGATATCGGTGCCATTGTGGGTAGAGCTTCCTAACTTACCTTTGCATTTTTTTCATCCCCCTATTTTAAAAGCAATTGTGAATTCTTTTGGTGGTTTCTTGCGGATGGATGATCATACTCGATGCCTATCGCGCCCGGGTTTTGCCCGTGTTTGCGTGGAGATGACTTTGGCAGAGAAATTACCAACTAGAGTTTGGATTGACAGAGCTAATAATAGGGGCTTCTGGCAGAAGATAGAATATCCAGACTTCAAATACTGTGATTTTTGCTCCTTGATAGGGCATCAGGAGGATTTTTGTAGAAAAAAGTTGGGCCTAAAGGGCGATGGAAAAGCTTCTGACCTAGGTCAAACAGCGAAGGCAGTCACCCAAAAAGTCGAAACCAATACTGTCAAGCAACAATTCATACCAGTTACCCAAAAAGAAAAATTACCCATCCAAGAAGTGGGTACGAGTGGTGTAAAAAATGACACGGGTGCGGAGATTAACGAGGAAATTGGGGATAAGATGCCAGTGGCCACCGCTCCGGCAACGGTGGTGTTGTCAAACAAATTCGAGTCACTTATCGAGAATATCGATGAAAATGAGGGTGCTCAAGAGGATAAGCTGCTAGTGTGTACGGCAATGGGTCTTGACAGTGCCGCGGTTGTACCAGAAACTACAGAGGATTGCCTCTTGGAGGCGGGGTATACAGTTTCGGAGATTGAGAATGTGATTGGTCCACAAGCACAGTCGTTGTTACAGGAGGATATTGTCGACTCAGGAGACACTAGCAATCACCTTGCTAAGCATATTCTTGTGGCAGCGCCGCGAGACACGGCGAGCGATACAGTGATGCATGCCGATTCAGGGAGGCCGAGGGATGCAAACACCAAGACAGAGGCCATGGCCTCGCCCCGCACCAAGGCCGAGGATGCAGCTTGCCTCAACCCGGCTCCTGGCTCCATGGCAGCGCTCTGTCTCACCCCAGAGAACAATGATGATCTTCAGGCTGTGATCGGGTTCAAGAGACGTTTTGACAAATACAGTATCAAAAATTCCCCGGATTATCAACGAATCAGCTACAACTTGAATAAGGCTATATCTCTCCTCAAAGAAAATGGGCAACTTCGTCTGCCGAAAATCGATACACTCGAAATGAATAGCGAGGATAGTGATGAAGTCAACTCGGAATCTGAGCTAGGTCCACAGGCAGCAAAAAGTGATTTGGATTTAGGAGCTATGTCAGACGAAAAGATGAGGCGTTACACCAAAGTTATCAGCAGTTATCCCCGAAAATCCAATAGAACTAGGAAAGCAAACAATAGGTACAAAGACTGAGTTCTTTGTCTAGGTTTGTTTTGGTGAATCCTATCTTTTATGAGATTTTGTTTCGGCCTTTTAGTTAACCCTATAGGGTCAGTCATGTAGCCTTCGGGCGTTGATTTTTAAATGAATAAAATGGGTCACCATCCCAATTTTAAAAAAAAAAAAAAAAAAAAAAAAGTTGGGCATTTCGTGGATATAGAATTTCTTTATCACAAGCGCCATTGGTGAAGAGCATGCCCTAACAAGCAGCCTTCCGTTATCTAAAACACAATTAAAATATGATATTTTTTTACAACAATTCTTAAGAGCCAAGCCCCTAGCGCCAAGGGAGTTTCAAGACCCTCTATCATTTTATATTTATTCATTTGTTATTTTTTATCAGATCTTGTTATTCTTCTTTTTATTTTTATTTTGTTCTTCATTTGTTGTTGTTGTTGTTCTTCTTCTTCTTTTTCTTTTTTTTTTCTTCTTCTGTTCTTTATTTTTATCTATTTTCTTCATCTTCATCACATTCTTGAGGCTCCCCTGGTGTCGATCTGGCGCTAGGGGCCTGGCTCTTCAGAATTGTTCATTTTTTTATTAGCACAAAGCACATTTCCTCACGGGGAAATTAAAAAAAAAAATTATAAATCCGAGGACAGAGGGAACCTTTAGGTTGGCTTTATTCTTAAAATGTACTTAAAAAATTAAACTAACAAAAGAATCTCTACCAAGCTCAATCTCCGCTCGATACCACTCATTTTTAGTAAAACCAAAGGGGCTTTCCACTACCATTATCCCCACCACCCCTCCCTCGCCCTTTGGGGCCCACCACTGCACATGTAGCCAGTAGCCTTGAGCTCATCGAAGCTCGTTCGCCAACACACATTCCCTTAACCTTCGCCTCTGCCCCTATCCTGAGCCCTCCATTCTTATTGATCCTGATTCAATTATTGTTAACTTTGATGCTTACTTTTTTTATCATACTAAATAAGGAGTTGTGGGCGTCATTGCGATGGATCTGAATGGCAATATCCTGGCCACTATTTTCAGTATGATTTCTGACAAGGTTTTGGACAATACTATGATTGTGCTCTATGCAGGTGAAGCGACACTTTCGCTGATTCATGCCCAATGTTGGCGGACAAGCTTCATCTTTTGTGACTACTAATTTGCTGGAGGCGCTTTTTTCAAAGGACACTAACTAATTTTTTGCTTTGGATTGGGTTTGACATCTACTTTTTAAAAATATTAAGCGTCTTTTCCTTTTACTTTCTAATTGGCATTGTAAATATATAAGTAGAAACCTCAATAGGAAGAGTTGGCATCTCGAGTTGGCCAAAGATTGTATGACTTTGCTTAATATACATATGCATGATGCTTTAACAATAATAATAATAATAATAATAAAAAAGTCACTATCTTCCTTTTCTTTAAAACTAAGAGAGACTTAACTCTTTATTCATCTCAAGTAGACTGTTGGTGGTACTGGTTATTACTTGTCGCAGGTAATCTATATTTTTAGGGAGCTTAAAGAGGAAGAATTCTTCACCAAACAAAGGCACCATAGTAAATTCAGAGTTAAAAGTAACTTTTTCCCCTACCATCTTATAATGCTTTTGTTTGCCCATCCTCATCTCTGTAAATGGGTGGTTGGGGCAAATAGCTTTGATGGATACCTAAATTAAATTCATGAAAAATTGCATTTGTTTTGGACCCCACTTAGTGTGGGATTCATGGTCCCTTGGCCATTTTTCAGTTCCTGGTTCTTCAATTATTCCAACCCTGCTTTTGGTTGGGTTACTTGCCTTTTCTTTTTGGGTAAAAATAAGGTTCCCATATCATCAGTAAGAGATTGTCTAACTGGCGAGGAAACCAGCGAGGAAACGCGTGAGGGAGGGGTGGAATCCTCTATTCCCTTCGAGATGTGTGTCATCATGGAAATCTATACTGTTTTAGTAGGTCAATTGTAGCCGTCCGATATAGATATTGCTTCGAGATCCATGCTTGTTGATGATTGCATTTTTGTAGGGCTAAACAAAAAACCGATCAAATTGATTAAATCGACCAAACTGATCTTAACCAAATCGATTGCTTCGGTTTATATTCGGTTCGGATCGGTTTTGGTTTAAAAAAATTCAAAACTGAAGTACTCGGTTCGGTTTTTAGTTTCTATGTGATTTTAATCGACCAAACCGAACCAACCGAATATATAATAAATAATATATATTTTATATATAAATAATACAATATATTTAAAATAGTCGGTCGGTTCGGTTTTATTTCGATTTTAGTTGGTTCGGTTACGGTTTGTATAAATTAGAATCGGTTCGGTTTCGGATCGGTTTTGTTAATGGTCAGTTCGGTTTCGATTTGAAATTTTTAAAACCGAACCGACGAGCCCTACATTTTTCGTGCATAGGATTTTTATTTTGAACATTTTTTTTCAATAAAACACGAAGATTATTATTGAAAGGACGAAGAAAAGAAAATTACACAAAGCATAATCCTAAAGCAAGAACTGTCACGATACCATGAACATGTCAAAAAAACACGTCCCTATAATAATAATAATAATAATAATAATAATAAGAAGAAGGCACCATCTTCCTTTTCTTTAAAACTAAGAGAGAATTGACTCTTTATTCATCTCAAGTAGACTGTTGGTGGTACTGGTTATTACTTGTTGTAGGTAATCTATATTTTTATGGAGCTTAAAGAGGAAGAATTCTTCACCAAACAAGGCACCATAGTAAATTCAGAGTTAAAAGTAACTTTTTCCCCTACCATCTTATAATGCTTTTGTTTGCCCATCCTCATCTCTGTAAATGGGTGGTGGGGGCAAATAGCTTTGATGGCTACCTAAATTAAATTCATGAAAATTTGCATTTGTTTTGGACCCCCACTTAGTGTGGGATTCATGGTCCCCTGGCCATTTTTCAGTTCCTGGTTCTTCAATTATTCCAACCCTGCTTTTACTTGCCTTTTTCTTTTTGGGTAAAAATAAGGTTCCCATATCATCAGTAATCATGGACATCTATACTGTTTTAGTGGGTCAATTGTAGCCGTCAGATATATAGATATTGCTTCGAGATCCATGCTTGTTGATGATTGCATTTTCGTGCATAGGATTTTTATTTTGAACCTTTTTTTTCAATAAAACAAAGAAGATTATTATTGAAAGGACGATAAAAAGAAAAATACACAAAGCGCAATCTTAAAGCAAGAACTGCCACGATACCATGAACATGTCAAAAAAACACGTCCTTAAAAATATTACATGCCTTGCCTATTCTTCACAATAATTCTTTGATATTAAAAAAAAATGACG
The DNA here is from genome assembly GCA_963556465.1 of Berberis vulgaris. Classification (NCBI taxonomy): domain Eukaryota; kingdom Viridiplantae; phylum Streptophyta; class Magnoliopsida; order Ranunculales; family Berberidaceae; genus Berberis; species Berberis vulgaris. Next base: position 4,751,274 of record OY747135.1, read on the forward strand.
TACTCCAATCTATTAAACCCCTCAGAGACCTCGGCTGAGTTCGAATTCATGATCTAGTGGTATCATCCGTCAAACTCTAACTATTAAGTTGTCTTGTCATTAACAAAAAAAAAAAAAATGTTGCGCTCGAAGAAAAGTATCAAACTCATATCTGAATAGAAAAAGTCACGCCAAGCTCTAAATGTTGCTATACTTTGAAAGAATGGAAAAAGGAAAATAGTGAGAACCCAATGTTGATCATCAAGAAAAAGTTTTCCAAATAGATCAACAAAAATGATTAGTATAATAGTGGGGATCTAAATATGAATGCTTTTCCCTGGAGATCCTTTTAAATCCTCTTTGTTGTACTACTTGCTTTTCCTTTTCAAAAAAAAAAAAACCAAGTGAAATTGTCTGACTTATAAAGGCTTCAGTGAACTAACAAATGATTACATAATGTAATTTTACATGTTTTTTTTCTCACGTCCAAGGCGTAAAGTCTCTGGTCTAGCTTCCGATAGCTCAACTTATGACCTCTAGTCGCTCGACAATTCTACGGGTTGCTAAAGATGTCGCCAAGAATATTATGCACATCTAGTTTTCGTCAAATGTATTTCAATAATCATGTACATGATGATAACATAACTGAAAGAAGGGTTTGTCTAAACAGCGAGGGAAGGGGTGAGGAAACTATTACGATTTTATTGTGACTAAAATATGAGAGTTTATTGTGCATATCTTTTGGGAAATATTTTTCATTAAGATAGTCTTTGTATTTTAGGTAAATATATCTTTGTAATTAGAAGAATCTTTAGGAGATCATATCTTTGTGATTAGGAGGATTTTTGGGAGATCAACCAAGCCTTGTAAAGCAAGGTTCTTGGCAATGTTTTGTACTATATATACTTTATTATTGTGAATGAGAAAAGCAAAGAAAATTGGGTGAAAATTTTGTCAGAATTTGTCATGATATCATAGCGTAGAGAGATCCTAGGGCAAACACAAATTTTTTTTCTTTCAGTACTATAGCCTCCACGAGAGATCATGGCTGGCGGAGAGGGAGAAAAGAAAGGAGATGGTGACAAGAAGGTGGATATAACGTATCATCTTGGATCGAGTGACGGTCCGGGCAACATCATTACCCCGATTCAATTACGCGGTGAGAATTACGATGAATGGGCGAGAGCAATTCAAACCTCGCTAAAGGCGAATAGGAAATTTAGCTATGTGGAAGGGACGGTTCTGAAGCCAACAACAGAGGAGAATGGCAGACATCTTTACAAAAGTGTTGGGGAAAACAAAATTTGAGTTTCTACTTCGCAAGTTGGGCGCTCGAGATCTACACCCTCCAACTTGAGGGGGGTATTACGATATTATTGTGACTAAAATAGGAGAGTTTATTGTGGATATCTTTTGGGAAATATTTTACCTTAAGATAGTCTTTGTATTTTAGGTAAATATATCTTTGTGATTAGAAGGATTTTTGGGAGATCAATCAAGCTTTGGAGGGCAAAGTTCTTGACAATGTTTTGTACTATATATACTTTATTATTGTGAATGAGAAAATCAAAGAAAATTATGTGAAAAATTTGTCAGAAACCAACGAGGACCGTTCACCCCCTCGAGATGCATGAATCACTTTGAGATACGCGCTTTCACACATCTCAAGGAGAATAAATGGCTTCACCCCCCTCCCTCGCTGGTTCCCTCGCCATTTAGAATTCCCCCTGAAAGAATGTTTCAATAAACAGAAGTTGAAAATGCGCTTAATTGGATACTTCCCCATCAAGCACATACTTGATTGCAAACGTGCAAATGATTAGACATTGTTGGAAGTGGGAAAAAAAAAGTATCTCTACTCCCTTTCAACCATTGAAAAAAAAAAAAAACTCACTGTTGAGTGTGGATCCACGAAACAAAAGTAGTATGCATTGAGAAGAAAAAAAGAAAAAGAAATCAAGCCGCTTCTTCGAATTACTTTTTAATATTTTTAAGGGTCCACATTTTATCTGGTCCCTTAGATTCCAGTGGAAGTGATGCGTCTAAATCCGTATTTGGTGATCTCAAACTTGCAATACGAATAGCGGCGATACAGGAATTATCGTTGAAATGATTAAAGGCACTCCGATGCTTAGGTTAAATGATGGTGCAAGAAAAAATGCAGACTAGATAAAATTAGCAATGTGTATGCATACATTTTTTCTTTCATTGTCTCACCTAAGTGAGTGTTTCCTGATGTAGGGAAGATATCTTACTCATAATCTTATATTTGCATGATTGAGTCTTTTTTGCACTTGACTCTGTTTAGGATCCCCAATGTTTGATTGGGTCAAGAGCTCATTTGTGCGAGTGAATCTTGGGCAAGTGACAACTTAGAAATTTGTATTCGGATTTTATTGTCCTAGGCCAAACCACAACACCCATGGATTGGCGTGACTTGAGCACCTAACTTACGAATGAACAATAGCTTAAGCATGGGCCCGTTTAAGATCGTGTTGAAGCATTTCTTGTAAGGGTTGAACCGCATGTACGGATGTGATCCAGTGACTATTCGATGTCTCATCAAGAGGAATCGTAAAAATAAAATAAAAAAAATAAAAAGAGCCCATAATTAAGCGTGATAAAAAAAAATACTCAACAAAGAAATGACCATTATTAAGTGTGATAAAAAAAAATACTCAACATAAAAATATTATCGAGGCACGCGGTCGTAGGGTGGGCCTTTGCAGACTCTCGAGTACCAGAATGGTTTAGTGGGTTATGGATTCACGAAGGTGTTGTTTGGGCCCATATGTAGAGCCCAGTAGGAACATATCCCTAAATTCGCCACGTGGTAGTAGGATCTAAAACTGTCTTCTAAATCATTACATCTTCCACTAAACTCAAAGTTAATATCAACCTCACTAAATCAAATCTAAAGAAGTTTTTGCTTTTCTTAGTCAAACTTTAATTATATAATTATATAATCCCCTGTTTTGCAATGTTAACATTACCGAGATATTTTTCGTTCAATCGAGTACTAATTATATAATTAGGAATATCGAATTAATATGAATTGTAATTATTTAGGAATACCGGATTAATTGGAATTAGAATTATATTTGCTTTTCTAATTAGGTTCATATTTGTATCCCTATAAATACCTTTGTGAGATAAATAAAGTTATGTTTTGAATTATTTAAAATGTGTTTTATTTGACATGGTATCAGAGCATGGTTCGAGAAGAGAAGCTAGAAAGAGAAAGTAAATTTTTTTTTTTCTCTTCTCCTATATTTCATTGTGCGATTTGGAGGAGACGATGAGTTAACATGCGTTTGGGTGGTTCATCGGCTAGCTAGACTTACTCTAGTCTTAATGGAAAATGTTACTGTAAAAAGTTGGTTCATCGGTGTCATAGAACCGAATGTGATGAATTTGTTTATTTGTCTTCCTACGTTTCATCGAAGACTACTTTCCGTCGATTTTTCATTTTACTTTATTTTTGTTGCTACTGAATTGTTGTCTTGTTGATTTATCATTGCTCATTCACTTGTCAAGCTAGACATTTGCAATATCTAAGCCAATCTTGTGAGGGAGTGTTAACATGAATAGTAATATATAAATAGTAATATCGAATTAACATGAACTCTAGTTATTTAGGAATACCGGATTAATCGGAATCTGAATTGTTTTGCCTTTCCTGTTATGATTATATTTGTATATCCATAAATACCTTATTTTAAAATGAATAAATTTATACTTTGAATTATTTAAAATTTGTTTTATTTGACAAATACATCAATTTTTAGATCACATTGTCATTGGATCGCCTTGAGATACTAATCACACTTTATGGGTAGAGTTACCTAACTTACCTTTGCATTTTTTTCACCCTCCGATTTTAAAAGCAATTGTGAATTCATTTGGTGATTTTTTGCGGATGGATGATCATACTCGATGCCTGTCACGCCCGGGCTTTGCCCGTGTTTGCGTGGAGATGACGTTGGCGGAGAAATTACCATCTAGAGTGTGGATTGACAGGGCCAATAATAGGGGTTTCTGGCAGAAGATCGAATATCCCGGTTTCAAATATTGTGACTTTTGTTCTCTGATTGGGCACCAAGAGGAGTTTTGTAGAAAAAAACCGGGTCTTAAGGGCGGAGGGAAGGCCTCGGATCTTGGTAATGAGGAGGTGACCAAGCCAAAGGTTGAACCCAACACTGTCACGCAACAATATGTCCCCGTTAGCAAAAAAGATAAGCCTCTCATTCCTGCAGCAGGTCCGAGTGGCGCAAAGCATAGTCAGGGGGAGGAGATTAATGAGGAAGTTAGGGAGAAGAGGCCGGTGGCCACGGATCCGGGTAAGGTGTTTTTGTCAAACAAATTTGAGTCGCTCACTGCAAACATTGGTGCAGAGGAGAGTGAGACCATGGTTCATGTTAGTGCTGAGCAGGTTCCAGAAACTACGGAAGAATGCCTCCTAGAGGCGGGTTATACAACTTCGGAGATTGCAAATGCTATTGGAATTCAAGAACAGCCGACACAGCCAACAGATGACATAATCTCAGGGGCCAAGAGTGGTCTTTCCGACGACATGCCAAATGAAATTATCCGCCCAGAACATCACTTTGTGGCAAGGTCGCACGATGACATTGGGGACGCTCAATTGGGGTTTCCTGGATCAGAGACACGAGCTTCATTAGCAGGGGTATTAGGAGTGGCTTCGCCCCAGCAAGCTCACGACCCCAAACAGAATGCGCTCACCACCAGTCCCAGCCCTGCGTCAGAGCACGGTCTCAGCCAGACCACGGCTCTGGGCACTCCACGGGTCCAGCCTGATCACGGACCCAGCTCGTCCTTGACTCGAGCAGGACAGCAGTCAGACATCCCACGTCCGAGCACGGCCTGCCCACGGCCTCCCAGTCCAAGGCCCCAGGCCACGGCCAGTCCACTGCCCCAGCCTCCTCACGGCCCCAACCCAGGGGACGCGATACCTCAGACAGCACGCGACTTGCTCGCCGTTGGTGATTCTTTAGTGACGCAAACAAAATCGAGTGGAATGATACAGGAAGTAGAGGCTGCCCCGGTGAAGCCGACAGTGATGGAACGTTTGGCAGAGGTTTTGGCCAAGCGCGCTCAATCCGCGGTAACTGATAATTTTTCAGTGCCCGCGGCAACAAGGAACGACAAGGACGGGAGCTTGTTTGATGTCGTCGTCCAGCTGTTTGAGGAGAACCGTGCTTTGCGACTAAAGAAACAATCTATGACCATTAATACACTTGATAGCGCCACAGATGATAGTGACGAGGCTGCGTCGGAATCGGAGTTGGGGCCGGAATCACATGCTATTAATGATATAAATTTGGGGGCGCACTCCGATAAGGATCTACAGCACAAAGTCAAACCGGCGGCCCTTCCGGGCAAGCGTCGTAAGACTAAGAAGGGTAAATCTTTCTCCCGAGCTTAAGATGATGGAAAATCTTATGTTTTGGAATGCTCGTGGGGTTGGTAATAAAGCCACGAGGATGAGGTTAAAAAATATGGTTGTGGCTCATAGAGTCAGAATTCTTCATTGCCAGCTTTGGTGATATGTTGGCTTTATGTATTTTGGTTTTCGGATGCGGCCCAATTTTGTTTTTGGTTATATCACGGGTAAAGTCGTCATGTACCCCCGTATTGATTGTTAATCAATTTTCTTGACAAGTAATAAAGGTCTGGCATTCCAGAGGTGCCCCTCCACACTGGAGGTTTAATAAAAAATATAAAAAATAAAAAAAAAAGAAGATACTAATCACAAATTTAATTATTTGGATGATGGGAAGTACATTTTGGGATGGAGTTAGGTAAACCAAACGCAGAATTAAAATAATTTCGATAATGATTTTTTTGTAGTTATTGAAAGGCAGTCTTGTATAAATGAAACTCTTATCTTATCCCTTTTATTTTGGGTCTGTAACCCCAATGGCATCAATAACCAATGCTTTCTTTTCTTTCCCAATAATTTCTATTGTTAGATCCAAGATTAACAATTATTACGAGTTATATCATGGCTTTGATTTGGACTTGTTGAATGATGACAATTTGTGATTCACATTTCCAAACTCCATAATAATTTCCATCTTCTTTGATATGTATAGTGTTAAATATAAGTATATTAGAAGTAAAGTAATTTGATTAGTATATAAACCTGTACAAAACAATATTGAAGTTTATCCAGTTACTTTAAATTCATGATATTTCATTTATGTCAATCAATCTATAACATATAGTTATTAGATTCATTGAATTAGGAAGTTCAATAAATTTCATTAAGCATCCATGACTGAAACCACCTCTTGTGTGAACATAAGCTTTCCTCGTATCACATCTCTCACGAAAGCATTCAGCTTGAAACTCTCTTTGACTTATTCAAAGAAGGTTGTTTCATTATGTGTAACTTTTTTTTTTTTTTTTCATAAATTCTAAATGTCGAGGAAGTGGGTGAGGAAAGGGAGGTGGCATGGGGTGAGCCGTTCACCCCCTTTGGGATGTGTGCCCACTTTTTTAGTATGCGCATTCCGAGGGGAGTGAACGGTTCACCCCCTGCCACCTCTTTTTCCTCGCTGGTTTCCTCGTCACGTAGAATCACTCTTATTTTTTATTTATGATCCGAGACTAAAATAATCTCTTGTAAAAATGATTATTATTCACATTTTACGTTTTTACAAAAGCATTTAACTTTGAATGCACTTCCGAAAGTTGTTGACATGCATTGTATAGATCTTAAATAGTTAGTTAACAAAAGGTTAACTTTTATATCTATGAATTATTTTAGTATTAAATACTAACAAATTTTATAGATAAGCAATCCATTCTTAAAATAGAGATGGCTATCGACCCCACTTTAATCTACTACGGCAACTAGCAACTCCAGCCGCCTGATACTAAGGCCTCTCACCTTTCCCTTTAATTCCTTTCCTGCCCGCGCCATACTCTATGGCGCCTGACCCTTTCTCGCGCAGCTTCAATCGTTCTTTATTCCTCGAGACACTCAATATTCAATTCAACGTTTACGTGAGAAATGAAGTAATTTGGGTGAAAGAGTGAGCTGTGAGAGAGAGAGGAGAGGAGAGGAGAGATTTGGATCTAAAGAAAAGAAACTTTTCAAAACTATATATAAAGAAAGAGAGAGAGAGATAGAATACAAAGAAGAAACTAACTCTCTGTGACTGCTCAGAGAGATCTCCTTTTTTTCTCTTTCTTTATTTCTCTCTCTTCTGCCATTGTTGTTGTAAGAAGAGAGAGACCATCTCCTCTTCTTCCTTACTTTCTCCTTCTTGTGTGTGATTCAAAGAGTCTTCTCCATTCCATTGGTTCTTTCAGTTCATCTCTTCTTTCTTTGAGAATAATTGTATTGTTGTTGTTGTTGTGTGCACAGAGAATAAAGAAGAAAAAGTTTGTTTACTGGTTCGTACATTTTTTTCCTTGCTATATTTTTCTTGATGAAATGAGTTGGACAGAGACGTTCTCGTTATCAGAACTGAATGGTTTTCTTATTAATTGAGAATTCGGATCAGTTAGTGCGAGGCCGATTCGCAATTATAACGCTCAGTAGAGGCATTTAAAGCTCACTGTACTAGTTGTAAACAAAAAAAATAAAAAAAAAACAGAGAAGGGGATTCGTTTGAGATTTCTTGAAATAAATTCTAACTGTTTTTCAGTTTCTTTAACATTTCATACTCTGCATGCTGTGACACTCGTCCAATGCTCACTAACCCAAACCTTCTATAAAGTAAACTATTAGCCTTGAAAACAATTACCTCTCTGTCTCTCAACTTCCCAAAGAGGTCTGTCTGAGTTTGGGTTTCTTCTTTGAGCGTTTTGAAACAGAGTTTTGGTTTTGTAGATCTGGGGTTTGATATTAATTCTCCCTATCGTTTTCTCTCGAATTGTTTGATTGAATTTTGTCTTATATAATGTCTTTTATACATTTTCAGATCTATAGATTTTGACCACTATAGCAACAAAAAGGGAACCAAAATGTTACCTCAGAAGCAAGCGGAGGAGGCTATTGTTTCGAACTACAACGAAACCGAAGGCGAAACCAAAGGAGGTGTTCTTGGAGAAGGTGAAGAAATAGATCACTCTGTTTTCAGCTTCAAAAGTGCTCTATGGCATGGTGGCTCTGTTTACGATGCTTGGTTCAGTTGTGCTTCCAATCAAGTGAGTAAACATTTCTCAAAAACCCCATTAAAAATCCCAAAAAAAAATAAAAATATTTAACTCAATTTCCTCTCTATTTTCAGGTTGCTCAAGTTCTCTTAACACTCCCATACTCCTTCTCCCAACTGGGGATGCTTTCTGGTGTAATTTTTCAAATTTTTTATGGAATTCTTGGTAGTTGGACTGCTTATCTGATCAGTGTTCTTTATGTGGAGTATCGAAGCAGAAAGGAGAAGGAGAACTACAGCTTCAAAAACCATGTTATTCAGGTAAATTCACCCAAACAAACACACCCATTGAATAAAAAAAGTAATCCCATTTCACCCAAACTGATTTCATTTTATGTAATTTTTTTTCAATATCTGTGTAGTGGTTTGAAGTGTTGGATGGATTATTGGGTCCTTACTGGAAAGCAGTGGGTCTTGCTTTCAACTGCACTTTCCTTCTCTTCGGCTCAGTTATCCAGCTCATAGCTTGTGCAAGGTAACACTTAAGTCAGTTGTTTTGCCACTCAAATAACTTAGAACACAACTAGATAAGTAATCAATTAAATCAAACACAAATGTATTTACAGCAATATATACTACATTAACGATCGATTGGATAAGAGAACATGGACCTACATCTTCGGAGCTTGTTGTGCAACAACTGTGTTCATCCCATCCTTCCACAACTACAGAATCTGGTCATTTTTAGGACTTGGGATGACCACTTACACTGCTTGGTACTTGACCATTGCTGCTCTTGTTCATGGCCAGGTAACAAACCTAATCAAATTAAGCCTTGTTAGGCTGTGTGGTTATGCTTGCTAAATCGAATTTGTTCTGATTTTGATTTTGATTTTGATTTTGATTTTGTGTGTTTTGTAGGTTGAAGATGTTCAACACACTGCACCAAAAAAACTGGTTCTGTACTTCACTGGTGCAACTAACATACTCTACACTTTCGGTGGACATGCTGTTACTGTGTAAGAAACACAGATCATTTCTCTTCTTCTATTTGCAGCTTTTGCTGCCCATTTTGAGATTTTTTTTACAGACATAAATCTTCAATCCTACTTTTTTCTTATTTTAATTACAAATTTGCCCTCAACTTCTACCAACTTATTTTAATCATCAATCCTCCAAACTATTCTCTGTGTCCTTCTTTTACAATTTTACTAGTTAAGTTCAATCTAAAGACTAAAGACCATTGAATTAGAACTAATTAGTTTTTTTTTTTTTTTTTTTTTTGGGGATTTTAAAGTAATTTTATATTACTGTTAATGATATAACAGTGAATATTGGACTTTATTATTATTATTGATATAAGGCTTGAGTATCCTCAAAACCCTTGTTTGCTTTTTTTTTTAAAAAAACTTCAGTAATTATGGTCATTTAATCTAATTTTTACTCTTTCATGATTTTAATTTAGGGTGTAATTTAAGTAAACCCATGTGTTTACTTTCAAATTTGGCAACCTTTTTATACATACATGGCTTTAGCTATTTTGGGTTTGAAGCAGTTAATTTTCCACTGGACATTTGTAGTGTTTTTAAAGAGTGAGGTTATTTGAGTCATTTCGTAATTTTGGTAGTAATGGTTTGGGGAGTGGTCTGAGTACCACCACAGCTGTAAAAATGAGAAAGCTGTATAAGGGACTGTGACTTTACTCTCTTGCTTTACGAGAGAAAAAATAATTATGGTGATCTTATGTTGTTGTTGATTTGTATTGTACAGTGAAATCATGCATGCTATGTGGAAGCCACAGAAGTTCAAGTATATATACCTACTTGCTACACTTTATGTTTTCACATTAACCATTCCCTCAGCTACTGCCGTTTACTGGGCCTTTGGTGATCAACTGTTGAACCATTCCAATGCCTTCTCCCTCCTCCCCAAGAATGGCTGGCGTGATGCCGCGGTTATCTTGATGCTTATTCATCAGGTCCACTGCGTTCATCATCCTTGTTGCCATTACTAAGAATTTTTAGTGTATTACATAGATGGCGCGGACATAGTACTAATATGTTTTTTGTTCTTTGGTTTCACAGTTTATTACATTTGGGTTTGCTTGCACACCATTGTACTTTGTCTGGGAAAAGGTGATTGGGATGCATGATACCAAGAGTATATGTTTAAGAGCACTTGCCCGTCTGCCTGTGGTCATACCGATATGGTTCTTGGCTATTATTTTCCCCTTTTTCGGGCCAATTAACTCTGCTGTGGGTGCTCTTCTTGTTAGCTTCACCGTCTACATCATCCCTGCCCTCGCGCATATGCTCACCTACAGAAAAGCCTCTGCCCGTCAGGTATATATAATGAAACTGCCCCTACTTTACAGATTTTTGCAAAATATGAACATGATGATTTTGAAAATTTGTTCACAAATATATTGTATTTGGTAAGTTGTTATTATCAAAAGATAATGTGGATATTTAGGTCCTATTTTTGGTGCATGGGTCCCTAAATTTGAGTACAAATCAATCCCACTGAGAGAAAGATATAGATACATGTACCATCAACCAATTTCAATTATAAGGTTAAGTTGAAATTTGACCCATAAGGACACTGGGGCTCACTTCTTAGTTGATAACCATCCATGGAAGATGGAGGGAGGGTCCCTCTCCTTCTCCATCTTTTCTTTCCAAGGACATTACAACCAGCCCTTTAGATTTTCATTTATAGACCTCTTGGTTTTCAAGTATTTGGTATAGATTATATCTTAATTTATATGCCAAGTTCAATCATTTTGCAAAAAATGGATCGAAGTTCTCCATGTGTTTTACTAGTTTGCAATTTAGTCTTCATTTGGATCACCTTTGTCAACAATTAGGTATGGGTTCACAGACATTCTTTAATTTTCAAATTAATAAAAGTACCCTTTGCGCGAAAAATAATTATTTCTTGATATAGACATGAATCATCTGAAATACATTATATGGCCACCTGATTAGCACGTGAGAGAGAGAAACTAAGTGTACAAGATAATTAAATGCTAGAATTTGGGAAATAGATATGAGGATGGTGAGATGTCCCATTCACTTATATAACTATGTTAGAGCTTCTGGTGGTGGTGTGTTGTAAACTTGTAGACTTATAGTAGTACTGCTTCTTTATGGAGAGGTGGTTCTTGAGTTTTGACACACTGAGTCACTTTCAAATGTCTTCATACCAACTCGGTCTGTTTTTCGATAATAATTTTTGAGTTTTTTTTTATGGATTTTGTTCTAATTTTGACGTGTTTGATGAATGCAGAATGCTGCGGAGAAGCCACCATTCTTCTTACCAAGCTGGAGCGCAATGTATGTGATCAATGCGTTCATTGTAGTCTGGGTTTTGATAGTAGGGTTCGGATTTGGGGGTTGGGCTAGTATGACCAATTTCGTTAGACAAGTAGACACATTCGGTTTATTTGCAAAATGCTATCAGTGCAAACCCCCACCACCCGTAGCAGCAGCAGCAGCAGCTGGACCGGTGCATCACTGAGTTATCAAAACAACTCGTGTTACGACTCTTATTTTCAGATCAGATCAAGGACAATTTAAATTACAACACCAACCAGTCTCTCTACTTGCAAACTCTTGTATTATAATATAGGCATGTATCAATGCTTCCCCTCTTCCGGTGTGTGCTGGTTTTGATTTTTTTTTTGATAAATAGATAGTGTGGTGATGATTCCATTGCAAGTTTAATATATGGTTACTTTATATTTTTCAAATTTTCATTAAAAAAATTCTACGCTGCCTTGATTAAGTGTTTCTTTAAAGTTTTTTTTACACTTCTACCCCTTCTTATCAATCAAATGTTTCCAACGTCTATTTGAAAACCGTCATGTGGCGGGTCTGCTATTTTCGCCGAACATGACATTAACACTAAGCATTAGTTTATTGTTGATAATTCCTGTTGGTTGTTTCTTAAATATCTTATTAGCACTTTAATCGCTTTCGAAGTTAATGCTTTGACCGCCTACATCACATGAACCCTAATTTTGGGTGTCGTCTTGCTGCTTTGCTCGTATATGTTTATTCTTTCATTTCCCATTTTTTTCATATGGACGTTAATTTGCCTTGTTTATTAAGGGTTGACTATTCAAATTGGTTTAAAAAAATGTTAGTGTTTTTGTCTAATTAAATAAGTTTGGATTGGATCTTACACTAAGTTTCCATTTTCATTGTTTATTGAAATTTATTTATCAGCAAAGAATATTTCGATTTCACCAAAATAAATAATATTTCCTAATGTCTTGGATTAAAAGAGGGTTTATGTCTCTTGGGTTTGTTCTATACTGTCCAACATTATATCGTTGGATCATTCTAAATAGAGCCCTTCTAGCCGTCGAGCAAATGGGCGAGGGGTGGGTATTACCACTCATGTCATCTCCCTCGAGATTCGCGAGGCTGTGCCCTCGAGATGCATAGACGCACATCTCGAGAGGGTGAGCGGTCACACTCACCCCTTCGCCATTTCCTCGCCATTTAGAATTTTCCTTCTAAATAGGATGTTTAGACGATAACAGAAGATTGGATCAGAAAAACAATACTGAAAGTTTACAATGCTATAAACACACGTTTGTTCGTAAAGTAATTTTATGTTGTCTTGTTTGGGTGCCTCTTTTATGCTTCTTTGATTAATATCATTTTTGTAATTTATTATATGGTAGTCTCCAGAGATGCAGCATGGTATAGGCGCCTAACGAAAATTTCCTTAACCCCTTGGAACAATCATTTTGTGATTTCTAATATGAGATTTATTGTTTAAAGTGATCAAAATCGTTGGAAACTCAGGATTATTAGGGTTTAAGACATGTGAATTCTTTTTCAACGGCATAATTAGACCTGAAATGGATCCATGGGTCATTTATTTCAATTTGTTATAATTATAACTGCTTAAGGGCAACTTGTTTGTCAATTTCAGCCAAATAACACCAGTATAATTGATTCATAGGTCATTTTCCATTATAAAGATTTCTTTCTATCCTGAAATGGTCCTGCTATCTTTCGCACTGTGGTATCACATCCATTGCTTTTTAGTCGCGTAACGCTTAATCCTTATATTATCATAGGCGCAACGAAGTGTGTTTGAGGGATTTCCTACACACTTCCTTGTGCCCATTTTTAACTTAATTTAGATATTATAATTGACTGGAAATCGATTCTGCATAAAACTGTTTTCCCACTATTCATGAGAATTCAAATCCAAGAGTGGAGTCTCGGAATCGGATTCATGAAAATAATTTCAATTTTTATATCTATTTTCCGTGCAACCAAATAGACCCTTAGGGTTCAACATTCATCTCAAACTAAGTATGGGGTGTTCATTTGATGGATCAACTTGTCTCACAATGTTCAATCAAAAGGGTTTCCAGGACCACCTCAAATGGATCACTAAAATCCCATCCATAATCAAAAGATAGTTACATCCTCCACCTGTGATGTATACTTGAACCTAATTCCAATTCCAAAATTCAACCTCATTATGATGATAATTATTGGTAAAGGAACACAAATTACCAATACTCTCTTTATCTGTGATCTGATATTTTCCCTGTAGGGTGAAAAAATAAAAATTGCTCGATTGTTAAAATTTAAGCCCATAACTCATCCCAATGTAAACTTTACTGTTCATTGCTTCGTTTGGTCCAAACTCAATGGTATTGAAGAAGGAAATCAATTAGTCCCATACCATTACTTTAGTGGTAAAAAAAAAAAAAAAAACTAAAAATGTTGGTTAGTTTTCTTGATTTTTACTATGCTTTTGCGTAAAAATTGGACGAATATAGAATGTGTTAAAAAATTGCACGATGCACTATTGAAATTGTGATTTCTCACTAACTTATTGACTTATGTTTGATTTTTGACATGCAAACTTCGATAACAAATATTTCATATATCAACTGGTTTGACAAAGGAAACTTGATGTTTCATCAACCTAAGTTGATAGATCAATCATATAGTTTCCATGTTAAGGGATGGCCCAGAACATTGACATTGTTCTATATATGGCGTAGTGGTTAGAGGATTTAGGTAAAAAAGAAAACTTAAGTCCTCAATTCAGTAAACAATATTTGTCAAAACAGAAGATCCTAGAGTAGTATTGTTACAGAATGTATTGAAGTCTTGGGTACATTTCTATAGGCCTTTGGTTTTCTTGTATTAGGCCATGGGTATATATTTTTTGAAAACTGAGTTTTTGTTACATTACATTATTCTGTACCAACAGTTTGCGTTACCCTCCCAATAACTACTGAAGACAATTTCGGAAGAATCGAATTCCCTGCACCAAAGTAACGATGCACACAAAAATTAGATAAAGATTCCTCTTCATGCATTGAAAAACTTTGGTTTAGAAGTTGAAAGTTTTGTTCATACCTGCAAAGCAAAAGTAATGTCATCTTTGTCAACTTTTAGTGTAACTCTCTTTAATCGTTCCTCTCGTGACTGACCAATATTAAGAATCCCCTGTATCATAAAGTATACTCTTCTGTAAGTTGATTTCCAACATCAACCACAATTTGATATCAGAATAAAATGAATTTGTAACATTGACATTCTACGGACCTGGTCACTTAACACTCTACACATGTTTGAAAATTCCAGGAAGCTGGCTGACGGGAATTCGGTTGATTTGCAGATATCAGAATAAGATTTATTTAGCTGCAGGTAGATGCTCAAAACATCAGCCTTAAGTGTTTTGTATACCACTTTAGAATTATAATTACATGGATCATTTGAAAGAGAACAAACCTCTCCAACAGTAGTATCCTTCTTGTCTCTGCGGATAAGTTTAACCATAGAACAAAGAATCATCTGTTGATGTTGAGGAAGTGATTGTATGGTGTCCACTACAGGCGATTTAAAGGTCTTTGATAAAGCTAAAGCCATATGGTCAATCCCTAGCTGCAAAAGTTTCAAGACCACTAAGATACAAGGATGACTAACATCGAAAAACCAATGTGCAGAATTTAGAGTAAAGAAAAGGGGATTGAAGATAAATAAGTTACAATGTATGTTTCTTGCTTTGGTGCACACTCAGTTGTAGGAGCTGTTGCTTCGCAAAGAGATGCATTCACTGTTTGTGATAAGTTGATTTCAATAACAGTATCCTTGAGCTCTGCCTCTAGCATCTCAATAGCACTCCTGAAACCACCAGAAAAAGGAGATCTATCAAACTGCAGGTTGCACATGTGTGCAGTTACAATGATGGATTAAGACAAAGTCCAATTGTGTTTGGGGAAATTTGCATTGCGTCATATAATTATGGAAACTGCACTAAATATATTAGGATTAAACTCATGTTCAAGAGTATATCATAGTTTACAACAAAATGTGACTGAACTAAAACGACAATTTAAGCAATTGAGCTATTAGTAGCTATCCTATACAATACAGTGATAGGGATTGAAGAGCATAACTTACCTGCAAACACATAAGGCTTTCCTCATATCTCCAGATGCAGCTGCAACTTTCTGTAAAATTCATATGAATTAGCATAACTTGCTTCACAAGCGCGGTAATCTTTTTGGTCACATTTTTCTAATTCTATAAGAAAATGATTGAGAGTCAGCAATTACTATGTGATGGAATTGAACTCACTCTAGCACAAAGCTCTAATGCTAGTGGATGAAAAACATCGTATGGCAGAGCCTATCAAAACAACAATTACGAATGAGTTAGGGCTGTTAAAACAGCAAATCATTTCAGAGAAGAGAGGCTAGCCTTCTTCATTAAAAAAAATTAAATGATATGAAATTATAAATAGTTATAAGCAAAAATGCAGGGCTCTAAGAAACTACCACAAGCCTTTGCTGAATGATTCTGAGGATCTGATCTTTGGAGTATGCCCGAAAAGTTACTACTGTGGGCTTGCCTAAACACGGAACAAAAAGGTAAGTAAGAAAAATCAAACTCGTTCAGGGGTGATCTACTTATATCAGCACGGAACACACACAACCCAAAGGATCGTGTATATGAAAAAAGCAGAAGAGTGTGATATACAAGGAAACAAAGACATTGCATCATCCATATTCCTAATGGAACTACTATTTGAGCTTAGAAAATTCTTGTTAATGGCATTCAATTAAGGCAAAAGGAAGACTGTGAAATAGTAGAAATGTGAACGTGGAGGGCAAGAAACTTACAATTCAAAGCTTGAAGTTTTGGCAGAAACCTGTCAGCTAGGTCTATTGCATTTGCTATACCTGCAAAGGCGGAAAACATACTATTAAATATTGTGCAATTTCTTTTATATAGATGAGACATAACATTAACATGTAACTTGAAAGATTATAATAAGTTAATAACACTATGAATATTTAACTACGCATACCTATTAATATACATGTGGAGAATGGGAGAGTCGTGAGCATGAAAAGATCATGCAGCACCGATCGGTCTCTAGTAATCAAATAGTCCAACTCATCTGCTATAATTAGCCTTAACAAAATGCAAATTTGGGCATATTAATCATCATTCAAGTCAGAAAATATAATGCAAAAGTGTTATACTCATGAATATGTTCATCAAAGAGAAATGGAAACACAAGGTGTGGATGCACTGCTTACGTCATTTTGCCACCTGATGACTGCTTAGAAAATAATTTTTTAAGATTTTGAAGAGCTGATGAAGCACTGTTGGTCTTCTTACGCGCTTGGTACACTTCCAATACCTGCAAGGGTGCACACAGCAGATCAGCGCATCTTCGTTTGAGACCATACAAAGCAAGTTTTAGGATTTCTTACCTTGCTGAAAACATCACTAGTATTTGCAAGTGAAGTACAATTCATTGCCAATACATTCGGTGGCTGAAATCCCGCCTGGTCATGATCAACGCAACAATGATAATTTACTTTAAGAACTGGAAATTCATAATATTGATGCTTAAGATCATTGATTGACAACCCTAATCTAAATTGATGAAATTATACCAATTGTGACCTCAACATGATTTGAGAACAATCCACATTACAACTCAATTCATTCAAACACTCTAATCCACCAAATTACGAATATATTGCAATAGAGTTATTGCAATTTCATTGAATTGAAAAATCTATCAAACGAAATAAACTGCGCTCTACTAGGCAAATTTCGATTCCCATTACCTCTTTTGCCCATCTAAGCATATTCTGCCTCACTTTCTCCATCGACAACGTCTTCCCAGTCCCAGGACACCCACACAAATACAAGCTCCCACCTTTCTCCTGCTCAATACAACCCTTGCAGAACTCCAACACCTTGTTCTGCTCCTCCTCTCTACACACAACCAAAGGTGGTGCCATCGATACGTGCAGCACTTCCTTCACCGCGCAAATCTGCTCCCTATCTACACAATTAACAAACACAAACCTCTATCAAACATTTGATGGGCTCAACAATTTGACCCTAACTGAAGCCATAATTAATCAATCAAGCTTACCTTTGGGGTTCCACTTAGGTTTCTCCACGAAACAATCCGTCAATCTCTTCCGTGGCGACTTCGAAACCCTAGCAACAACAGATCCGTCTCGAATCCCCTGAAATTGTTCCAAAACAATCCAATATTAACCAAATCGATATCGAAAGCCAGTAAACTAAATCGACAAGAAATTAATGAATTAGATGAAAACTTACTATTGGGTTCGCATTTGGGCTGCTGCTGATGCATCTGCGAGGGGATTTCCACACTAGTGGAGAGAAACGCTTCGGTGGAGAAGAGATTGGAGAGATTTCATCTTCCGGAGTGGAATTGGATCTCAAACGCCTCTTTTGGTGAGTGGTAGCCTCCAATCTGATTGATCTCTTCTCTTTGTCTTCGATTTCGGCAAAGATTGTAGAGGAGCCATTAGTGCTGATTATGCTTGGCATGGTGAGGAGATTTGGGGATGGTTTGAGATTTGTGAGAGGTGGGAATGAATTAGGGCTTGTGAGGAGGATGATCTATAGTGATGGGTTTTGAGCGGGAAAGTGTGCGTGCGGTTCCCGCCAAATGGAGTTTTGTTAGTGTTTAAAAAAGTGAGTTTATGGTGGTGACGGTTGGATGATTTTCATTTATTATCTCTAGGTTATAGATGGTAATTTTTTTTAATTAGGGTGTTTTTGGTCTTTGGAAAAGATGTCTAAGCAATAAAGTTGGTAAAATTCATTCAATTTTTGCATAGACACGATACATGGGGGTCTTAATGAGAGATATTATGGTGTCAAATGAATGTGGTTCATATACCTCTTTGGCCTCTTTGCATTGCCTCTTTCACTTGGCGAGGGACACTAACTGCCTTGACCAACATTAAACGACACCTATTGTGGCAAATCATGTCACGCAATGATATTGATATTTGACGAGATTGTTGGGTTAAATCAGGTCTTGTGTTGGCTGACTGTCTTTCTCAATCAATCGCCTCTGACATTCCGTGGGACAACACATACAGTGGAACATTGCCCGTGTCAAATCCTTGTTTCCTGGTCATGTGGCTAAGGACATTCTGAACATTATCATTAGACCTTCGGTCTCCCCTGACACTCCGATTTGGAAATTTGATAGAAGGGGTGCCTAATCGGACAAAAGTGCTACCCAAATTTGATATGGATGCACTGGAACCTTCATCCTCTTCTCTCAATTCCCCTGCCTCTCGACTCAGCATTAAATTGCTCGGGACTTGTGGCACATAAAGGCCCTGCTAATGCATTTTTTCTCCTCTGGAAAGTCTCCCAGAACCTGCTCCCCACCATGACCAATTTTGTCAAGGATCCATGTGCATGTTGATGATTGTTGCTTCTTTTCTCATAACCACAAAGAGGAAGTCGCACATCTCTTATTTCTCTGTTCAATCATAGGACTTTTTGGCTCGTGACTCCTCTCCTTATCAATTGGCTCCGGGCCAATGTGACTGACGGCTTGTCTCCCACTTTCTTATCCTTCATGTGGGATACCACCTCAGCTCACACCACTCTTAAGGATGAAATGTCGTCTAAATTCACTGTGATCATTTTTCTCCATTTGGCATCTTCGCAATAGTATTATTTTTTGAAGGTGAAAATTTTCCACCCAACAACTCCTTCGATCTGTCCAGCGTAATTGGAAGCAATGGAGAAGACAATGGTTTGAAACTCCTCATTATGTGACCGCCAATCCAAAAACAGCCTCTCTGCATCATGTCCTGGACAATGAGGTCATTGATTCTTGATCCCATAATCAACCACATAATGTTGTCCCAACATCACCTTCATGAAGTCAATCTTCCCAACATCTAATTATCGAAAGTCAGCTCCATACCATTGAACATCATCGCCTTAACTCTCTGTCCAGGAACCTTCACCTAGGCTCGATCATGATATGATTATTGTTACTTATGATGCCAATTTCTTTGCCTCTTTTCAACAGGGTGTTCTATGAGTTTTTGCGGTCGATGCTCAAGGTAGGGTCCGCGCGAGAATGACATAGAAGATCCAAAGGAAAGTCTATGATAGTACAATGGCAGAATGTCTTGCTGCTGAAACAACCCTTCTTTTGATTCAGACAATACAATGGAAAACTGTTATCCACTCCATCCTGCATAGTAACTTAGAGGATAGTGAGATCGATATCCACTGGATGTAGCGACCCATTATACATAATATTAAGACATTGCTTTATTTTCATTCGAACTTGTATTGTAACTATATCTCTAGAGACCTCAATAAGGAGGCTCATGACCTTGCAACTTTTACCGGATCATTTTGTAATCTTAGTTAATATTCAGTATGTTTTAACCCAAAAAAAATGTGGTTCATATGGGGCTCATTTCAATTATTTATGTGATAAGATGACGTTGCATTGGTTAAACATGTGGTCGATCTCTGATTAATGAGGTTAAGTGACATGTGAACGGTCAAGAGCATTTCTGATATACAACTAAATTGGAGATTGTGAGATATCTTACTAGCACATTTCCATGGGAAGTTCACAAAATTTGGGTCTTATTGAGCTTTGAGAGTGCATTTCAGTGCTTCCAAATATGACCAAATGCTTAACATGTTGAGGATTCACACTGCCAACCTAAAGCATTGCTAGAAAAGGGGTTGGGCATATTCCATGTCACCAGAGTTACGCATCTCATATAGACTTGTGTGCATAGCTCCAAAGTTAAAGTTTAAAAAGGTGAACTGTTGAAAATTCTATGTATGAGCTAGATTACATCATGTGTGAATAATGTTTTTAGTGACCATTTGAGGGCATCCACCCATGTTGACGATCGAATGACTCTTTTTTTTAAGTACACATAAGCGCATTATTCACCAATTGACAGATTTCAAAATTAGGTTTTGTGGGAATGAAAATGGAAATTTTTTTATTTTTATTTTTGGAAAGCGAGCTGGGGTTATTTAGGATCCCCAAACCATAAGAAAATTGCATATTACATTCTCTGATATATCTTCCATGATTTGTCTTCACGAATAATGTCCAAGTCCTGCGCAAAGGAACTTGGAGTGATCTCCATAAATGCAATATTTGGTAGTAAACTCACCAATCTGTCCGCAATCCTGTTCATCTCCCTGTACTCATGACTGATATTATACTCTTCAAGTAGCCCCAGCATGTCTTTGATATTTTTTATTGGAAAATTCTAAGTGTCGAGGAAATGAGCGAGGGAAGTGAGGTGGCGGGGGTGGGAGCCGTTCACTTCACTTGAAATGCGTGCGTTGACTTTTCGCGCACGCATCCCAAGTGGAGTTAACGGCTCCCACCCCGCCACCTCACTCCCCTCGCCCATTTCCTCGCTGTGTAGAATCACTCTTTTTGATTATGTGCCTCGTATCCCAAGCTGTGTTCAGTCCTTCTAATTATGGGCATGGGACGGATGCACCTCATCTCGATCCTATTTTGTTTCTTTATCTTCGGCATAGAATAAACCTCATCCCAAATAGGTTTTGGATGGGATGGGATGAACAGTTACTAAAAATATTCTTACAACGCAAAGTTAAAAACAAACCCTGAAATTCATTTTGCTACGACTGACCCGATTGAGTTTGCCTCATCTTGCCCACTAAGCAAAGCAGTGCAGTCTAAAAGGAAGTGAATATGTATATATACGGACTTTATGGTATGATGACTGTTTTTTGGTTTTAAGACTAATTGGCCTTTAAAACCTTAGTATTTTTTTTTTTTTGTTCAAACACGAAGATGTTTATTAAAGAAAGAAAGGGAAACAAATTACAAAGAAAATCTTTCCTATATCAAGGATTGCCAAGACACCATGAATGTGTCAAAAACCAAATTCCTAAACATATTACAAGTCGAACCCATCCTCCACAATAATTCCCTAATCTTAATAACTCTGATCTGTTGAACCCTTCAAATACCCTCTTATTTATCTCATTCCACACACACCATATGAGTACGTGAGAAACCCTAGTATTTGAACCAACTCAACTCAAGACAGACAATTTTAGAACTTTGATAATGACTCAACCTTTGCTAAGCATTTGAACTATTGTTATCCTCTCTATGTTGCCAGTGAGGCAAGGAGGGCATGAAGCATTCTGCCACAAAGAAGTGCTTGTTGGTAACAAAAATGTTCATCCATTACTATAAGCTTTCATGCGTGTTGAGCATCATAATTCATAGCTTTTGAATTATGATCAAACATATAAGGTTGGTGATTTGGGTCAAAGAGGTCTTGGCCAGCTCTATGAGCCATATCACAGCTAAGTTGGGTTGGTTGGATCTTAGGTACTGACTTTTAATTGTTGAATTGCTATGAAGGGGAAAGTGCGTGCTATCTCTAGAGTAGATGTTACGTGGGTATCCAAAAAATTGTAGTCGATATTCAAATTAATAATAATAAATATTACATAAATTATTTCGGGTCGGAATGGGATGAGAGATATTGAAAATCTCCATCTCAATCTCATTCCATTCTAGATTGGGATGAGGCGTGATCAGGATGAGATTGATCAATCCCAAGAGAACTCGAATAAATCGGGATGAGACGAGACCGATACGAGATCGGGATCATGGAATGGGATGCCCGCCTCTATACGTATACGGAACCATGTAAACCATATGATCATCCAACTACAAAAAAAAAAAAAACTGCGGACCTGATTAAGAGTAATTCTAGATGTCGAGGTTTTGGGCGAGGGATGGTGCGTCGCACGCGAGCAGCTGACGTGGTAAAAAAATAAAAAAAAATTGCGAGGGAAATGAAATTTTTGGGCGAGAAGAAGAGGGAATGAAAAGCTCTGAAATTTCATTCATTCCCTCCTCGCTCCCTTCATTCCCTCTCTCGGTCCCTCTCCCTCTCCCTCTCCCTCTCCCTCTCCCTCTCCCCATTTTCTTTGGATTCGACGGATTCTACCTCCCTCTCCTCAAAGCTTTTGAGTGAAAAAGAAGCTCCACAGAAGAAATCTTTCAAGCTCAGACCACACCCCGATCGAGCAGCTTCCTCCCCATTCGATTTCGTCTTCAAATAACTCACCGAAAATCCATTCGAAAAGCTTCAAAATCTCTCAACACTGCAAAGCCTCGAAGTAAAGGTAAATCTCTATTTGATTTCTTGTGGTGGGTTTCTAGATCTAGGGTTTCTACTGCATATTTCGTGTTGATTTCTGGTGATTTCTAGATCTAGATCTAGGGTTTCTACATCGAGGGTTGGTTTAAAAGATTTCTGGTGATAGTTCCTAATTTTGGTTATGGAAAATTACATACATCGTGTTCCTACTTTTGGTTATGGAAAATTCAAGCAAAATCAATGGCTGAAAAATTGAGCTTGTTAAGCTCAGTATTTCCCATTGCAAGTGAAGCTATCACTCAGGCTCCACTTTTAGAACTTTCTTGGGTATGTTAGGAGGATCGAGGCTCCAAATGGTTGTCGGTTTTCACAATTTGCAAATATGAGGCAACTTGCTATAGCATTACCTTAGCTGATTCTTTAATGGGTTCTTTTGATACCTTCATCTAATTCTGTTTTTGTGGGAAATCTTTGAAACCCATGGTTGGGTTCTACTTTTCTTTTGGGAAAGAGTCATTTTCAGTAGACCAATCAAAATATGAAAGGTTTTTTTTTTTTTTTTTTTTTTTGAGACTATGATTGCCTAGTTTGTACAATGTTGGTATTCAATGTAGGTGGGTACTTGAAATGTGGGTTTTGATTAATTTGGACTAATTTGTGGGTGGCACTTAGAAAACCTAATAAGTCTTCATATCTAAGTTTAGCTTACCTGATTCACGAGTGGTTATAATAGAAAGGATCCACAAGTTCCAAAGGAACATTGTCATTCATAGTATGATTCAATGTACTAGTAAATTAGTTTCTTAATCAAAGCAAGTTTACTAGGGTTCATTTTTTTTTTAATTTCAGTGTTCTTCAGCCGAAGAGCTTCATCTAGGGTTCATTTTTTTATTTATTTCAGTGTTCTTCAACCGAAGAGCTTCATCTAGGGTTCATTTTAATTGTAATAATTTCAGTGTTCATGTGGTATGTTTTGCAATATGTTTTATGAATGTATATTTTTTTAAGTTACATATATTGAAAATGTTATTTACAAATGTCATTTGTAGGGTTTACAGTGTATGTCTCATGTTATGCCTCGTGAAAGCAATCCGATGGCTAGTCAAAGCAATACACAGGTTTGTTTTTTATATTTACAAGGTATGAATCAGTAAGTATGTTTGCCCACTTATGATTTGTATGTTTGTTATCGTTAAGGATGATAATACGGGGTCACGCGATTTACAACCTGGCAGCGTTGATCAATTCAACTCGCTCCTCTCACAGGTACATATTATGTATTTTGTATGTATCTCTTTGTACAGTTTGTTAGTTATGTGTTTTGTATGACTCCTATTATTTATTTTTGCAGCCGCCTTTGCAGCCACCCGGTTCAAGCCACGGAATGGACTATACAAATTATAGGTTATGATAAGGTTAGTCATCGTTGTCTGTGTATGGGACAGGCTTACCCCTTAAGTAACATATTAGAGAAACTCTTTATGTTGTTGAGCATCTATGGTATCACTTTTTATTTCCTGTACTGGTGAGTTTAGTCAGAAAAGTTATTAGTGTTGTTATCTGATATGTATGTTATATTTCTACAGAAATTCTAAATGTCGAGGAAGTGGGCGAGGAAATGAGCGAGGGGAGGGAGGTGGCGGGATGGGGACCATTCACCTCCCTTGGGATGTGTGCCGTCTTTTTTGGCGCGCGCATTCCGAGGGAGGTTAACAGTCCCCATCCCACCACCTCCCTCCCCTCGCTCATTTCCTCGCCATGTAGAATAACTCATATTTCTATATACAAAATCCATAAGATCTATTCTCATAAATAGACCTCCCCCCATTATAATAATAAGATTAGATTGGAATAAGTAAAGCGTAAATACGTCACTAATGTATTATGTTATGATAAGGTTGGTCAACTAGTCTATATTCTTATAAATAGTCATCGTTGTCTGTGTATGGGACAGGTTTACCCCTTAAGTAACATATTAGAGAAGAGAGAGGCTACACAGCAAGGAAATGGGCGAGGGGAGTGAGGTGGCGGGGGTGGGAGCCGTTCATCTCGCTCGGGATGCGCGCGCAAAAAATCAACGCACACATCTCGAGTGAGATGAACGGCTCCCACCCCCGCCACCTCACTTCCCTCGCCCATTTCCTCGACACTTAGAAATTCTGATTAGAGAAACTCTTTATGTTGTTGGAGTGATTCTACAGGGCGAGGAAACGGGCGAGGGGAGGGACGTAGCGGGGTGGGGACCGTCCACCCCGATCGGGATGCGTGCCGTCATTTATGGTACGCGCATCCCGCGCGGGGTGGACGGTCCGAGCATTTAAGAACTCCACTTCTGAATTCGGTTTGCTCCGCATCCAAGCCCCATTTGTTAGAACCCTGTCTATTTTGGAACTGATCCTATTAGCCCCCATTTGATTATTGCTCCATGTGAAATAGTTGCCTTTATATTTGCAGTCATATAGTTCAGCCTGGACAACACAGTTTAAGAGATCAAATGCACCTGTTGTATTCTGTTCAGCTGCTCCACTTCTTTCCTGTGCATGAACAACCGCATTAAAATCACCTAACACTACCGAAAGCAGTGTATTTGAGCTGCAAAGGTAGTGATTTCATTCCATAGTTGTTGTCTTGTTAGATAGTAATTGCTACCATAAATAACTGTAACAACACACATGTATCCATCAGGCCATCTAGCATGAATGAAAACTGCTTGTGCTGATTTACTGATGACAGTAACATTGATACGTCTAGGATCCCAGCCAATCCAGACTCTACCTTCTTGACTAGCATCATTGTTGTCTACCCATCCCCTATGAATCATAGAATTTTGAATGATTAATCTCCTTACTTCAGCTACTTTAGTTTCCACTAAACCGATTAAACAAAGTTTGTGTTTACTCACCAGGTCTCTAACCTCCTTCTGTTTTAGGGGGTCATTCAACCCCCTTATGTTCCAGCAGCCTAGCTTAAACATGATTAACTTTCTGGTGAGAGAGCTGCTTGACTCCTGAAGCAATGACAAAGGTCAAGCTCGTGGCTTCTCTTGGGGCTTCACTGGTGTGGTTATCTGGTGGCTCCAGTCTTGTTCATTCCTTGATGAAACTCTCTCCTCTTGGTTTCTATCAGTGCATGGGTCAGAGCAGGAAGAAGGATGGGAGCAATGCTGGGAGGTTTGCATATTTTGCAGTTACATGCGGGACGATTGCTTGATGAATATATAGCAGTCTCAGTTAGCAATCTTCAGAATGTATAGCAGTGTCAGGCGTAAATTCAGTAAATGTTCAGATATGTTTGAATGTATTTTGGCAGGCTATGATGTAAATTCAGTTGAAATGTTCAGATATTCAAGCTTAAACATATGTTGGCAGGCTATGACATCAATTCAGTTTGCAATGTCAGTCGTTTTTATCTTTGAATGTGTATTTGTCGCATTGTTTGATAATGTATAAATTCAGTTTAAATGTTCAGATATTGACACTAGGAGGAAACATGTGCAAAGCAATTAATATAAATGCTGATATTGACAGGGAATGTTATTAAGAAGTGTCGAAGATGCTGAAATTTTGTTGGCAGTGCTGAAATATGGTTGGCAGGGTGTGTATTCAGAAATATGCAAAGTGCTGGAAGTGCTGAAGTTGTATTCAGAAATGCTAAGTCTGAACAGATTCTCTGTATTTGCAGAATAGATTCAAGCAATGCAAGGCTGATGATATAGAGCAGCTACAGCAGGAAAGAGTTCTAACAGAATGAAAATACTTGTAGAATTCTCAGCAATTTGAATGAAATGTAATGATCTGTATTGGATAGAAAAGCTGATTCGAGAGAGCTACTCTCCAGAGCAAAAGCTCAATGTACAATTTGTTTATCAATCAATAGATGCCCTTTGTTCTCTCAGTATTCTCCTATTTATAGCACTTAGCTAATTACAATTGCTCTCTCACAACTACTGACAGCTAATTAACCAATTACAACTACTGACAGCTAATTAACCAATCACAACTGCTGACAGCTCATTTAACCATATAACAGAACATATAACAAAACTGCATAGCTTCTTATTTCTCAACAGAGCATTTGTACTTCAGAGCATTTGCAGTCCACAGAGCATTCTCAGTCCTCTTCAGAGCATTTGCAGTCCACAGAGCATTCTCAGTCTTCAGCCTCAGCATTCCTATTCAGCATTGCAGCAGTCTCATTACCCTCTTCAACATTCTTTTTCTTTCTCCTGGAGTAAGTATAATGAATAGGGGGTTTAGAATATAGAATCCTATCAGTTACACATTTTTTGATATGAGGCTAAGTCCCTCCTCTTCATTTCTTTAAAAAACTCTTTTTTTTTTTTTTTTGCTAAACCTAGCTAACCTAACCAAACAAGATAGAATTTTTGCAGATTCATGACTAGTACTGCCAAGAGCAAACTACCACAGCTTATAAGCTAACACATTGAAATAAGACAAACTCAATAAGCAACCAATGCGGAAAATTCTATAGGCCTAGTAGAATCAACATTAATCATTCCTTCATTCTATCCATGGACCATGAGAAACCATCAGTCAATACAACAAAATAACATCAACAAACAAAGTATCATAGACATCTCCGTTAGCCAAGCTCAGTCAAGTCAGAAAAGAATCAATGTCACCACATACCTCCCATCAAACATGTAAGCTAAAGCCAGTGCAACCATTTCAAACACTCAGATAAAGATATCCTTTTCAATTTTTTTTTTAATTACAAACTTTTATTCTGTTTTTTTGTGTTTTTTTAATTTACAGCATCCTGCATCACAGATAGAAAAGTCTTGAGCATATCTATTCCTTTCATTAATACTGTTGAATGGGAAATGAAGTTCATGCAACAATCTAGAGTTTTCAAATCAGTAATCATATTTAGTTATCTCTCTCAAGCAATTTTTAATGACAAATTTGATGTTTGATGCAAATTGAAACAAGGAAAGCAGAGATACCTTTTTTGACATGAATTGGTTTTTGTTGAGACAAGCTTGTATCTCACAGGCTTCCTTCTTGCACTGCTCTTTCATCTCTTGCTTCCCCATATTTAGTCCTCTCCTCTTTTTCAAGCAATCTGGAAGCCAAGCAATGATTCTGCTACAGAAGATAGACTGACAGTGAATGGAAAATCAAACCTCTGATCTGATATAGAAGACAGAATGAAGTAAAATGAAGAATGCAAATGATCTGAATAATGCAAATGATTGTGCAGCTCAACATTTTCTACCATACAACAAAAAATTCACTGAATACAAGGAAGGGAACTTTAACAAATGAAAAAAAAATTCAAATGAAATGAAAACCAAGGCAGTGGACTCTGTCCAAACAATTCAAGGCACACAGGAAAAGCTAACATCTCAAGGCAAAGCTAACATGCAAGTGGCACACACCTATATGCTGAGTAGGACAAATGTAAAAATTCACTTGCCACAAACAAATGTAGTATAAAAGGACAGTCAATATTAGTATATCAAAATTAAAAAGCAAGATTAGATGCTGAGTGAACCTCATCGGAAGTTAGAAGAAGAACATCACTCATTCTCAAATACTGGTCAAGTGCTCTTTGTTAACAACTACATTGTTAACTGTGACATTTTCATTGTTGTGGGATTCCTCCGAATCTCTACTCGCCGCTTCTGAGCGAACCCACAACTTGTATGATTCCTCAGCTTCTTCAACTGACATAAACCCCTTGTAAGAAGCACAACTATACCCTGATACCGACGAAAAACATGCGGGTCAGTTTAGGTATACTCCTGGCTGACGACCTCGATAGACAACATACGCTCTGAATGCCATTCCTGCAACAGGAGGGGATATAAGGAAAAGGGAAGTATAGTGTGAGAGGCTGTTGGAATTCAGGCGTGCGAACAAAGTTGAAACTCACACAAAGGTCTAAAAGTTCATTAACATCTTGAAACTCAAGTACATAAACCTAAGATGTACAGACTATTTCTGAACAAAAATCGTAAACCCTAGATCTAAAATAAGAGGAGAAAAAATAAATTGAAGCTTTGAAGGTTGAAGACGAAACGAAGAGAAGAACAAAGGGAGTTAGTGTTGCATATGATTAAACCTTATCGATTGTTTCTGCCTTAATTTCATTATACATTACAACAAGACTTTATTTAGTTAATATGTACAATAAATACAGAAAGATGAAAACTTAAGAACAGAAGGAAAGACTTACAAATAAAAGGCTAAAGGTTTTTAAGCCATAATTTTATTTGCATTACCATATTCATGATAATATCGTTGGAACTCGTCAAGGTTGACGAATTCCATCCCATATTTAGGTTCCCTCACCTCTTCTACATTTTCTTCCACCAACATACAATCATTATCTTCTACACTATCCATTCCTGTAATGTTTGTTTATAAATCACAGAGAGATGATAAGCAGAAATCAAAACAGAAATGAAATACACAACATATAATAAATATCATGAATATAGTCATGATTTTGAAGATTCTTCTTTAATCTAATATTAATAATCGTGGGCTCGCCGAGTATTACCTCGCATGTGGTGCCTTAACACGATTAAGAATATAGATCTAAGAAGAGTTTTGATGAAAACACAGAGATAAAAAGATGCTTATATATATAAAATCTTAAAGAAAAAGAAAAATTCTACAGATATGAACACTGAAATTAAAAAAAAAAAAAAAAAAAAAACCCACAATTCATAAAAAAAAAAAAAACCCACATGAACACTGAAATTATTACAATTAAAATGAACCCTAGATGAAGCTCTTCGGTTGAAGAACACTGAAATAAATAAAAAAATGAACCCTAGATGAAGCTCTTCGGCTGAAGAACACTGAAATAAAAAAAAAAAAAAATGAACCCTAGATCTAATATAAATATCATGAATATAGTCATGATTTTGAAGATTCTTCTTTAATCTAATATTAATAATCGTGGGCTCGCCGAGTATTACCTCGCATGTGGTGCCTTAACACGATTAAGAATATAGATCTAAGAAGAGTTTTGATGAAAACACAGAGATAAAAAGATGTTTATATATATAAAATCTTAAAGAAAAAGAAAAATTCTACAGATATGAACACTGAAATTAAAAAAAAAAACCCACAATTCATTTAAAAAAAAAAAAAAACCCACATGAACACTGAAATTATTACAATTAAAATGAACCCTAGATGAAGCTCTTCGGTTGAAGAACACTGAAATAAAAAAAAAAAAATTGAACCCTAGATGAAGCTCTTCGGCTGAAGAACACTGAAATAAAAAAAAAAAAATGAACCCTAGATCTGATATAAATATCATGAATATAGTCATGATTTTGAAGATTCTTCTTTAATCTAATCTTAATAATCGTGGGCTCGCCGAGTATTACCTCGCATGTGGTGCCTTAACACGATTAAGAATATAGATCTAAGAAGAGTTTTGATGAAAACACAGAGATAAAAAGATGCTTATATATATAAAATCTTAAACAAAAAAAAATATTCTACAGATATGAACACTGAAATTATAAAAAAAAAAAAAACCCCACGACTCATAAAAAAAACCCACATGAATTACAATTAAAATGAACCCTAGATGAAGCTCTTCGGTTGAAGAACACTGAAATAAAATTAAAAAAAAAAAAAAAATTGAACCCTAGATGAAGAACTTCGGCTGAAGAACACTAAAATAAAAAAAAAAAAATTGAACCCTATATCTGAAGACGAAACGAAGAGAAGAAGAAAGGGCTTACCTCTGCGTCCGAGCGATGAAAACCAACTTCTTGTCCGAAACCAATAACCTAAAACACCCAAGTAAAGGGAAAATCAAAAACTAAAAACCTAAAACCTAAGCACCTTATTATTTGAATTAATGGATAAATGAATTGACAATCTGCACATCTAGGCGTTTTAAAGTAATAAATACCTAGTTGATATTTGATGCTAATCAATACTAGACATTACATATATAACACATCACAAGGACGTGCACGCAGTAGTAGATTCTATAATCTGTATAGCATCTGCACATGAAATGTGTCTTAAATGTGTAGTCCAACTAGAAATGCTTTCTAGCTACTAACTTTTTATTGATAAAAAGGAAAAGAAACTGAAGTTGCAAAGACATTCTATTTCCTAGAAGTGCCATCAGTTACAAAATTATCAGCTGGAGAACATATTTAATTCATTCTAGAAGAGACAAGGTGAAAACCATACCTTGTGTAGATGAAACTTTTTATCTCCAACAAAAATGACAGTGTCAGTTACCAGATAAATAGCTGTGACACACTACTAAGAGAAAATTTTTGAACTAGAAAATAGGAGTAGAAAAGAACAAAGTTGTATCTTACGATACAGCCAGAATTGCAACTTCAGATGACACTAAATAGATCCATGATTACGCATATTTCATCAACAAAATGAGGATCAACTTTCCCTTTTTCCATTAATGTGGTTAACTTTCAAGCAAAATCCCATAAAAAATAGAATGAACCTCTCTACCTCATACTCTTCTTCCATTAGTGTATAAGAGTTTCAATCAAAACCCCATCAAAAATAGAATGAACCTCTCCATCTCATACCCTTTTTAGATTAGTGTATAAAAGGTTAAATCAAAACCCCATCAAAAATAGAATGAACCTCTCCATCTCATACCCTTTTTAGATTAGTGTATAAAAGGTTAAATCAAAATCCCATCAAATAAACCCAAAATCAAAACAAACTAAAATAGCCAAGAAACCATAACATCAAACAAAGGACACAAAATAACATCAAACATATAGCATTTGCATTGTAATCTAGGGTTTTTGTTTAAGAAACATATGGCATTGTCTGTTATTCCAAGCACTAGCAATGTGACACTGTTAGCAATAATCGCATAATGATTTTGTAAGCACTAGTAAACTTGCTTTGATTAAGAAACTAATTTACTAGTACATTGAATCATACTATGAATGACAATGTTCCTTTGGAACTTGTGGATCCTTTCTATTATAACCACTCGTGAATCAGGTAAGCTAAACTTAGATATGAAGACTTATTAGGTTTTCTAAGTGCCACCCACAAATTAGTCCAAATTAATCAAAACCCACATTTCAAGTACCCACCTACATTGAATACCAACATTGTGCAAACTAGGCAATCATAGTCTCAAAAAAAAAAAAAAAAAAAAAAACCTTTCATATTTTGATTGGTCTACTGAAAATGACTCTTTCCCAAAAGAAAAGTAGAACCCAACCATGGGTTTCAAAGATTTCCCACAAAAATAGAATTAGATGAAGGTATCAAAAGAACCCATTAAAGAATCAGCTAAGGTAATGCTATAGCAAGTTGCCTCATATTTGCAAATTGTGAAAACCGACAACCATTTGGAGCCTCGATCCTCCTAACATACCCAAGAAAGTTCTAAAAGTGGAGCCTGAGTGATAGCTTCACTTGCAATGGGAAATACTGAGCTTAACAAGCTCAATTTTTCAGCCATTGATTTTGCTTGAATTTTCCATAACCAAAAGTAGGAACACGATGTATGTAATTTTCCATAACCAAAATTAGGAACTATCACCAGAAATCTTTTAAACCAACCCTAGATGTAGAAACCCTATATCTAGATCTAGAAATCACCAGAAATCAACACGAAATATGCAGTAGAAACCCTAGATCTAGAAACCCACCACAAGAAATCAAATAGAGATTTACCTTTACTTCGAGGCTTTGCAGTGTTGAGAGATTTTGAAGCTTTTCGAATGGATTTTCGGTGAGTTATTTGAAGACGAAATCGAATGGGGACTGGGGAGGAAGCTGCTCGATCGGGGTGTGGTCTGAGCTTAAAAGATTTCTTCTGTGGAGCTTCTTTTTCACTCAAAAGCTTTGAGGAGAGGGAGGTAGAATCCGTCGAATCCAAAGAAAATGGGGAGAGGGAGAGGGAGAGGGACCGAGAGAGGGAATGAAGGGAGCGAGGAGGGAATGAATGAAATTTCAGAGCTTTTCATTCCCTCTTCTTCTCGCCCAAAAATTTCATTTCCCTCGCAAAATTTTTTTTTTTTTTTTTTTACCACGTCAGCTGCTCGCGTGCGACGCACCATCCCTCGCCCAAAACCTCGCCCAAAACCTCGACATCTAGAATTACTCCCTGATTAAACTTGAATAATCAGAGGTTTTATGTCTTTAGTTTTAAAACGTTGGGCCGGCCATTTCGAACACGTTGGCCAGAAGCCCATATTGTTGAGTTGGGTCCCAAAAGATCAAATTAGGCGAGTTTAGACTTTAGATTTAGACCATGACATTCATGCTCATACAGACCTCTCAAGTATCAACCCTACCAAATGTCACAGACCAAACCAAAAACCTTGAACCTGGTTATTTCCTCGTACCTTCTTAAGTAGAGATCAGATTGAGATTTGATTTCACATTAAAAGTCTAGTCTAGTTCATTAGGCCTGGGCCATAGTCCATCATTGAACAACACAAATCCACTCAACACAATTTAAGTGACAACTTTATTTCATTTGATAACTATGAGGATTGAAAATTTCTCCAATATTAGACCTAATTTGGGTTAAGACTGACCCAGTGCCTACCAAACCCAATTCTGCAGTCCTATTTTTGACTAATTGGTAACAAATTTGTTCATAATTGTTATCTATTTCTTAATTTTTAATTCTGTATTGATTTTATGTTTGTTTCATTTATTGGTATTTAAATTTTATTTAATAGATTTATTTACTTGTATCTTATTTTTTTTCTTCATATATTTCATATAATCTTGAAATTCATTATATGTGCATTCATGTATTCTAAAAAATTTTACGTTTTTTTTTACACACCAAAATATTTCTTATTAAAATCAGGAGATCAAAATTAACTCAAAAAATGAAATCATAATCTTTGATACAGACCGCTCTCAATCCTATCTTATCATACCCAACATTTGTATGGATTCATCGTTCCTTCCACAAACTAAACCTAAGAATTTGGTTGAACCTGGTATTTTCTTCCTGCCTTACCAAGTAGAGATTTGATTGAGATTTCTTTCATATTCAAAGTGTAGTCAAGTTAATTAGGATTGGGCTGGAGTCCATCACTGAAAGCCACTCAACTAAAGTCCTAACATTTGTTGATAAGGATGAGGATTGAGAGACTGAGGACTTACTACAATTTTAGACCCAATCAGCCAATCTTGGTTAAGGTTGACCTGACCCAATGCCAATTCTGCAGTCATATCTTGACTAATTGTTTCGAAATATGTTAATAATTGTTATATGGGACCGGATGCGGAGATTCATGTATTTGATTTAAATACAAACCCAAATAATTGGTCATTAAATTATTGTTGATCCTACGATTAATAATAACAAACCAATCTAAAAATATTAGCTTTCTAAATATATATATATATAAACTGAGAATTCATGATTTTTTTTTCTCTTACTTTCCCTATTCTTTTTTTTCTAAGTCTGCTAAAATAAAATACAAACAGAGAATCCAAATTTTTTTTTTCTCTTGCTTTCCCTCTTATTCTTCCCTAGGTTTTTCTCTTCTTATTTCTCATATCTTTATTCCTTAAAATTTTGAATCGTGAAGGATTCAAAGCAATGTATTTAGCCATTGTTTTTCTTCTAATTTATTGAAATGTTACAAAACTGAACTCAGTTTGTACGAGAGATTGAATTTTATGAGAGATTGCACCCATACATTTTTTTTATGAGAGATTTTCTTTTGTTTTTCTTTCCATTTTTTCTTTTGAAATTTTGAGAGATTTCCTTTATTTTTTTTTTTATGAGAAATTGAAACCTTACAAAACTCATGCATTAGGGAAGAATAATAAAGAAAGCAAGAGAAAAAAAAAATCATAGATTCTCGGTTTATATTTTATTTTTTTAGTTTGGTTTGTTATTATCAACCGTAGGATCAACAACAATCTAATGGCCAACTATTTGGATTTGTATTTGAGTCAAATATGAGAATCTCATGATCCCGTCCCTTGTTATAGTCTCTTTAATAATGATATAAAACTGTCTATTTAATAAAAAGGAAGGGGAGACTAGTGTAAAACGTTCGTAATTTTCTCACTAAGTGTAAGGAAAAATCACAAACTTAATCTGACAACTTTCAACAAGTTGGTGGAAGAAGATCTTATCTTATGCTTTGTTTCTAAGAAAGTTATGAGCTAAGAATTAGTCGCAAGTTCTTGCATTCTATAGGGTTTATTTTGTTTAGATTTTGGCACACAGCGTAAAAGTCTACAATAATAATCGTTGAAAGTTAGCTAAGGGTGTGGGAAATATTTTGAACCAATGTCTTAATCGTGCTGAACTTGCTTACTTGGATTGATTCTAGAAATATCTGTAATGACCAATCGAAAAAAATTCCAATAACTCATTTTAATTACCAAGTCAATATCGTGCATGCGTGACTGTTGGGCCATCATAATCGACATACCAAAGCCAGTATTTTTAGTTGATATCTACTTGCAAATTTAAATGTTATTGACATTCAATTATTGTGGATGAACTAACATATCGTTTACTTTGCAATTTGCAATCCATAATTGCAGTCTACATGATCAGGTTGGATGCCTGTTTCAACCCATTTAACCAGCCTAATTTATTCCAATCACTTATCTGGTACCTTCCCATAACTTCACAAACAGTAGACTTCCTTCTTTCCTTAGGGTTATTATATATATATATTTTTTTAACTTTAAATGTTGTGGATAGAGTTTAAATTCTAAGTATGTGATTTCATCCGTCACAAATTTATCGTTAAATTGGTATCAGATTGAGGTTTTTTTTTTATTATTATTATTAAACTTTAAATGTTGTAGACAGGATTTAAATTTTAAGTTTGTGATTTCATCCGTCACAAGTTTATCGTTAAATTGGTATCCCATTGACCCTTCCTTCTTTAGCTGTTGTAGCATGAATTCCTTCTAACAGGACCCATAATCATCATCCAGAATATTTGCTCACATTCTTCCCCCTTAACACCTAACATGGAGAGTTGGCAAAAGTGGGCAAAAAGAAAATTAAAATTAAAAATCATGCATGATATCCCCCCATCCCACCAATCTAAAGCTAGCCACCTCTCTTTAGGTCCCCCACTTAAATTGGATCATCAACAAACAATGTTACCTTCCACTCCAAGTGCATTTCATAAATTCCTCTCCTTTTCAGCAAAACCAACCACGCAATAGATTTACAGAACTTGATACCATCGAAAAAATATTATTTTCGATCCAACACCAATCATACTACATGTCTTGCCTTATACGATCTCCTTAATCCTTTGACGATACAAATGGATGTACGCGAATCCACCATGTGTCAAATACGACCCCAGTATATAATTTTACGACATCCACACGGCATCTAAAACACTTTGCACCTCAAATTTCTTTACATTTTTACATGTTGT
Source organism: Berberis vulgaris (assembly GCA_963556465.1). NCBI lineage: Eukaryota > Viridiplantae > Streptophyta > Magnoliopsida > Ranunculales > Berberidaceae > Berberis > Berberis vulgaris. Next base: position 4,787,269 of record OY747135.1, read on the forward strand.
TATCCAAATTGGTGTGAAAGAAATAAAGAAAGGAACACAATACTTCCTTGCCTACAAACCAGGCAACTAATTGACTAACTTTAAATTCAAACCAGTTCAACTAGATAATATTAAATAGTCAAAGAAGGTGGACTTCAATTGAAAACTGACACGTGTCCAGCTGTCATTGTAAAACCAGCGGACCAACTAACTAACAGTCACGATCCCACTGCCGACTATCACCGACACGTGTCGGAATCCCAGAACGATCACCATGACTGTCAAATCAGCACGATTTATCAACAAGTGGAGTAGTTTTACGGTGGGTGAGAACAAGCGACCTACACTCCACGTGTTGGGCTAAAGCAGCGACCAAGTTTGGAAAGGTCACGTGACGAGCCATTTGATTGGTTGGCGAAAATTGTGCGGAATTGGCTCCAACTACGGCGATTTAGAAAAGAGGTAATGTCTCGTCCAGCCAAAAGTTTGGAGATAGAGGTAAGTGTGATCCTGGAAGATTGATGAAATTTGCTAGTTGCAGAATTTGATTATAAAATCTAATTTTATAACTTGTAGCGTTAGTACGGAACTACATTCTTTATATTTAGTCATTAGAAGTGACTTATCCTTTCGAGATATTGTAACTGTGTTTTTCGATTTTATTATTGTAAAGGTTTAGGGTTGCTTTTTAATAAAAAATCTATAGCGATTTAGAGCGTTCTTGTTTTGACATATAAAATAGATGGACCGATAAACACGGGGGATTAGTTAAATCAAAGTTAGACCACACACTCACTGTTGTCGCGAAACTGTGGAAAATGGAGACCAAGATATGGACTTATCCATTACCAGCTGAACCACACTAGTTGATTTTTTTTTTTTTTTTTTTTTTTTTTTTTTTTCTAAAGTACTAGAATTGAATTTTTAAATGGACAAATAAATAATTTGCACCTCTGGTTGTTTTGGCAAGTTATTTCCACCTAATATTTTTGCAGAAGTAGTAAAATATCAATGGGTTATGTTTTACTCTAAAAACAAGGTGATATGAGGAAGTCTGAATGTAAGAAGGACCTGTTTTGAAATTACTTAATGGACTTGCAATCATGTTTAATTCCATGAGTTAGACCAGACTTGTAAATGAAGGGACAATCATAATGGATGATATGAATTGATTTTGTTATTTGTGGAACATCCATATCTGAGGATGGTGAAATTTAATCCGATTAAAATGATGTTTGTGGAATGGATTTGGTGGTCTATATCGATAGAGTTTTTAATAAAAACTTTCGATTTTCAGGTAATTCCCTCTTGTAAAATAGAAATCATGTTTGTCCCCTTTTTATTGATGCGCGAAAGGCGAAGGTAATGAAGTATGGAGGGTGACATGCCTAAAGCATCCTAAATACAAAATAACAAACCTAAAGTGCTTGGTAATTAGTTTCGTGATCCAATTGATTATAAGTAAGTAATCATAATGATAAAGCATTATAATAAGTACAATTGAAAATGTTCCCAACACGAAAGGTAGTTTCAATCTGATAATCGGCACTTGAAAGCTATTTATGATTTGTATAAAAATTGGTATCATCTACAAAATTAGCTTCCTTGTATACGATGGAAGAGAATCAAACAATGACTTGAGGTTGAAGATGATCTCAGAAAGTTTGCCCAGAAAAGTACCACCTGATTGGATTTGCTTGCTCACTAAATCTAATTCTTTACAAGATTGTCGTTCCATTACACATGATACATTCCGGTAAAAGCGGTGTCAATGTCCAATGTTCATCCACTGGCTCGAAAACTCACATCACTGCATAATTTATGTACTCGACCCAAAAAAAATGGTGGGCGATTGCCTGATTATTTTTTTTATTGGTTTCCCATTCTAATCTTAAGCCAGCATACGGACATTTTTCGAGTCTTCCCACGTAAACGATGTACCTTAATTTAACCTTATCATGGCAAATCATGTAAATATTCTTCAACTGAAGGTCCATACTATTTGGATTTGGTTGTCTAGAAAGCATGGGGCATGTTTTAGTTTTAGTAGGTCAGCTAAATGGATAAGCTTAATGTACTTTTCTAATATTTTCAATTCAATTTTAAAATGTCAAAAAAATTAATTAAATCATATTTCTCCACCGCAGCGAGTTTGAATTCTTCCGTCTCTTTGAGTGCTTTCTACACGCTTTTCCTTCCTCCCTCTCATTCTAAATTCTATTATTCACCTTATAAATACCTTCTCATTTCTATCTACATATCTAAGAACCAAAACACACAACAAACTCTTTCTTTCTTTCAAACATCATTTTATATTTCGCGAAGATGATGGATATGGATTGCAATTCTAAGAAGATGGTGTGCACGTCTCCGAAACTCACAAGAAACAAATCGAACGGTGGTAATTCGATCAAATCTCCGGTTAAACTAGGGGAATCACCTATGTCTTCATCATCATCATCTGCGTGTGCTGCTTACGAGCAGTACCTTCGCCTTCCCGAGCTTGCAAAACTATGGAGTCAAAAAGATTTTCCAGATTGGAGTAACGAGTCAGTTCTCAAACCGGCCTTACAAGCTTTAGAAATCACATTCCGGTTCGTGTCTATTGTGTTATCTGATTCAAGACCCTACGTGAATCGGCGAGAATGGAAGCGAAGGCTTGAATCGTTAACAACTCACCAGATTGAACTCATCGCGGCTCTATGTGAAGACGAGAGCAAAGATGGAACAGCTCCAATCGTTGATTTGAGTACCTCGAATGGCGTGTTGGCGCGAACCGGAAGTTCTTCAGCTGAGGTGTGGAAGCTCCCAGCAGGTTCAACTCATATGGTGAGCAGAGGGAGCGAAGCAAGTTTGTTACCTAGACTCGCCACGTGGCAAAAATCGGAGGATGTCGCATCGAAGATCATGTTCTCGATCGAGTGCGAGATGCAGAGATGTCCGTACACGTTGGGCCTCGGTGAGCCCAACTTGTCTGGAAAACCAAATCTGGATTACGATCTGGTTTGCAAACCGTCTGATTTACATTCTTTGAAGAGGATTAAGAATCTCGATAATTATGAGAACCATACACTCTTCACCACCCACCAGATTTTGGAATCGTGGATCTTCGTATCTCATCAGCTCCTCAGCAGAATCAGTGATAGAATTGACGGTAATGATTTCGATAACGCAGCAAGTGATTGCTGGTTACTGGAGCGTATATGGAAACTGTTATCAGAAATCGAAGATCTACACCTTCTAATGGATCCAAATGATTTCCTACGTCTAAAGAACCAGCTGGGAATCAAAGCAGAAGTATTCTGTTTCAGATCAAGTAGGTTGATGGAGGTGGCGAAACTATCAAAAGAGCTAAAACATAAAGTTCCAACGATACTAGGTGTTGAGGTTGATCCTAAGGGTGGTCCAAGAATTCAAGAAGCCGCCATGCAGGTCTACCGCAGTCACAAGAATGGAGACGTCGGGAAAATTCATTTGCTACAAGGATTTCAAGCAGTCGAATCGGCTATCAAGAAGTTTTTCTTTTCGTATAGGCAGTTGATAGTTATGGTGATGGGGAGTTTGGAAGCAAATGGGAACCGAGCTGTGGTTTCTGTGGAATCGGATGACTCGCTGACTCGAGTATTCTCTGAGCCTACTTATTTTCCGAGTTTGGATGCTGCAAAGACGTTTTTGGGAGATTTTTGGGCTCATGGGATTGGATCGGAGGGAAAGAATCGGGTGAAGATGTGAAGGAGGAGACTTGGAATGTGACAGGATCGCTGGACTGCCAGTGTGGTTGTAAAATAGTCCGTGAAAAAAATTATTCATTTAGGGGCCTTCTATATGGTTTAGAATAAGCTTAAGAGGCCACTAAAGAATTTAATTTTTTTTTGTAAGGTTGATTAAATATACTTTGGTAACATTATGATTTTTCAACTACAACTACACCAATCTTCGTCAGAATCGTACCTCATTGCATACCTATGCTTCTTTCGGTAAACGCGTCAAGCAAGATAGGATTGTCAATTAGAGTCGCTCAGATACTTGCCAAAAAAAACCTGGGCTTCTTTAGGACCCATTGATAAACTAATTGTTGTCGACGCTCTTACAAAAGTTTAATGCCTATAAACGCTGCCTCCGCGAGGGTGCGGAGGGCTACAATATTACTCTATTGGATAGACATTTTTCAAGGTTAAAATTCGGTGTGATGGGAACTAATAAAGAAATTTTTTTTTTGTCAAACACGAATATATTTATTGAAGATAAAAAATAAACAAGATACAAGGGGAACTCACCCGGATCAACGAATGTCAAGACATCATGAAGGTGTCAAAAAATAAGTTTCTAAAAAAATTACAAGTCGAACTCATCCTTCACAATATTTTTCTAATCTCGATAAAAATGGATTGCTCGGCTCTTAAAAAAACCTTTTTATTTCTCACTTTCCACACACACCACATGAGCACGTGAAAAAACCTACGCCATAACCACTCCGCACACCGAGATGAATTATAGCTTTGGACCACCGACTTAGCCAATCCAAAAGGGAAAACCAAATTTTGACAATAAATTGCTAAAATATATTTGGAGAATGTGCAGTGAAGCATCAAGTGATTCAAAGTCTCGTCATTCTCATTTAAAGCACATAAAGGCTTCCTGTAGGGTTTATTTCTTTCTTAACCTATTTTTAGTCAAGATCCTCTCATGCAACAACGACCAAGAAAATAAATTGATTTGAGAAATAAGATTTTTTACACAAACCAGATTCTTGTGAGAGAAAATGAAAGGGTTGGAGTGGGTATCATAATGAGAGGCAGCTAGCATATCAAAAAACTCTTTCACCAGTAAACTCGCATCATTACTCTTCCACACCAAACTATCGGATCCCTTTGAGAGTATCTGAATATTTAACAGTTGCATTAAATTTGTGACCTCCTATATTTCCTCATCATTTAGTGGTCTCTGAAAGAAAAGATCCCAAAAATCACTATTAATCCAAAAATTGCTAACTTTGTCATTTATCTAGTTGTTAATGATAAATAGCCTTCAAAGGTTGGTTAGTACAATCATATCATAAGGAGGTGAAATCGTCGTAGCCACATTTAGCTATTTGGAACTTCACAAGTTGAGAGGAAGCCTGATAAGTGATAAGGCTATGTTGGATAATAATGTTTCCAACTACCAAGGTTCTAAAAACTGCTAGGCAGTAGGTGAGTGGCGAGTAGGGTACTAGCGCCCATAGGCCTAGGTGGATTTTTATTTTTTTTTGTATTATAATTTAGAATTTATCTAAGTTAAACATAATAACATATAAATTACTTCAGATTCAATGCCAAGATAAATATGCATAATGTATAAACATTAAATTTTAAGCATAGTAACATATAAATTATTGAGCAACACAAACTCAACATCTTTTTCTTATTCATCTCCAATCATAATAGGCTTAATAGCATAAATTCATAACGAAAAATGAGTTTTAATGTCTACTTATTTACAAAATAGACATTTAGATATTATAGTTGATATAATGATTAATTTGTGATTACTTTTATACTTTTATGACCAATAATGACTATTTTATTAACCCAGGTTAACTCATAAAAGTATAAAATTAGGTTTTCTATTTGTTTGGGAAAGGTAAATATATTTTATAATTTTATGAGTTAACCTGACTTAATGATAGAAAAAATGTTGGTCATAAAAGTATAAAATTAGGCACAAAAATGAGTCATTACATCAATTACTACGGTATCTAAATTGTCTATTTTGTGAAAAAAAAAACCTTAAAAGTAATTTTTCGAATTCATAATAGAATAACATAGAGTGAAAAAAAAAGGTAGGCCTCTAATTTAAAAAATAATAATAAAAATTCTCGAACTAGAAATAAAAAAATATATATATATTCAAAAGACCCGCCTAGGCCCAATTGTCGCCCAGCCCACCTACTTCCCATCCAAATTCGCCCAATTGTACTTAGGTCCCTGGACAATTCTTTTCTTCTGACTGCCCATTATCCAGGTGTTTCCCAGCCGCCTAAGCCAATTTTTTTAACAAAGCTAAATACTTCGTGAGGAATAGTGTGGTGGTGAATGTTGAACTAAAATGGCATGTATTGGATTGGGTGGAGAAAGATTTAGATTTTCTTCTTATTAATTTGCAACTTGCTACTTTTGAGCACGAACAACTCTATAATATTATTTGTTTAAATGTGCATTAAGATTTTTTGAATTAAATTAGTTAAAATTTGTAATATATCTGAAACAATCAAAAGAACAATCTTGTAATAGTTTGTGTGATGAAAATAAATATAGTTTTTTCCAATATTTTTACATGCTCTACACATACATTGCTTTAGAGATTACATTATTAGTTTACTTCGAGATTAAAATATGTTTACATAAAAGTTTTACAATCTTCTTGATGATCTTTTAAATAACTTATACTATATACACATAATCAATTTTTGTGGTCGATTTCCTGGATAAGCATTTGTTTTTTTAATACAACACATTTTATGCTCCTCAATGTATTGGACGTTATTGTAATTTCTTTATAATACTTGGTTTTTTTTTTTTTTTCTTCTTTACTTCATTATATATATCTACATACATATATTATTATTTTAATTTTTTTTTCATTCCAAGAATATTCACATACTACTAGTTCAAGGAGCTTTGAAATTATCATTTACACATTACTCTACTTTTAATAAACTTAAAAAAAAATAAAATTCTTGAAGTGTTCATTTATTTTAATATTCTAGGTTTGTTGGTAATCGTTTTGGCACAAATTGTTTTAAGAAATTTTTAACCAAATTACAGAATTACAAAGAATGCCAAGACACCATGAAGGTGTCAAAAAATAAATCTCTAACCAAATTACAAATCGAATCCATCTTCCACAACAATTATATAATCTTGATAAAGATAGAATGTTCCGATCTGTTGAGCTCTTCAAAGACTCTCTTATTTCTCTATCTCTCTTCTTTTACTCGCCAAAATAAGACAATTTTCACAATTTGGTGAAAAATAGTGAGCGCATAAATAGTCACTAAATTCATTTTTTTATTCTCTTCCACATCATTTTCTTATCTCCCTTTTTTATTTTGAAATAAACACGTCCTTTTAGTTTTTTCCATCCAAAATAGAAATAGAAAATAAAATGCATATATTATGATGTGTCTTGAATTTAATCATATCGAAATAGATATGTATCCAAAATGTACAAAAAGAAAATGTAAAATCGTAAACTTTGAAAGAATTGCAAAAATTTGGGATAGACAAAAGATAAAAGCAAAAAGATATATTAGGAAAATAATGAACATAATTTGAAAAGTAGCAATAGATAAATCAATGAAACCAGAAAAAATATAAACATAAGAGATAAATAACAATAAATTTTTTCGAAAAATAGTAGATTCACTGGTGCATGTGGACTTACTTGTGAAAACGTTATTTTGGGATATGTGAGGGATATTAGAGTATCAAGTTGTTGATGTGGCTTATAGGAGCCCTTCTAGCCGTCGATGAAAGGGGCGAGGGGGTGGGTATTACCACTCATCCCCCTTGAGATTCGTGAGGCTGTGCATCTCGATGGCACAGTCGCACAGGCGCGCATCTCGAGGGGGATGAGCGGTCACACTCGCCCCCTCGCCCATTTCCTCGCCATTTAGAATTAGTCGACTTCTAGTGCTATGCACTTTTCTCTATACAGAGAATGCCATGTAGGAAAGAGACTTCTAGTCTTTACTTAAATAGTATATTATACTATAGATAACTGTTATGGTGATTTTCTAAAATTGTAGATGTACTGGAGTATTTTCGTGTCGTTGGCACTTCACATAATTTTATTTTTGCTAATTATTTTGTACTGAGCATCTCCGTCACTATCCTCATTTTCACTTTCTATCAGTATTGAAGTGTAAGTCAATTATAAGTGTAAGCATATTCAGTTAAATTTTAATCAGTTGGGAAGAAAATTTAAATGCCGAGAATGAGTTATCCTCAAATCTTTGAATTCGCCAAAATATGAAATTTAGGGTTTTTGTTTAAATGTGCATTAAGATGACCGACTCATTTTTTCTGGTATGATCGACACATCTCATTGCTTTTAAAATATTGAAAAATATTAAAGACGTGTAATACATTATACTTTTTTTTTAATTATGAAATATATATTTTTTATATTTTGGCCTTTATATTGATTATTGATTTTGTACGAAAGATCTTCAAAAATGCATTTCAACGATACTAAGTTTATCAAAATCCGACAGCGATGTAGATAGTTATGATAATTTTCATTTTGCTAAAAGGAAAACACAATATTTTATTTCTTCGCCACGTGTGCATTCCACCGACTTTTGTCAAAATTTTTTCATTACTTTTTGCCCATTTACATATTTTATATTTACAAATATGCCATCACAGGAAATAAATCTCAACCCTCAAATTCAATACATTTCCCAACTTTCAATCATAACCATCTTTTATCTCTAATCACTTTGATTTTACTTTGTCATAGTCAACAATGAATAGTAAAACACCATTATAAATTGTAATATAGATGTCTTGTCATAACTTATACAAACACTCGGGGTGGAATTTGCAGTACATGATGTAAAAAGAGATATCTGCGAAACAAAGAGAAAGATATGAAGGCGGGGGAGGAAGAATAGGTGAGGAGTGGTTACGAAATAGAAAAAAAATGAAGGCGCAGGGAAGGGGGGGAGGAAGAAGTGGCCAACGGCTATGAAGAAGATGAGCGTGACAGAGTGGGAAATGATGAGAGATTATAGTGAGGGAAGGAGATGGTGGGGATATTCTAATTGAATATGGTCATTCTAGAATTTTGAAAAAATATAAATTATATATGATTGTTATAGTGATTAGTTTGAATGAATATGGTTACAAATTGGATAAAAACATGGGTCAAATAATGGGTTAAGCTATTATACATGGGTTGGGTTTTGGATGATTTGAATTTTTAAGGTCTCGTCCTGTTGATTTTTCTTATAAATATGATAAAATTGGTAGGGCATATTGGAAACCTGAAAATCAAGTTATTTATATATGATTGTTTTCATAAAAGAATAATTTGTAGCATGAGACTATCTTAATATATATCTTTCTAATTCCTTGTTTTTGAACCAGTGTGTCCCCTGTGCCGTTGGCATGATAAATTTTTTTTTTAAATAAATCTCTTGACATGCCTAGCCATTCGTGTCTATGTCAACATGAAAACACTCACTTTGCCCAAAAAATCAATAGAAAAACATAAAAGGTACAATACGAAGACACTAATTTCACAATATAAAATATATTTTTTAGTTGGCCAACAAATTTAAAATTGCACGCGATGCCAAATACTAAAAACCCCAACTGTAAATTTATGTATACAAATAAAAATAGACTTAGTAAAAAAATTAAAAATATTATACTTAAAAGATGAGTAATTGAAAGCGGGAGATATACAATAGTGTAAGGGATGGTTAAGAGAAATTGAAAAATGTAAGAGATATTGAAATATGAGAAATTGTCTAGGATTGTTGGTTCTTTATGTTTTGATAAATTTCAATCATCTTTTATATCCAATCCCAAACACCATTCTGATGTAAGATAGACTAAGGTATTTCCCGTGCCATTGGCACTCCACATACTTTTTTTTTGTTAAATATCATGTACTTAACATCCTCTTCACCATCTTCAATTGATTGTCAATTAGTTTCGAAGCATTCCAAGGCAAAAATATATAATATAAACTTCAAGATAGACTTCGTCAAAATTTGATTAAGTTGAAAAAAATTTCACGCCGATAGTAAGTTCTTCCATAAACCTTGAATTCGCCAAAACATTAAGTTTATGATTTTTATTTAAATGTGCATTAAGATGTTTGTCTCATCTTTTTTTCCTTTTCTTATTCTTCTTTCATGGGATGATCGACCAGTCTCATTTATTTGAAAAATATTAACGACATTAAATGCATTGTTCGCTATTTAGAAATAAAAAATAATTTTTAAAATTTTAGTATTTGTATTGATTATTGGTTTCATTGGAAATATCTATAAAAATGATTCCAACGATATCAAGTTTACAAAAATTCGATTACCAAGTAAGTAGTTATGACAATTTTTATTTTGAAAAAAAACACACAAAACACACACACACACACACACACACACACACACATTTACATTCCACTAATTATTTTCACAATTTTTCGTTTTCTTTGTCCTTATAGTTGTGTTAAATTCACAAATGTGCTATTATGGAAAATGAATCTCAACCCTCAACATATTTTTCAACTTTCATTCCTAGCCATTTTTTATTTTCATTATTTAAAACACCATTCTGATTTGTAAAATAGACTAAGGTATTCTCGTGCTGTTGGCACTCAACGTTTTTTTTGGCTAAATATCATGTACTTAACACCCTCGTCACCATCCTCAATTTTGCCCCCAATCAGTTTTAAAGTGCAAATTTATTATAAGGTAAAAATATATAATATAAATTTTAGGGTTATACTCGATCAAAATTTGATTCAGTTAGAAAAAAATTCAAACGCTGAAAGTAAGTTCTCCCCTAAACATTAAATTCGCCAAAACATGAAATTCACGCTCTTTGTTTAAATGTGCATTAAGATGTATGTCTCATTTATTTTCTTATTTTTTCATGGGATGATCGACCTGTCCCATTTATTTGAAAAATACTAATGACATAAAATGGATTATACATTATTTAGTAATAAATATATATATACAAAATTTAGCGTTTGTATTGATCATTAGTTTCATTGGATAAATCTTTAAGAATGCATTTAAACGATATCGAGTTTACCTAAATTTGACAACCAAGTAAGTAGTTATGACAATTTTAATTTTGAGAAATGTCATAAAAATTTCACTTTCTCTCTCCACTTGTACATTTCACTCACTTTTTTCACAAATTTTCATTTTCTCTGCCCTTATAATTTTGTTGTATTCACAAACATGCCATTTTAATAAATGAATTTCAACCCTCAATATATTTTCCAAACCATTATGATTTGTAAAATAACTAAGGTATTCTCTGTTGGCACGATAAATGTTTAAAAGTTGTCAAAACATGATCACCCTTAAGTTTTTATCATTCGTACTTATATGCCTAATCACCACTATCAACAATTGAAGAAAATAAATAAATATAAAAATGTTGGGTATGAGAATCAAACCCCATGCACTATTGGTGCTTTAAGTTTTATGTGATCCGTTAGATTATTATAATTGAGTAAATCTTAGCTGTCTTTTATCTTCCACCCAAACATCATCCTGTTTTGTAATATAGAGTATGATATTCCCCGTGCGCACGATAAAAATTTAAAACTTGTCAAAACATGATCACCCTTATGTTTTCATCCTTCATACTTACATGCATAATCACCACCACAAACAATTGGAGAAAAATAAATACATATCAAAATGTTGGGTATGAGAATCGAATTCACGCACTCTTGGTGCTTTAAATTCTATACAATCTGTTAGATTCTTATATTTGGATAAATCTCAGCCGTCTTTTATCTCAAACCCCCATCCTATTCTGTAAGATAATAAATTATTATTTTTGTGATTGATAATTTAGCATAATTAATATAGTTTATATGAATGGAAGTGTTTTCTTAAACATTTGCAGTAATTAGCAGTGTTCTAAAAAGCGGTCTAGGCGTCCGCCCAGTGTCACAACTATTTTCTTGCCTAACCAAGTGAGGTTGGCAAGTGTACATAATGTAGAGTTTTCCACATTGTTCTAGAGAGAGTTCTCTAGAACCTCCCATAAAGTTCCATAAGATTCTAGTCCTTAGATATTTCTTAGGAAGTGTGTAGAAACTCAATATAGACCGTTAGATTAAAAGGATCACCACCGTCCATTGAGGAGGTGGAGTTGTATAAATAGGCTAAGGCCTCATTTGTTGTAATCACCTCAGATAATTCAAGCAATACAAGTTCTAGTTCTTTTTAGCTCTCTTGTGTGTTCTTAGCTTGCTTAGTTTTCCAAAGTCTAAGTAAGTCTTTTGTGGGCAAGGCTGACTAGCTTTCTTTGATAACTTGGGGCAAAGTTTGCTAGTGCCGCACGGGAAGTACCTTGTGAAAAGAAAGCCCGTGACAGTTGGTATCAGAGCCAAGGTTTGGCAAGGTTGGTGAAATCATTCTACACAAGAGAATGTCGTCAGAGGTCAACAACCCAGCAATTGGAAACACTGACAAAGGTGGGAAAGTCCGCAAGGACAAGTCTAAGGACATGATCGCTGCAATGGATGAAAGGTTGGCCAAGTTGTGTGCCACCATGTCCGACTTAAGGGAAAAAGTTGAAGACATGGACCTACGCATCGAGGGGCAAACGTCCAACGGGGAGGACCAAGAGCTCCGGAAAGAGATGCAAGGAGCCTTAAACACAGTAGTGGACATGGTGTCCAAAAAGATCGAGTCCCTAGAAGCCAAAGTTGTTGCTAAAGAAGAGGAGATGGAAGCTTATAAAGAAAGAGTTGAGAAACTTGAAACTCAACTCAGGGTGTGCATGGCTGCGGTAGCCAATGGTGGGACTACGCCAGGGACAGTCACCCACAGAGTCGAAGCTCCCAAACCTAAGGCTTATGGTGGGGCAAGGAGTGCAAGGGAGATAGACAACTTCTTGTGGAACATGGAGCGCTACTTTGATGCGGTTGGCATAATAGATGAAGCATCAAAGGTACGTAGTGTCTCCTTATATTTAAATGATGTTGCTACAGTTTGGTGGCGCAGAAGGTCCGAAGATGTCAAGAAAGGATTGTGCACCATCGACACTTGGGAAGAGTTCACGAAGGAACTCAAGAGACAATTCTACCCGGAGGATGCCGAAAACGAAGCTAGGGCCAAGCTCCGTCGCCTTAACCATAAGGAAGGCCACATAAGGGAGTATGTGAAGGAGTTCTCGGAGTTGCTCTTGGAGATTCCTGACATGGGAGAAAAGGATGCTTTGTTTAGCTTCCTTGATGGCCTAACGAGTTGGGCCAAATTAGAATTGAAGAGGCGAGGTGTGCAAGACCTTGCAACGGCTATGGCTGCGGCCGAATCCTTAATTGAGTTCAAAAGAAAGGACTCATCCAAGGGACAAGGGAAAAGGTCGAGTAATGATGGCAAAGGTGGGGGAGACAAAGAAAAGTCCTCCAAGGAACACAAGTACTCCAAAGACAAGGGGAAGGAGAAAAGAGATGGATCACCCAAGAAGATGTCTTGCTTCTTATGTAGTGGACCCCACGGGCATTTGAGTGTCCCAACCGAGGGAAACTTTCCGCGCTTGTCATGGAGGAAGAAGCAAAGGAGGAAAGGAGGATCGCCTCAATGAATCTCCTAAGTGCCATTCAAGCTAAGGTCGAAGAACAACCACGTGGAAGGATGTACGACGTGGAGACCGAGATTGGGGACAAGACTTTGAAAGCCATGGTGGATACCGGAGCCGACACAGTCTACATGGCCAAAGACCTTGCTGAAGAAATTGGCCTATCATATACAAAGGAGAAAGGATATATCAAGGGAGTCAATGCTAAGAGTCTCCCAATTGAAGGAATAGCTCGTGGCACCGATATTCGGCTTGGACAATGGCGAGGTAAAGTCGACATAACGATTGCCCCAATTGATGATCACAAATTTTATTTGGGTATAGATTTCTTGGACATGGTGAAGGCTTTTCTGGTACCATATGCCAACACCATGTGCATCATGGAGAAGGGACAACCTTGTGTTGTGCCCGTAGTAAGGGAGATAAGTAAGGAGAGAATGGTGTCCGCTCTCCAACTTTCTAAATGAGTAAAGAGGAATGAACCTACTTACTTGGCTACCCTCAAGGAAGATGAAGGTCCCATGGATGGAGAGGTGAATGCACCTAAGGCCGTCCAGGATGTTCTCAAGGAGTATAAGGATGCTATGCCTGCCGAGTTGCCTAAGAAGCTTCCACCAAGGAGAGAGGTGGATCATGCTATTGAGTTAGAAGTTGGAGCAAAGCCACCCGCATTTGCTCCTTATCGTATGGCACCTCCTGAGCTCGAGGAGTTAAGAAGACAACTAAAGGATTTACTAGATGCTGGTTATATCCGACCCTCCAAAGCTCCATATGGTGCACCGGTCTTATTTCAAAAGAAACATGATGGATCCCTACGGCTTTGTATTGACTATCGGGCACTCAACAAGGTCACTATCAAGAACAAGTACCTGATTCCTCTTATTGCGGATCTCTTTGATCAACTTGGTGATGCAAGGTACTTTACCAAGCTTGACTTACGCTCGGGATATTATCAAGTCCGCATAGCCGAAGGAGATGAACCAAAGACGGCATGTGTTACAAGGTACGGGTCTTACGAGTTCTTAGTCATGCCATTTGGTTTAACTAATGCGCCGGCCACATTTTGCACTCTAATGAATAAGGTACTAGCTCCTTACCTTGATCGGTTCGTAGTTGTGTACCTTGATGACATTGTGATCTATAGTAAGACATTGGAGGAACATGTGGAACACTTGAGGCAAGTGTTCCAAACCTTGAAGGAGAACGAGCTCTATGTCAAAAAGGAGAAGTGCTCATTTGCCCAAGAGGAGGTGACATTCTTGGGTCATATCATTGGCAAAGGCAAGCTTCGTATGGACAAGTCCAAGGTACAAGCCATCCAAGAATGGGAGCCACCGACCAAAGTCACCGAGTTAAGATCTTTCCTTAGCTTGGTGAACTATTACAGAAGGTTTATCAAAGGCTACTCTTCCATAGCCACTCCATTGACGGACTTGCTCAAGAAGGGACGAAGTTGGGATTGGAGTTCAATATGCCAACAAGCTTTCGAAGGATTGAAGAAGGCAATTGTGGAAGAACCGGTGTTGGCACTTCCCAACCATTCTATGTCTTTTGAGGTACACACGGATGCTTCCGACTTTGCTATTGGTGGGGTATTGATGCAAGAAGGGCATCCTATTGCCTTTGAAAGTAGGAAGCTCAATGACACTGAGAGGCGGTACACAGTACAAGAGAAGGAAATGACTGCGGTTGTACATTGCCTACGAAAATGGCGACACTACTTGCTTGGGAGCAAATTTGTGGTCAAGACCGACAATGTTGCCACTAGCTACTTCCAGACACAAAAGAAGCTCACACCAAAGCAAGCTAGGTGGCAAGATTTCTTGGCAGAGTTCGATTACACTTTGGAGTACAAGCCTGACAAAGCTAATCTTGTTGCGGATGCTTTGAGTAGAAAAGGAGAACTTGCTGACATAAGTCAACCTCAAAGCAACTTGAAGGGACGCATAAAGGAAGGATTGACACATGATCCCATGGCTCAAACCATCATAGCTCTTGTCAAAGATGGGAAGACAAGGCGGTTTTGGGTGGAGAATGGCTTGATATACTTTAAGGGAAGGCGAATCTATGTTCCACCTCATGACAACCTAAGGAAGGAAATCTTGAAAGAATGCCATGATAGCAAGTGGGCGGAACATCCAGGTATACATCGAACTCTTGCTCTTGTTGAAGATTCCTATTACTGGCCACATATGAGGGATGATATCGAAGCATATGTGAAGACTTGTCTTGTATGCCAACAAGACAAAGTGGAGCAACAATCACCTGCCGGCTTACTTGAACCCCTCCCCATCCCAGAGAGACCTTGGGAGAGTGTTTCCTTAGATTTCATAGTTGGGTTGCCTGCATCAGAGGGTTGCAATTGGATCCTTGTGGTCGTGGACAGATTTTCGAAGTATGCCACCTTCATTCCCACACCAAAGGAGTGCACAGCCGAGCAAGCCGCACATTTATTCCTCAAACATGTTGTGTTAAATTCACAAATGTGCTATTATGGAAAATGAATCTCAACCCTCAACATATTTTTCAACTTTCATTCCTAGCCATTTTTTATTTTCATTATTTAAAACACCATTCTGATTTGTAAAATAGACTAAGGTATTCTCGTGCTGTTGGCACTCAACGTTTTTTTTGGCTAAATATCATGTACTTAACACCCTCGTCACCATCCTCAATTTTGCCCCCAATCAGTTTTAAAGTGCAAATTTATTATAAGGTAAAAATATATAATATAAATTTTAGGGTTATACTCGATCAAAATTTGATTCAGTTAGAAAAAAATTCAAACGCTGAAAGTAAGTTCTCCCCTAAACATTAAATTCGCCAAAACATGAAATTCACGCTCTTTGTTTAAATGTGCATTAAGATGTATGTCTCATTTATTTTCTTATTTTTTCATGGGATGATCGACCTGTCCCATTTATTTGAAAAATACTAATGACATAAAATGGATTATACATTATTTAGTAATAAATATATATATACAAAATTTAGCGTTTGTATTGATCATTAGTTTCATTGGATAAATCTTTAAGAATGCATTTAAACGATATCGAGTTTACCTAAATTTGACAACCAAGTAAGTAGTTATGACAATTTTAATTTTGAGAAATGTCATAAAAATTTCACTTTCTCTCTCCACTTGTACATTTCACTCACTTTTTTCACAAATTTTCATTTTCTCTGCCCTTATAATTTTGTTGTATTCACAAACATGCCATTTTAATAAATGAATTTCAACCCTCAATATATTTTCCAAACCATTATGATTTGTAAAATAACTAAGGTATTCTCTGTTGGCACGATAAATGTTTAAAAGTTGTCAAAACATGATCACCCTTAAGTTTTTATCATTCGTACTTATATGCCTAATCACCACTATCAACAATTGAAGAAAATAAATAAATATAAAAATGTTGGGTATGAGAATCAAACCCCATGCACTATTGGTGCTTTAAGTTTTATGTGATCCGTTAGATTATTATAATTGAGTAAATCTTAGCTGTCTTTTATCTTCCACCCAAACATCATCCTGTTTTGTAATATAGAGTATGATATTCCCCGTGCGCACGATAAAAATTTAAAACTTGTCAAAACATGATCACCCTTATGTTTTCATCCTTCATACTTACATGCATAATCACCACCACAAACAATTGGAGAAAAATAAATACATATCAAAATGTTGGGTATGAGAATCGAATTCACGCACTCTTGGTGCTTTAAATTCTATACAATCTGTTAGATTCTTATATTTGGATAAATCTCAGCCGTCTTTTATCTCAAACCCCCATCCTATTCTGTAAGATAATAAATTATTATTTTTGTGATTGATAATTTAGCATAATTAATATAGTTTATATGAATGGAAGTGTTTTCTTAAACATTTGCAGTAATTAGCAGTGTTCTAAAAAGCGGTCTAGGCGTCCGCCCAGGCGCTAGTAGGTAGAGAGACGCCTAGACTAGTTGTTGGGCGGAGGAAAAAATCGGTCAGGGCGCCTAGGCGGGTTCTGGGCGGGCCTAGGTGGGTTCTGGGCGGGCTGGACGGGTTCTGGGCTTTTTTTTTGTTTTTTTATTTCTCTGGTTGCAAATAACCAAAACCAATCGACCAAATACTCATCGAAATTTTTAGGTTTTGCAAAACAGAGAGAAAAGAAAAGGGGAAGAAGGAGAAGAAGAAGAAGAAGGAGGGAAAGACGAAGAAGAGTTTCCCGGCATGAAAATTTTTAGTAGCTTAATTTTTCATGTTTATAAATTTTTCATATTTATTACTATTCTGGCATTAAATTTGAAGTAATTGATAAAATATTAATGTATTATGCTAAATTTTTGTAAATTATGAAAATTATAATACAAAATCTAAAACCGCCTAAGCGCTAGGCACCTGCTGGCCGCTCACCCACCACCTAGGCGTTAGACACCTACTGGTCGTCTGCCCACCACCTAGCGATTTTTAGAACACTGATAATTAGCAAACGTAAGAAAATGAAGAACGAAAAATATAAAACAGAATCAACTATAGTCTATAAATTTTGATCCAATCCTTATACCCAATAACATTTAAATACAAATTATAACAATTCTTTTAAAATAATAAAATTATAACAGTTATTTGAAAAAAAAATTATTTCCATTTACTTCCACTAACTATAAAGCTTTGTAATGGCTTAGATCATTTCTATTATAATATTTTTATGAAAGCTTACCTTTACAAATTCTTTACTGTTTTTGTTTTTTTTAAAGGCCACAAAGCTAATAATTGTGCTGAGTATAGTTCTAAAATGGAATTTCATTTTTTTTTTTTTTTGGAAAGTGAGCGGGGCTCTCAATTGATAGTTACTGCATTAAATTGACATTTTTGTAACAACCCTTAAAATATTAATACTTTTAAATTATAACAATTCACAAAACAATTTTATACATTTTCATGAACAAAGTGATATAATAATTGTATCACCATGAATAGTATGGTCCACAAGTGATACTATTTATGGTTTTTGTGTAACTATTTTTCATTTTTTTTTTACTAAATTCAGTTTTGACTTAAAATTATTTGGACACCTCAAAAGAATTGCTATTTTGATAATGGTTACAAATATGCTAATTTGTTGTAGTGGTAGTGTGCGAGTCGAATTCATTTGCACTAAGGGATATCAATTTCTACATTTAAAACCCAAAATATTAATTGTGTCTTCTTTGCCCAACCACTTAAATACCTTGTACACGTTGGTTTGGAGTTAAGCCTATTTATCTTTTTGGGCCTGTACATTTTCGTAACCACCAATCCCTTAAATCATTCCAACACTTATTTTTGTTGTTGTTATTGTTATTATTACTTGTGGTGAATGGTATAGATAAAGCCACTAAAGAGTTGCTAATATATATAAGGTTCTAAGAGTTGCTAAAAGCGAGTCTAAAAATGTTAACCGGTTGTTTAGGAGGAGTTCATGAGAAAGTTGTGAATCATGGGTGAAAGTGTCTTAATATTTACCAACTGATAAAGAAAGTTATGGATGCTTAAAATATAAATCAAATAGTACTTATCACGCATATTTTATGCGTAAACTTATTAGACAGGCAATCATGGCTTTTATACAGAAATTTAACTAAAACGAACTCAAACTATTTTGATTTGATATTCTGAGTCCATCAAATTATCTCAATCAACAAAGACGATTGAAAAATAAATAAAAATGAAGGGTGTCTTGTATAATACCATAATTCATAATTTCTCATTCCATTAAAAGATTATCATAAAATTATATTCAGTTCACGCTAACGACCACCAAAATCTAATTGTTGTGTGGTGCTAAGTTCAGTCCAATTGGTTTGGTTGTGACTCCTCTGTCACACTGTATTCTGTAGTCGCAATGAACCTTCCTGTAAACCTTGATCTCTCCAACTTCGCCCATATGTGGTTGCGGGCTTTCATGAAAATTGAGTTTACGACTGGTTAAAATAACCTAATAATCGGCTTATGAACAGTTTCAGCAACCCTGAAGCCCAAAATATAGTCCATAATAAACTAAAGCTAACGAAAATTTGTTTCATACCAAGGACAGTTTTCCTGGAGATGCCCATCAATACCTAGATTCCCAAGAACAAAAATAGTTGTTTTAAGTTTACCATGGAGCCATGAACGAGCATTGAGTTTTATTTGCATTGTGTGTGAGTTAACATGAGAAATTGTGATAACAAATTCTTGTAAACTTATCCTCCACAATATTTTTTCTAATCTCGATAAAAATGGATTGCTTAGCTCTTAAAAAAATCTTTTTATTTCTCACTTTCCACACACACCCCATGAGCACGTGAAAAAACCTACGCCATAACCACTCCACACATCGGGATGGATTAGCTTTGGACCACCGACTTAGCCAATCCAAAAGGGAAAACCAAAATTTGACAAGAAACTGCTAAAATATATTTGGAGAATGTGCAGTGAAGCATCAAGTGATTCAGAGTCTCGTCATTCTCATTTAAATCACATAAAGGCTTCCTGTAGGGTTTATTTCTTTCTTAACCTATTTTTAGTCAAGATCCTCTCATGCAACAATGACCAACAAAAGAAATTGATTTGAGAAAGAAGATTTTTTACACAAACCAGATTCTTGTGAGAGAAAATGAAAGGGTTGGAGTGGGTATCATAATGAGAGGCAGCTAGCATATAAAAAAACTCTTTCACCGGTAAACTCGCACCATTACTCTTCCACACCAAACTATCGGATCCCTTCGAGAGTATCTGAATATTTAACAGTTGCATTAAATTTGTGATCTCCTCTATTTCCTCATCATTTAGTGGTCTCTGAAAGAAAGGATCCCAAAAATCACTATTAATCCAAAAATTGCTAACTTTGTCATTTATCTAGTTGTTAATGATAAATAGCCTTCAAAGGTTGGTTAGTACAATCATATCAGAAGGAGGTGAAATCGTCGTAGCCACATTTAGCTATTTGGAACTTCACAAGTTGAGAGGAAGCCTGATAAGTGATAAGGCTATGTTGGATAATAATGTTTCCAACTACCAAGGGTCTAAAAACCGCTAGGCAGTGGGTGGGTGGCGAGTAGGGTACTAGCGCCCATAGGCCTAGGTGGATTTTTTTTTTTTTTTTTGTATAATAATTTAGAATTTATCTAAGTTAAACATAATAATATATAAATTACTTCAGATTCAATGCCAAGATAAATATGCATAATGTATAAACATGAAATTTTAAGCATAGTAACATATAAATTATTGAGCAACACAAACTCAACATCTTTTTCTTATTCATCTCCAATCATAATAGGTTTAATAGCATAAATTCATAACGAAAAATGAGTTTTAAAGTCTACTTATTTACAAAATAGACATTTAGATATCATAGTTGATATAATGATTAATTTGTGATTACTTTTATACTTTTATGACCAATAATGACTATTTTATTAACCCAGGTTAACTCATAAAAGTATAAAATTAGGTTTTCTATTTGTTTGGAAAAGGTAAATATATTTTATAATTTTATGAGTTAACCTGACTTAACGATAGAAAAAATGTTTGTCATAAAAGTATAAAATTAGGCACAAAAATGAGTCATTACATCAATTACTACGGTATCTGAATTGTCTATTTTGTGTAAAAATAAACCTTAAAAATAATTTTTCGAATTCATAATAGCATAGCATAGAGTGAAAAAAAAAAAAAAACCCCTAAAAAGGTATGCCTCTAACTTAAAAAATAATAATAAAAATTTCTGAACTAGAAATTAAAAAAAAAAAAATATTCAAAAGACCCGCCTAGGCCCAACTGTCGCCCAGCCTGCCTACTTCCATAATAACAAAGCTAAATACTTCGGGAGAAATAGTGTGGTTGTGAATGTTGAACTAAACTAGCATGTATTGGATTGGGTGGAGAAAGATTTAGATTTTCTTCTTATTAATTTGCAGCTTGCTACTTTTGAGCACGAATAACTCTATAATATTATTTGTTTAAATGTACATTAAGATCTTTTGAATTAAATTAGTTAAAATTTGTAATATATCTGAAACAATCAAAAGAACAATCTTGTAATAGTTTGTGTGATGAAAATAAATATAGTTTTTTCCAATATTTTTACATACTCTACACATACATTGCTTTAGAGATTACATTATTAGTTTACTTCGAGATTAAAATATGTTTACATAAAAGTTTTACAATCTTCTTGATGATCTTTTAAATAACTTATACTATATACACATAATCAATTTTTGTGGTCGATTTCCTGGATAAGCATTTGTTTTTTTAATACAACACATTTTATGCTCCTCAATGTATTGGACGTTATTGTAATTTCTTTATAATACTTGGTTTTTTTTTTTTTCTTCTTTACTTCATTATATATATATATACATACATATATTATTATTTTAAATTTTTTTTCATTCCAAGAATATTCACATACTACTAGTTCAAGGAGCTTTGAAATTATCATTTACACATTACTCAACTTTTAATAAACTAAAAAAAAAAAAAAAATTCTTGAAGTGTTCATTTATTTTAATATTCTAGGTTTGTTGGTAATCGTTTTGGCACAAATTGTTTTAAGAAATTTTTTTTTTCTTTGCCAAACACGAGATGTTTATTAAAGATAAGAAAAAGAAACATAATACAATGTGCATCATTCCTATATTAAAGAATGCCAAGACACCATGAAGGTGTCAAAAAATAAATCTCTAACCAAATTACAAATCGAATCCATCTTCCACAACAATTATATAATCTTGATAAAGATAGAATGTTCCGATCTTTTGAGCCCTTCAAAGACTCTCTTATTTCTCTATCTCTCTTCTTTTACTCGCCAAAATAAGACAATTTTCACAATTTGGTGAAAAATAGTGAGCGCATAAATAGTCACTAAATTCATTTTTTTATTCTCTTCCACATCATTTTCTTATCTCCCTTTTTTATTTTGAAATAAACACGTCCTTTTAGTTTTTTCCATCCAAAATAGAAATAGAAAATAAAATGCATATATTATGATGTGTCTTGAATTTAATCATATCGAAATAGATATGTATCCAAAATGTACAAAAAGAAAACGTAAAATCGTAAACTTTGAAAGAATTGCAAAAATTTGGGATAGACAAAAGATAAAAGCAAAAAGATATATTAGGAAAATAATGAACATAATTTGAAAAGTAGCAATAGATAAATCAATGAAACCAGAAAAAATATAAACATAAGAGATAAATAACAATAAATTTTTTCGAAAAATAGTAGATTCACTGGTGCATGTGGACTTACTTGTGAAAACGTTATTTTGGGATATGTGAGGGATATTAGAGTATCAAGTTGTTGATGTGGCTTATAGGAGCCCTTCTAGCCGTCGAGGAAAGGGGCGAGGGGGTGGGTATTACCACTCATCCCCCTTGAAATTCGTGAGGCTGTGCATCTCGATGGCACAGTCGCACAGGCGCGCATCTAGAGGGGGATGAGCGGTCACACTCGCCCCCTCGCCCATTTCCTCGCCATTTAGAATTAGTCGACTTCTAGTGCTATGCACTTTTCTCTATACAGAGAATGCCATGTAGGAAAGAGACTTCTAGTCTTTACTTAAATAGTATATTATACTATAGATAACTGTTATGGTGATTTTCTAAAATTGTAGATGTACTGGAGTATTTTCGTGTCGTTGGCACTTCACATAATTTTATTTTTGCTAATTATTTTGTACTGAGCATCTCCGTCACTATCCTCATTTTCACTTTCTATCAGTATTGAAGTGTAAGTCAATTATAAGTGTAAGCATATTCAGTTAAATTTTAATCAGTTGGGAAGAAAATTTAAATGCCGAGAATGAGTTATCCTCAAATCTTTGAATTCGCCAAAATATGAAATTTAGGGTTTTTGTTTAAATGTGCATTAAGATGTCCGACTCATTTTTTCTGGTATGATCGACACATCTCATTGCTTTTAAAATATTGAAAAATATTAAAGACGTGTAATACATTATACTTTTTTTTTAATTATGAAATATATATTTTTTATATTTTGGCCTTTATATTGATTATTGATTTTGTACGAAAGATCTTCAAAAATGCATTTCAACGATACTAAGTTTATCAAAATCCGACAGCGATGTAGATAGTTATGATAATTTTCATTTTGCTAAAAGGAAAACACAATATTTTATTTCTTCGCCACGTGTGCATTCCACCGACTTTTTTCAAAATTTTTTCATTACTTTTTGCCCATTTACATATTTTATATTTACAAATATGCCATCACAGGAAATAAATCTCAACCCTCAAATTCAATACATTTCCCAACTTTCAATCATAACCATCTTTTATCTCTAATCACTTTGATTTTACTTTGTCATAGTCAACAATGAATAGTAAAACACCATTATAAATTGTAATATAGATGTCTTGTCATAACTTATACAAACACTCGGGGTGGAATTTGCAGTACATGATGTAAAAAGAGATATCTGCGAAACAAAGAGAAAGATATGAAGGCGGGGGAGGAAGAATAGGTGAGGAGTGGTTACGAAATAGAAAAAAAATGAAGGCGCAGGGAAGGGGGGGAGGAAGAAGTGGCCAACGGCTATGAAGAAGATGAGCGTGACAGAGTGGGAAATGATGAGAGATTATAGTGAGGGAAGGAGATGGTGGGGATATTCTAATTGAATATGGTCATTCTAGAATTTTGAAAAAATATAAATTATATATGATTGTTATAGTGATTAGTTTGAATGAATATGGTTACAAATTGGATAAAAACATGGGTCAAATAATGGGTTAAGCTATTATACATGGGTTGGGTTTTGGATGATTTGAATTTTTAAAGTCTCGTCCTGTTGATTTTTCTTATAAATATGATAAAATTGGTAGGGCATATTGGAAACCTGAAAATCAAGTTATTTATATATGATTGTTTTCATAAAAGAATAATTTGTAGCATGAGACTATCTTAATATATATCTTTCTAATTCCTTGTTTTTGAACCAGTGTGTCCCCTGTGCCGTTGGCATGATAAATTTTTTTTTTAAATAAATCTCTTGACATGCCTAGCCATTCGTGTCTATGTCAACATGAAAACACTCACTTTGCCCAAAAAATCAATAGAAAAACATAAAAGGTACAATACGAAGACACTAATTTCACAATATAAAATATATTTTTTAGTTGGCCAACAAATTTAAAATTGCACGCGATGCCAAATACTAAAAAAACCCAACTGTAAATTTATGTATACAAATAAAAATAGACTTAGTAAAAAAATTAAAAATATTATACTTAAAAGATGAGTAATTGAAAGCGGGAGATATACAATAGTGTAAGGGATGGTTAAGAGAAATTGAAAAATGTAAGAGATATTGAAATATGAGAAATTGTCTAGGATTGTTGGTTCTTTATGTTTTGATAAATTTCAATCATCTTTTATATCCAATCCCAAACACCATTCTGATGTAAGATAGACTAAGGTATTCCCCGTGCCATTGGCACTCCACATACTTTTTTTTTGTTAAATATCATGTACTTAACATCCTCTTCACCATCTTCAATTGATTGTCAATTAGTTTCGAAGCATTCCAAGGCAAAAATATATAATATAAACTTCAAGATAGACTTCGTCAAAATTTGATTAAGTTGAAAAAAATTTCACGCCGATAGTAAGTTCTTCCATAAACCTTGAATTCGCCAAAACATTAAGTTTATGATTTTTATTTAAATGTGCATTAAGATGTTTGTCTCATCTTTTTTTCCTTTTCTTATTCTTCTTTCATGGGATGATCGACCAGTCTCATTTATTTGAAAAATATTAACGACATTAAATGCATTGTTCGCTATTTAGAAATAAAAAATAATTTTTAAAATTTTAGTATTTGTATTGATCATTGGTTTCATTGGAAATATCTATAAAAATGATTCCAACGATATCAAGTTTACAAAAATTCGATTACCAAGTAAGTAGTTATGACAATTTTTATTTTGAAAAAAAACACACAAAACACACACACACACACACACACACATTTACATTCCACTAATTATTTTCACAATTTTTCGTTTTCTTTGTCCTTATAGTTGTGTTAAATTCACAAATGTGCTATTATGGAAAATGAATCTCAACCCTCAACATATTTTTCAACTTTCATTCCTAGCCATTTTTTATTTTCATTATTTAAAACACCATTCTGATTTGTAAAATAGACTAAGGTATTCTCGTGCTGTTGGCACTCAACGTTTTTTTTGGCTAAATATCATGTACTTAACACCCTCGTCACCATCCTCAATTTTGCCCCCAATCAGTTTTAAAGTGCAAATTTATTATAAGGTAAAAATATATAATATAAATTTTAGGGTTATACTCGATCAAAATTTGATTCAGTTAGAAAAAAATTCAAACGCTGAAAGTAAGTTCTCCCCTAAACATTAAATTCGCCAAAACATGAAATTCACGCTCTTTGTTTAAATGTGCATTAAGATGTATGTCTCATTTATTTTCTTATTTTTTCATGGGATGATCGACCTGTCCCATTTATTTGAAAAATACTAATGACATAAAATGGATTATACATTATTTAGTAATAAATATATATATACAAAATTTAGCGTTTGTATTGATCATTAGTTTCATTGGATAAATCTTTAAGAATGCATTTAAACGATATCGAGTTTACCTAAATTTGACAACCAAGTAAGTAGTTATGACAATTTTAATTTTGAGAAATGTCATAAAAATTTCACTTTCTCTCTCCACTTGTACATTTCACTCACTTTTTTCACAAATTTTCATTTTCTCTGCCCTTATAATTTTGTTGTATTCACAAACATGCCATTTTAATAAATGAATTTCAACCCTCAATATATTTTCCAAACCATTATGATTTGTAAAATAACTAAGGTATTCTCTGTTGGCACGATAAATGTTTAAAAGTTGTCAAAACATGATCACCCTTAAGTTTTTATCATTCGTACTTATATGCCTAATCACCACTATCAACAATTGAAGAAAATAAATAAATATAAAAATGTTGGGTATGAGAATCAAACCCCATGCACTATTGGTGCTTTAAGTTTTATGTGATCCGTTAGATTATTATAATTGAGTAAATCTTAGCTGTCTTTTATCTTCCACCCAAACATCATCCTGTTTTGTAATATAGAGTATGATATTCCCCGTGCGCACGATAAAAATTTAAAACTTGTCAAAACATGATCACCCTTATGTTTTCATCCTTCATACTTACATGCATAATCACCACCACAAACAATTGGAGAAAAATAAATACATATCAAAATGTTGGGTATGAGAATCGAATTCACGCACTCTTGGTGCTTTAAATTCTATACAATCTGTTAGATTCTTATATTTGGATAAATCTCAGCCGTCTTTTATCTCAAACCCCCATCCTATTCTGTAAGATAATAAATTATTATTTTTGTGATTGATAATTTAGCATAATTAATATAGTTTATATGAATGGAAGTGTTTTCTTAAACATTTGCAGTAATTAGCAGTGTTCTAAAAAGCGGTCTAGGCGTCCGCCCAGTGTCACAACTATTTTCTTGCCTAACCAAGTGAGGTTGGCAAGTGTACATAATGTAGAGTTTTCCACATTGTTCTAGAGAGAGTTCTCTAGAACCTCCCATAAAGTTCCATAAGATTCTAGTCCTTAGATATTTCTTAGGAAGTGTGTAGAAACTCAATATAGACCGTTAGATTAAAAGGATCACCACCGTCCATTGAGGAGGTGGAGTTGTATAAATAGGCTAAGGCCTCATTTGTTGTAATCACCTCAGATAATTCAAGCAATACAAGTTCTAGTTCTTTTTAGCTCTCTTGTGTGTTCTTAGCTTGCTTAGTTTTCCAAAGTCTAAGTAAGTCTTTTGTGGGCAAGGCTGACTAGCTTTCTTTGATAACTTGGGGCAAAGTTTGCTAGTGCCGCACGGGAAGTACCTTGTGAAAAGAAAGCCCGTGACAGTTGGTATCAGAGCCAAGGTTTGGCAAGGTTGGTGAAATCATTCTACACAAGAGAATGTCGTCAGAGGTCAACAACCCAGCAATTGGAAACACTGACAAAGGTGGGAAAGTCCGCAAGGACAAGTCTAAGGACATGATCGCTGCAATGGATGAAAGGTTGGCCAAGTTGTGTGCCACCATGTCCGACTTAAGGGAAAAAGTTGAAGACATGGACCTACGCATCGAGGGGCAAACGTCCAACGGGGAGGACCAAGAGCTCCGGAAAGAGATGCAAGGAGCCTTAAACACAGTAGTGGACATGGTGTCCAAAAAGATCGAGTCCCTAGAAGCCAAAGTTGTTGCTAAAGAAGAGGAGATGGAAGCTTATAAAGAAAGAGTTGAGAAACTTGAAACTCAACTCAGGGTGTGCATGGCTGCGGTAGCCAATGGTGGGACTACGCCAGGGACAGTCACCCACAGAGTCGAAGCTCCCAAACCTAAGGCTTATGGTGGGGCAAGGAGTGCAAGGGAGATAGACAACTTCTTGTGGAACATGGAGCGCTACTTTGATGCGGTTGGCATAATAGATGAAGCATCAAAGGTACGT
The DNA here is from genome assembly GCA_963556465.1 of Berberis vulgaris. Classification (NCBI taxonomy): domain Eukaryota; kingdom Viridiplantae; phylum Streptophyta; class Magnoliopsida; order Ranunculales; family Berberidaceae; genus Berberis; species Berberis vulgaris. The sequence goes on from OY747135.1 coordinate 4,815,122, forward strand.
AGTGTCTCCTTATATTTAAATGATGTTGCTACAGTTTGGTGGCGCAGAAGGTCCGAAGATGTCAAGAAAGGATTGTGCACCATCGACACTTGGGAAGAGTTCACGAAGGAACTCAAGAGACAATTCTACCCGGAGGATGCCGAAAACGAAGCTAGGGCCAAGCTCCGTCGCCTTAACCATAAGGAAGGCCACATAAGGGAGTATGTGAAGGAGTTCTCGGAGTTGCTCTTGGAGATTCCTGACATGGGAGAAAAGGATGCTTTGTTTAGCTTCCTTGATGGCCTAACGAGTTGGGCCAAATTAGAATTGAAGAGGCGAGGTGTGCAAGACCTTGCAACGGCTATGGCTGCGGCCGAATCCTTAATTGAGTTCAAAAGAAAGGACTCATCCAAGGGACAAGGGAAAAGGTCGAGTAATGATGGCAAAGGTGGGGGAGACAAAGAAAAGTCCTCCAAGGAACACAAGTACTCCAAAGACAAGGGGAAGGAGAAAAGAGATGGATCACCCAAGAAGATGTCTTGCTTCTTATGTAGTGGACCCCACGGGCATTTGAGTGTCCCAACCGAGGGAAACTTTCCGCGCTTGTCATGGAGGAAGAAGCAAAGGAGGAAAGGAGGATCGCCTCAATGAATCTCCTAAGTGCCATTCAAGCTAAGGTCGAAGAACAACCACGTGGAAGGATGTACGACGTGGAGACCGAGATTGGGGACAAGACTTTGAAAGCCATGGTGGATACCGGAGCCGACACAGTCTACATGGCCAAAGACCTTGCTGAAGAAATTGGCCTATCATATACAAAGGAGAAAGGATATATCAAGGGAGTCAATGCTAAGAGTCTCCCAATTGAAGGAATAGCTCGTGGCACCGATATTCGGCTTGGACAATGGCGAGGTAAAGTCGACATAACGATTGCCCCAATTGATGATCACAAATTTTATTTGGGTATAGATTTCTTGGACATGGTGAAGGCTTTTCTGGTACCATATGCCAACACCATGTGCATCATGGAGAAGGGACAACCTTGTGTTGTGCCCGTAGTAAGGGAGATAAGTAAGGAGAGAATGGTGTCCGCTCTCCAACTTTCTAAATGAGTAAAGAGGAATGAACCTACTTACTTGGCTACCCTCAAGGAAGATGAAGGTCCCATGGATGGAGAGGTGAATGCACCTAAGGCCGTCCAGGATGTTCTCAAGGAGTATAAGGATGCTATGCCTGCCGAGTTGCCTAAGAAGCTTCCACCAAGGAGAGAGGTGGATCATGCTATTGAGTTAGAAGTTGGAGCAAAGCCACCCGCATTTGCTCCTTATCGTATGGCACCTCCTGAGCTCGAGGAGTTAAGAAGACAACTAAAGGATTTACTAGATGCTGGTTATATCCGACCCTCCAAAGCTCCATATGGTGCACCGGTCTTATTTCAAAAGAAACATGATGGATCCCTACGGCTTTGTATTGACTATCGGGCACTCAACAAGGTCACTATCAAGAACAAGTACCTGATTCCTCTTATTGCGGATCTCTTTGATCAACTTGGTGATGCAAGGTACTTTACCAAGCTTGACTTACGCTCGGGATATTATCAAGTCCGCATAGCCGAAGGAGATGAACCAAAGACGGCATGTGTTACAAGGTACGGGTCTTACGAGTTCTTAGTCATGCCATTTGGTTTAACTAATGCGCCGGCCACATTTTGCACTCTAATGAATAAGGTACTAGCTCCTTACCTTGATCGGTTCGTAGTTGTGTACCTTGATGACATTGTGATCTATAGTAAGACATTGGAGGAACATGTGGAACACTTGAGGCAAGTGTTCCAAACCTTGAAGGAGAACGAGCTCTATGTCAAAAAGGAGAAGTGCTCATTTGCCCAAGAGGAGGTGACATTCTTGGGTCATATCATTGGCAAAGGCAAGCTTCGTATGGACAAGTCCAAGGTACAAGCCATCCAAGAATGGGAGCCACCGACCAAAGTCACCGAGTTAAGATCTTTCCTTAGCTTGGTGAACTATTACAGAAGGTTTATCAAAGGCTACTCTTCCATAGCCACTCCATTGACGGACTTGCTCAAGAAGGGACGAAGTTGGGATTGGAGTTCAATATGCCAACAAGCTTTCGAAGGATTGAAGAAGGCAATTGTGGAAGAACCGGTGTTGGCACTTCCCAACCATTCTATGTCTTTTGAGGTACACACGGATGCTTCCGACTTTGCTATTGGTGGGGTATTGATGCAAGAAGGGCATCCTATTGCCTTTGAAAGTAGGAAGCTCAATGACACTGAGAGGCGGTACACAGTACAAGAGAAGGAAATGACTGCGGTTGTACATTGCCTACGAAAATGGCGACACTACTTGCTTGGGAGCAAATTTGTGGTCAAGACCGACAATGTTGCCACTAGCTACTTCCAGACACAAAAGAAGCTCACACCAAAGCAAGCTAGGTGGCAAGATTTCTTGGCAGAGTTCGATTACACTTTGGAGTACAAGCCTGACAAAGCTAATCTTGTTGCGGATGCTTTGAGTAGAAAAGGAGAACTTGCTGACATAAGTCAACCTCAAAGCAACTTGAAGGGACGCATAAAGGAAGGATTGACACATGATCCCATGGCTCAAACCATCATAGCTCTTGTCAAAGATGGGAAGACAAGGCGGTTTTGGGTGGAGAATGGCTTGATATACTTTAAGGGAAGGCGAATCTATGTTCCACCTCATGACAACCTAAGGAAGGAAATCTTGAAAGAATGCCATGATAGCAAGTGGGCGGAACATCCAGGTATACATCGAACTCTTGCTCTTGTTGAAGATTCCTATTACTGGCCACATATGAGGGATGATATCGAAGCATATGTGAAGACTTGTCTTGTATGCCAACAAGACAAAGTGGAGCAACAATCACCTGCCGGCTTACTTGAACCCCTCCCCATCCCAGAGAGACCTTGGGAGAGTGTTTCCTTAGATTTCATAGTTGGGTTGCCTGCATCAGAGGGTTGCAATTGGATCCTTGTGGTCGTGGACAGATTTTCGAAGTATGCCACCTTCATTCCCACACCAAAGGAGTGCACAGCCGAGCAAGCCGCACATTTATTCCTCAAACATGTTGTGTTAAATTCACAAATGTGCTATTATGGAAAATGAATCTCAACCCTCAACATATTTTTCAACTTTCATTCCTAGCCATTTTTTATTTTCATTATTTAAAACACCATTCTGATTTGTAAAATAGACTAAGGTATTCTCGTGCTGTTGGCACTCAACGTTTTTTTTGGCTAAATATCATGTACTTAACACCCTCGTCACCATCCTCAATTTTGCCCCCAATCAGTTTTAAAGTGCAAATTTATTATAAGGTAAAAATATATAATATAAATTTTAGGGTTATACTCGATCAAAATTTGATTCAGTTAGAAAAAAATTCAAACGCTGAAAGTAAGTTCTCCCCTAAACATTAAATTCGCCAAAACATGAAATTCACGCTCTTTGTTTAAATGTGCATTAAGATGTATGTCTCATTTATTTTCTTATTTTTTCATGGGATGATCGACCTGTCCCATTTATTTGAAAAATACTAATGACATAAAATGGATTATACATTATTTAGTAATAAATATATATATACAAAATTTAGCGTTTGTATTGATCATTAGTTTCATTGGATAAATCTTTAAGAATGCATTTAAACGATATCGAGTTTACCTAAATTTGACAACCAAGTAAGTAGTTATGACAATTTTAATTTTGAGAAATGTCATAAAAATTTCACTTTCTCTCTCCACTTGTACATTTCACTCACTTTTTTCACAAATTTTCATTTTCTCTGCCCTTATAATTTTGTTGTATTCACAAACATGCCATTTTAATAAATGAATTTCAACCCTCAATATATTTTCCAAACCATTATGATTTGTAAAATAACTAAGGTATTCTCTGTTGGCACGATAAATGTTTAAAAGTTGTCAAAACATGATCACCCTTAAGTTTTTATCATTCGTACTTATATGCCTAATCACCACTATCAACAATTGAAGAAAATAAATAAATATAAAAATGTTGGGTATGAGAATCAAACCCCATGCACTATTGGTGCTTTAAGTTTTATGTGATCCGTTAGATTATTATAATTGAGTAAATCTTAGCTGTCTTTTATCTTCCACCCAAACATCATCCTGTTTTGTAATATAGAGTATGATATTCCCCGTGCGCACGATAAAAATTTAAAACTTGTCAAAACATGATCACCCTTATGTTTTCATCCTTCATACTTACATGCATAATCACCACCACAAACAATTGGAGAAAAATAAATACATATCAAAATGTTGGGTATGAGAATCGAATTCACGCACTCTTGGTGCTTTAAATTCTATACAATCTGTTAGATTCTTATATTTGGATAAATCTCAGCCGTCTTTTATCTCAAACCCCCATCCTATTCTGTAAGATAATAAATTATTATTTTTGTGATTGATAATTTAGCATAATTAATATAGTTTATATGAATGGAAGTGTTTTCTTAAACATTTGCAGTAATTAGCAGTGTTCTAAAAAGCGGTCTAGGCGTCCGCCCAGGCGCTAGTAGGTAGAGAGACGCCTAGACTAGTTGTTGGGCGGAGGAAAAAATCGGTCAGGGCGCCTAGGCGGGTTCTGGGCGGGCCTAGGTGGGTTCTGGGCGGGCTGGACGGGTTCTGGGCTTTTTTTTGTTTTTTTATTTCTCTGGTTGCAAATAACCAAAACCAATCGACCAAATACTCATCGAAATTTTTAGGTTTTGCAAAACAGAGAGAAAAGAAAAGGGGAAGAAGGAGAAGAAGAAGAAGAAGGAGGGAAAGACGAAGAAGAGTTTCCCGGCATGAAAATTTTTAGTAGCTTAATTTTTCATGTTTATAAATTTTTCATATTTATTACTATTCTGGCATTAAATTTGAAGTAATTGATAAAATATTAATGTATTATGCTAAATTTTTGTAAATTATGAAAATTATAATACAAAATCTAAAACCGCCTAAGCGCTAGGCACCTGCTGGCCGCTCACCCACCACCTAGGCGTTAGACACCTACTGGTCGTCTGCCCACCACCTAGCGATTTTTAGAACACTGATAATTAGCAAACGTAAGAAAATGAAGAACGAAAAATATAAAACAGAATCAACTATAGTCTATAAATTTTGATCCAATCCTTATACCCAATAACATTTAAATACAAATTATAACAATTCTTTTAAAATAATAAAATTATAACAGTTATTTGAAAAAAAAATTATTTCCATTTACTTCCACTAACTATAAAGCTTTGTAATGGCTTAGATCATTTCTATTATAATATTTTTATGAAAGCTTACCTTTACAAATTCTTTACTGTTTTTGTTTTTTTTAAAGGCCACAAAGCTAATAATTGTGCTGAGTATAGTTCTAAAATGGAATTTCATTTTTTTTTTTTTTTGGAAAGTGAGCGGGGCTCTCAATTGATAGTTACTGCATTAAATTGACATTTTTGTAACAACCCTTAAAATATTAATACTTTTAAATTATAACAATTCACAAAACAATTTTATACATTTTTATGAACAAAGTGATATAATAATTGTATCACCATGAATAGTATGGTCCACAAGTGATACTATTTATGGTTTTTGTGTAACTATTTTTCATTTTTTTTTTACTAAATTCAGTTTTGACTTAAAATTATTTGGACACCTCAAAAGAATTGCTATTTTGATAATGGTTACAAATATGCTAATTTGTTGTAGTGGTAGTGTGCGAGTCGAATTCATTTGCACTAAGGGATATCAATTTCTACATTTAAAACCCAAAATATTAATTGTGTCTTCTTTGCCCAACCACTTAAATACCTTGTACACGTTGGTTTGGAGTTAAGCCTATTTATCTTTTTGGGCCTGTACATTTTCGTAACCACCAATCCCTTAAATCATTCCAACACTTATTTTTGTTGTTGTTATTGTTATTATTACTTGTGGTGAATGGTATAGATAAAGCCACTAAAGAGTTGCTAATATATATAAGGTTCTAAGAGTTGCTAAAAGCGAGTCTAAAAATGTTAACCGGTTGTTTAGGAGGAGTTCATGAGAAAGTTGTGAATCATGGGTGAAAGTGTCTTAATATTTACCAACTGATAAAGAAAGTTATGGATGCTTAAAATATAAATCAAATAGTACTTATCACGCATATTTTATGCGTAAACTTATTAGACAGGCAATCATGGCTTTTATACAGAAATTTAACTAAAACGAACTCAAACTATTTTGATTTGATATTCTGAGTCCATCAAATTATCTCAATCAACAAAGACGATTGAAAAATAAATAAAAATGAAGGGTGTCTTGTATAATACCATAATTCATAATTTCTCATTCCATTAAAAGATTATCATAAAATTATATTCAGTTCACGCTAACGACCACCAAAATCTAATTGTTGTGTGGTGCTAAGTTCAGTCCAATTGGTTTGGTTGTGACTCCTCTGTCACACTGTATTCTGTAGTCGCAATGAACCTTCCTGTAAACCTTGATCTCTCCAACTTCGCCCATATGTGGTTGCGGGCTTTCATGAAAATTGAGTTTACGACTGGTTAAAATAACCTAATAATCGGCTTATGAACAGTTTCAGCAACCCTGAAGCCCAAAATATAGTCCATAATAAACTAAAGCTAACGAAAATTTGTTTCATACCAAGGACAGTTTTCCTGGAGATGCCCATCAATACCTAGATTCCCAAGAACAAAAATAGTTGTTTTAAGTTTACCATGGAGCCATGAACGAGCATTGAGTTTTATTTGCATTGTGTGTGAGTTAACATGAGAAATTGTGATAACAAATTCTTGTAAACTTAACAACAGAGAGGATAGATACTTCAATTCACAAATCTTCCACCATCCATCAAGCTGTTGAGTCGGAACATGATGAATTCCGAAACCTGACCTTAATATCTGTTTGATTTTGGATAGTTGATATGGGCTTTCACATTCCTCGGGCTTAAAGACTTGGGTACTATTGATCCAAATTGAGCTTTTGCCTCCAATGCTCATGTATTATGTTTTTCCATTGTTCTTCCATTGAGTGATATAAAGATTAGTTTGTCTAGGTAGTCAGACTTTAAAGCTATTTTTTTTTTTTTCAGATTTGAAATTTATTTATTTATATTTGTACTATTTCTTTTTAAAACACAATCACAAACATTATCTATAGAATGAGTATTATAGTTGAAATAACGGCTAATTAGTATCTATTTATACAAATTTATGACCCATATAGCCTAATTTCTTAACCTTAGTTACCAAATAAAACAATCTTATCATTTCTAATCGCAAAAATGATAATGTGAATCTCGAAGTATCATGTCTTTGATCAGATCTGATCTTGGATCTTGAAGATATCTTATTTTTTCAGAGATCTTGATCAGATCAGATATGATTTTTTCAGAAATCATAGGACCGAGACCGGCCCAAAATTTGGTTAACCGGAACCTCGGTTAACCGGTCAACTCGGTCCGATTTCGGGCCTCATAAACACAGGCCCAAATTTCTCGATCCGGTTTTTGGTTTTTATACTTTGGACCGGTTACCCATACTTGCCCAGCCCTAGTTTGGAGTTAAGCCTATTTATCTTTTTGGGCCTGTACATTTTCGTAACCACCAATCCCTTAAATCATTCCAACACTTATTTTTGTTGCTGTTATTGTTATTATTACTTGTGGTGAATGGTATAGATAAAGTCACTAAAGAGTTGCTAATATATATAAGGTTTAAGAGTTGCTAAAATGTGAGTCTAAAAATGTTAACCGGTTGTTTGTTTAGGAGTTCATGAGAAAGTTGTGAATCATGGGTGAAAGTGTCTTAATATTTACCAACTGATAAAGAAAGTTATGGATGCTTAAAATATAAATCAAATAGTACTTATCACGCATATTTTATGCGTAAACTTATTAGACAGGCAATCATGGCTTTTATACAGAAATTTAACTAAAATGAACTCAAACTATTTTGATTTGATATTCTGAGTCCACCAAATTATCTCAATCAACAAAGACGATCAAATAATAAATAAAAATGAAGGGTGTCTTGTATAATACCATAATTCATAATTTCTCATTCCATTAAAAGATTATCGTAAAATTATATTCAGTTCACGCTAACGACCACCAAAATCTAATTGTTGTGTGGTGCTAGTTCAGTCCAATTGGTTTGGTGGTGACTCCTTTGTCACACTGTATTCTGTAGTCGCAATGAACCTTCCTGTAAACCTTGATCTCTCCAACTTCGCCCATATGTGGTTGCGGGCTTTCATGAAAATTGAGTTTACGACTGGTTACAATAACCTAATAATAATAGGCTTATGAACAGTTTCAGCAACCCTGAAGCCCAAAATATAGTCCATAATAAACTAAAGCTAACGAAAATTTTTTTCATACCAAGGACAGTTTTCCTGGAGATGCCCATCAATACCTAGATTCCCAAGAACAAAAATAGTTGTTTTAAGTTTACCATGGAGGGAGCCATGAACGAGCATTGAGTTTTATTTGCATTGTGTGTGAGTTAACATTAGAAATATGGTGATAACAAATTCTTGTAAACTTAACAACTGAGAGGATAGCTACTTCAATTCACAAATCTTCCACCATCCATCAAGCTGTTGAGTCAGAACATGATGAATTCCGAAACCTGACCTTAATATCTGTTTGATTTTGGATAGTTGATATGGGCTTTGGCATTCCTCGTTTCTAGTCTAGGTTAATTTTACTGGTTGGGGTTCAATTTTGATCAATTTTTTTTTCTTTTTTTCTTTGGTGTTTTGTGAAAGAGCTTTGCTAGCTGTCGAGGAAACGAGCGAGGGAAATGAGGTGGAGGGGGTGGAAACCGTCCACCCTCCTCGGGATGCGTGCGTTGACTTTTCGCGTGCGCATCCCGAGGGGGTGGACGGTTTCCACCCCCTCCACCTCATTTCCCTCGCTCGTTTCCTCGCTCATTTCCTCGACATCTATAATTTTTGTTTGTGAAATTCATGTCCCTGGCCTGGGCTTAAAGACTTGGGCACTACTTATCCAAATTGAGCTTTTGCCTCCAATGCGCATGTATTATGTTTTTCCATTGTTCTTCCATTGAGTGATATAAATATTAGTTTGTCTAGGTAGTCAGACTTTAAAGCTATCTTTTTGCGATTTGTCTAACTGTCGAGGAAAACAGCGAGGAAATTGGCGAGGGAGGCTCTTGCGCACGTGTAGGAGCATCGTTTCGAAAAAAAAAATAAAAAAATGGAGGGAATTGAAATTTGGGGAAAAAAAGAGAGGGAACCTCTCCCCATTTCCATATCGCCCATATAGAGACAGAGACAGATGCAGAGACGAAGAAGAAATCACACTCCCTCCCTCTCCCCAAACGAAGCCTGAGAAACGCCGACGAAGCCCTCCCTCTCCCCAAACGAAGTTCGACAGAGAAGCCTCCATCTCCCCCAACGAAGCTCGACAGAGAAGAGAAGTGGGAGACGAATTGCCACCCTCTCCCAAAAGGTAAAGCTGCTACCTTTGTCTAACTGTATTTTCCCTCTCATTCTCTCACTCTTTGTGGGTGATTTCTTGTTGGGGATTTCTAGATCTAGGGCTAAAAATTTGAAGAACAGATTTGATTGCTTGAGTTTGAGTGAGAGTGAATGATCTCTGGTTCTGAATGCGCAGTTCAATGTATTTTTTTTTCGATTTTTTTGTTTGAAATTTCATAACGTTGTTTGATAACGAAGTTGTTGTGTTGTTTGTTAGTATTTTAACACAATTTCATGATTTAGGTGTACCCATTAGTGTGTGTTGAAGGTTAGTAAGATTATGAACTAGGGTTTGCTAATTTTTGTTGAAATTTGCATAAACTTGTATACTGTTGTTGTTTGTGTTGTTCTACAGGATTATGCTAGTGTTATATCATGACTTCTTAGCCCTATAATTTTAGTTTAAGATTACAATCGTTCTTGCCTTATTTGTTAGACTTATAGTTTGGCATTGCTTCAAATTATGATTTTTACTTGGCATAGTTTTAAACAATGCCTTGTTTTTTATTTGGTTTTACTTGCTTTGAAATTGTTTGAAATCAATGCATAAACCATCACTTGGCATTATTTTTAGTTGGTTTGTTTGAAAATTCTTTCATATAATCTATGATTGGTCATTATGCTCCATAAGTAAAAGTAGTGAAGTGTTTGCATTGTTTACTCACGTTGTTTATGATTTTTTTTAAAAATTTTTTTTGTGTGTTTTAAAGTATTTTGATTAGAGTGTTTGAATTTGGTGTTTTGAGTGGTTTTAGTTTAGGCTGAAGTGAGGTTATTGACTCTAATTACTTCAGATCTACTGTTAGTGTCTGGAAATTTAGGGTTTTTCAGGTTAGTAAGTTCTGATATGAGTTGGAAGTACAGTTTGGTGATTAATTTTGAAGAATTAGGTTTTTATCGGGTTGTCGTCGTCGTACATTATGTGATTTTGGTGTTGTTTGCTAAAAATGTCAGTTTTGACTGAAAATGGAAGTTCTTAATTGTTAGATTTTATTCAATTTATGTTTAGTGGAAGTTTAATTAGATGGTTTTGCTAATTCATTTGTTTCCCCAATTTGAGCAAACTAATGAATTCACTTGATGTTGCTGAATTTTGTTACTTAGTCATGTTTGTACATCAAATGCTGTAGAAGACGAGAAGTAGTCTTAATCGAGCATCTTAATTTTGATTTGGGTGTACTGAATGATAAAGATGGGTTGTATGGTTCCTCTGTTTGGTGAAGTTACAAGGATTTGGAAGCTAATTTGAACCCGTCTAAATTAGAATTTCTAAAGCTAATTGGTGAAGTTACAAGGATTTTGATTTGTAAGCTAATTAGAATTTCTGAAGCTAATTGGTGAAGTTACAAGGAGTTACAAGGATTTTGATTTGTAAGCTAATTAGAATTTCTGAATTAGATTTGTTGTTCAATTTATTAGATCTTTGACATTTTCCTTTTGTAGCAATTTTGAATGTCTTATTATTTGTTTTGATTGTAAAAATTTGTGAAAAATTTCCTTTCATTGTAAATGTGAAAAATGGCACCCAGTTTGTCTAACTGATCTGAACTTTAATATACAAAATGGGTGCCAGTTTTAATTGTATGCATTGTAAAACTGGGTGCCATTTTGTATATTAAAGCTGATCTGAACTTTAATACCGAATGTTAATCTGTATATTAAGCACATATTGTTTTATTTTTGTTTCCCATTTGTAAATGTGAAAAATATACTGATTGATATGTATGGGACTGCTTCCAAGTTTCTAAAAATTGAAACTCATTCATGCTATTAGTTGCTTTGCTATAATAGTTTTGATATTGAATTCAGACATTTTGCTATATTAGTTGCTTTGCTATAATCGGTCCTATAATAGTTGCTATATTAGTTGTAGTAAATCATATCTTTCTATTATCTTTTATATTTTATAAACTATCTAGTTTGATTTTACAGTTAATCCCCAAGTGTAAACCAAGAAATTGGCTTGAGGCTGTATCGATCTCTAGTATAGTTTAGAGAATTTCTGTATTGTACTGCATGTTTTGTATGTTATTTCTATTTCTTTAGTTTAGAAGTTATACCACCAAATATATATAAAAATAAATAAAGAAAAAAATTGGACCGACTTGACCAAAGTAGGTAATTATGCATCTATGTTTTAACTGTTGTATATTATAACACATATTTCAGGTATGGATAGTGTAGAAGATAATGAATGTAAGTTGGTGGAAGAATATGTAGAAGAGATGAGGGAACCCCGTGATGGGATGAAATTCGTCAACCTTGATGAGTTTCAACGTTATTATCATGATTATGGTAATAAAAAGGGATTTCTAGTGAAAATAATGACTACTGAAAGAGATGGTGATGGTGATCGAAATTTTATCTAAAGAATAGATCTATGAGCTCGTATATCAAGAAGAAGCTGGATTTTAATGATAGGGCAGGTATTAGACTAACTAAGAGTTATTCGGCATGTGTGGTTGAAGGTGGTGGGCATGATAATTTGCCATTTTCACAAAAAGATTGTTACAATTATTTGGGCAAAATGAGGAAGTTGAGACTTGGGGAAGGGGATGCGATGGCACTTCATAACTACTTCCAAAAAATGCAAGCTAATAATGCTGATTTCTTTTATATGATGGATTTGGATGATGAAGGTAGGTTGAGAAATGTTTTTTGGACTGACGCATGGAGTAGGGCAACTTACAAGAAGTTTGGGAATGCTGTTACTTTTGACACTACATACTTGAAGAATAAGTATGAGATGCCATTTGCTCCTTTTGTAGGGGTGAATCATCACGGTGAGTCAATTCTTTTGGGATGTGGATTGATATGTGGTGAGACGGTTGAAGAATTTGTGTGGCCTTTTCAAACTTGGCTCGTGTGTATGAATGACAATGCTCCATTTGCTATAATTATTGATCAAGATAGGGCAATGAAGATGACCATTAAATTGTATTTCCTAGCACATGACACAGATGGTGCTTGTGGCATATCATGAAGAAGTTGCCCGAAAAGCTATCCGGTTGCAATGAATATGAGGCGATCAAGTTTGGAATGCAAAGAGCAGTTTATGATTTCCTGTCTCATGATGAGTTTGAAGAAAATTGACATGGTTTTATAGATAAATATAATCTGCATGAAAATGACTGGTTAAGTGGATTATACTATGAAAGGATGCGTTGGGTGCCAACATTTCAAAGAAATACTTTTTGGGCGGGGATGTCTTCAACTCAAAGGAGTGAAAGCATGAATGCTTTTTTTGATGGTTATGTGGATTCAAAGACCACATTGAAGCAATTCGTAGAACAGTATGAGAATGCACTACGAAGTAAAGTCCAAAAGGAAGCTGAACTGGACTTTAAATCTTTTAGCCGAACGATTCCTTGCATTACTCCTTATGCAATAGAGAAAAAATTTCAAGATGCCTATACTTTAAATAAATTTAGAGAGTTCCAAGAAGAGATAACATGGAATCTATGTTGTAGAATTGTCGGTGAAGTTATAGATGGGGGTGGCTGTGAGTTGCACACTATTAAACAAAACTTGGTGATAAATGATAGGCAACGATCAGTCCATTTTGTAGTCTCTTTAAATGTTGACGACTTCGCGATCAAGTGTAATTGTCAATTGTTTGAGTTCAGGGGGATCTTATGCAGACATGTATTGTAAGTCTTGTTTGAAAGAGAGATTCATGTCATACCTGATAACTATGTTCTTCGGAGGTGGAGGAAAGATGTTAGGAGAGCTCATACGAAGGTGAAGATTGTTTATTCAGATTGGGGAATGAAGCCTGAAAATGTGCAATTTGAAAATGTGCAATGCCTTCTATGAAATGGCTGACTTTGTCGCTGAGGATGAAAAAAAGACATGCCAAGTTCAAGAATGGATCACTTTGAAGATGGACCAACTTAAAATTGTTGGTGGTGATGACCATGTTGATTCACAGAGGTTTTTGGAAGTGGGCACCACTACTTCTAGTTCTGGCATCCACATTCGTAGTCCATTAGCGGTTCGTAGCAAAGGACGACGGTCTAATTCAAGGATGAAATCCACCGTCGAAAAGATATGTAAAAGGATACAAAGGAAAAAAAAGAATAACACACAAAAGAATCAGGCCATTGACACAAATCTGGTATGTTTTGCAATGTATTTTATGATTATATATTTTCTTAAGTCAAGAATAGTGATTTTATTTACAAATGTCATTTGTTGGGTTTAGAGTGTATGCCTTATGTTATGCCTCGTGAAAGCAATGTGATGCCTCACGATTTACAACCTGGAAGAATTGGTCAATTCTACTCGATCCTCTCACAGGTGAATATTTTGTAGTTTGTATGTTTATCTTTGTAGGGTTTGTTTGTTTGTTTGTTTGTTTGTTTGTTATTAATCTTGTTTATTATTTATTTTTGCAGCCGCTAGGGTCAAGCAACGAGATGGATTATACAAACTATACGTTATGATCAGGTTGGTTAATCTTTTTTATTTCAGATGTTTTGATGCTAACTAGGTTGAGATCCCAGTTGAAGTTGAGACACCAGATCACCATTACTATCATGTAAGAAAGTGATTGGTGTCATTTGTGCATTTTTCTTTCTCACATGTTCTACTGATGTACTCACCTATATTCTTAGGGAACCAAATCTAACAGATATAATATTCCATACTATTTGTTCAGCTGTCATTTTTTACAAATAAATGTGTTTCAGTATAATATTCCATACTATTTCACGAAGTTCTTAATCTGCAAGATTCTGTCACGCAGGCTGATGCAACTGAAAATCAGCAGAATAATGCTGCTGGAACTTGTGAATACTCTCTCTGCTGCAAACACACCTCTCTCTGTCACGCAGGCTGATGCAACTGAAAATCAATTATGAATACTCTCTCTGCTGCAAACACACCTTCATCTTTACTAGTGCATCATCATTATGTGAAACAGGTTTGATTTCATTATAGTTAGAAGATCAATGTGGAACAGAGGGAGGCACATATGGAAGGAATTGTGCAACCTGTTTGAAGAGCTGATGGTTTAGAGGATTTTCCATCAGAGAAAAATTGGCTTGGTGGCATTTGGACCGTCCTCAAAACATACCATAGATGTTCTTGATTAGAGTAAGATAAATTTTGAGGAAGAACTTGCTTGGCTGATTGTAGTTTTTACTTGTGCTTAATTTTTGAAAGAGTTTTCTTCTCTCTTGTGACATTACTTGTCCTTTGTCATCTAGGATTGCACACCTCTGCTGGAACTTGTGAAAAAAACAGATGTAAAATGAAGCTTTGCATTATTACCCTCTTGTTCATTTTTTTGGGAAAGAGCAGTTCCCCTCAATCATTATAAATATTTATATTTAGGACAGCCTTTTCAACTCCAATATTTGGATATCATAAATCCAACACCAGAGATGACGGGTAAACATAATTTACAATGTGCAACGCTAAATCAAAGTCTCTTACTACACGTTTGAATGCAGTCTTTATAAAAGTAGAGTGCTTATAGATTTCATACAGTAAAGATAAAATTTAGTGATATACGCTAAATCAAAGTCACTTACTAGTAAATCAAAGTACTCACTCTAGCTAAATACGCTAAATCAGAATGTAGAATACATGAAGATGAAGGTGACTCACTCAAACAGAATGCAGTATAACAGAGTTTGTTACTAGTGTAGTATATCAACATCAGAATGCAGTATATCATAATTTGTTACTAGTGCAGCATCATCAGAATACATAATACATGAAGATAAAATTTAGTATCAACCTCCTTATCCTCTATAATGATACCGCCCATTAGAATGCAGTGGCACAACAAGAGGGACAGAGTGCATGCTCTATTTATGTACAATAAAAGGGAAAACATAATTACTTATAAAGGCTGAATTTACCAATCGTTTGTAGTTACGAATCTGGTATCATTACATCAGAGCTAAAACATATTACATTACATCATTCGGCCAAGAACTTAAAAATAAATAGTACAACTAAGATAATAATTATTGTTATCAAAGTGTTGATTAAGTCCCTCGTAATAGCCCAAGGATCGTTGTTCCCTTGGGTGTCATTTCTTCGATAATTGGATGGACCGGCTTCATCGTAAAAAATATGATCGTTATCCTTGACATCTTCGTTGTTGTTGAATTCCTCTGAATCTTGTATAGCCGCTTCTGAGCGAACCCACAATGCATACGCTTCTTCAACTTCAGTGACTGACCTAAACCCCTTATAACAAGCACCCCTATACCCTGATACCGCAGATAAACATGCTTGCCAGCTCAGGTATACTCCAGGTTGACGACCTCGATACACAACGTACGCTGTGAATGCCATTCCTGCATTTAAAAATAAAATTACAAAAGCAATGCAATGCAACAAATAACGAATATATTTTTTGAAAATTCATGAACATATTCACGCAGAAACGGGAATACAGAAACAGGACACAAATTTTTACAATCAAAACAAATAATAAGACAGGTTCAAATTAGCTTACAAATCCTTGTAACTTCACCAAACAGAGGAACCATACAACCCATCTTTATCATTCAAGTACACCCAAATCAAAATTAAGATGCTCGATTAAGACTACTTATCTTCTTCTACAACATTTGATGTATAAACATGACTTAGTAACAAATTCAGCAACATCAAGTGAATTCATTAGTTTGCTCAAATTGGGGAAACAAATGAATTAGCAAATCCATCTAATTAAACTTCCACTAAACATAAATTGAATAAAATCTAACAATTAAGAACTTCCATTTTCAGTCAAAACTGACATTTTTAGCAAACAAAACCAAAATCACATAATGTACGACGACAACAACCCGATAAAAACCTAATTCTTCAAAATCAATCACCAAACTGTACTTCCAACTCATATCAGAACTTACTAACCTGAAAAACCCTAAATTTCTAGACACTAACAGTAGATTTGAAGTAATTAGAGTCAATAACCTCACTTCAGCCTAAACTAAAACCACTCAAAACACCAAATTCAAACACTCTAATCAAAATCTCCACCAAATTAAACTTTAAAACACACAAAAAAAATTTAAAAAAAATCGTAAACAACGTGAGTAAACAATGCAAACACTTCACTACTTTTACTTATGGAGCATAATGAACAATCATAGATTATATGAAAGAATTTTCAAACAAACCAACTAAAAATAATGCCAAGTGATGGTTTATGCAGTGATTTCAAACAATTTCAAAGCAAGTAAAACCAAATAAAAAACAAGGCATTGTTTAAAACTATGCCAAGTAAAAATCATAATTTGAAGCTATGCCAAACTATAAGTCTAACAAATAAGGCAAGAACGGTTGTAATCTTAAACTAAAATTATAGAGCTAAGAAGTCATGATAGGACACCAGCATAATCCTGTAGAACAACACAAACAACAACAGTATACGAGTTTATGCAAATTTCAACAAAAATTAGCAAACCCTAGTTCATAATCTTACTAACCTTCAACACACACTAATGGGTACACCTAAATCATGAAATTGTGTTAAAATACTAACAAACAACACAACAACTTCGTTATCAAACAACGTTATGAAATTTCAAACAAAAAAATTGAAAAAAAAATACACTGAACTGCGCATTCAGAACCAGAGATCACTCACTCTCACTCAAACTCAAGCAATCAAATCTGTTCTTCAAATTTTTAGCCCTAGCTCTAGTAGAAACCCTAGATCTAGAAATCCCCAACAAGAAATCACCCACAAAGAGGGAGAGAATGAGAGGGAAAATACAGTTAGACAAAGGTAGCAGCTTTACCTTTTGGGAGAGGGTGGCGATTCGTCTCCCATTTCTCTTCTCTGTCAAGCTTCGTTGGGGGAGACTGAGGTTTCTCTGTCGAGCTTCATTTGGGGAGAGGGAGGGCTTCGACGGCGTTTCTCAGGCTTCGTTTGGGGAGAGGGAGGGAGTGTGATTTCTTCTCTGTCTCTGCATCTGTCTCTGTCTCTGTATGGGCGAGATGGAAATGGGGAGAGGGAGAGGTTCCCTCTTTCTTTTTTCCCCCAAATTTCGATTCCCTCCATTTTTTTTTCTCGAAACGATGCTCCTGCACATGCGCAGGAGCCTCCCTCACCAATTTCCTCGCTGCTTTCCTCGACAGTTAGACAAACCGTTCTTGTTCAAAGTCAGATCTTATCGTTTGAATTGTTATGTAATTTGGAAATTTTGCAAGCCTCAATTTATATTTTAGTTAAATATAAAAGGTAGACTGCTTGAAATCAGTTCAATCGAACCTGTCGAGGAAAGGGGGAGGGTTTTTACCAGTGAGGGGGAGGGTGTGATCGTTCATTTTTCTTGAGATACGCGTCTTCATCTTCGAAATGTGCATCAGCGCGAATCTCAAGTGGATGAGTGGTAAAATCCCTCCCCCTCGCTGGTTTCCTCGCCCCTTTCCTCGACAGTAAGAAAGGTTCCAATTCAATTCTATTATGATAATTAAATTTTAGTTTTTATGTGTGTGACTGGACCACTATCTTACATCTCCCAATTCCTTAGTGAAATTTTGGAAAGATGATAATATTTGGTTTATTATCGTAAAGTAGGGGTTACTTTTCTTTCCAGAATAACTCGATCATTCACACACGTATCCCAAAAAAAGATTTGTAAGATAGTTTTTCTTATTTATTTATTTATTTTTAGAAAAATTCGTTGTGCACTTAGCCTCCACTTGGTACACCGTAAAGTAATGCTTTTGTATTTTTTTACGGGCGGTTACACAAATATAGGCGCTTGGTATGATTTGCAAAAAATAGTTTGTGGAATTCTAATTCCACGCCTACGTATCTTGTAATTAAGTGGTTCCGCAAATATTTACGGGTTAAAATCTCCCGTAAAATTTTGCAAGTTTCACTCTTTCCTTTAACTTCTACTCAGACAGTCCAACTTTATAAGGAGACAAGTTTCTTTAGAACTCTTAGCTTGTATGGAAACTGTGAATCAGCTCATGTATTTCCTTCTCTTTCCTTTTCTCTCATCATGGTTTTCAAATATTGTGTGTCCTTCGGTTTTGTTAACTCTTATTCTCTTACTCTGTTTTTGTTTTGTTTTCAGCAAACAATTACTCTTTGATTAGATTTTCATTGGTGTTTGATAGCATATTTTGACATTAAATTATTAGTCATTATTGATAAAAAAAATTATGTATGTACATCTATATTATTATTATTATTATTATTATTATTATTATTATTATTATTATTATTATTATTTAAAAACTCTTTTTATAAAACTAATGAATAATAGTATTGGGGAAGAATGAGTTAATTGGAATTGTTTTTCAATTTTTATGTAGTTGATGTTTGCATAAATGCAATATCCAGGCCAACCAAGCAAACATTGGGTGTATGCATTATTTTTCATTAATTGTTACCAAGCAGTTGTAAAGCAATGCACTGCAAATTAATGCACATGCAAGCTAATGCAAATGCAAACATTTGCAGAATGCAAAGTTTTACGATGTACCAAGCGGAGCCTTAGTGTGTGGACAACAAAGTTCACTCTACATACACTATGTGCACATTGAAAGTTCACTATGCACTCAACAGTGACTCATCATGTGCACTTATTTCAGCCGTCGGATTCAGGTAAAACCAATCTAACGGCTCTCCCTCTTTCCACTAACTTATTACAAATTAAACATCACCTATTAAAATTAAACCACATTTTTCACTTTTATTTTCACAAAAATCTACACAATTCAACATACATCTCGAGAAAATCAAAATGGTCCAAATTTAATAGAACACACATCTCTAGGTAAATCTAACAGTCCAAATTTAATATTACACTAATCTTGAGAAAAAATCTAATGGTCCAAATTTAATGAAACACACATATCAAGGTAAATGTAACGGTCCAAATTTAATATTACACTCATCTCAAGAAAAATCTAACGGTCCAAATTTTATAGTTCACACATCTCTAGGTAAATTTAACTGGTGAATTATTCTCGAGATACGTGTTGAACTGTTTAGATTTTGGTAAAAGATCTCTAGTTAAATCTAACGGTGCAAATTTAATTATGCACTTATTGCGAGAAAAATTAGATAGTTCAAATTTAATAGAACACACATCTATAGGTAAATCTAACGGTCCAAATTTAATATTACACTCATCTCAATAAAAATCTAACCGTCCAAATTTAATAGTTCACACATCTCGAGATAAGTGCATTATTAAATTTGTACCGTTAGATTTAACTAGAGATCTTTAACCAAAATCTAAACGGTTCGACACGTATCTCGAGGACAATCCAACAGTTTGATCTTTCATCACAATCTAACGGTTAGATTTACTTAGAGATGTGTGAACTATTAAATTTGGACCGTTAGATTTACCTAGAGATGTGTGTTCTATTAAATTTGAATTGTTTATTTTTCCTTGAAATGAGTGTTGAACCGTACATTTTTCTCGAGATGTGTACATAATCGTTAGATTTTCTCGAGGTACGTGCTGAATCATATATTTTTCTCGAGATGAGTGCATAATTATATTTGACATGTATGTACTATTAAATTTGGACCAAGATGTTTGTATTATTAAATTTGGACCGTTAGATTTACCTTGATATGTGTGTTTCATTAGATTTTTTTAGAAATGAGTGTACTATTAAATTTGGACCGTTAGATTTACCTGGAGATGTGTATTCTATTAAATTTGAACCATTTGATTTTTCTCGCGATAAGTGCATAATTAAATTTGTACCATTAGGTTTAACTAGAGATCTTTTACCAAAATCTAAACGGTTCAACACGATCTCGATGACAATTCAACAGTTCGATCTTTCACCAAAATCGCACGGTTAGATTTACCTAGAAGTGTGTAAACTATTAAATTTTGACCGTTAGATTTTTCTTGAGATGAGTGTAATATTAAACTTAGACCGTTAGATTTACCTTGATATGTAATTTGTAACGTCTTTTCAAAATGAGTATAAAAAAAAAGAAGCAAAAGCCCAATCCACAGCGAGCTTAAAAGTGGTTGGGCTAAAAAATTGTATCAAATGCCCCAATTTAGAATTGACCCTCCCTATTTATGTTTTGTGATAAAATGTCTTACCTTTATTTCAAATTTCAAGTTTCTTAGATTATAAATTTTAAATTGCTTTTATTAATTTTTAAAGATAAAATAAAATACTGAATATTCGCGCACGTAGTGCACTTTCACCTGTAGTTTGTACGGTATAACGACACTTCACATGGATGAACAATGCATTTATGTTATTTGCCTGATTTTCAAGTTTCAATCATGCCCCTACCAAAGTCTATATTTTACAATATAACCTAGAAAAAGACAAAATCTGCTGGGTTTTAATTCAGTCATTTACGAATATGCCCTCAAATTAGCTAAAATCCAAATATACCCCTAAAGATAACTATTGGGCCTAGGCTCTAATTTTAGCAAACCATTATAGAATTTTTTTTTCTTTCTATATATCCCTTTTTAATATTCTTTTCATTTATTTTTATTTTTTCAATTTACAAATAGCATTGCGGGTGTTTGCGAGAGATTTAATAATTTGATAAAACACTATCGTGTTGTATAATTTTTTTAATTTATAAATCATTTTTAATTTCAGTACAAATCACTGCCCAAATTCTCTAATTTTTTATTTGCACTTCAATTTCCCTTTTTTTTATTTTTTATTTTTTATTTGCACTTATCTACTCATTGAATTCTAAAATTAAAAACCCAAAAATTACGCACACGTATATCTGAGCTATTATAACGATCCTTCTTATAAATGAACAATGATTCTGTATTCAACCTGATTTCTTATATTTCAATTTTTCCTTTTACAATTTTCAAAAATTACATAAAAAATCGACAAGTATGTGAACAGTGTCAATGGTATTTTCTATCTTTTACATTGAAATAATATTACACAATTGTCTTCATCCTATTTTTTGGATTCCCATTTTGCCCTTCAATATTTTATTAATGACAAACAAAACCAATATATATATATATATATATATGTGAACATTGACAAGGGTGTCTCTTTTAGATGGGGAATACTATTAATTTTTTTACTAAATTACCCTCTCAAATTCAGATTACTTAAATCAAAATCAGCACCTTTAAACATCAATAAATTATATTTAAGCCTCTAACATAATTTATTTGAAACCCTTCAATTATCTATGAATTATAAATGTGCCTTTATATATAAATTTTTATTTTCCATTTTGTCCTTCACATGTCAATCAATTTTGCACTTAAAATTATAAATAATTATTTTATTTAGAAATTAAATAATAGATTTTACTTTTTTATTTACTCTTAACCTCTCTCACCTTATGCCGCTAGTAGGTATTGAACACAGGATGTGGAGGGTCAAACCTACACTGCCTTAGCCAACAGATCTAGCCATTTTTGTCTAATAATTTTACATAATATTAAATTTTTGCAATAAAATAAAAAATACTCAATATCCATGCAAGTAGAGAGCGTCCCCTCCCTAGTTTTGTTAACCTCATACCATGCCATGTGAGAAGAGAGAAGTGTGGAGACTTAGAGGAAAGCATCGGGGGTTTGAAATTTTGGGAGAGCAAAAGAAAGAAAGTTCGATGGTTTGTAGAAAGAAGTGAACGGATCACCTCAGTGATCTTCTGGACAGAGCAAGGATTTCCAAAATTATTCTTATAATGCATCAACTTGTTCCTATGATCATAACAGCAACGGAAGCGTAATAAGAAATTAACAGGTTAGCTTTATCTATCCATCCTTTTCTTTTATCTTGAACCTGTTCATTGTTCAGATTCAATGCACACTTGCAAATAGTTTGAATTGAGTTTAATCATTTTCTCTTTGGACACCAAGTCATGCATATATTTTGTTTGTTGAAATTTTGATGGAAACTCATCTACAAACACTAGATAATGTGGTGACTGTAGATTGTTTAGAACGCGACAATATATATACGCCGATTTAATTTTTAGACTAAATGGAGTTTCTTTTTGATGAGCTTATTATTTTGATGTTGTTTCTTTTTTACTTTTTCCATTAACATGTCAGAAAGTAAACATTTTGTTCTTCAAGTATGTAATCCTAGGCGGTGGCGTTGCAGCTGTAAGTTCTTCCCAATCCCATCATTCTACATTTGTTTTCTACATACATACATGTAGTTTGTTCAAATGGATTTACATACTTTTTTTTTGTTGAGCTTGTTGGAATATGCAACTAAAGAGTTTGTTGAACATGGTATTAAGCCCGGTGAACTCGCAGTGATTTCCAAGGAAAATGTACACGCTCTCTCAATGACAACAATTGTTCAACATCTATCAACTTGTTCAAATATAACCTATGTATGTTTGTTGCTCATGTAATATTTTGATGTTCAGGTTGGTCCTTATCAACGTTCGTATATAAGCAAGGAGTATCTATTATCTATTGAAGGTACCTGAGACATCAATCCCAGTATTAATCAGTGTTTTACAAACCTTGACATTTTTCCCTTATTAGAATAGCTAGCTTATTATTGTACTGCATCTACACAAATCAATCATTTGACAATGTATATTAATAAAGTTCATTGCAGATCCCCGCTCAATTTCCAAAAAAAAAAAGTTCATTGCAGCTCGATGAATCAGAACATTCTTATTTGGTGTTGCCTTCCTAATTAGATCGCCCTCCAATCTCCCCCCTCTTTATGATGCGTGTTCTATATGCTTGGTGTAGCCAATATTGACTTTATTTACTGTGAATGTCTGTCTGCATTGCAGTTACACTTGATGTTTGTTACAATTTTCAAAAGCATCTGATAAGCATTGTTTTTGCAGACCCCCCAGATATTCGTGTCAGTCCTCCAAAGTGGTATGCTGAACAAGGTTATGTGTGCTCGTTTTCATAATCTATTTATTTATTTTAATGCTTATATTAAGACTCCTTTGTTAAATAGAAATGAATATATGAATGTATGACATTACTACCTTTCTACTGGAAATGGTAAGTGCTTTGCTAATCTTGCGTCTTTTATGATATCCATTAGCTGTTTACTTAAAGTGAATATGAGGCTGCTCTCGTATAGTATTCATATAACTTGGAAAATTTAAAAGGACTTGCACACATTGGAATTTTTTGAAGTCCACAAGAAGGAAGAATCCGATTCTCTTCATGGATACATATATATTCAAAACAAATTTTTTTATTTTTATTTTTTTTCCTGCAATCTCCATGTAATCCCTGATAAAAGATCAAATGTTGCTGATATAAAAATGTCTTTCGCAGTGCCAACACTTTTCAGGCACCCCGGTATATCTTCCTTTTATGAGAGTTATTTTGCTTCTAAAGGAGTGGAAATTATGGCGGGAACAGGTATTTATGAGTTTTTAGCTTGTGAAAATGGAGAGGTAATTTGCTATGCACCCAAAGGTTCATATAAATTTTTTTTAAGGATGAGCAGGGCAACTGTTGGCTAAAGTTTGTATGGTGTTATGTTATCGGTATTACTTATATGTTCAGCTAAAGGCGGTGAAATTGTCAAACGGGCAAGTTTACGATGCTGACGTTTTTATCCTTGTACTTCCTAACATACCAATTGCGACGCTGTTTTATGGTCAGGTTGAAATTGAGAAAGTTGGAATTAAGGTTAGGCTAAAACTCCTTCCCTTGAAATTCATTTTTCTTTTAAATGTTCTAGTTAGTTTATTTTTTAAGGCAACTCCTATGAGCATTTGCCAGTTCCACTCAGTCTCCCGTGTTTTAGAATGTGCTTTGGCGGTAATTATGCACCTCAGTTTATGAGATTCTTGGCTGATTTCAGACTGATGGACACATGAGGACAAGCGTTCCCGATGTCTATGCTATTGGTGATGTCGCGACATTTCCATCAAATATGGACAATGATTTCAGGAAAGTGGAGCAAGTTGATCATGCCAGGAAATCAGCAGAGCACGACATGAGGGTGCGTATTTGAGTGTTTGATTCACTTTGTTAATCATATTTGGAGATGCTATATGTTCAGGACAAAACTTGATCATGTTAAACACATCTCTAACGAATAATGCAGTACAAGCATTTTTTAGATATAGCCACTCAAGTACCTTGTTCTTTAAATTTCTAATTTGATCAAGTTATCAAAGCTACTGAACGTGGGGAGACATTTTATGTATTATTTATGTGCTTTGAGCTGAATGTTGCTTATGGAATATTGTTGCAGCCACAAGGAGTAACTATCTATAATAGTGTGATTCTATATTCACTTTCGCTGGTAAGCATTGCTTAGTCTCACAAATGGGTTTTTGGTGGTTGCTTTCTTCTTGTGTTGCTCTCTTATGTCTTTTCATTCTCCAGATTTCAAGCGAATGCGTGAATATTCATACTGCAATACATAATGCTATCCTCAATTTGGTTGACAAGGTAAGGTTAAATGCCTGACATCTCTTTTTTACAATATCATTATGCTAAGGTCATTCCTGAAACAGTTCTTCAAGATGTAGCAAGATGATGCTGTTAGAGCACTTGAAATTTGTAAGAAAGCAACAAATCAGGTACATGTTATCACAAAACATGTTTTCTGATAATTAAATATTTGCAAACAGCTATTCCCAGTCATTTTTTTTTTTACTCTTTCTAACTAGTTTCATCGTTCTTTTAACTGATGAAGTACCTTCATTTGTCTACAGGCCGAAAGATTGTTTGATTTCTATGAAACTTGCAGACGCTTTGAATTTGGACGTGGAGAAAAGTTTATTAAGATTGAAAAGGCATAGACACTTCGAATTTGTCTTTCCAAAATCTTTTTTGTTTTTTTTTGTTAAACCTTGATTCAAAATTGGTCAATTTTAGTGTGTTCTTGATTGTTAATCCATGTAAGTTTTCTGCTTGTGTAGCCCCTTGAATCATATATATAATTTCAATTTGAGGTTGATAGAGTATAAAGTTGTTTGGGATTGTATTTTTTGTGATGGACAAGTTATTGATCATACCAACAAGGTTAGTGTATTAATCATCATTTACGGTGAAAATTAATATAATTGTGTTCAGATTTGAAATGTTTCTTCTGAATGACAAAAAAAAGGCAATGAGAAATTTGAAAATTAATAGAAAGAACTAATTTCATTATAAAAAATAAATTTTCATTAATAGTTTTTTTAGCTACAGCAAGTTAGTGTTAGCAACGGTAAATGCCGTCTCTATTTTGGCCAACTTAGTGATGGTCAGAAACTGTTGCAAGATAGCCACGACAAATGCCGTGTCTATTTTGTCAATTTGATACAACTGCAGCCGTCTCAGAAGTTGCAACTTAGCAACGGTTTGAAGCCGTCGCCAAATAGCCACGAAAAATGCCGTCTCTATTTTGTCAATTTGATACAGATGCAGCCACCTCAGAATTTGCAACTTAGCAATGGTTTGAAGCCGTCGCCAAATAGCCACGGTGTGAAACAGGAAACAGAGTGAAACAGTAAACTGTTTCACAAACAGGAACAAGAAACTGTTTTGTGAAACCGGAAATGTTTTTGAACAGGAAACAAATTCTAGGAAACAGGAAACTGCTGCGAAACAGGAAACTGTTGTTCTTATATATACTAGGAACTGTAGGTGTTTTTTAATTATTGCAAGTAGAAAAATTGTGAAGCACAAGGAATAGAGAAAGATAATTGCTGGAATTGTTTCATCTCTTGTTGAGAGATTGTGTGAGAATTGTCATCTTCTTGTACCCTGTTCTTAAATATAGTGGAATCACCTCACCGTGGACGTAGGCGCAATTCACCGAACCACGTAAACTTTGTGTCTCTTGTGGCATGTTCTTGGTTTTCTCTAATTACTTTCATTGCTAGTTGCTCTATTTAATTGATTGGATCCTTGTGATACTTGTGTGCAATTGTTGGTGTCTACCCGCTTCTGCAATAAGGCGCAACACACGACAAATACCGTCTCTATTTTGTCAATTTGATACAGCTGCCGCCACCTCAGAATTTGCAACTTAGCAACGGTTTGAAGCTGTCGCCAAATAGCCACGGCAAATACCGTCTCTATTTTGTCAATTTGTGACAACCTTAGCCGTCTCAAACATTTTAAAAGTCGTCGCCATTGCTGTTGTCTCAAATAAAACCTTGGAATTCAAATTTATTTAGCGGTGGAGTTTTTGCAACTTAGTGACGGTTATAAACCGTCGCCAATTAGCTACGAAATAGTACACCGTTGCTGTTATATTGGAGCGACAATTCAAATAGCTACGGTATTGCGACGGTCGTTTGAGCTGTTGCTGATTCATTTTAGCTACGCTTTTTTTTATAGTTAGCAATGGTAAAACGTTTTTGCTGAATTTACTTTTTTTTTTTTTGTAGTGGAAAGACCACACCGGGAGCATCAAGTAGAAGCTTCGACTTCTTGCATCCTCTGTCTAGAATCCACTTCGGAGCTTTCATGGTAAATGTATATTTAGCTTGAAAACTAGACTTAATCTTTGGGAAATCCAGCTTTGTTCTCTTGTTAGCTATGTCAACACCTTGCCCATCTACTGTACATTGCACTGCACAATGAACAGAACCTATTCACAATGAGAAAAGAGGTGTCAGCGAGAATGGTAGTTAGTTCAAGTTCAGCTTTAGGTGGTTTACACATGATAGATGGAAATCTATGGATAACAAATTAAAGTACAAGAACAGATTATAATTTGAAATACTTACTAGTACTCTGATAGTATATTGTCACAATACCATCCGAGTCCCTCAATTGACCAAGTAAAGTACTGGTACGTGCTTCACATTCCAATAGTCTTCACCTCCATCTTGATCAAATCTCCTCGTGAAATCTTTTGGCATGTCATAGAAAGAAAGAACTTTGAGGTTCATGAGGTGAGTTATGCCATCAGGAACAACCTGTAACTGCTCATATTTGTTAATGGATAGCTCTCTGAGCTTGGGCGTTGCGCCTTTCTCTATTATCAATGACTGCAAGCTATCTAATACGGACAACACCAAAATCTTGAGCTTTTGAAACCCCCCAGCCTCAACATACAACTCCCCTCCATCGTATGCATTGTTCATGAGACAAATATGCACTAGATTAGGCAAACCTTGAAGTACTTTCAGTGGTTCACCCCTTAACCTAGAAAAGTTCAGATTTATTTTCGAAAGGTTACTAAGCGAGGTAACCCAGTTAGGCAATTTCTCCAAGCGCCCACTTATACTTAATGCTTTGAGAAAGTGAAGGAGGAGATGATGTGAACTCTAAATCAAGAGCTTCGTCTTCTTCAAGTGAAGCTACGGACAAAGACTCAATGTGGTGCATCTTGGCAATTGAAGTACACAAATCTGACCCACTTTCTCTTCTCAAATTCTTGAAAAATTATTACGATATTATTGTGACTAAAATAGGAGAGTTTATTGTGCATATCTTTTGGGAAATATTTTTCCTTAAGATAGTCTTTGTATTTTAGGTAAATATATCTTTGTGATTAGGAGGATCTTTAGGAGATCATATCTTTGTGATTAGGAGGATTTTTGGGAGATCAACCAAGCCTTGGAGAGCAAGGTTCTTGGCAATGTTTTGTACTATATATACTTTATTATTGTGAATGAGAAAAGAGAGAGAAATTGGGTAGAGAATTTGTCATGGTATCAGAGCGTAGGGAGATCCTAGGGCAAACACAATTTTTTTTTCTCTCAGTACTATAGCCTTCACGAGAGATCATGGCTGGCGGAGAGGGAGAAAAGAAAGGAGATGGTGACAAGAAGGTGGATATGACGTATCATCTTGGATCGAGTGACGGTCCAAACAACATCATTACCCCGATTCAATTACGTGGTGAGAACTACGATGAATGGGCGAGGGCAATTCGAACCTCGCTAAAGGCGAAGAGGAAATTTGGCTTTGTGTAAGGGACGGTTCCGAAGCCAACAACAGAGGAGAAACTTGAGGATTGGATAGCTGTGCATTCGATGTTGGTGTCATGGCTAACCAACACCATTGAGCCGTCTGTTCGGTCGACACTTGGAGAATATGATGATGCACAACTCCTATGGAACAATTTCAAAAACAGGTTTTGTGTGGTAAGCGACACTCGTATATGTCAATTAAAAACGTCCTTGGGGGAGTGCAAGCAAGGAAAAACCGAAATTGTAGCAATTTATTTTGGTCGTTTGTCAAAAATCTGGGACGAACTGATCACATATGTGAAGGTGTCGGTTTGTAAGTGTGGAGGTTGCACGTGTAGCATAGTCACGCAGGTAGAAAAATTGAGAGAAGAGGACTATCTACATCACTTTCTTATCGGCCTCGATGGAGCATATGCTTTCATTCGAACAAATCTGCTTGGACAAGAGCCATTGCTGACGCTTGATAGAGCATATCAACAAGTGATTCAAGTGGAAAGACTACGTGGCGGAGAGTTGTCCTCATCCAAGGAAGAACGAGATAGTATCATGGCCTTTGCAATTTAGCCTGATACGCGTGGTAAGTCTCGTTTTGTGGATAATACTGACAAATTTTGCAATCACTGTAATAGAGAAGGCCACGATGAATCCTCTTGCTTTCAATTACACGGGTTCCCCGAATGGTGGGGGGACCGACCTCGCGGAGGAAGGGGACCGGGTCGTGGTGGCGGACGGACAGGAAGAGGAGTTGGGCGTGCAGGTTCTGGCCGTGGCAGAGGGTCTGGTGCTCCGCCTGTCCGCTCAAATAAAACTGGCATGGCTGGAACTTCGTCTGGGCAGCAGGCAGGGAACTCGCAGGGGCTGGCGGGTGCGACCGAAGCAGCGGGTCTTGCGGATGTTTCAGCAACGCAACTGCAGCAACTTCTTGAGTTTTTGAACTTGGCCAAAACAAAAGATCGACTGTATGGTAAGAACAATAATTTTAGTTGGATTATCGACACAGGAGCGTCGAACCATGTGACGTGTGACTTATCTATTTTGAGAAATGTGAGAAAGGTGAAACACTGCTCGGTGGGATTGCCGGATGGAAACACGACAGAAGCAAACCACGAGGGGAGTGTTGTGTTGCCAGGAGGATTGAAGCTTGATAATGTGCTTTATGTCCGACAATTAACATGCAATTTAATTTCTGTGACTCAATTAATCGATGAATCAAATTGCGTTGTCCAATTCACTAATAATATTTGTGTTATATAGGACCAACCGTCGAGGCAGGTGATTGGTGAGGGTGAAAGATTGGATGGACTTTATTTTTTCCGTGGTGTTCCTCAAGTGAAGGTCTTGACAGTGGATGGTGATTCATCGTTCGAGTTATGGCATCAACGAATGGGGCATCCGTCGGAGAGAATATTGAAGATGATACCGGCTGTGAGCCATTCTTGTAGGAAACATAATAAAGCTTGTGAGGTATGTCCGCGTGCAAAGCAACCTCGGTCTAGTTTTCCCATTAGTACGAATAAAGCTGGTAGGATTTTTGAACTTGTTCATTTGGATTTGTGGGGGCCTTACAAGGCTCGTTCTTCTTGTGGGGCTACCTATGTTCTGACAATAGTAGATGATTTTTCAAGAGGAGTTTGGGTATATTTATTATGCAATAAAATGGAAGTTGAATCTATGTTTCTTAATTTTGTTGCCATGGTTGAACGACACTTTGAACAAGTAATAAAACGTGCGAGAAGTGACAATGGGACCGAGTTTAATTGTTTGCATGATTATTTTCAAACTAATGAAATTATTTTTTAGACTTCTTGTGTTGGGACTCCACAACAAAATGGGAGGGTTGAGAGAAAACACCAACATATTTTAAATGTGGCTAGATCATTAAGATTTCAAGGAAACTTACTAATCAAATTTTGAGGAGAATGTGTGTTGGCAGCATGTCACTTGATTAATAGAACACCCTTTACTTTACTTAAGACTAAATCGCCATATGAAATGTTGTTTGGGAAAGTGCCTTCTTATGATGCTATTCGTGTATTTGGGTGCCTTTGCTATGCTCATAATCAACGACACAAAGGTGATAAATTTGCAAGTAGGAGCCATAAATGTATCTTTGTTGGCTATCCATTTGGGAAGAAAGGTTGGAAATTGTATGATTTAGAAACACATGAGTATTTTGTATCGAGGGATGTGAAGTTCTTTGAGAACGAATTTCCTTTTGCGACAAACCAACCACGGACTGTGGTGACTCCTATGCTGGTGAACAATGAGGATGGGGCATGGAGTGAGGATGAGGGTGTCGATGAGTGTGATGTGTGTGTTGAGGGGGGTTGGAGGCCGCGTCCACCCTCGAGGGGGAGTCGGGTGCTGCGGTGCAGCCTGTGCAGCAGCCCGCACAGGAGGACGTGCATGATGAGGGGCTGGAGAATACGGTGGGGGAGCAAGGTGTGCAAGTTGACGGTGAGCTAGGGAGAGGAAAACGAGCCAAAACTCCTTCAACACGGTATCATGATTTTGTTACTCATACTATACAGAAAATAAGTCCATCTGAGAATTCATCTGCTCCTTCATCTTCCTCAGGTACGCCCTATCCTATAACATATTTTGTGAATTGTGAACGTTTTTCTGTGAGACATAGGAATTTTCTTGCAGCAGTGACAGTGGGACATGAGCCAAAGCATTTTAAAGAAGCCATGAAAGACCCGGGATGGCGAGATGCGATGGGTAAGGAGATATGAGCCCATGAAGACAATGAGACTTGGGTAATGGAGACTCTTCCACCCGGAAAGAAAGCACTAGGGAGCCAGTGGATATATAAAATTAAGTATAAGTCTGATGGCAGCATAGAGCGACTCAAAGCAATACTTGTGATCTATGGCAATCATCAGGTGGAAGGAATTGACTATAACGAGACATTTGCTCCTGTGGCAAAAATGGTGACGGTTCGTATTTTTCTTGCCATTGCTGCTGTTAAAAATTGGGAGGTACATCAAATGGATGTGCATAATGCTTTCCTTCATGGTGACTTAAGTGGGGAGGTTTATATGAAGGTTCCTCCGGGTTTCAAGAATACAAATCCTAACATGGTTTGCAGGTTGAAAAAATCGTTGTATGGTCTGAAACAAGCTCCCCGATGTTGGTTTGCAAAACTGTCAACAACGTTGAAGAATTATGGATTTGTGCAATCCTATTCCGATTATTCATTATTTGGGTTGTGCAGGGGAAAAACTCAGATCAACGTGTTAGTTTATGTTGATGACTTGATTATTGCAGGGAATGATAAGGTTGCATTGACAACTTTTAAAGATTACCTTGGCAGGTGCTTTCATATGAAGGATTTGGGAGTTTTGAAATATTTCTTAGGGCTAGAGGTAGCCCGTAATCCAGAATGAATCTTTCTTTGCCAAAGAAAATACACACTCTAGATAATTTCTGAAACGGGTTTATTGGGAGCAAAGCCTGCGGCATTCCCTATTGAACAAAATCACAATTTGGCCCTTGCAAAGGGTGAATTTCTTGCGGATCCGGCGCCGTATAGGTGACTTGTAGGAAGATTGATTTACTTGTCTGTGACGAGACTTGATCTTGCATATTCGGTTCATATTTTGTCACAATTTATGCAACAACCTCATGAGGATCATTGGGAGGTGGCTCTCAGGGTCGTGAGATATTTGAAGAAGAGTCCGGGGCAAGGGATTTTGCTTCGTGCTGACAGTGACCTACGTCTAGAAGGGTGGTGTGACTCAGATTGGGCTAGTTGTCCACTTACGCGGCGTTCCTTGACAGGATGGTTCGTGTTACTTGGTTTTTCTCCTGTGTCGTGGAAGACCAAGAAGCAACAAACAATGTCTAGATCGTCTGCGGAGGATGAGTATAGATCAATGGCGGCAACAATGTGTGAGTTAAAGTGGCTTAAACAACTTTTGGGTGACTTGGGTGTGCGACATCCGAAGGGTATGAAGTTGTGTTGTGATAGTCAGTCGGCGTTGTACATTGCTCAAAATTCAGTTTTTCACGAAAGAACAAAGCATATAGAGGCAGACTGTTATTTTGTTCGAGATGCAGTGACTGAAGGGATGATTTGTCCATCTTATGTTTCCACTAGTGTTCAATTGGCAGACATCTTTACAAAAGCGTTGGGGAAAGCGAAATTTGAGTTTCTACTTCGCAAGTTGGGCGTTCGAGATCTACACGCTCCAACTTGAGGGGGGTATTACAATATTATTGTGACTAAAATAGGAGAGTTTATTGTGCATATCTTTTGGAAAATATTTTTCCTTAAGACAGTCTTTGTATTTTAGGTAAATATATCTTTGTGATTAGGAGGATCTTTAGGAGATCATATCTTTGCGATTAGGAGGATTTTTGGGAGATCAACCAAGCCTTGGAGAGCAAGGTTCTTGGCAATGTTTTGTACTATATATACTTTATTATTGTGAATGAGAAAAGAGAGAGAAATTGGGTAGAGAATTTGTCACAAATAGAATTCTCATTTCTGACAGTTTTCCAAAATATACAAGTATCAACGTTTGCAAGGACGTCAAACATCCAATTTCATCTGGTATCTTAACTGTTCCCATGACTGGATTAAACATTGAAAGTGAGGTACGATTTTTTTGTACTTGATAAGCCGCAAGATGTCGCAATTTTTTGAGCTTTAGAATTGCAAGCGGCAATTCAACCACATTAGTTCCTTCAATTGACAACAGTTCAAGGTTTTGTAGCCTTCCAATACAATTTGGAAGCACTTTGATATGTGTACCTCTTAAGATAAAAAACCTCAAATGATATAACTTTGTAATTTCATGGGGAAACTTCTCCAAAGGAAAACCTGATAGGACCAATACCTTTAATAAGGAAAACCTAGAAAGAAGTTTGTGCATCAACGGGATTGACAACTTATCCAATTCGAACCCAAGAATTGATCGAACACTGGTTGACGAGCTTATGTTCTCCATGATCTCCTTCCTACCAATATTCTCTTGGATTGATAGTCGTCGACTACTTTCATTTAAACTAGCAACATTGTTCATCCAGAACTTTACAAAAATTTTGGTCGAGACATCTTGAAAGAATGAACTCACGCATCAAATCATGAACTT
Organism: Berberis vulgaris; assembly: GCA_963556465.1. Lineage (NCBI taxonomy): Eukaryota > Viridiplantae > Streptophyta > Magnoliopsida > Ranunculales > Berberidaceae > Berberis > Berberis vulgaris. The sequence goes on from OY747135.1 coordinate 4,848,591, forward strand.
TGCATAACCTAAAATGGCTAAAAAATGGCAGCTCATGATCTGCAACTTCTGCAACCTCTTCTAACGTTTTTCCTTTTTGTCTTTTGATAAACCCTTCTGCTATCCAATACAAAGTCAACCCAAAAGATACAATTGGATGATCCTCAGGAAAAACACAAAAGTAGAGAAAACAAGATTTAATGTGACACGGTAGATCATTGTAACTGAGGGAGATAACTTTCATTACACTTTTGAGGTTTGGCTCTTCTCCGAGTTCAAAAGAAAGATTATCATAAAACTTCTTCCACTCGAAGACAGTCTTTTCTTTCATTAAAAGAACACCGCCAATTGCCACAATTGCTAAAGGCAATCCTCCACATTTTTTCACGATTTTCTTAGAAGTTTCCTCTAACTCTAGAGGGTAGTCTCCCTCAAAATTTGATCCAAATGCCTAGTTATAGAAAAGAACTAGAGCATCTTCTAGAGTTAGAGGATGATGATAAAAAATGTGAATAGAGGATTCCACAGAAGAATAAGCAACTTCATTCATACGAGTCGTGATCAAGATCTTACTACCACAGTGGTTGTCAAACAACACATGTTTTAAAGAGTTCCACAGTTCAACGCTCCACACATCATCAAGAATAGCAACATACCTCTTTGCATGGAGATACTCCCTTAGTTTTTCAATAAGCTGGGGCCTTTCCATTGTGCCAATCTCTAAAGGAAATGGCTTATTCCTCAACTCCTGGAACTGCTTGATCAATTTAATTTAGAGCTGCTCCATCTGGAATGATTACGACACAGTGATCCAAGCACGACAATCAAAATGGTTCAGTACTATTGGGCTTTGGTACCCTTTCCTTACAAGAGTGGTTTTTTCCACTCCAGTTCCCACCACTGCGAAAATTGTCCTTTGTACTTCTCCTTCTACTAACCAGTTTGTTTTTATGGGTCTCAACTCTCAATCCCGACCAATTCTGATTCTTCAACGTATAGAGCATCATCACGACGGTATTGCCAGGAGGTTGTGTTTTTGTTAGAGCTCGAACCTGCGTCTCAATTGAGCTGATACTTGTCCCTTTGTTGACTAATCTCGTGCAAGTTTATTTTGATGCTTTCATTAGTAATGATTGCTTTTTATTAGAATGGAGCACCTCTGTGATCTTTTTGCCAAAGCAAAGATTTCAAAGCTCTCCTTACAGTGCATCAACTTGTTCCTACGATTGTATTGGCAATAAGCATAATAACAGGTCAGATTTACCCTTTCTTCTTTTGTCTTGACATTATTGTTTCAGTGATCAGATTCTGTGGTTACAAATTGTTCAAGTTTAGTTTAATCATTTACTTGGACAACTCATGCATTTTTTTCTTTGTTCAAATGTCAATAGTATCTCATCTATAAGAACACGTAGTTGCCCGATAGATTGTTGAACCATGACAATATAGTATTCATGTGTTAGGCTTTTAAACCAAACAGAGTATTCTTATAATTGTGATATGCTATTTCTTTATTTTGAGCTTATTATCATATCACCAACTAACATTTCATCAGCCCGAATCTTTGTGTTTGGATTTCTGACTCACATTTGAGTGGATGATCTCGTAAGTCTAAACTGCTTCTTCTTACCATTTTTTAGATTCCAGTGGGATCAAGCTGATCCAGACCAAGCCCAATTTGTAGACCAACTTCTTAGAGCATTCAGTCACGTTCTAAGGTATGTGATATGTGTGCAACTTAACTTATGGAGAAAAGGGTATCCAATTGTGTTCTACCAGTACAAGTTAAGATTATTTATTTATTTATTATTATTATTATTATTATTATTATTATTATTATTATTATTATTATTATTATTATTATTACTATTATTTTAAGTTTGGTGAAACGAGATATTATATTATTCAAACTGAAAAAACCACACTACAAGAAACTGGCAACTTAGCGACAGTGGCCCAAGGCATTTTGTGACGGTTATGACCGTCGCCAAATAAAACAGTGACGGTTACAAAACCGCCGCTAATAAAGGCGTCACTAGGTCATTTAACGATGGTTTTAAGCAACCGCAGTCATAACCGTCGCTAAATACTATATAGCGACGGTTATAAACGTCGCTAAATACAATATAACGTCGGTTATAAACCGTCGACAAAATTCGATGAACAATCCAACTTTTTGCCTTTTAGCCACGATTTGCAACCGCCGCTAAATTCCCTCTGATAATTCAAATTTTTTTACCATATAAAAATCACATTTTTCAATCTGTAGCGTTTTCTTTTCATTGGGTGCAGATAATTAATCCAACATATGCACTACAACTTTTAGACTCAAATAAAAAATCAAATATAAACAACGACACTAAACTAAACTCATATGATACCATCATCATACATTAAGAGGAACTTTAATTTCATTTCAAAATCAATATTATACATGGTCCAGAAGAAAATTTCAAATTAAAACTGTTACAAATTGTCAATGCTTACATCTAACAACCAAAACCGAAGTTGTACAATGGTTGTCTCAGGGTCGTTGTCTACAGGGCCTCACCGACCTTGAGCTCATCAGTAAGCTGCTGGCCAAGATTAAGCTATCTAAGTTTAGTCTTAAGATGGCTCATCAGAAAGGCTTGGAATGGAATGCCCTTGAAGTCTGACAATTTACAAACAATTGTATGTCAAGTGGCAGCCAAAAAACTGTTAAAGCAAAAAACAAGCAATAAATAACTGATCTAAACAGAACACCAATTCCAAGAAACTCAAGGCATGGACAAAATCAAATTTTCTTAGTCAATACCATTCCTTGTCATCTCCTTCACTGATCAATGGAAAGAAAAGAAATTGCATAGTTGAAAACATTTCAAATGAAAAGGACAAACTAAAATGACTTACTTTGCCAAATTGGATCAATTGACAGTTGAGGACGGGATAGCAAATCCTAGGAAGGGATGGAAAATCTACACCTACTGATGTCCCTGCCATATCAACAAAGAGTAAAAAAACAATGACGCTTTGAGTCAGTCTTTAGGCAAAAATCCTGTTGTAAACTAGATGTGTGCTAAGTTTGAACTCTATAGGATGTATGAACTGAATATGTAACACAAATCTTAATCAAGCATGAAAGTTGTACTAGCAATCTTTACCATTGTCAAGTGAATCACTCTCAAATTTAAGCCAAGATAATGATTCTTTTTTTTTTTTTTTTTCTGAATTGCTAGAAAATAAATTGATACACCCATAAATAATAATAAAAATATATAATTTTTTTTTTGACACCATACACCCAAATATGAATTAGAAATCCAAGCAAAAGGGAGCCAACAAAGATGTTAACAACAAAACTGAAATCAAACAACATCAAAATAACAAGTTCATAATAAGAAATCTCCATTCAGTCAAAAAACAAAAGGCTTCCTATAATCGTCATGGTTCAGCAACTTTCAGAGCAAACAAATCAGATAAAAAAGATATATTAACCCTCAAAGTGCAAACATCAAATTATCCCTTTTGAGTTTCTTGTTATTTATTTCAATAAAGGAACTTACGGAGTTGTTTCTTGGCCACTGCCTTGAGAGCCAGTGCTGTAGAAGATCCTTGCAGGCTTTCCTGCCAATGACTTTGTTCTCTACAAACTTCCTATTGCATCTAAAAATGCCATGAATTGAGCTGCCATCATTCCAAATCTAGTGAGGAACCCAAAGATTAACCCATTAGCTTCAGTCAGCTCGCTAGGTGTAATGATTGGCACATCACTCTTTGGTGGTGCATCAACTTTCCAATAACCTCAATTGGTAGCGTTTCAGAACCTATTCCACATGTTTAGACTCAATCAGAACTGATTTATTCAAATAACCACCTAATAGAGACTTCAGTAATCACAGAAGCAACGAATCCAAAAGTTAGGAGTGTTTCCATCAATTGCTAGGGGTTAACTGGTTAAGTTACAAGGTACCAATGAAAATGATTAGTGCCTCAAGTTTCTGAAATTTTGTATAACAGGTAACTAGGTAAGCCATATCTATTTCTCTATTTATATGCATTTGAGATCAACCATAACTAATTCTCAGAAGTCGATATAGATTCAAAAATACTATGTTAATGCATCCCATGAAATCTATATACATAAATAAATAACGACAAATAGATTCAAAAATATTGATGTTAGAATGAGTTTGTCAACAAGAAAAATAAAGAATTGAGGAGTAGAGATTACAATTAAATGGGAAGACATACAAAATACCTAAACATAGCTATGTGGCTAGACCAATTTCAACAAAATACCCGAAATCCAAACAAAACAAAAAAGAATTGAGAACCTAGGGGCTAGCCTAATTCACCAAGAAAAACTAAACTCCTCATATAAGAAACTGAGAATCTAGGGGCTAGCCATAATATAATAAACCGTCTCTTACCTTACTGGGCTCATTTTCCTCTGGTAAAACATATGTGATTCCCACACAATAATACGTATTGCTGTCATCTGCAAAAGAACAACTAAGGATGGAATCTAATGCATGAAAAATAATTAACTACCATTCTCTTCTTGCCTGTCATCTCAACAAGCTTGTTTATTGCACTCTGCTCAAGATACCTGTAAAAAATAACCACAGCATAGTTACTTCTAGAAGCAGAAAAATAAAAAAGACACTATCCAGTTATAAGCAATTCATACCATTCCTCCTCCTCCCTTCCTTTTTGAATAACGTCATCTACTTGCATAAATGCTCTTTCTTCTTTCCAATCTATCACAAAAGGAAAATATTAGCAAAAGCCAAGCAGAGAAGCATGCATCAGGAATGTGTGCCCACGAACTAAGGCACATAGATATAATCATGCAAGCAGTTATATAAGTACATGGATACACAATGCAAGGTTGCTGAACATAAACAAATTCGGAAGACAAACAGGGAAACAAATATGTGTATACTTTTCATAAACAAAGGTAAAAAGTTTGATGTGCGGCACCTGTCGATGGAGCCCCTCCTTAAGCGCAGCAATATCTTTATTAATTTCCTCTTCACCCTCCGTGAGATCAGACTGGAATGAAAAATAAAAATGACAAACTATACTGAGTAAGATACAAAGAGACGGATAAGAAAGAGCCAAGCCCAAGTTACCAGAATAACAAGGCCATGATTCAGAATATAAAAACTACAGCTAAGAACATTTTTGAAGTCCAATTTGTTTGCACTTGAGCGTTCATAGATGAGTTTCTATGGCCATTTCAACAAACAAAAGCAATGCACGATGATATGGAAAACTTCCTACTAAATTGGTTGATAAATTTTTTTTCCCTTTTTTAACAATCAAACACACAGAAGTTAATAAAGATTGATAAGATATACAAGAAAAAACAAAGCAAACCTCAGAAAAACTGAATAGAATATGAAATTTGACGATGTTTACAAAAATAAAGACCTAACCTGTTAATATGCTTCCATTGTCATAGACTTTGAAGTTGAAACTATTACGAAACTGTGTTTTGACATGGCATCTTCTATAAATTCTCCATTAGTCTCTATATTCCGAATCAAATACCCCAATGCTCGATTACACCAATTAAAATCACTGTAAAGACAAATAAACCAATATAATCTAGTATAGTACTTGTTTACATGAAAATCGAGAGTGAAAATTCGATGGAATTGAGCATTTGAAAAGGAAATAGGTAATCCAATCATTCAAAGCATAATAAAAAGGAAAACTTGATTGAGAAAAGCTAATAACCTGATTCCAGATCCAGTGGCGAAAATGAGAACAATGGGGAAGTCTTGGGGCGGAGAAATCTGAGAGGTATCAAAACCCTTCCCGCCTGAGTAAACTCAACAACATAACCTTTGCCCAAATTACAAAGAAGCTCAGCCGTGGAACCAGAGATGCTCTTAATAAAAAATTCAAAGACCCACTTGGAGGTGGCGAGAGACGGAGGGGATGCGATGGCGAGGAATGAGGGTTTCTCCACGTCTGGGACTCGAAGTTGCAAGTATTGACCTGGGAGAGTGTAAGAAGAGGTGAGAAATGGTGAATCTGAGACGTCGACTGAGACATGGAGAAAGAGCTGATGAAGAAGAAGTGAAAAACTAACCTGAGGATGCACACAGGGGGCGCCAGAGCAAGTGGAGGACGCACGCAGAATAAGAAGTTGAACCAGAGGGGTTTGATTGACTGACTGACAAGTGGTGATTTCGATCGCTGATTGTGTTGAGGGACCAATCGATTGATCAATAACGTGTGGCAAGTGTTGCGATCGATCGGGGAAGAGAGAGGTTGCGTATTGCCCTTGCAGGATGATGACCGCCTTGTTCAGCTTCAGAAACTTCACCATCTTTAGTTTGCCTTTCCTTCCTCCGCTTCTCTTCTCCTCTACTGCTCTAAATTAGTTAGGTTTGGGGTTGAAACCTCATCCATTGGATGGTATTAAGATCTAAAACACAATCAAGATTTGTTAATTGCACCCCATTTTCACATTTTCCCACCACGCTGAATCTGGAACCAGCATATAACGACGGTTAGCACAGCCGCAATTAACTACAACTGTCATTAACCAATATAATTCAACGACGGTCAAAGAAACGTCGTTAAATAAAGCATTTAATGGCGGTTTTTGCGAACCGTCGCTAAATACCCGCCGCTAAATTCCCATTTTCTTGTAGTGCCAATGATAGCATTGGCAAACTCATGTAATAAATGCTAGCAGCTACCTTGTACACCAAATGTTCCAAGGGCTAGCTAGGCATTAACAAATCAAAGTACTATCACAATCATCACTAAGGTATGAAAAACTGAGATAAGCCATTGGACTTGAGCTGCATCAAGGACATAGACGACATCTTGAGCATCATAGAATCCGCTTAGGAGCTTCCATGGCTAAATGCATATTTAACTTGAAAACTTAACTTGATCTTCAGAGAATTCAGCTCTGTTCTCTTGCTAGCGACCGCAACACCTTGCGTACCTATTGCTACTGCACTTCACACCAAACGGAACCTATCCACATTGTGAAATGATGTATTAGTTAGAATGGTAGTCTGTTCAGGTTCAGGTGGTTTACACCTGATAGATGGAAATGTATGCCTAACAAAGTGAATTACAAAAAAACGAGAAATAATTTGAAATACTTACTGGTGCATTGATGCTATATCATTGACAATCCTATCCACATCCCTCCATTGACCAAGTAAAGTTCTGGTATGTGTTTCACTTTCCAATAGTCTTGACCTCCATCTTGGTAAAGTCTGCTTGTAAAATCTTTTGGCATATCATAGAAAGAAAAAACTGAGTTTCATGAGGCGAGTTATGTCATTAGGGGTAGCTGCTCACACTTTTTAATGGATAGCTCTTTGAGGTTTGGCATTGCACCTTTCTCTATTGTCAAGGACTGTAAGCTATCTAACATGGACAGCGCCAAAATCTAGAGCTTTTGAAAACCCCCAGCCTCAACATACAACGCCCCTCCATCATATGCATCGTTCATGAGACATATATGCACTAGATTAGGAAAACCTTGAAGAAATTTCAGTGGCTCATCCCTTAACCTATAAAAGTTCAGGTTTATTTTCGAAAGGTTATTAAGCGAGGCAACCCAGTTTGGAAATTGATCCAAGCGCTCACATAAATTCAATGCTTTAAGAAGTGGAGATGACACGAAGAGCGTCGTTTTTAAGTGAAGGTACAGCCAAGGACTCAAGGTGGTGCATCTTGGCAATTGATGTACACAAACCTAACCCACTTTCCTAGGATGAACGGACTCGGATACGCGTGTCGTATCGGATACGGATACGACACGGCGACTCGGCAATTTTCAAAAAACTAGGATTCGGGGACTCGGCGACACGTCAATCAAACCTTATTTTTATTTTTATATTTTATTAAAAAATTATTAACATAATGTCATAAGATAACTCAAAAACAATAATTAATAATCCAAACATAAAGTTATACCTTCCCAAATTTTATCTTACAATTTATGCAATTTGAACCAAAACTTCATACTAAATGAATTCAACTAAACAGGCAGCCAGAATTTCAACAGATATCACCAAAGAGATATAACAATCACAAGGATGTCAAACCAGCTTCAGTCATTACAATTATACAATACTACCTTTCAAAATAATCAACTAGTAGAAGATCGAAGTATAGTAACATTGTGACATTATCCATTGATTACAAATTTACAACATATGCACACAAACTTCCCCTAACAGTCAGACATCGAAACAACAGCTAAATCCAAGGCCAATTTCACAATATCACAAATATACTAAGAAACAACAGAGAATCAATTTAGTCAGACATCGAAACAACAGCTAAATATACCAAATCCAGTAAGACAAACAAGAAATAAGCAGCAAAATGATCAATTTTCTTCATGCAATGCTTTCATCAACCAACATGAGAATCAAAAAATAGACAACACATAACAGGGAAACACACAAAAAATAAATAGTTCTTTCTTCTTCTTCCCACACAAAAAATAAGCTAATAATCACACACAAAACACACAAAAAAAGAAGAAGCAAGAAGAATAAACAATTAAACAGCAAGAAGAAGCAAGAAGAAGAATAAACAGTGAGTGACTGAGTGAGAGTCGAGAGAGACGAACCTGGGTCCTAAGCAAGGTAAGCTCTTTCTTCTTCTTCCCTTCCTTCTTTCTCTTATTCGGTTCTTCCTCTTCCTTCTTTGTTCTTTCTTTTCTTCCTCAGTTCGTCGCCTCCTCGGTTCCTCTTCCTCCTTTCTCGCTGGTTCCTCGCCTCCTCTGGTTCCTCCTTCCTCGGTTCCTCGCCTCCTCTGATTCCTCGCCTCATCTGGTTCCTCGGTTCCTCGCCTCCTATGGTTCCTCGCCAATCGCCTCTCTGTTTGAGCAATAACAAAAGCAAAATCGAGATTAGGTTTTGTTTTAATATTAGGGCTTCAGATGTCAGCCGTCCGATCTTATCAAGATCTGAAAAAAAATAAAAATTTAGCAACCGAATCCGGACCGTGTCCGGACCGTATCCTGACCAGGTCAAGTTGACCGATACATTGACCGCGTGTCGGATACGTATCCGACGCGAATCGCACGCGTATCCGTATCCGACACGCGTTTTCATGGATTCGGCAGGGTTTTTCCACGAATCTGTGCTTCCTAGCCACTTTCTCTTCCCAAATTCTTAGCAACTAGAATTCTCATTTCAGACAATCTTCCCAAGCTTTTGATCAAATTGGTACCTTTAGTTTATGTCACTACATACCAAAGTTTGCAAAGATGTCAAACATCCGATGAATACCTTAACAGCTTCCATAACTGGTTGAAATATTGAAAAGTGAAGTAGGATATTTTTTACTTCACAAGCTCTAAGATATCGCAATTTTTTTAAGCTTTAGGATTGCAAGCGACAATTCAACCACCTTAGTGTCTTTCAAGCGACTACACTTCAAGGTTTTGTAGCTTTCCAATGGTATTTGGAAGCATTTTATGTGTAGCTGTGAAACATAAAATCCTCAAACGATATATGTAACACTCTTGTGTTGGCGGGCCTGAGTCAGGTTATCTTGTGTAGGTGGGCTATAAGAGTTGGAAGCTACCAAATGTGGGTGGGCAACCAAGGGGAGTCATAGTCCCACATTGCTTGGGTGAGGAAAGGGGATGTGTTATATATATATGCGAGTTTGGATCCCCATGATACAACGCATTTTAAAGTCGTGCGAGTCTTGGGTCAAAGAGGACAATATTGTACATGTGAATTGGGTCGTTACAAAATGATATCAGAGCCGAACCCATCCAAAAGGGCAATGAGAGCTGCCATGCTACAAGTGTGGGTGGGCAGTCTAAGGCTGGAAGGTTACCAAGGGAGAGTTATAATTCTACATCGCCTGAGTGAACGAAGAGGATGTGTTATATATGTGCAAGTTTGGATCCCATAATACAATGTGTTTTAAATAGTGTTCTAAAAAACGCTAGGCGGTAGGCGAGGGACTAGCGCCCAGAAGACTAGGCGGAGCCTAGGCTGTTGATTTATTTATTTATTTATTATAATTTATAAATTATAAAAATTAAGCATAATAGCATATAAATTACTTCTAATTCAATGCCTAGATACATATGCAAAATATATTTAAAAAAAATGCCGTCTTAATTTTTAATTTTTTTCAAACTAAAAATAAATAAATTTCAAAAACCCACCTAGGAGGCCGCCTAGCCCACCTAGCGCCCAGGCCCCGTCTAGGCGGCCCGCCTATACTGATGTTTAGAACACTTGGTTTTAAAGCCGTGTGGGCCTTGAGCCCAAAACGGACAATATTATATCATGCGGATCTTTTCATCACAATATAACTTTGTAATTCACAAGGAAACTTCTTGAGAGACGCACTTGGTAGGTCCAATATCTTCAATAAAACAAAACTAGATGGAAATTGTGTATCAAGGAAATGGACAACTTATCCAATTGGAACACAAAAAGTGAGCAAACACTGGTCGATGAAATTATGTTCTCCACCATGTCATCCTTTCTAACAATACTATTTTGGATTGACAGTCGTCGACTACTCTCATTTGAACTAGTAGCACTCTGCGGGTCAAGAACTTCACAAAAACCTTAATCAACACATCTTGAAGAATGAACTAACGCATTACATCATGAACTTTGCATAATCGAAAATGGCTTAATGTTGTTTCATGATCTACATGCACCAAATTTTCATGATCTACAGAAAAAATCGCTCTGCATTAGGCGATTTGGTTTTTTGCAGGGGCAGTTTGGAGATTATTTGGGCTGGATTAATCTAAGCCTTTAGATATTGGTTTGATCTAATCCTAACCGTCCAGGTTAAGGTTTTGCTAGGTTTTCCATGGCAGCTCCTCTAGCCGATATGGGGGAAAACTTCACGGCTGGACAAGGAAGCGCACAACCCGAGGTTGATGCGTCGTCAAGAACCTTCCTTCAAGCATTGGGGGTCGTGAAGAAGGTCATTATTGACGATGAGCCAATGAAGGGGAATCGTTTTCGTACAGAGGGATGCTCGACTTTGTCCATGAATATTTCTGAAGCGAAAAGATGTAAAAGGTATGTTGAATCTTCAGTCATTGTTCTTAAATTTTCTAGTTATCGTCCGTCGTTAGAAGCTATTAGAGAAACGATTCATCGAACCTGGGGAGTCATGGGGGACTTTACAATGGGATTGCTAGATTTGAGGCATGTTCTTGTTAGATTTCAAGCGGAAGAGGAGGTTAAAAAAGCTTTGTCATGGGATTCGTATATGATTAGTGGTGTTCGATTTAAAGCTTTTTTATGGCATCAGGGTTTTAGCCTAAGAGAAGATCCAATTTTAGCCCCTTTGTGGGTAGATCTACCGAACCTACCAATACAATTTTTTCATCTTTTATATTTGAAAGAGGCAGGGGATTCGATTGGTACTTTTCTCCGAATTGATGACAGCGCGCTAGGCTTTACTAGATTGAACGCAACCAAGTTGTGTGTGGAAATGGAGCTAGCTAGCGAACTTCCTAACTGTATCTGGCTTGAGTTTTCTGGGGGTAAGGGCTTTTGGCAGAAAATTACTTACCCGGGTTTCAAATATTGTGAAAATTGTTCCATGATTGGGCATACTTATGAAGCTTGTAGGAGATGCGGCGGGGGTAAAAAAGATAATCGCCAAGAATTACCGACGTCGGATAACACTAAGCATAGTGAAGGGGGCCAGAAAAATCAGTCTTTTGTGTATAAAAAAACATGGAAAGCAGTCAAAGAGCGTAGAGTCGAAGTAGGTTTACCGCCTAGTTCTGAAAGAGGTTGCGAATAAAGACGAGAAAGGGGGTGTGAGCGGAGCAAAGGACGATAGAGGGGCCGAGATTTCCAGCCAGGATGTGCTAGTGAATACGAAAAAGGTGGAAAATCATTGCCTGTAGGTGAGGACATGGTACAATCAAATGTTTTTGCTGTGTTAGCTGATTTGGAGCAAGATATGGAATTAAGCAATAGGCCGACTAAGGTAAAAAGAGTGGGAAACAAATTAAATCAGGAAGTTGAGATCACTGTGATCAGTTTAGAAATAGACAGTTTAAAGTCTCCTAGCAAACCAATCGATGAACTCAAAGCAGTTTCTAAATCTGGGTCTAAATTGATTTTGGCCAAGGTAAACACAGGGGATACGCAGGAAGTTAATGGCCTGTCTCATATAGCTTCTGAGATGAATGAGGAAGGTAATTTAAATAGCAAGATGCTGCAGCAAAGGAATCATATCGGTGACAAAGGTGCTAACTTGGACATTTCTAGTTTGGACTTAGCACAAGGTGCTAAGTTAGAATTAAAATCAGAGTGTAACGGTGTCAATGGCATGGATTTGGAAGCTATTTCGGTTGGCAATGGACTTGATATTATGAGTTCGATGGAAATGAAAGTTTCCAAGTTTAAATCTGATTGTAAAGATGTTGGGTACACTGATTCTGAGATTGAAAAAGCATTGCAAGCTGCGTCGGAGGAGGATTTAACTAGGAGCGAGACACCGTTTAATACAGGAGTGCAGCCAGCGAATCTGGCTATGATGGAGGTCGAAACAGAGTCTGGAATTGCTGCTGTTGGCAGCGTGAATGCAGAGGAAGATGCTGCCGTGAATGTAGGGGAGGTTGCTGCGGTGAATGCAGAGGAGTTTACTATCGGAGCTGCTGATGCTGGGGGCTTGCAGGCAGGGGATGTACGTCCTGGATCAATGGGCGTAAGTCCTGGTCATGAGGATTCGAAGGTTAGTCTGGCTTTTGTGAACTATTTGGTTCGTAACGCTAACAGCGAAAATGAACAGGAGTCTGACACCGACAATTCGGATGAAGAAGATTTTGATGAATACACAATCAGGTCAAGAATAGTGTCAAGTTTAAAGACAGACCACATGCGATTAACGAAAAGATTCGATAAGAGGAATATGACAATAGAAAACATGATGGATCACGACTATTTCAAAGACTTCACGGTTTTTCCTCAACGATCATCTAGAATGAAGAAACATAACAGCAAGTATAGGTTTTGAGCTAGGGGTTTGGTCAGTCTAGATGATATATTTGTCTTGTTTCTATTTTTCCTTCCCAATTTTTTATTATATCCCATTTTGGGACAGGTAATTAAGGTTTGGCATCCCATAGCTGCCTCTCCATAGCGGAGATTTATTAGGGAAAAAAAAAAAAAACTAGTCAAGATAGTCTTCTGCAACTTCTAATGTTTTTCTCTTTTAGTTCTCACAACTTCTTATAATGGCTTAATGTTTTTCTCAGGGAAAACACCAAAGTATAGAAAACAAGATTTAAGGTGAAAAGGTAGATCATGGTAACTGAGGGAGACAACTTTCATTATGGTTTTGAGGTTTGGATCTTCTTCAACTTTTAAAGGAAGATTATCATGAAACTTCTTCCATTCTAACAAGATCTTCTCTTTCACTAACAAAGTTGGCCCCTTAGCAATCCAAGCTGATCTACAAGCAAGGCGACTTGATGCTTATTTATACATTCACTACAAAAAAAATTGAAATTAGCAATGGCTAAAAACTGTTGCTGATTGAGCTAAAATCGTAGCTAAAAGGCATCAGCGACGGCACAATTGATTTTTTAAAAGGCATCAGCGTGGCTAAATGGTATTTAAAAAAAATATTTTAATATTAGCGATGGCATTTTGCCGTGGCTAATTGATTTTTTTAAAAATTTAACATTATTTTTTATTTTAGCGACGACATTTTGCCGTGGCTAAATGCCGTCGCTAAATGGTTCTTTTTTAAAAAAATATATATTTTTTCGAGATATGAGATTTCTCCGAGATCTTTAAAAATATATATATATATATTTTTAAAAGATCAGATTTCTCCGAGATCTGAGATTTTTCCGAGATCTCTGAGATTTAAAAAAAAAAATATATATATATATTTTTTAAAATATCGGAGATCTCTTCGAGATCTGAGATTTCAGATCTCCGAGAACTCAGATCTTTGAGATTCTCCGAGATCTCCAAGATTTCAAATTTTCGAGATCTCATGTCTCAGATCTCTGAGATCAGAGATATATCAGAGATCTCAGATCTCCAAGATCTCAGGTCTCAGATCTCCGAGATCCTAGATATCAGAGATCTCAGGTCTCAGATCTCCGAGAGAGATGCGGCGGATGAAGGGAGGGGAGAGAGAGGCGGCCGGGATCGGTGTCGAGGAAGCGGCGGACTTCTCCTCTGTGGGTTTCTTCTCTGGAAGATGAGAGAAAAAAAAAATTTGAGAGAAAATTTTTGTTTAAGTTGGTTTGTAGAAAAAATTGAAATTTATATAGAGAAAGGTAATTGAAGGGGATTGGTTGTGTTAGTTTCACGCGGATCGATGACGTGGTTTGGTTTAGTGCGTTGGATTGAGCTAAAATTTTGGGTGTTATTAACGGTTGAGATGAGATTTCACGCGGATCGGTGATATTTTTTTAAAAAACCAATTAGCGACGGTTTTTTGCCGTCGCTAACCTCTTTAGTGTTTTTTTAAACCAATTAGCGACGGTTTTGTGCCGTCGCTAATATAAAAAATAAAAATCAATTAGCGACGGCAAGTTTGCCGTCACTAATTTCTTTAGTGTTAAATTTTTTTTAAAAAAAAAACCAATCTCTTTAGTGTTAAATTTTATTTTATTTTTTTTCAAAAACCAATTAGCGACGGTTTGTTGCCGTCGCTAATATAAAAAATTAAAACCAATTAGCGAACCTCTTTAGTGTTTTTTAAAAAAAAAACCAATTAGCTTTGCCGTCGCTAACCTCTTTAGTGTTTTTTTTAAACCAATTAGCGACGGTTTTGTGCCGTCGCTAATATAAAAAATAAAAACCAATTAGCGACAGCAAGTTTGCCGTCACTAATCTCTTTAGTGTTAAATTTTTTTTTTTTAAAACCAATTTCTTTAGTGTTAAATTTTTTTTTTAAAACCAATTAGCGACAACAAGTTTGCCGTCGCTAACCTTTTTAGTGTTTTTTTTTTCTTAAAACCAATTAGCGACGGCAAGTAGACCGTCGCTAACCTCTTTAGTGTTTTTTTTTTAAACCAATTAGCGACGGCAAACTTGTCGTCGCTAACCTCGTTAGTGTTTTTTTAAACCAATTAGCGACGGTTTTCTGTCGTCGCTAATATAAAAAATAAAAACCAATTAGCCACGGCAGATGAGCCGTCGTTAATCTCTTTAGTGTTAATTTTTTTTTTTTTAAAACCAATCTCTTTAGTGTTAAATTTTTTTTTAAACCAATTAGCGACGGTTTTTTGCCGTCGCTAAAATAAAAAATAAAACCCAATTAGCGACGGCAAGTTTGCCGTCGCTAACCTCTTTAGTGTTTTTTTTTTTTTTTTAAACCAAAAGATACTTTGATCTTCGTTGATCTAATCTGATCTTCTTTGATCTGATCTTTTTTTATCTGATCTTCTTTGGTCTTCTTTGATCTTATTTGATATGATATTCTTTGATCTGATCTGATCTTCTTTGATCTGATCTGATCTTATTTGATCTGATCTGATCTTATTTGATATTCTGTGATCTTCTTTGAACTTCTTCGATCTTCTTTGATATTCTTTGATCTGATCTTCTTTGATCTTCTTTGATCTTCTTTGAACTTCTTTGATCTTCTTTGACTTTCTTTGATCTTATTTGATATTCTTTGATCTGATCTTCTCTGATCTTCTTTGAACTTCTTTGACCTTTTTTGATCTGATCTTCTTTGGTTTTCTTTGATCTTCTTTGATCTTATTTGATTTGATTTGATCTGATATTCTTTGAACTTCTTTGATCTTCTTTGATTTTCTTTGATCTTCTTTGATCTTTTTTGATCTGATCTTCTTTGAACTTCTCTGATCTTCTTTGATCTTTTTTTATCTGATATTCTCTGATCTTCTTTGGTCTTCTTTGATCTTATTTGATCTGATATTCTTTGATCTTCTTTGATCTATTCTGATCTTATTTGATCTGATATGATCTTCTTTGATCTTATTGACGGTTGATATGAAGTTTCACGTGGATCGGTTAATTGTTTTTTTCAAGAGCAACCACTGATAATACCAATGAGTGAATGACTCTGTTCAAGAAATCTTGACTGGTTTAATATACATAGAAGTCGTAAAGAAAAAACAATTTAGGGGGATTGGATCATGTTCTAAAGTTGAAAGCAGTTAAAAAAAATAAAAGAAAAATAAAGTCGTAAAGAAAAAACAAGCGGCTTGGAGTATGTTTCAAAGTTGAAATAAATAAATAATAAAAAATTTCCATTGCTGGGATTCAAACCCGGGTGGGCTAGGTGAAAGGCAGGTTTCTAACCGAGCTGGACGGCAATAGGTTGGTGGTGATTTTATCCAGTTTTTATATATATATATATCTATGTATTTTATATAATTTTTTTTAAAAAGAATTAGCGACGGGATTCGAACCCGGGCCGGCTGGGTGAAAGGCAGGTTTCTAACCGGGCTGGACGGCAATGTGTTTTAAAAAACACCTTAGCTACGGTATTGTACCGTCGCTAACAAAATTTTGTTGTAAACATTAGCGACGGCCCCTGTACCGTCGCTAAATTGTTTTTATATTTAAAAAACAACTTAGCTACGGTATTGTACCGTCGCTAAATTGTTTTTATATTTAAAAAACAACTTAGCTACGGTATTGTACCGTCGCTAACAAAATTTTGTTGTAAACATTAGCGACGGCCCCTGTGCCGTCGCTAAATTATTTTTATATATATTTTTTATTTTTAAAAAACACCTTAGCTACGGTATTGTACCGTCGCTAACAAAATTTTGTTGTAAACATTAGCGACAAAACAGTTAGCGACGGTTATTTTAATTTATGGGCCAAAACCGTAGCAGAAACGTTAGCGACGGTTTTATGCCATCGCAAAACGTTTAAATAGCAAACCGTCGCTAGTTTTCGTAGCTAATAATGCTTTTTTTTGTAGTGATTCTTTGATTGAAATGTTGTTGACCTAAGATGTAATCTTTGGATTGCATTTAGGTTTTCTGGTTAAGTTGGATTCTAAACTAGCTTTCTAATCTTGAATTAGATTTATTGTGAATATAAACTAGTGTGACAAGTGGACGAATTGATGTATAGTTGTAGTCTATAGATATTGGAAATCACTTGTTAGCTACAATTCATAGTGTAGAGTAGCTTGATCTAAATAATCGGTTAGCCAGGAGAATGAAAACATTAGTGGAAAGATTTGTTTTTCGATCTGCCTGGAGCGATGAAACTTTGTCTAGTTCATCCTCGAGTCCTTTCGAATGAAACACATGTTGAATCAGATTACTTCAACACGCAAGTAGTCCATGGAGCAGAAAGTCAAGCTAGTCAATTCTTAAAACGTAGATCTTCTTTCTTTTTTTGCAAAGTCAAATTTAATGTAACTTGAAACTTTTGTCAGTCTCGGCTGTTGGGAAGACTCACAAATATATCTCGAGTATTATAATAAGAAGGGTGGAATGAAGAATGAATAGTGTCTTCTCATTTTTTAAATCCCATCTCAAACATCTAAAACATCTAGACTATTATAACGATAGAAGCCTTGGATGAACAATGACACTGTCTTCATCTCTAACTTTTAGTTTTTGGTTTTGCCTTCTCAATTTATTTGAAGTTCCCCAATTATCTGTAAACTATAAATAGACTATTAAACCTAACTTTTGATAGACACCGTAATTTGTTAACAAGTAAACTCTCCGATGCAAAGAGAAAACCCCGGGACCTATTCTAGCAAAAAAAAAATTCACTATGACTTTAATAATAAGATTACAACCTCCCTACTCAATTAGGAGTTTCACCAATTCTTAAGAGAACTGACAATCTCTTGGTTTACTAAATTCTTTACCTACTAAATGGTACATTAGAATCAACAATTGATAAATAACTTGTTAGCACATTAGGATTGAAGAACCCTAGAAAAAACAATTGGAGGAAAGAAATTTGGATGATTTGATATTATGGTTGAAGCTTCACAAACACCCATCGATCTTCTTTTCCAAACACAAAGAGAGATCTCACAAGCCCCCCAACCATTCCCTCAAACCCTCAAAGAGCCAAACCAAGTGAGAGACAAGCACAAAAAAGGTTTTTTTTCTCCTTTTCTTTCATGCTCTATATTCTTAGTATAAGTTGGTCCAATTTTTCCTTATTATAAGTTGGTCCAATTTGAAATAAGCCCTCCAAACATGAGAGCAACACCCAACACTTAAAGTGGTAGAAGTGACTATAATATAGGAATAAATTCATTTTTGGTGACACAATTAAAACTTCAATTTTTAAGCTTCGAGTATAGTATGTTTTGATCAATTTAATCATGTCCACTGGTATACTGTAGGTTAAGGGAAAAGAAGCCGATCAGAATATCAATTTGCAATACAAAGTAATTGGGTCATGAAAATATTAAAGCAAAAGAAAATTTTTTGATGGTTCGTAGAAAGAAGTGAATGGATCACCTCATTGATCTTCTGGGCAGTACAAGGATTTCCAAAATTATTCTTATAATGCATCAACTTGTTCCTATGATCATAACGGCAAAGGAAACGTAATAACGGGTTAGCTTTATCCATCCTTTCTTTTATATTGAAACTATTGGTTTATTGTTCAGATTCAATGCACATGCAAACAGTTTGAATTTAGGGTGTGTTTGGTTGCATGAAATCATATGTCATGGGAGTCCATTAGGGGATCCCTACATTTTAGGCTAAATTGATATATCACTCTACATCTACCATTTGATTTTGTGATCAATGGTGGGAATGAAAGTCCCATGAACATGGGAATTCTGCCACTCCTTGGGGGGACCAAGGAGTGAGATTCTCATGTTTATGGGACTTCCATTCTCATCATTGATCACAAAACCAAATGGTGGATGTGGAGTGATACATCAATTTAGCCTAAAATGTAGGGGTTCCTCTCATGGATTTCCATGGAATAAAATTTCATGCAACCAAACACACCCTTAGTTTAATCATTTTCTCTTTGGACACCGACTATATATTTTGTTTGTTGAAATTTTGATAGAAACTTATCTAAAAACACTAGATAATGTGTGGTGCCTGTATGTTGTTTCAGACATGACAATATATATACGACGGTTTAACTGCTTCGTCATTACTACCATTTTTTAGAGATTCTAGTGGGATGGAGCTGATCCAGACTCTGGCTTAATTTGTAGACTCAACTTCTAAGATCATATACCAGTTGTTTTCTATGATATGTGCAACTGATCTTAAGAGAGTGAAGAAAACAGTATTCAATCCATGTCTATAAATTAAGTATTAGTTTGAACATAATATATTTTGTTGTGTGTCTAAAGTAGGATATACTATATTAGTCAAACTGTGAGAAAGAACGACAGCGTCCTCATACACAAAATGTAAATGATCTAAATATAGCAGCTACATTATACACCAAATGTTCAAAGCATTAGTAAGTACTCGACAAACCATATGCTATCACAATGATTAGTGAGGTCCAGAAAGACCACATCGGGGGCATCAAGTAGAAGCTTCGACTTCTTGCATCCTTTGTCTAGAATCCAATTCGGAGCGAGCTTTCATGGCTAAATGTATATTTAACTTGAAAACTAGACTTAATCTTTGGGAAATCCAGCTTTGTTCTCTTGTTAGCTGTGTCAACACCTTGCCCATCTACTGTACATTGCACTGCACAATGAACAGAACCTATTCACAATGAGAAATGAGGTGTCAGCAAGAATTGTAGTTAGTTCAGGTTCAGCTTTAGGTGGTTTACACCTGATAGATGGAAATCTATGGCTAACAAATTAAAGTACAATAACAGATTATAATTTGAAATACTTACTAGTGCTCTGATATTATATCGTCACAATACCATCCGAGTCCCTCAGTTGACCAAGTAAAGTACTGGTACTTGCTTCACTTTCCAATAGTCTTCACCTCCATCTTGATCAAGTCTCCTCGTGAAATCTTTTGGCATGTCATAAAAAGAAAGAACTTTGAGGTTCATGAGGTGAGTTATGCCATCAGGAACAACTAGTAACTGCTCGCATTTTTTAATGCATAACTCTCTGAGCTTGGGCATTGCGCCTTCCTCTATTATCAATGACTGCAAGCTATCTAACATGGACAGCACCAAAATCTTGAGCTTTTGAAACCCCACAGCCGCAACATACAACTCCCCTCCATCGTATGCATTGTTCATGAGACAAATATGCACTAGATTGGGCAAACCCTGAAGTACTTTCAGTGGGTCACCCCTTAACCTAGAGAAGTTCAGATTTATTTTTGAAAGGTTACTATGCGACGTAAGCCAGTTAGGCAATTTCTCCAAGTGCCCACTTATATTCAGTGCTTTGAGAAGTGAAGGAGGAGATGATGTGAACTCTAAATCAAGAGCTTCGTTTTCTTCAAGTGAAGCTACAGCCAAAGACTCAAGGTGGTGCATCTTGGCAATTGAAGTACACAAATCTGACCCATTTTCTCTTCTCAAATTCCTGACAAACAGAATTCTCATTTCTGACAGTTTTCCCAAATCTTTTATCAAATTGGTACCTGTTTTTAAGTCAACAGATCCCAAAGTTTGCAAGGATGCCAGACATCCAATTTCATCTGGCATCTTAACTGCTCCCTTAACTGGATTAAATATTGAAAGTGAAGTCGGATCTTTTTGTATTTGATAAGCGGCAAGATGTCGCAATTTTTTGAGCTTTAGGATTGCAAGCGGCAATTCAATCTCATTAGTTCCCTCAATTGACAACACTTCAAGGTTTTGTAGGCTTCCAATACTATTTGGAAGCACTTTGATTTGTGTACTTATGACCAAAAACCTCAAATGATATAACTTTGTAATTTCATGGGGAAACTTCTCCAAAGGAAAACCTGATTGGGCCAATATCTTTAATAAGGAAAACCTAGAAAGAAGTTTGTGCATCAACGGGATTGACAACTTATCCAATGCGAACGCATGAATTGATCGAACACTGGTTGACGAACTTATGTTCTCCATGATCTCCTTTCTACCAATACTCTTTTGGATTGATAGTCGCCGACTACTTTCATTTAAACTAGCAACACAATGTTCGTCCAGAACTTCACAAAAATCTTCGTCGAGACATCTCGAAAGAATGAACTCACGCATCAAATCATGAACTTTGCATAACCTAAAATGGGTAAAAAATGGCGGTTCATCATCCACATGCACCAAGTTTCTACTGATGAGTTGGTCAAGATAGTCTTCTGCGACTTCTTCTAAAGTCTTTCCTTTTTGTTTTTTGACAAACCCTTCTGCTATCCACATCAAAGTCAACCCAAAAGATATAACTGGATGATCCTCAGGAAAAACACAGAAGTATAGAAAACAAGATTTAAGGTTACATGGTAGGTCATTGTAACTGAGGGAGATAACTTTCATTATACTTTTGAGGTTTGGATCTTCTCCGAGTTTAAAAGAAAGATTATCATAAAATTTCTTCCATTCGAAGACAGTCTTTTCTTTCATTAAAAGAACGCCGCCAATTGCCACAATTGCTAACGGCAATCCTCCACATTTTTTCACGATTTTCTTAGAAATTTCCTCTAACTCTAGAGGGTAGTGTCCCTCAAAATTTGATCCAAATGCCTTGTTATAGAAAAGAACTAAAGCATCTTCTAGAGTTAGGGGATGATGATAAAAAATGTGAATAGAGGATTCCACAGAAGAATAAGCAACTTCATCCATACGAGTCGTGATCAAGATCTTACTACCACAGTGGTTTTCAAGCAACGCATGTTTTAAAGAGTTCCACAGTTCAACGCTCCACACATCATCAAGAATAACAACATACCTCTTTGCATTGAGATACTCCCTTAGGCTTTCAATCAGCTGGGGCCTTTCCATTGTGCCAATCCCTAAAGGAAATGGCTCATTCCTCGACTCCTGGAACTGCTTGATCAATCTAATTAAGAGCTGCTCCATCTGGAATGATTGGGACACAGTGATCCAAGCACGACAATCAAAATGGTTCAGTACCATTGGGCTTTGGTACGCTTTCCTTACAAGAGTGGTTTTTCCCACTCCACCAGTTCCCACCACTGCGAAAACTGTCCGCTTTACTTCTCCTTCTACTAACCAGCCTATTAGTTTGTTTTTATGGGTTTCAATCCCGACCAATTCTGATTCTTCAACGTATAGAGCATCATCACGACGGTATTGCCAGGAGGTCGTGTTTTTGTTAGAGCTCGAACCTGCATCTTGATTGAGCTGATACTTGTCCCTTTGTTGACTAATCTCGTGCAAGTTCATTTTGATACTTTTTATCTCCCTAGTGATCACTCGGCCAGAACTCAAGTGCTTGACATGTGCAAAAGTTTTTCGAATCCATCCAAGATGGTGAGGGGACTGGTGAGGAAAACAAAGGCGAAACTCATCCAATACATCCTCCATCCGGAAGGCTACTTGTCGCACTTGTCTCACCCATATCTTGATTTGTTCATCTGTCTCTGCTTTAGCATCCGCGTCTCTTAGAAAGACTCGAATGACTTCCATTTCATCTTTGATTGATCGTACTTCGCTGCTGCATACACCTTTTAGCCTTTTGGCTTCTTCAACCAAAAAGGGAACCAAGAGGTCTACTACAGCACCCACTGCAATCTCTGCCATTTCCTTCCCTTGACGAAGAAACTGAAATGTTTTCTGGTGGTGAGTTTGAGAAGAAGAGCTGAGAATGTGAACTCTTCCAAATGGTAATCCAAGTGAGCTAATTAATAACTACTACTACAGCCAAAGACATACTGGCAAGTTTCAAAATTGGTTGGCTGAAGACCAAAATGTAGCCTTGTAGTGTTGATAAAGTTTTCTGGCGAATCAGACTACTACACTACACAAGTAGTCTATGGAGCACTAGGCCTAGTGCTTGTCAATTCTTCAAAGGTAGACTTCTGTGTTTCTTGTTCAAAGTCAGATCTTATCGTTTGAATTATTATGTAATTTGGAAATTTTGCAAGCCTTAGGGTGTGTTTGGTTGCATGGAATCCTATGCCATAGGAATTCATAAGGGGACCCCTACAGTTTAGGCTAAATTGATATATCATTCCACATCTACCATTTGACCATCATTTGATTTTGTGATCAATGGTGGGAATGAAAGTCTCATGAACATGGGAATTCCACTCCTTGGTCCCCCAAGGCATGTGATTCCCATGTTCATTGGACTTCCATTCCCACCATTGATCACAAAACCAAATGGTGGATGTGGAGTGATACATCAATTTAACCTAAAATGTAAGGGTCCCCTCATAAATTCCCACGACATAAGATTCCATGCAACCAAACACACCCTTAGTTTATATTTTAGTTAAATATATAAGGTAGGGGTTTGTCTAATTGGCGAGGAAACGGGCGAGGGAGGGGGGTGGAACCCTTCATCACTCTCGAGATGCGTGCACACATCTCGAGGGTGATGGAGGGTTCCACCCCCTCCCTCGCCCGTTTCCTCGCCAATTAGAATTCCCCAAAAGGTAGACTGCTTTAAGTCAGTTCAATTGAACCTGTTGAGGAAAGGGGCGAGGAAATCAGCGAGGGGGAGGGTTTTTACCAGTGAGGGGGAGAGTGTGACCGCTCATTCCCTTTGAGATACGCGTCTTCATCTTCGAAATGTACATCAATGCGAATCTCAAGGTGGATGAGTGGTAAAACCCCTCCCCCTCATTGGTTTCCTCGCCCCTTTCCTCGACAGTAAGAAATGTTCCAGTTCAATTCTATTGGGGGAATTCTAATTAGCGAGGAAACGGGCGAGGGAGGGGTGTGGAACCCTCCATCTCCCTCGAAATGTGTGCACTATTAGACAAGCTCATTCTATTGTGATAATTATATTTTAGTTTTTATGTGTGTGATTGGACCACTATCTTACATCTCCCAATTCCTCAGTGAAATTTTGGAAAGATGATAATATTTGGTTTATTATCGTAAAGTAGGGGTTACTTTTCTTTCCAGAATAACTCGATCATTCACACACGTATCTCAAAAAAAAGATTTGTAAATAGTTTTTCTTATTTATTTATTTTTAGAAAAAATCGTTGTGCACTTAGGTTCCGCTTGGTACACCGTAAAGTAATGCTTTTGCATTTTTTTACGGGCAGTTACACAAATATAGGCGCTTGGTATGATTTGCAAAAAATAGCTTGTGGAATTCTAATTCCACGCCTACGTATCTTGTAGTTAAGTGGTCCCGCAAATCTTTACAGATTAAAATCTCCCGTAAACCTTTGCAAGTCTCACTCTTTCCTTTAACTTCTACTCAGACAATCCAACTTTATAAGGAAACAAGTTTTTTTTAGAACTCTTAGCTTGTATGGAAACTGTGAATCAGCTCACGTATTTCCTTTTTTTTCCTTTCTCTCATATTGGTTTTCAAATATTGTGTGTCCTTCGGTTTTATTAATTCTTATTCTCTTACTCTGTTTTTGTTTTGTTTTCAGCAAACAATTACTCTTTGATTAGATTTTTATTTATTTATTTATTTATAATTAGAACCTCCAGTGGGGAGGGGCAGCTATGGGATGCCAGACCTTTACTACTTGAAAAAAATTCTTATACAAACTATCAGGGGTACATGACGACTTTACCAGAGAAAAAAGAAACCAATTGGACAAACATCATAAAAACTAAACAAATCAAAAAATCGTCCATAACTCACTAGCCTAGGCCAACATCACCCAAAGTGACATAAACCACTTAGAGACAACATTTTCTCTACTTGCAACTTGGCCAAATCCACAACTTGCATTTTGCAGATAACAAAAGCTTTCAAACTCCAACAGACTTGCAACCAAACCTTGCAACTTGCATCTTGCTGCTCTTTGATTAGATTTTCATTGGGTGTATGCATTATTTTTCATTAATTGTTACCAAGCAGTTGTAAAGCAATGCACTGCAAATTAATGCATATGCAAACTAATGCAAATGCAAAAATTTGCAGAATGCAAAGTTTTACGATGTACCAAGCGGAGCCTTAGTGTGTGGACAACAAAGTTCACCCTGCATACACTATGTGCACATTGAAAGTTCACTATGCACTCAACAGTGACTCATCATGTGCACCTATTTCAGCCGTCGGATTCAGGTAAAACCAATCTAACGACTCTTTCTCTTTCAACTAACTTATTACAAATTAAACATCACCTATTACAAATTAAATCACATTTTTCACTTTTATTTTTCATAAAAATCTACACAATTCAACACACATCTCGAGAAAATCAAAATGATCCAAATTTAATAAAACACACATCTCTAGGTAAATCTAACAGTCCAAATTTAATATTACACTAATCTCGAGAAAAAATTTAATGGTCCAAATTTAATGAAACACACATATCAAGGTAAATCTAACGGTTCAAATTTAATATTACACTCATCTCAAGAAAAATCTAACGGTCCAAATTTTATAGTTCACACATCTCTAGGTAAATGTAACCGTTAGATTTTGGTGAAAGATCGAACTGTTGAATTGTTCTCAATACACGTGTTGAACCGTTTAGATTTTGGTAAAAGATCTTTAGTTAAATCTAACGGTACAAATTTAATTATGCACTTATCGCAAGAAAAATCAGATAGTTCAAATTTAATAGAACACACATCTATAGGTAAATCTAACGGTCCAAATTTAATATTACACTCATCTTGAGAAAAATCTAACAGTCCAAATTTAATAGTTCACACATCTCGAGATAAGTGCATTATTAAATTTGTACCGTTAGATTTAACTAGAGATCTTTAACCAAAATCTAAACGGTTCAACACATATCTTGAGGACAATCCAACAGTTTGATCTTTCATCAAAATCTAACGGCTAGATTTACTTAGAGATGTGTGAACTATTAAATTTGAACTGTTAGATTTTTATTGAGACGAGTGTACTATTAAATTTGGACCATTAGATTTACCTAGAGATGTGTGTTCTATTAAATTTGATTCGTTTATTTTTCCTTGAAATGAGTGTTGAACCGTATATTTTTTCTCGAGATGCGTACAGAATCGGTAGATTTTCTCGAGATACGCGCTAAATCATATATTTTTCTCGAGATGAGTGCATAATTATATTTGACATGTATGTACTATTAAATTTGGAACAAGATGTTTGTATTATTAAATTTGGTCCGTTAGATTTACCTTAATATGTGTGTTCTATTAGATTTGTCTCGCAACGCGTGTACTATTAAATTTGGACCGTTAAATTTACCTAGAAATGTGTATTCTATTAAATTTGAACCATTTGATTTTTCTCGCGATAAGTGCATAATTAAATTTGTACCGTAAGGTTTAACTAAAGATTTTTTACCAACACGAATCTCAAGGGAGATGAGTGGTAAAACCCCTCCCCCTCGCTGATTTCCTCGCCCCTTTCCTCGACAATAAGAAAGGTTTTGTTTGATATGCTTGTTGTATACCGTATAGTGTTGATACATGTGTCGACTAGTTTGTGATTCCACAATGTAAATTTTGGTAGGAAGGTAGACAAGTTATCTTCTAGTTGATAAAAGTATTTGGCATGAAAGTCAATAACATTTCCGATCTTGAATAGACAATCCTTGAGCTAATAAAATGACACCTTTTTTAACCCAAAATAAACTAATACAAAAAGGATGTGATTTTAGTCTTAATTTCATGTCTACTTAAATAAAAAATAAAAATAAAAAATTTGGTTGCAATTATTCATTCTTAAAACCTCACTCCCGTCACCTCTATTTATTGAAATATGACAATTTTATTTTTATTTTTTTAAAATGATGTCTTGATTGAGTCAACTCATATGAAGGTTTTCTCTTCATTTTTTGAAATTCCGATATTGCTTTATGAAATTAGGTCTGCATCGGCTTCGAACCACCACCTCGGAGAAAGAGAGAGGTGTTTGTGTCAATTTCTAAACCATTTTATAGACACTCATTTTCTCATGCAAGGATTTTGGGCAATACTTCACAGTATTAGTTTCCACTTCAAAGAACTATGATCAATATCAGATTTAATTTACCTAGCTGATGTATTGTACCCATTTTTACTCATATAGCTAGTTAATCCATTGTCATACTGACAAGAAGAAATGTATAATATAGCCAGTGAGTCGAATTTTAGCTTGCTTGTTGTCGTTTTACACATTGTGAAAACATTCCATGGTCAGAGACTTCACACACACGCATATATATATTTCTCCATTAATAATTTGTTAATTTATATATTGCGGTTTGTCTAACTGTCGAGGAAAACAGCGAGGAAATTGGCAAGGGAGGCTCCTGCGCACGTGCAGGAGCATCGTTTTGGAAAAAAAAAAAAAAAAAAAAAGGAGGGAATCAAAATTTGGGGGAAAAAAGAAAGAGGGAACCTCTCCCTCTCCCCATTTCCATCTCGCCCATACAGAGACAGAGACAGATGCAGAGACAGAGAAGAAATCACACTCCCTCCCTCTCCCCAAACAAAGCCTGAGAAACACCGTCGAAGCCCTCCCTCTCCCCAAACAAAGCTCAACAGAGAAGAGAAGTGGGAGACTAATCGCCACCCTCTCCCAAAAGGTAAAGTTGCTACCTTTGTCTAACTGTATTTTTCCTCTCATTCTCTCCCTCTTTGTGGGTGATTTCTTGTTGGGGATTTCTAGATCTAGGGTTTCTACTAGAGCTAGGGCTAAAAATTTTAAGAACAGATTTGATTGCTTGAGTTTGAGTGAGAGTGAGTGATCTCTGGTTCTGAATGCGCAGTTCAGTGTATTTTTTTTTTCGATTTTTTTGTTTGAAATTTCATAACGTTGTTTGATAACGAAGTTGTTGTGTTGTTTGTTAGTATTTTAACACAATTTCATGATTTAGGTGTACCCATTAGTGTGTGTTGAAGGTTAGTAAGATTATGAACTAGGGTTTGCTAATTTTTGTTGAAATTTGCATAAACTCATATACTGTTGTTGTTTGTGTTGTTCTACAGGATTATGCTAGTGTCCTATCATGACTTCTTAGCCCTATAATTTAAGTTTAAGATTACAACCGTTCTTGCCTGATTTGTTAGACTTATAGTTTGGCATTGCTTCAAATTATGATTTTTACTTGGCATAGTTTTAAACAATGCATTGTTTTTTATTTGGTTTTACTTGCTTTGAAATTGTTTGAAATCATTGCATAAACCATCACTTGGCATTATTTTTAGTTGGTTTGTTTGAAAATTCTTTCATATAATCTATGATTGTTCATTATGCTCCATAAGTAAAAGTAGTGAAGTGTTTGCATTGTTTACTCACGTTGTTTATGATTTTTTTTTTTTTTTTTTTTTTTTTTTTGTGTTTTAAAGTTTAATTTGGTGGAGATTTTGATTAGAGTGTTTGAATTTGGTGTTTTGAGTGGTTTTAGTTTAGGCTGAAGTGAGGTTATTGACTTTAATTACTTCAAATCTACTGTTAGTGTCTGGAAATTTAGGGTTTTTCAGGTTAGTAAGTTCTGATATGAGTTGGAAGTATAGTTTGGTGATTGATTTTGAAGAATTAGGTTTTTATCGGGTTGTTGTCGTCGTACATTATGTGATTTTGGTTTTGTTTGCTAAAAATGTCAGTTTTGACTGAAAATGGAAGTTCTTAATTGTTAGATTTTATTCAATTTATGTTTAGTGGAAGTTTAATTAGATGGATTTGCTAATTCATTTGTTTCCCCAATTTGAGCAAACTAATGAATTCACTTGATGTTGCTGAATTTGTTACTTAGTCGTGTTTGTACATCAAATGCTGTAGAAGAAGATAAGTAGTCTTAATCGAGCATCTTAATTTTGATTTGGGTGTACTTGAATGATAAAGATGGGTATTATGGTTCCTCTGTTTGGTGAAGTTACAAGGATTTGTAAGCTAATTTGAACCCGTCTTATTATTTGTTTTGATTGTAAAAATTTGTGTCCCGTTTTTGCGTGAATATGTTCATGAATTTTCAAAAAAAATATTCGTTATTTGTTGCATTGCATTGCTTTTCTAATTTTATTTTTAAATGCAGGAACGACATTCACAGTGTACGTTGTGTATCGAGGTCGTCAACCTGGAGTATACCTGAGCTGGCAAGCATGTTTATCTGCGGTATCAGGGTATAGGGTTGCTTGTTATAAGGGGTTTAGGTCAGTCACTGAAGCTGAAGAAGCGTATGCGTTGTGGTTTCGCTCAGAAGCGGCTATACAAGATTAAGAGGAATTCAACAACAACGAAGATGTCAAGGATAACGATCATGTTTTTGACGATGAAGCCGGTCCATCCAATTATCGAAGAAATGACACCCAAGGGAACAACGATCTTGGGCTGTTACGAGGGACTTAATCAACACTTTGATAACAGTAATTATTATCTTAGTTGTACTATTTATTTTTAAGTTCTTGGCCGAATGATGTAATGTAATATGTTTTAGCTCTGATGTAATGATACCAGATTCGTAACTACAAACGATTGGTAAATTCAGCCTTTATAAGTAATTATGTTTTCCCTTTTATTGTACATAAATAGAGCATGCACTCTGTCCCTCTTGTTGTGCCACTGCATTCTAATGGGCAGTATCATTACAGAGGATAAGGAGGTTGATACTAAATTTTATCTTCATGTATTCTGTATTCAAATGATGCTGCACTAGTAACAAATTCTGATATACTGCTCTAGTAACAAACTCTGATATACTGCATTCTGTTTGAGTGAGTCACCTTCATCTTCATGTATACTGCAATCTAATTTAGCGTATTTAGCTAGAGTGAGTACTTTGATTTACTAGTAAGTGACTTTGATTTAGCATATATCACTAAATTTTATCTTTACTGTATGAAATCTGTAAGCACTCTACTTTTATAAAGACTGCATTCAAACGTGTAGTAAGTGACTTTGATTTAGCGTCGCACATTGTAAATTATGTTTACTCGTCATCTCTGGTGTTGGATTTATGATATCCAAATATTGGAGTTGAAAAGGCTGTCCTAAATATAAATACTTATAATGATTGAGGGGAACTGCTCTTTCCCAAAAAAAATGAACAAGAAGGTAATAATGCAAAGCTTCATTTTACATCTGTTTTTTTTACAAGTTCCAGCAGAGGTGTGCAATCCTAGATGACAAAGGGACTGAACAAAAACCAAGAAAAAGAATGCATAGGGCCGAGAATTAAAGCACAAGTAATGTCACAAGAGAGAAGAAAACTCTTTCAAAAAATAAGCACAAGTAAAAACTACAATCAGCCAAGAAAGTTCTTCCTCCAAATTTATCTTACTCTAATCAAGAACATCTATGGTATGTTTTGAGGACGGTCCAAATGCCACCAAGCCAATTCTGCTCTGATGGAAAATCCCCCAAACCATCAGCTCTTCAAACAGGTTGCACAATTCCTTCCATATGTGTCCCCCTCTGTTCCACATTGATCTTCTAACTATAACAAAATCAAACCTGTTTCACATAATGATGTTGCACTAGTAAAGATGAAGGTGTGTTTGCAGCAGAGAGAGTATTCATAACTGATTTTCAGTTGCATCAGCCTGCGTGACAGAAAGAGGTGTGTTTGCAGCAGAGAGAGTATTCACAAGTTCCAGCAGCATTATTCTGCTGATTTTCAGTTGCATCAGCCTGCGTGACAAAATCTTGCAGATTAAGAACTTCGGGAAATAGTATGGAACATTATACTGAAACACATTTGTTTGTAAAAAAATGCCAGCTGAACAAATAGTATGGAATATTATATCTGTTAGATTTGGTTCCCTAAGAATATAGGTGAGTACATCAGTAGAACATGTGAGAAAGAAAAATGCACAAATGACACCAGTCAGTTTCTAACATGATAGTAATGGTGATCTGGTGTCTCAACTTCAATTGGGATCTCAACCAAGTTAGCATCAAAACATCTGAAATAAAAAAGATTAACCAACCTGATCATAACGTATAGTTTGTATACTCCATCTCGTTGCTTGAACCTGGCGGCTGCAAAAATAAATAATAAACAAGATTAATAACAAACAAACAAACCCTACAAAGATAAACATACAACTACAAAATATTCACCTGTGAGAGGATCAAGTAGAATTGACCAATTCTTCCAGGTTGTAAATCGTGAGGCATCACATTGCTTTCACGAGGCATACAATCTAAACCCTACAAATGACATTTGTAAATAGAATCACTATTCTTGACTTAAGAAAATATACATTCATAAAACACATTGCAAAACATACCAGATTTGTGTCAATGGCCTGATTCTTTTGTGTGTCATTTTTTTTTCCTTTGTATCCTTTTACATATCTTTTCGACGGTGGATTTCATCCTTGAATTAGACTGTCGTCATTTGCTACGAACCGCTAATGGACTACGAATGTGGATGCCAGAACTAGAAGTAGTGGTGCCCACTTCCAAAAACCTCTGTGAATCAACATGGTTATCACCACCAACAATTTTAAGTTAGTCCATCTTCAAAGTGATCCATTCTTGAACTTGGCATGTCTTCTTTTCATCTTCAGCGGCGAAGTCAGCCATTTCATAGAAGGCATTGCACATCTTTTCAAATCGCACATTTTTAGGCTTCATTCCCCAATCTGAATAAACAATCTTCACCTTCGTATGAGCCCTCCTAACATCTTTCCTCCACCTCCGAAGAACATAGTTATCAGGTATGACATGAATCTCTCTTTCAAACAAGACTTTCAATACATGTCTGCATAAGATCCCCCTGAACTCAAACAATTGACAATTACACTTGATCGCGAAGTCGTCAACATTTAAAGAGACTACAAAATGGACCGATCGTTGCCTATCATTTATCACTAAGTCTTGTTTAATAGTGTGCAACTCACAACCACCCCCATCCATAACTTCACCGACAATTCTACAACATAGATTCCCTGTTATCTCTTCTTGGAATTCTCTAAATTTATTTAAAGTATAGGCATCTTGAAATTTTTTCTCTATTGCATGAGTAATGCAAGGAATTGTTCGGCTAAAAGATTTAAAGTCCAGTTCAGCTTCCTTTTGGACTTTACTTCGTAGTGCATTCTCATATTGTTCTACGAATTGCTTCAATGTGGTCTTCGAATCCACATAACCATAAAAAAAAGCATTCATGCTTTCACTCCTTTGAGTTGAAGACATCCCCGCCCAAAAAATATTTCTTTGAAATGTTGGCACCCAACGCATCCTTTCATAGTATAATCCACTTATCCAGTCATTTTCATGTAGATTATATTTATCTATAAAACCATGTCAATTTTCTTCAAACTCATCATGAGACAGGGGATCATAAACTGCTCTTTGCATTCCAAACTTGATCGCCTCATATTCATTGCAACCGGATAGCTTTTCGGGCAACTTCTTCATGATATGCCACAAGCACCATCTGTGTCGTGTGCTGGGAAATACAATTTCAATGGCCCTCTTCATTGCCCTATCTTGATCAGTGATTATAGCAGACGGAGCATTGCCATTCATACACACGAGCCAAGTTTGAAAAAGCCACACAAATTCTTCAACCGTCTCACCACATATCAATCCACATCCCAAAAGAATTGACTGACCGTGATGATTCACCCTTACAAAAGGAGCAAATGGCATCTCATACTTATTTGTCAAGTATGTAGTGTCAAAAGTAACAGCATCCCCAAACTCCTTGTAAGCTGCCCTACTCCATGCGTCAGCCCAAAAAACATTTCTCAACCTACCTTCATCATCCAAATCCATCATATAAAAGAAATCAACATTATTAGCTTGCATTTTTTTGAAGTAGTTATGAAGTACCATCGCATCCCCTTCACCAAGTCTCAACTTCCTCATTTTGCCAAAGTAATTGTAACAATCTTTTTGTGAAAATGGAAAATTATCTTGCCCACCACCTTCAACCACACATGCCGAATAACTCTTAATTGGTTTAATACCTGCCCTATCATTAAAATCCAGCTTCTTCTTGATATACGAGCTCATAGATTTATTCTTTAGATAAAATTTCGATTTACCAGGGCTTAAATCATGATTGTGATTAAGGGTAACTCTTTTCACTAAAACTGTTCCATCAATCCGTATATGACCTCTAATCTTAGCCTTACAACCACATTTGGTCGACCCATGCAATCCGAATACATTTTTTTCATGACCTTGTTGCTTCCCAGCCCGACCACATGAAAACTGAATGAATATAGGTTTTCCATCACCATCTCTTTCAGTAGTCATTATTTTCACTGGAAATCCCTTTTTATTACCATAATCATGATAATAACGTTGAAACTCATCAAGGTTGACAAATTCCATCCCATCATGGGGTTCCCTCATATCTTCTACATATTCTTCCACCAACTTACATTCATTATATCTTCTACACTATCCATACCTGAAATATGTGTTATAATAGACAACAGTTAAAATATAGATGCATAATTACCTACTTTGGTCAAGTTGGTCCAATTTTTTCTTTATTTATTTATATATATATTTGGTGGTATAACTTCTAAACTAAAGCAATAGAAACGACACACAAAACATGCAGTACAATACAGAAATTCTCTAAACTATACTAGAGATCGATACAGCCTCAAGTAGGGGTGGGCATCCCATCCCGCGATCTCGTTCCCGTCCCGATCCTGTCTCGTCCCATCCCAATTTTTTCGGGTCTTAATGGGATTGAATAATTTCATCCCGATCCCGTCCCGTCCCGATCTAGAATGGGATGAGATGGGATGAGATGAAGATTTTTTTAATCCCGCTAATCCCGTCCCGCCCCGATCTAATTTTTTAATATTTATTATTTATTTATTTTAGGATTGCAATATTAGTGTAATTGAAGAAAAATGAATTTAATTGAAATCAGTGTAATTGATATTAGTCTATATCTGCAACTACTTTTTTTTTTTTTTTTTTTTTTTTTTTTTAAAAATTAACCTCCAGTGGGGAGGGGCAACTATGGAATGCCAGACCTTGATTACTTATCAAAAAGATGACTTACAAAAACTACGGGAGTACATTACGACCTTGCCCGTATAAAAGCCAAAGCAAAAGCTAGAATCAAGGAAGAAAAACAAAACAAAACTAGAATCAGATAACTGAATTCAACTCACTATCTGTGCCTAGCAGCCCTAACAAAACCAGCAGGATCTCAATTATTGAATACGCAACACACGCGCGGATCTGCGACCCGAGCAAAACCCCGGATAGGCCAAAACCAAAGCTCCAATCAACGGTGCGACAGAAGAGCGATCAGAATAGCAAAAGCAAAGATCAGCAGCATCTGTTGCAGCAAGCAAACCCGCGCAACAGCACCAGCAGTAAATCAGCAGCAGCAACCACGCAACAGCTCCGCGCAACAGCATCCGCATCAGCAACAGGGACAGCAGCAGCAGCATCAGCTCCACACAAAGCAGCAACGCAATATCAGCAGCAGCAGGAACCACGACACCATCCGCAACGCAACAGCAACAGCGACAAACACCACTGGGCAGAACAGATCAGCTCTGTTTTGAAACAGAGTACTCTGCCTAAACATGGTCTGAGTCGCAATATCATCGCAACATCCATGGCGCATCAGCACCCAGCATGCCAAGCCTCGGCCTGCCATCTAACGCCTCTGCAACATCCGCACATAACACTGCCAGGATTGTACCCCAGCAGCGTGCCCTGCAATCCGTGTGATCCTGAATTCTCCTTTGCCCAATAAGGCGAGTCCTAGTCTTCCCCATTGCGTATGTAAGCCGTATGATTACGGTCAAGCTGTAGTAAACCTGCCACTCGCCTAGGAAGATCATGAGCAGGAAAAAAAACCGTCTTCTGCTCTCGTTGAGCTCTAGTTGCTAATGCGTCCGCCACCGCATTGGCCTCTCTATAAATATGAGAGCAATTGACCGTCAATTGCGCCTCCAACTGCTTGATTTCTTTTAAAATATTCTCCAAATGCCACGGAATTTTGAAATTACCTTTAAACCATCCACAAACAGTTTTCGAGTCCGTCTGAACAAGCACCTGCTTAAAACCCAATGAAAGACAGAGACGGAGACCCTCGGCTAGAGCCATAATTTCCGCTGTATTATTAGAGCCTGCAACTACTTGATATTGGTTTATTTCTAGAATTCTAAATGAATTATTTAATTGCAAACTCTTTAAAACTCAAAATGGGATTGCTAACTACATTGGAGAGTTTTATTTCGTGTCAATACAATGAATTTAATGACTATTTTTTTTAAAGTAATAATGAAACATTCTTCTTAGCACCCCAAATCTACTCATCATTTTGTTCACTATTCGAAACAGTAGAGCGGGTCCACCATTGCCATTATACTGTCCACCTCTTAGTCATTCAAAACTCTGCATAAATCTTAATTACAGGGTGAATTTCAGCTATCATTTATGGTAGTTTATTATGATGTTGCATACTCAATCTAAGGCTATCATTTATGTGTAGTTCTACGTATTGCCTTTGCCTATTTTCAACTACGCAAATTGGGTATTGGGTAAGCAGTAATTTGTCAAAAAATGAGAGCACGCTGATTCCGTCCCATCCCGTCCCGATCCCGTATGAACGGGATGGGATATGGATGAGTCTATCTCGTCCCATTCCGTCCCGTGCCCACCCCTAGCCTCAAGCCAATTTCTTGGTTTACACTTGGGGATTAACTGTAAGATCAAACTAGATAGTTTATAAAATATAAAAGATAATAGAAAGATATGATTTACTACAACTATTATAGGACCGATTATAGCAAAGCAACTAATATAGCAAAATGTCTGAATTCAATATCAAAACTATTATAGCAAAGCAACTAATAGCATGAATGAGTTTCAATTTTTTGAAACTTGGAAGCAGTCCCATACATATCAATCAGTATATTTTTCACATTTAAAAATGGGAAACAAAAATAAAACAATTTGTGCTTAATTACAAATTAACATTCAGTATTAAAGTTCAGATCAGCTTCAATATACAATGAGAAATTCTACCTGTCGAGGAAATGGGCGAGGGAGGGTGGCGAGCACGTGCAGAGGTGACGTGGTAAAATAAAAGAGCGAGCGGGAAATCGAAAATTTTCGGGGAGAAGAAGGAGGGAATGGGGAGAGCTCTCCCCATTTTCCTTCTCAACTCAGACCTCCCTCTCCCTTTCTTTCATTCTCAAGCTCAAGCTCAGACCTCCCTCTCCCTCTCCCCATTTTCCATCTCGACACCCTCTCCCCCAACGAAGCTCTCCCTCTCCATCATCGACTCAAACGAAGCCGGAGAAGAAGAAGGAGAAGAGAAGAAGCTCACCCTCGTCCCAAGGTAAGTCTCCCCTTCATTTCTAGATCTAGGGTTTCTTTTTGATTTTTTTTCAGAAATACTGTAATAGGGTTGGGATGAATCAATCGAAAATGGGTTCAGATTAGGGTTAGAGGTTTTGGAAAGTTTTGATTTTTTTTTTCCAGGTTTGGGGGTGAAAGAGATGTGGGGGGATGCTAGGAGCTTTGATGAGAGTGGTTTCCCAGTGTTGGAAGCCCTTGGTGACCAATGCAGGTGATGGTGATAGTGGTGGTGGTGGAGGGAATGAAGGGAGAGATGGGTTGCTGTTTGTTCTGTTATAAAAAGTTAAAGACAGAAAAACGTCAAAACTGCGGTTCCTTCGGGCAATCGTCGTAAGACGAAGAAGGGTTTGTCTTCCTCCCGTGTTTAAGATGCTTGAAAACTTTATGTTTTGGAATGCTCGCGGCGTTGGAAATAGGGCCACGAGAAGGAGGTTACAAAAGCTGGTTCGGGACCACAATGTCAGAATTCTTATGATTGCGGAGCCTATGATTGATGCTAGTAGATACATGGAGATTGGTAACAAAGTTAAACTGGGCGGTTTTGCCTCTAATGACAGGGTTGGTGGCAAGATTTGGATTTTGTGGGATTCGTCTCTTGCTCTCTCAGTGGTGGACATGTCGGACCAGATTATTCACTGTCAGGTAACAGATTCTTCTTCGAGAGTTTTCCTAATTTCTTTTGTTTATGCTAAATGCTCTGTGGATGAAAGAAAGGAATTATGGTTCAATATGGTTACATATGCGGCTCACAACGATTCCCCTTGGATGGTTGGTGGGGATTTCAATACTTATCTTCACTCGGGGGAGAAAGTTGGAGGAATAGCACCCTCCCTGGCTAGTATGGCTCATTTCTCCGATTGTACTGAAACATGTGGCTTAATTGATTGTGGTTATTCGGGTCCTCGACTTACATGGTGCAATAATAGGCGTGGCCGCGAGCGCATTTGGGCTAGACTGGACCGTATTTTTGTTAATTCGGCTTGGCTGACAGTTTTGGATAATCCTAAAGTTGAACATCTTAGCCGTACATTTTCTGATCATTCCCCTATGCTGGCATCCATGCCTTCTCAACCTCGGATTGGTTTTGCCCCGTTTCGATTCTTGGACATGTGGACTACACACCCGGAATTTCTTGATCTGATTAAGGGAGTCTGGTTGACAGATATGGCCTTCCCCAGACCCCTGGATAGAGTGGCTGCTAAACTTAAATTGATCCGTCGCGCTCTCATCCAGTGGAACCGGATGGTATTTGGGAATGTGTTTAGCAGGATCCGTGCTCTCGAGGATGAAATGCAACAATGGGAAACTATTTTGTTGGCAGGCTTTGCTGGTGGTAGTAATAATGGTTTTAATGTTGATGCCAACTGGGACACTAATGCCTGTTGCAATTTAAATCGCTGTCAGGCTGAGTACAGATTAGCTCTCAAACAAGAGGAGCTTTATTGGATTCAAAAATCCGGTGAAAAAGAGTTTAAGGAGGGGGATGCCTGCACCAAATATTTCTTCGCCTCGACTAAGTCTAAACAAAAACGGCGGGCTATTACTCTGATTAATTTACCTTGCGGCAGAACGATTTCGGATCCTGGTGAGATTCTTGTTAATGCCACAGATTTTTTTGCCAATTTGCTGTCTTCCCAAGGTTCATGTATGGTAGATGCAGAGTTGTTGACTTGTATCCCGAGACTGGTGAATTCTGGGCATTGTGACATCCTGGTCAAACGTCCTTCTCTGGAGGAAGTGAAAACGGCTGTTTTTGACATCCCTAAGAATAGTGCCCCGGGTCCGGATGGATTTACTGCTGGTTTTTTTCAGACTTGTTGGGAGATTCTGAGCATTGATATATGGGAGGCCGCTATTCAGTTCTTTGAGGGGGAAGCGATGCCGGCTTCGTTCTTGTCTAATTTCTTGGCTTTGATTCCTAAAACTGAGAATCCAGGTTCCTTTTCTGATTTTCGCCCTATTAGTTTATGCAATGTGATTTATAAGATTTTCAGCAAAATCCTTTGTACTAGATTGGCAGATCTTTTGCCTTTCCTTATCTCTCCGGAGCAGGGGGCATTTGTTAAAGGCAGATTTATTGGTGAGAATATTGGCCTTGCACAGGAGTTGATTAGGGACATTAATCGGAAGGTTTTCGGCGGAAATGTGGTTTTGAAAATTGACATGGAAAAAGCCTATGACAGACTGGAATGGAACTTTTTGTTGGCGGTGCTTACAAAATTTGGCTTTAATGGTAGATTTTGTCATATTATCTCCAACTGTATCGCTTCCTGTGGCTTTTCTGTGTTGCTTCAAGGAGTATACAAAGGATTTTTTAGATCTACCAGGGGTTTAAGGCAAGGTGACCCTCTGTCTCCATTTTTATTTATTATTGCCTCCGAAGTTCTGAGTAGGGGTCTTACCGAGGCTTTTGCTCGAGGTAAAATTGGTTATTTCTATACCCCCAGGGCATGCAGTCCTATCTCACATCTCCTCTATGCAGATGATACTCTCATTTTCTTAAATGGCAAAAAGTCTTCTATTCTGGGATGCATGGACTTTTTAAATAGCTATTGCCAGTCTTCGGGACAGAAAATAAATTCGAGCAAAAGCTCTTTTATGGTGGATGACAGGGCAGATGCAGAGAAAATTGCCGGTTTTAAAACTTACACGGGTTTCTCTTTCCGAGCTGCTCCTTTGAAATATTTGGGGGGGCCGGTTTTTCAGGGGAGAGTCAAAATTTCGTATTTTGAAGATTTGATTACTAAGATTCAATCGCGGATTCAGGGATGGAAGGCGAAATTGTTATCTCCGGGAGGCCGTTTAATTTTGCTTAAACATGTTCTGAGTTCGATTCCTATCTATATCCTCAGTACCATGTGTGTTCCTATGCAAGTGTTAACTCGGATCAATGGTTTGTTGGCAGATTTCTTCTGGGGGGATTGTGAAGGAAGACTGAAGAAAAAATGGGTTTCATGGTCTAATATTTGTTTTCCACTGGACGAAAAAGGTCTAGGTGTGCGGGATTTGCGGGTGGTTATGAGGGCTTTTCGACTCAAAGCACTTTGGCGCCTTCTTACATCGGATTCTCTTTGGGCTATTTTCATGAGAAGTAAATACTGGGTGCAGGGGGTGGCTTTGAACGGTCAGTTGGTGAAAAATGGGTCTTCCCCATTTTTCAGAGGACTCATGCTTGACAAATCCCTTATTTTGAGTAATTCGCTTTGGCGAATTGGAAAGGGCAATATCAGTTTCTTTGAGGAAAATTGGAATACGGTTGCATCTTTCAGAAGACCGGCGGCCTTGGTTGATCAAGGTATGTGGCCTTCAATACATGAGGTGATCTCAACCAATTTTGAATTGGTTAACCCAGAGATCAGACATCTAGCTAGAAGATTTTTTGCTGATAGATTACATGGCGAGGAATTTCAGGAGGATGAATGTATTTGGATTCCGAACCAAAATGGGTCTTTTTCTCTTCAGTCGGCTTATGACTTGCTTCGGAGGAAAGGGACGGTCAATAGACTTTATAAATTGATTTGGAATGACATTATCCCTTCTAGAATATCAGTTTTGGTGTGGAAACTACTCCATAGAGGGGTTCCAGTGGATGGGGAGTTATACAGATGCGGTTTCAGTCTGGCCTCTAGATGTCGATGTTGCAACACGCCACAAAGAGAATCCCTTAATCACTTGTTTTTGGATGGAGAACTGGCGATGCAGGTTTGGCGCCATTTTGAGTTGATCTTTGATGTGCACATCAGAAAACCGGCTGAAATTTCCACGACCCTTATCATTTGGTTCAGGCGTGCAAAAATGAGTACTCAAGAAGGTGTGTTATCACTTCTCACTCCTATGTTCATTTTATGGGAAATATGGAAACAACGATGCAAATGTGTATATGATAATGCCGTCCCTAACCCTGCTTTTGTGATTCTGAATATTCGGCGTAATTTGCTGCTAGCTAATAACTTTATAACTCCAAAGAGAGTCAGTTGGCATAAGGCTCCTTTAAGGGCTTTGGGGATACAAGTGATTCCAGTTTTGAGGCAGCTTAGTAGAATTGTCTATTGGCATCCCCCTCCGCCAGATTTTGTTGCTCTCAATGTAGATGGGTCTTCCTGTAAGAACATGGCTGCTGGAGGTGTGATAATCAGAGACTCTCGGGGTGTTGGTGTTGTTGGGAAGCAAATTTTTTTTGGTGCAGGCTCTAATAATACAGCGGAAATTATGGCTCTAGCCGAGGGTCTCCGTCTCTGTCTTTCATTGGGTTTTAAGCAGGTGTTTGTTCAGACGGACTCGAAAATTGTTTGTGGATGGTTTAAAGGTAATTTCAAAATTCCGTGGCATTTGGAGAATATTTTTAAAGAAATCAAGCAGCTGGAGGCGCAATTGACGGTCAATTGCTCTCATATTTATAGAGAGGCCAATGCGGTGGCGGACGCATTAGCAACTAGAGCTCAACGAGAGCATAAGACGGTTTTTTTTCCTGCTCATGATCTTCCTAGGCGAGTGGCAGGTTTACTACAGCTTGACCGTAGTCATACGGCTTACATACGCAATGGGGACGACTAGGCATCGCCTTATTGGGCAAAGGAGACTTCAGGATCAGACGGATTGCAGGGAACGCTGCTGGGTTTGTGCAGTACGCGGTCGCTGCGGACTCGTAGGGGTCTGTTTTCTGCGATATACGCTGTGGCTTGTATTGCAGGCCTTTTTCAATCCTGGCAGTGCTATGTGCGGACATGGCAGCTGCGTTAGGTGGCATGCCGAGGCTTGGCATGCTGGGTGCTGTCTAGTGTCGATATGCGCCATGGATGTTGCTGTGACATTGCGACGCAGACCATGTTTAGGCAGAGCACTCTGTTTCAAAACAGAGCTGCTCTGTTCTGCCTAGTGTTGTTTGTCGCTGTTGCTGTTGCGTTGCGGATGGCGTCGCTGTTACTGCTGCTGTTGCTGTTGCGTGGAGTTGCTGCTGTTGCTGTTGCCTGGAGCTGCTGCTGCTGCTGTGTTTCCCTGCTGCTGCTGCGGTTGCTGTTGAGCGGAGTTGCTGCTGCTGTTGCGTTCCTGCTGCCGCTGAATTGCTGGCGTTGCTGTTGCGCGGAGTTGCTTGCTGCCACTGATGTTGCTGATCTTTGCTAATGCTGTTGCTGCTATACTGAATGCTGAACTGTCGCAGCGTTGTTTGGTGCTTTTGTTTTGGCCTATCCGGGGTTTTGCTCGGGTCGCAGAACCGCGCGTGTGTTGCGTGTTCAATGAATGAGATCCTGCTGGATTTTTCGGGTTGCTAGGCACAGATAGTTCAGTTATCTGATTCTAGTTTTGTTTTGGTTTTCTTCTTTGTTTCCAGCTTTTGTTTTGGTTTTTTTTACGGGCAATGTCGTAATGTACTCCCGTAGTTTTTGTAAGTCATCTTTTTGATCAGTAATCAAGGTCTGGCATTCCATAGTTGCCCCTCCCCACTGGAGGTTAATTTAAAAAAAAAAAAAAAAAAAAAAAAAAGAAGAAAAAAAAAAAAAGAAGAAAAAAAAAAAAAAACCCCACTTACAACTTCTCTTTGGAATTGTATTGATCTGCAAATAGTAGAGACATCACAGGATCAGATTTATTCAATTAGTAATTTTTTTTTTAATAATAAATCCTAAAGGCAAAGTAGTAGTTTTCTTTTTAATGGATTATTTGATCATTATGGTTTCCTAAACCAATCCAATGGAATGGATGTATTACATGCAGATAAGTTTACAGACGACACTGTGGAGCCAAAATTTTCCAATTACAAATATTCTGAGCCAACAAAAGAGAAGTTTGTATTTAGGAACACAATTTGTGAAACAATGAAAAATGCTTGTACAGAAGTGGTTAATGGGGCTCCCTGAGTTGTTTTAATTAATGTACATTGTTAAGTACTTCTAACAATTCAATATTTTGGAGAATGTGATAGTTAATGGGTCTGGGTTTTTATTGACAGTTTATCTTAATTTGTTTGATGTCTAACTTGGCTTACTTGTCTCTGTGTCTGACCTTGAACTGGCAGGTATCAAAGGGAAGCAGCAAGGATTCAAGCTTGGGTGAACCTCCAGAATGCAAAAGCTGAAGCACAATCAAGAAAGCTGGAGGTACATACTAACATGACATGTTCCAATTTGGTTATTGGCAGGATTCATTTGTTTGTTCAGTTCTACTTCCTACAACTCAC
Source organism: Berberis vulgaris (assembly GCA_963556465.1). NCBI lineage: Eukaryota > Viridiplantae > Streptophyta > Magnoliopsida > Ranunculales > Berberidaceae > Berberis > Berberis vulgaris. The sequence goes on from OY747135.1 coordinate 4,890,958, forward strand.
TATATTGAACACTTTGAGGAGTAGATCACATGTAACTAAGCCTTAATATTAGTAATGTTGAGGAAGTGGAATTTAATTCCTTGTTCTCATTTCACCAGATTCAAGCTAAATGTCTAGTTTCTGGATATACTACTAGATCGCATCTTAGGAGTGAATCTTGTAGTTCAACAACCTGGTCAATACGAAGTTGTCTGTCACCTGCATGAAACACGAATCTCCAAATTTGAATGGCGAATAATGTACTTGAGAGTTTGGTCTATGCTTTAATTTGTTTAATTGGTTTCTGCAGAGAAAAAGAATTGGCTGCTGTTAAGATCAATGCTAATGAAGTAGACATCATTGTTGATCAGCTAGAGGTTTGATATAGTTTCACACACTTAAATATACACTCTAAACCGTTGCTCGATATAATTGTTTATTTGAATATTGTAACAGTTGGACAAGAAGGTAGCCGAGCGAACACTGTGGGAGCACAAAGGTGATGCAGTTGCTGCCATTCGTCATTTGCTTCGCTAGAAAGTTTTTTTGTGGACCTTATCCATGAACCATGGTTTCATACAACATGTTGGGATAATTTTGTACGCTTTGTAGCAGCCTTAATATGCGACCAATAGATAAATGTACTGTGCCTCTGCGGCATAACATCAGCTTTGCCAAATTATTAACAGAACATGTGAATTACCCTTTTGGTGTTCTCTCTTGTATGTGTCACTCACTTGAGCAATCCAACTAGTAATTTACCAATCGTTTGTAGTTACGAATCTGGTATCATTACATCATAGCTAAAACATATTACATTACATCATTCGACCAAGAACTTAAAAATAAATAGTACAACTACGATAATAATTATTGTTATCAAAGTGTTGATAAAGTCCCTCATAACAGCCCAAGGATCGTTGTTCCCTTGGGTGTCATTTCTTTGATAATTGGATGGACCGGCTTCATCGTCAAAAACATGATCGTTATCCTTGACATCTTCGTTGTTGTTGAATTCCTCTGAATCTTGTATAACCGCTTCTGAGCGAACCCACAACGCATAGGCTTCTTCAGCTTCAGTGACTGACCTAAATCCCTTATAACAAGCACCCCTATTCCCTGATACCGCAGATAAACATGCTTGCCAGCTCAGGTATACTCCAGGTTGACGACCTCGATACACAACGTACATTGTGAATGTCGTTCCTGCATTTAAAAATAAAATTAGAAAAGCAATGCAATGCAACAAATAACGAATATTTTTTTTGAAAATTCATGAACATATTCACGCAGAAACGGGAATACAGAAATGGAACACAAATTTTTACAATCAAAACAAATAATAAGACGGATTCAAATTAGCTTACAAATCCTTGTAACTTCACCAAACAGAGGAACCATACAACCCATCTTTATCATTCAAGTACACCCAAATCAAAATTAAGATGCTCGATTAAGACTACTTATCTTCTTCTACAGCATTTGATGTACAAACATGACTAAGTAACAAATTCAGCAACATCAAGTGAATTCATTAGTTTGCTCAAATTGGGGAAACAAATGAATTAGCTAATCCATCTAATTAAACTTCCACTAAACATAAATTGAATAAAATCTAACAATTAAGAACTTCCATTTTCAGTCAAAATTGACATTTTTAGCAAACAAAACCAAAATCACATAATGTACGACGACAACAACCCGATAAAAGCCTAATTCTTCAAAATCAATCACCAAACTGTACTTCCAACTCATATCAGAACTTACTAACCTGAAAAACCCTAAATTTCTACACTGACAGTAGATTTGAAGTAATTAGAGTCAGTAACCTCATTTCAGCCTAAACTAAAACCACTCAAAACACCAAATTCAAACACTCTAATCAAAATCTCCACCAAATTAAACTTTAAAACACACAAAAAAAAAATAAAAAAAATCATAAAAATAATGCCAAATAAACAATGAACAATCATAGATTATATGAAAGAATTTTCAAACAAACCAACTAAAAATAATGCCAAGTGATGGTTTATGCAATGATTTCAAACAATTTCAAAGCAAGTAAAACCAAATAAAAAACAAGGCATTGTTTAAAACTATGCCAAGTAAAAATCATAATTTGAAGCAATGCCAAACTATAAGTCTAACAAATAAGGCAAGAACGGTTGTAATCTTAAACTAAAATTATAGTTCTAAGAAGTCATGATAGGACACTAGCATAATCCTGTAGAACAACATAAACAACAACAATATACTAGTTTATGCAAATTTCAACAAAAATTAGAAAACCCTAGTTCATAATCTTACTAACCTTCAACACACACTAATGGGTACACCTAAATCATGAAATTGTGTTAAAATACTAACAAACAACACAACAACTTCGTTATCAAACAACGTTATGAAATTTCAAACAAAAAAATCGAAAAAAAAAATACACTGAATTGCGCATTCAGAACCAGAGATCACTCACTCTCACTCAAACTCAAGCAATCAAATCTGTTCTTCAAATTTTTAGCCCTAGCTCTAGTAGAAACCCTAGATCTAGAAATCCCCAACAAGAAATCACCCACAAAGAGGGAGAGAATGAGAGGGAAAATACAGTTAGACAAAGGTAGCAGCTTTACCTTTTGGGAGAGGGTGGTGATTCGTCTCCCAACTTCTCTTCTCTGTCGAGCTTCGTTGGGGGAGATGGAGGCTTCTCTGTCGAGCTTCGTTTGGGGAGAGGGAGGGCTTCGTCGGCGTTTCTCAGGCTTCGTTTGGGGAGAGGGAGGGAGTGTGATTTCTTCTCTGTCTCTGCATCTGTCTCTGTCTCTGTATGGGTGAGATGGAAATGGGGAGAGGGAGATGTTCCCTCTTTCTTTTTTCCCTCAAATTTCGATTCCCTCCATTTTTTTTTTTTTTTAATTTTTTTTTTCCAAACGATGCTCCTGCACGTGCGCAGGAGCCTCCCTCGCCAATTTCCTCGACAGTTAGAAAAACCGATTTTTTTGTCAGATTTGGAATTTTTTTTATTTTTATTATTTTTCTTTAAAACACAACCACAAACATTATCTATAGAATGAGTATTATAGTTGAAATAACGGCTAATTAGTATCTATTTATACAAATTTATGACCAATAAAGCCTAATTTCTTAACCTTAGTTACCAAATAAAACAATCTTATCCTTCCTAATCGCAAAAATGATAATGTGAATCTCGAAGTATCATGTTTTATGCATCTAAATAAAATTTCATTGCCAAGAGACTAGCAAGGTTTAATACAAAGTAAAAACAAAAGCAATCTTTTTGGCCCTGCCCATGTTTGGTTCTCCTTAAGTCTCAGGCCCAACAGTGAAAGGTTACATGAAGCAATATGGACTTCGTGTTCTACATCCCTGATTAAGAGCGAAGCAATTGTGCATCATTACGGAAATTGTGTAATATGTAATTACCTAAAAGACCCTAATTTCATGTTGGTTTAAGCAAAAAGGTTGGTTGTAATTATTCATTTTAGAAAATCCAAGCCACATCAGCTTTATCTACTTAAAAAAATGACAATTTTCTGATTTTTACTTTTAAAAGATGTCTTGACAGAGTCAACTCAACTCATATGAGTTTTCTCTTTATTTTTGACATTTCTATATTGCCCTTACGAAATTAGGTCCGTGACAGTCGACCAACACTTTATTAAGATAGGGGGTGTTTGTGCTAATTTCAATATAATTAAACTTAACAAGTTTCTAGATCATGAAAATATGATTATCCTTTTTCAGATACTCATGAAAATATGATTAGCTAGAATTCATCTTCCAATTAGTAGTTTTATCATCCATGATTTATCCTTTTTAATAAATTTTTCTTTCTTAAAATAAGAAACCTCATAAGAAATGTATAACAGAAAATAAAAGCAAAACATACAGTCACTACAACAATTTCAAATTTTCATTTTGGATTGCAGAGCAAAAGTTGAAATTCCTAACCATTAAGCAAATCTATTTTGCCAATGATCACCATACACTTTGGATTGCGGTCGGGCCTCCATTCCCTTTCTTGGCTTATGCATTTTAGTAACCACCAATCCCTTGTAAATGATAACCATGGTGTTTACAACATTTATTTGTGACGAGTGGTTGAGATAAAGCAAGTTTGGTGGATTAAAAAAAAATTACCCAAAGTCTTTCTTTATATATAAGCTTAAATAAAAGTTGTTAAACTATGAGTCTAAAAATGTAATTTGATTTTAGAACTTCATGTAAAAGAGGGTTGAAGATAATTCTTGTCCAGCTTAGAAAAATATGAAGTAATTTGCGGAGAGAATAATTTCGTCAATCATTCTGTCAGAGCTTCACCTTTCTTGCAATATACGATCTCCAAATTCTAGAGAGCAATAAGGTTTAATTGGATTTGGTCATGATATTTGCATTTCATCTATTTGATGAAATGCATCAATGTTGAAATAGTGAATTTGGAGTTACAGGATTAGCATGAGGAGTAGTTTATACATTTTCGTAACCACCAATCCCTTGTAAATGATAAATTACGTGACACTCTTCTAAATTTTATCCGAGTGATCGAGATAAACAAAGAAATTTGGTGGAGAAAGAAAATTTACTTAAAACCTATATATAAGCTAAAGAGAAGTTGCTGAACTGTGAGTCTAAAAAAGCCCGACTGCTTTTTCAGGACTTCATTAGAAAGTTAAGTAGAGAATTATAGGTGAAAGGGTTTTAATATCCACAAGCATATTAAGAGATTATAGATGTCTAAAATATAAATTAAGTAGTACACATCACATATATTATTTGGTGTATACACATATTAGACAGATAATCATGCTAAAGTTTTCATTATGGGATTGTGGTTTACGTTGCATTTTTAGAAAAAATCAACTTAAAACACTCAAAATACACGAACTATTTTAAGTTAATTTTCTCTGAGTCCATCAAAAGCTGTCATAATCAACCTTTTCTCTCTTAAGACTAATGACCCCATTTTCTAAAATGACCGAATTTGTAAATTTTCTTTTCCTCTAGGCTACAATTAATTTATATTCGGATCATATTAACCACCCACATATAATCTGATGGTCGTGGAAGGGAAATATGTGCCCAAGTCTTGTCCAATGGGTATAGTCGCGGGGCGACGCTCTAGTAGTCGCGATGTGCCCTTTACACTGAGACAATACCTAATACTATGCTTTCTACAAGAGGTTTTTTTTTTTTTTTTTTTTAAAGGAAATCATTCATACTTTAAGGAATGCTAAGACACCATGAAGGTGTCAAAAATGGGCCGAGGGGGAGCTCATGCGCACAAAGCGCAGGATGTCCTGTGCACAAATCAAGACCATCAGATCTGTTGGACGGTCCAGATCCTCAACTTTCTCTCTCTTTACAAAAACTTAATTTTGTTTTTATCTCTCTCTACTGAAGAACAGAAGACCAAAAGAACCCCATTGATGAAAAATTGTTGAAATTATATGTAAAAACAAGGAGAAGAACAGATGATCAAAAGAAACCCATTGTTCAAATGATGCTTAAACTCAAAACAGAGAAAACCCCATTTTGATTCATTTAGCTATTATGAACACAAAAAAGTGAAAAACAAATTCAGTGAACAAAAAAATGAAGTTCATGAGAGATTCAAATCAAGTTGAAACACAAAACAAATAATAACTCATTTGGATTATGGATGTTTAGAAACAACCCATTGTATTTAAGAAGCTAAAAAAACTGATAAAAAATCATAAAATGTGCACTAGAAAACTGAATCAAATCATGTTTGAGACTCAAAACAAAGACAAACCCATTATGATTTTACAAATTTTTTGCAATAACCCATTAACTCAACAAACTCAAAAAAATAAGAAAAACTCAATCTAAACACTTGATAGTCAAAACTATGATAAAAACCCATTTTAGATTAAAAACCAATAACCTTTTCATGAAAATTGTTCAAAATCAACTCCAAAAATGATTATATGAAAACCCCACTCACACAAAGACATCAAAAAACCATAATAGTGTGCATAAGGAAGCTTACCTTTCTGTTGCTAAGCCACCAAAGCTTCTTCTCTCCACCAATCAAAGGTGGAGTAATTGAAGCCATGGTTTCATCAACCTTTTCTCTCTTAACTCAAACTCAACTCAAAACACCTTCATTCTCCTATCTCTAGTCTCTACTACCAAAAACTAAAAAAAAAAAAAAAAAAAAAAAAAACTAAAAACAAAACTGTATATACACAACAAGAGAAAGTAGACGAGAAAACAAGAAACAAATAATGAATGAAGGACTTGAAGTTAGATTTCCTTGTGTAAATATTGTTGCAAAATTTTGCCAGCTTTGACTCATAAAAAAAAAAGCCTTTCAAATTCTTAGTTGGCACTCTCACTCTATCACTTTCTCTGTTTCAATCTTACCTCACTAGAAAAATGTCCACTACCAACTCCTGCCCCATGTTAAAAGCTTCAATATAGTTAAAAAGTCTGTGTATGTTAGCCAAGTTATGAAAAATTTTAGACCCTTGATCCATATGACAAGCCTAGTTGACCCAAGATTTGATCATTCAAAACTCCTCATCTCGTTTGGTTAATGTTGCCCACTCCTGATGCAGCTTCACTTTACAAGACCTCTCATCGGCAGTCAAGTCTCGGATCTCTTCCTCAGCATCAATGTTAGCAATTAAAGCAGAAATATTTTGAATAAATAAATTGGTCTTACCCCAAACTTTAGTCCTCCAACTTTTAAGGTTGCATCTGATCGCCTTAAGTTTCCACCATAAGCAGGAGTCAGAGAATACTGAGTTGTTCCACCAAGATTTCATCTCCTCTGCCAAGGTTGGGTGATCAAACCAACCGTTATCAAAGGAAAAAATGCAAGTATTGCCACTAATAGATGAGTTTGTAAGCAAAATTGCGTGATGGTCAGAACATGCTGCACCCTTGAGCCATTTGACTTTATCACCAAATTTATCAATCAAATCCACCAAAGCTAGAAATCGATCAAGCCGACAAAGAGTAGGGCGATCTCTTCGATTAGACCATGTGAACTTTCCCCCTTTTAGACTAAAATCGACGAGTTCCACCTCATTAACGAACTGATTGAATTTCTGCATGCTCATGGATCTCCTTTTGCAACCTTTTTTTTTCATTCATATGACGAACAACATTGAAATCTCCTGCTAACACCCATGACGATTGCACCCAACCAGCAGTGTCATAAAGCTCTTCCCAAAAGTGTTCTCTAAGCGAAGGATCACACAAACAATAAATATTAGTCCCTGACCAACAAGAGTTGTCCGAGATCATTTGAAACTGAATAGAAAGCGAAAAAACCCCTTTCAATACTTCCCTCATCTGCAAAAGATCTGCATCCCAGATAGCTAAAAGGCCTCCTGAGCTGCCAGTGGATTATACTATAGCCCAATCAAATGAACTATCACCCCACAATTTTCTGATAAATTCTCTAGGAGCAAGTCTAGCCGGCCTAGTAAGCCGACCTGGTTTGCTTGCCTGGCCGACTTATTTACACATTTTGTCCCTCATCTTTAAAACACAACCACAAACACTTTAAAGACGGGGGACAAAAAAGTAATTCTAGCCAGCCAGGCAAGCAAACCGGACCAACTTACTAGGCCGGCTAGAATTTCTGATTCTCTAGAGAATCTCTCCAATTTTGATTCCTGAATGAAAACAAGATCCAGACGATTATCTGAAATCAATCTCGACAACCCCTTTGCCTCTCAGTATGCCCGAGCCCCTACAGTTCCACGAAAGAATTGAGGTTCATGAAGGACCTTTGACCCCGAGGTTGCTGCACCTGTCCATTGCTTTGTCAGATATTGAACCTTGCGTCATCGCTATAACCATACCTAGAGCCATTTCTTCATCCTGACTGAGGTCTACTCCCACTGCCAAGCCAATTTCTTTGAAAGCCGAATGATCTGATGCATTTTCTTGAGCCGAATGACAATTAGAGACAGAGAGCTCCACGTTGTCAATGACCCTAGAAAACACCCCTGAAGACTGCTCAGAAGTCTGTTCGTCAGGGAGAACAAAACCAAGATTGTTCGTCCAAGGGACCTCGAAGCCTGGGGGGCACCTACATGGTCTGGTGTAGACGAGCAACTCTCCAAATGAGAGACACTTAGTTTTGTGGACATACCATGGACTCCAACACTTTGTTCTGTTGGTGGCTCGAAACCCGGCGGGCAAGTAAGAGATAACGAACACTCCAGTGTTTGGTTTGAAAACTCGCTCCTTATCAGCCTAGCAGGGGCGTTATAGCCCTTAAGTTCTACCTGCTTTGCTTTGTTGGTTGTGCCTGATTTGGTGGATCTCTGTTTGAGCATGAACCCGGATCTGGTTGGAAACCCCGAGGTTGATGCACCTATCCATTGCTTTGTCAGATACTGAACTCTGCGCCGTCGCTAGAACCATACCTAGAGCCCTTTTTTCATCCTGACTGAGGTCTACTCCCACTCCCACTCCCACTGCCAAGCCAATTTCTTTGAAAGCCAAATGATTTGATGCATCTTCTTGAGCCGAATGACAATCAGAGACAGAGAGCTCCGCACTGTCATTGACCCTAGAAAACACCCCTGAAGATTGCCCAGAAGTCTGATTGCCAGGGAGAATAAAACCAAGATTTTTCGTCCAAGGGACCTCGAAGCCTAAGGGGCACCTACGTGGTCTGTGTAGACGAGCAACTCTCCAAATGAGAGACACTTAGTTTTGTGGACATACCATGGACTCCAACACTTTGTTCTGGCGGTGATTCGAAACCCGGAGGGTAAGCAAGAGATAACAAACACTCCTGTGTCTGGTTTGAAAACTTGCACCTTATCAGCCCAGTAGGGGCGCTACATCCCTTAAATTCTACCCACCCTGCTTTGTTGGTTGTGCCTGATTTGGTGGATCTTTGTTTGAGCATGAACCTGGATCTGGTTGGAAACACTGAAAAATTAGTCCATTCAACGATTCTTTCACGCTGGGCCTTTCTAGCCAGCTTGCAATCCCTGTTGGCCTGCATAGACATCTTGGTCAATAAATGGTCTAAGTTGAAGACATCTTCTTCTAAAGCTTCTAATACCTTCCAATAATTGTCAGAAGTCTGTTGATCATTAGACTTGGCCAAATTACGCTTCACATTGGACGTGGGGCCATGGCAAGGCGAAAGCCAAAAATATCCTTGCCTTTATCCTACTGAGTTGGGCGAGGCGACACGGACACCGGGTTACCTACTTTACCCACTGAGCCGGCAAGAGAAGCAGGAGAAGGGGAAAGAATTGGGTCTTGCTGGGGAGATTGATCACTCAGTGTCGAAAACCTAAGAAACGATTGCTGCTCCTCGCAAGATGTCACATGTGGAGAGTTGGCGAAGATCAAGAAAGCTGTGTGGCCAAACGAAAGAGCAACATGTGCCTATTGAATCACCGAATCAGACAACTCTATCAATGATCTTGCACCATTAAAATTGAAGTCTTATACAAACAAATACTGAACATAACCTCTTAATGCTAAATATCAAAGTTTGAAAATACAATTTAATACAATTTTATTTACTGGATTCATTATAAGTAAAAAATACAATTTAATTGGAGTTTTAACATGCTAATGATGTCAAAATAGAAATATAAGATGGAGATTGAAAGTTAGAACTTTTCAGATTTTCATGTTCAGAGACGAGCAAGAAAATATTTCTTGTGTCTAACACTTATTAAACAATGATTCAAAATTCAGACTTTAATCTCATTATCAAACACCACTGATCAATGTCTGATTTTTTTCGAAATTAAGATTTAAATGGTAAAATATATTTTTGACAAACCGGCCCTAAGGTGAATCCTATGAGAAGAAGAATGGTTGTTTCGAATTAACATAGATTCTTATGAACTTAAGAACACAGAATAGAACTTCAATTCACACATCTCAAGTAAATACTCCCATCGACATCCGGAACTCATTCGATCTTGTTAGCAGCAAACTTAAGTGATTAGATTGTTCAATTCAACTTGATATTGGAATGGTATAGGTTTTAACAAGAATGCTAGGCATCCAAGACTATATACCATTTTTTGATCAGGGTTGAGGGTTGAACTCTTTAACACTTCTACCCTTTGTATAAATGATGTTTGTAGTTGTGTTTTAAATAGAAGAGGTAAAAATGTAAAAGAATCCAATTTTGACAAAAAATGGCTGGTAGCCCTGGCTGCCTAGACTTACTTAGCTTTTAAAACCATTCTCTTCCATTTTCAAATCAGTTTGTCGAGGCAGTCAGACTTTAACGTCATTTTTTGCCAAACTTGGGTGTTTTTACACTTTTATCCATTCTCTTTAAAACATAACCATAAACAATATCTATAAAAGGGGTAGAAGTGTAAAAAGTTTAAAATCTAACTAAAAAATGGCTATAAAGCCTAGCTGCCTAAAATTGAGGTTTCCAAATTGAATTTGTAATGGACCATTCAAAACCAATATAAGATTGGCCTTGGGATTGATCAAGTTTAGGCTTAGTTCAAAACCGGGCCTAGTTGTAGCCCCGGTGACCAATTCCCAGTTTCACTAAGGCAATGAGAGTGGATTGTTGGAAGTTGGAAGAAAAATCTTAACCTTGTTGAAATTTGGAAATTTTATTCATTTTTATTCCTACATAAATGATGGCAATATTTGTATCTAAATTACGCTATTTTCTTAATTTACTATTTGAAAATGTGTACTAATCTCCCTTGTCTTGCGGATTGGTTGTGTCATAGAGTTTCCAATGTGGTGTGTTTGGAAGGAGAAAAATAGGAGGGTCTTTGAAGGATTTAATAGATCGGAGCACGCTGTTTCTTTGGATATCAGGGAATTATTGTCAAGAATGGGCAAGACATGTAATATTTTTAGGAACATGTTTTTTGACATGTTCATGATATCATGGTATCATGGCAGTCATTGCTTTAGGATTGCGCCTTGTGTAATTTTCTTTCCTTCGTCTTTTCAATAATGATCTTCGTGTTTTATTGAAAAAAAAAAATTAATTGGAGATGAGTCGGACCACAAGTCTAGCCCGTTTAGCGATTGGGCATTTATGATTCTCACTAAAAGCCCATAGTTCTTTTTACCACTAACAATTCAATTGGGATGAAAGTGGTGAATTTGATAGGGAATGGGCGTATTCAAACTTGAAAATCTCCAAATAGACACAAATAAAAGTCGATTCCAAAATTCCCCTATTAATTAAAAAAAATGAAAAATAAAGTTTTTAGCCCAGTAGAGAACCAAATACAAATGCTTGAAACAATCAAACACATAGATATAATTTAAATGCAAATGCTAAAATCCCAGTGATTGATGTGTTTGTGGCGCTCTCACAAGCTCACGCAGTCATGGCATTGCTTGGTATCGCTTGAAGTTTCAATCATTTTGAGGGTGCTTGAAGAGAGACAACATTGCCCTAAGTAATTATTTGCAATGTTTTAAGAGCTGTTCTACATAGTGAGGAAACGGGCGAGGAAATATCCCAGTTTTAGATATTGACTCAATATTTTGATTTAGGTCCCATGTATTTCCTGATCTTGTGATTCGCGCTAAAATATCCCAATCCATTCTTCGATATCCATATGCATTTTGGACAACACACATCTTGGCACACATGGTCCTTATTGTCGAATCCATCTTACGCTCATAAAATGTGAAGAGTAAATGCCCATGGTGATCAACATCTGGAGAGAACAAATCGATGTCATCAATATAGATAAGAACATTACGAAGGATTGGCTGGAAATTTTGGATCATCGAGGGGGTTAGAAATGGCTATATTTCATCATCTTTGAGCATTGTAGAAGAATTTTGTATTTTACGCCTCTAAAATTGATTCAAACATGGTTTTCATTTACTACAAACACCTTGTCCTTTCATAACGATAGAATTGAAATTTGTTTGCATCAGAGTATAGACATTTGAGGTTGGCTTGGATGGACGTCGTGAAAAAAGTTACTAAAGTAACAAATTCTCTTCTTAATCTCTAGGTTGATATTGATGTGCTTCTCATCTTGGTGCAAGCGATCCGGAAGACTCTTTTAGAATCTCATGCATGCACTTAGGGCGTGTTTGGTTGCATGGAATATACCATGAGAATCTATAAGGGGACCTTTATATTTTAGCCTAATTTGAAAAATTAAGGAGTGTGATTTTCATGTTCATGGAAATTTTATTCAAACCAATGATCACAAAATTAAATGATAGATGTAGAGTGCTAAATCAATTTAGCCTAAAATGTAAAGGTCCCCTCGTAGATTCTCATGCATGAGATTTCATGCAACCAAACACACTCTTAAATTATATGATTGTCATGACATTGTAGGGAACAATGTCATTTTAATTGTACTTAATATTTTTAGAGATGTTCATGATATTGTTGAAAAAATGTTGATTTGAATAGTTTTACATTAAATAAAGAAGAGTTGTCATAAATGTTTATAAGGAGATAATCCACTTCTTGATAACAATGAGCCTTTTGAGAAAAACTCCACCCTACCCGGTCCTTATCGGACAACCTTGCTTTGTGGAATGGAGAAGGCGAGATTAGTAGCTATTGGCTGAGAAGAGGAAAAGAAAGATAACGAGCTTGGCGTGGCCTTGGCTCTCCACGTGAAAGGGCCCCTCCCCGGGTCTAGTTAGGCTCGGCCACCCTCGACGACGTCTTCTCTGTTGGCTCTTCCATTGATGCCAACAACAGAGTATTGACAGAACCAAACCGAAGCCCCTCAAATGCTTCCAATGGGAATTAATGAAAAAAATTGACGAAAATGAGACTTTGCTTTATGCTTGATGTGTATGTGAGCTAGTGCATCTGTTTGTCATGGGAGATGGGCCTTAATTAATCAAATTGTCCTCTACAAAATTTATTTTCATTGAAGATTGATTTTTCATCGAACACATGGGCTGTAACATGTAGGGTTTTTTTTGTTTTTTTGTTTTTTATCATTTTATTAGTCATCTTCTTGACTAATGGGGTACCAGCTCAACAATAGATCTGTGACGAGTGAAATTACAAGTTCAGGGGAGGAGTAGTGTGTTGTAGCGGCCTAGCTCTTGAAGAGATGATAATCACATTAGGGATATGTAAAGTAGCTTGTGGACTTGCATTTTGGAGTATATAAACCAGATTCCTCCAATTTCCAATAAGATTAGAAGGTAAAAACAAGAAGAAGTTAGCCAAATTTTGGTTCCATAAGTGAACATGATAAGTTGCTTTATACAACTAAAAGAAAATAATTGAAAAAGTTGAAAGAAAAATATGCAATCAGAAATGAATAATTGAGTTGAGTGATTTAAGGTTTGGCATTTTGTTTGTGACCACATTAATATGGACCTTTGCTGCTACTATAGTTTATGTCTAAATAATTCTAAGAACTCATGCATGTTTTATGGCACGTAACTGATAAAGGTCTCCTCATGAATGATAAGCTGTTACGAACAATTATTGAGCTTTGATAGGGGTCGAGGGAAAGCGGCGAGATGAGCGCATTGGCTTCGAGATGTGCGATGTCATTCATCTCGAGGCGGATGGGTGGCTTCCACCCATCCCTCGCCCCTTTCCCTCATACCCTCCCTCGACCCCTAGAATTTTCGACAATTATTATATTGATAAGTTGCTTTATTGCGATGTTCTTACACAATTCACCAAAGCAATGACTGATTGCAACTTGTGACGTTTACTATCGACCCTAAAACCATATTATGGCATTCTAGGGTTTGGAATCTGACAGCATTCGTAACTCTTCGGTGAAGTGTAAAACATACTTCCAACCCCCGCTTGTAGGATGATTTGGTGAATAATCGATGATTTTGTCAAGGATATTTTGTTTTGGACCAAATACAACTTAAAATTTTTATGTCAAAAGTGTGATGGCTCAATGATTGAGCAGTGTCGGATGATATCACTAAGTCACATAGTCGAACCGAGCCGGCGACATCTGAGCTGAAGGAGATTAAGGGATTAAAAAAAGAAGTTAAATTGTTATATTTGTTTGGAATAAGTGTATAAAATTTTAGGAAATGTTATCAATTTGTGCTTATTTTACAAGAATTCTAGGATCCAAATCAATGAGGAAAAGAAAGGGACCATTTGAGAAAACAATAGCATAACTTTAGGTCTTGTGACTACGTTGGTTCATTGAGGAAAAGAAAACAAAGATGAACTTGAACTCAATAGGACTGCTCATTTTGTCTGGGTGCATGTGAGATGAAGGTATAGTACTACTTCAGTTCATCCATCAACATTTTAGGGTTGCAATTGTCATGTCCTATGGTACCAAAAGTTATTTTTGCACATGTAATGTCATTTTGAGGGGTTGTGTCATTGCCAAAATATCTCGAAGGGTTTCCTTCTGATACTTGATATCAAACACGCACTGGGTGAACTTAGAAAAAAACATTAACAATAAATCGAGTTTTCTAATAATGGCTCGCAAATTACCTATAAATATCATCTTTCTTTTCATATATCGATATTTCGTATGGTCCCAAAATATCATCTTCAATTCTCAAGTGCTAAATTGTTTTTCTCTGTCTTTCCTCCCCTATTTTTTGAACGGATTTCATGGCCATTTCATTAAAACAACACATAACTATTGTCTGAAAATACAATAAATTCGTAACTAGTTGAAATTATTTACTATCGAACCAAACATACCTAAAAAAAGAGAGTCGTTGACTTGTTTTATTTATTTATTAATCTATACTTGAAAGCTATATGATTGATTCTATAGGGCTAACTAAATCGGCGTCTCCATCTTATATGAAGACTTTCTTTCGCTTCGATCCAGTTCATCTAAGCAGCTACATTCAATATTCGAATGCTTATAAAAAACGAAGCATGTGTGCTCCGACTTATCAACAACGGAACACATGTGTTTCTAATAATCGGACAAAAACTCACAAAATTCTAACTTGTGAGTTTTGAATGCGCGAACTTTCAAAAGGAGAATAGATGTTTGATCAACTGAGTTACAGTTGATGGACAAACGCACAATAGGGCCAGCACTAATGGACCCGTGAGCCTGCAGAAAACAAATCAGAAGAAGCCTTGAAAGTTGAAATTACAGGTATCGTGGACTTCCTAGACCCTAAACCAAATCACCTAAAGACAAGGGCTTTAATCACCTAACCATGGCTGCCACTTAAGGTAAGAGTCGTTAATTACTGGGCCCTGTAACGCCCAAAACACATAACCTTAGACTACCAACCAAATTTCCCGAATGCAAAATATTTTCATTCTAAGGCCACTTCCAATGAACACCAATTCCTTTTCTCAGTTCATGCGTGGGATATTGGAAAGGTTTGCTATGTTCCAATACTATTAATTGTTTGGATTTACCTTTTTGTAAGGCATAATTTATGGGTATTTTATATTGAGTATAAAAGTTTTGCATAATTATATATTTGATATGAAATTAGATTGCGACTGTTTGTTTAATGACGTTAACTAAGGTTAGACGTACCACATTCGACAAAGACCCAAATATTCTTTAATAAAAATACTCATTATGCAATTATAGTAAAATTATAAGTATCCACATCCAGGGTTGGAATATTATTTATTTAATTTTATTTTTAATGTACCCGACAGATGTAAATTTTTTTGATATAGTAATTAAAATCTAACATCCCATTGTTGCCCCCCCTTTCTATATATATATATATATATATATATATTTTTTTTTTAAAAGGCTTGGAATAGTTGTTCTACCAGAAACATGTTATTCTCTATATCTTACTCCTTGGGTTGGCAGATGGTACCACTAGATTATGTATTTGAATTCAGCTGGTGATATGTTTATCAGTTAATGGTGTGTTAACTGATTAAAAAAAAATCTCCAAGTTTCAAGGGTAGGAGCCTAATTCAAATTAAGCATTGGAAATTCCTACAAAATTAAGCGTTATAGAATATCTTCCACCGTCCATCGACGACAGTCATTATCATGAAGTCATGTTGAAAAATAAGTAAAATCAAAATGAAATTGACCTGAGTTCGACCACAGCTTGTCTTCCCGCGGGTCCAGTCCGGCAATTTGTACCTGTGGATGTATATTAGATATCGCTAACTTCATTTTCGGTCCGTTAATTGTAATTTGACCTGTCGGTCACGATCACCATTTGGTAGCACCTCTGCAAGTTGGCCTTCAACCTTCCCAAATTGCTGCTATTTTGGGCCGTCCATTTCTTAACCCACTTGAATTTTTTAAAATTATTTTATTGAATTTTAGGACCTGCCAAAAACACTTCTGAAAATAAAAATAAATATAAACTATTCGCAAAAGCCACTCTTTCATTTTATTATTTTGTGCTTTGGACTAAAAGTCACGTGCGTTCATTCTACAAAATGACTAAATTGCCCTTAAATATTTTCTTGCCGTTTCCATTAATGGAAAGATTTCGACTTTATAAAAGCTTAGGGTTTATGGGGTTCGATTAATCGAATACAAATTTTCTACGGTGTACTGGGATTATGGGGTTCGATTCTAGACAATGGTACGAAAACACGTACGCCATTTAAGTAGTTTTGAACATTTTGCATTCAGACTAAATTATGATACTGAAGACCAATACCATCGGTAAAGTTTTAACCAGATTTGCAACATTTTGATGGTGAGTTACATTCGTTCACACACGCTGACATTAATGATTTACGACAATGAAATATTCAGACAACAAAATGGTTAACATTATGTTAATGTTATGAGTAAGGAATGTGATTTATCAAAATCTTTCATATTTTAAGAATTTAAAATTCATGTTAAATTCAAAATTACAATCAAAATTTTTTTTTAATGTATTTTATATATAAAACAAAATATTTCTTAATATCAGGGGACAAAAATTAACTGGAAAACAAAACCACAATCCTTTGGTGAGGTCAAGGATTGTGATTTTGTTTTTCAAGTTAATTTCGGTTTTCTGATTTTTAAAAATATTTCGAGAAATATTTCATGTGTATCGGAAAATCGTAAAATTTTCAAAGATATATGAAATATACATAATAAATTTCGAGAGTATATGAAATATGTAAAAATAAAATAAAATGTAAGTAAATAAATTTATTAAACAAATTAAATAAAGCCTAAATACTAAGAAATAAAACAAACATGAAATCAATATATAATTAAAAAATCTGAGGTGATTTTAAAAATCAATATATTAATAAAAAATGATAATTAAAAAATCAGGGGTGATTTTAAAGCTCAATAAATAATTAAAAGAAATAATAATTAGAAAAAATGAAATTTACTAAAAAAAATCCCGAATATTTTCAAGAAAAAACATTAAAAAAAACGTCAACTTTGGTAGATGATTTTTGTATTTTTTATAAAAAAAAAACCCCCTAAAAATATGTAATTTTTTTCTTTCACGTTTTTCTTTTTGTAATTTCAAAAAAACGAAATTTCATTCCTTGGTGGGTGTATTGCATGTGTACCATGTGAGCTCACATTTCTCTGCCTATTCTATAAATGGCAAACATGCATATGAAGCACATTCCGGCCATTTCACCAAAAAATCTATTTTGCTCTTCACTTCCAAGAGCCATCTGGATTCCTCTAATACCAAATTAGTGTTTCTATAATTCTATTCCACAACCCTCCAAAATTTCCCTCATGCGTTTCTACTTTTTGTACATAAAAAATTAAATATTTTTGTCCCAAAAAGGTTACGTGAAAATAATCTGTCACATGGAAAGCAAAACTCGATTTCTAAATTGGGGTGGGCATCTCGAGGAGGGTGGGCGGTGTTGGCTCTCCCTCGCTCCTTAGAATGGGCGAAAGTGTTTTCTACGTGCCACGTAGCAGCCCCTGAGGCAACTGAGTCGGTGAATTCACGTTCTTCTTACCATTTTCACCAAACCTTTTTAGCTGTATATTAACAGAAGACCCGGAACCCAAAAAACATCTTCCCCAATTTCGAGGCAGTTTATACGTACTTCAATACGTATTTTCGTATCAAGATCCGAAGTATTTTCACTCTCATACGGATCTCATTATTGTACGAACTGCTCGTTTGTTGGTTCTGAGATCTTTCATGACTAAACCTCTCTCTCTCTCTCTCTTGTATATAAAAGTCCACACACACCTCTCTACCTCTCCGTGAGATTTTAGTAGCGAGTGAAGGAAGTCTCACTTCGCTTAACCCAACCAATTCCAATTCCGCAAATGTTAATCATTGTTCATTTCCAATAAAATATTATTAATCTTTTTTCGAATCCAGTGGAATTTCATTTCAGGTACTTCTTCCCATCAATCTGTCTCTTGATTTTTAATTTTGATGAGTAGATTTATTCTTCATTTGCGGCTTCCGTTCCAAGATTTCCGGTGATTTGCGAGTAAAATGTTTTTTTCTTATGGAAATTCATAGAAGCGATTCGAAGGATGTGAAAATGTTCTTGTATTGATGAATTTCGTTGTTCTTGCAGGTAGCGAAAGAGATTGAGATTTTTTCGGGATCCGATTGAGAAAGTAAAGCGAGAATTCCGTGAAGTGTGCAGAAAAGGGTTTTCTTTACATAAGCTTTACATAAGGGTTCTTTACATAAGCTTTTCTTTGTAGAGAAAGGTTTTTTCATTTGGATTTGACTGAGTGAGATATGGGAGTAAAGGTGGCTGGGACCTGTTTGCATTGGTCACATCCTGTGGTTTTTCAATCTTCATCACCATCTTGGCTTCAATCCATTGCCATTTCTTCACCGAGAAGACGAAATCGAACCAAGCTCTTGAGGTCTGTTTCTTTTGATAAACAGAAGTCTAGATGCACACCTCTAAGGAGAGCATTTAGCAAGAGCGTAGATGGGTTCTCTGATGAGGAATTTGCTGAACAAATTCGAAAATTGGCGGAGAGGTTTTCTATTGGAGGAGAAGATGAACAAAATAATGGTGAAAGTTCATTGGATTCGACTGTTAATAATAATAGTATTACAGCACCATTGGCAATGGAGCCTATGTGGTTGAATATTAACCCGGAAACACCGGATTGGGAGGAGATAATTCCGGCTATAGAGCGAAAGGCGAACAGTGTAGACCTTCCTTTTTCTTTAAGGATGATAAAGAAGAAGACCCAATTGAGTGAAGGATTTAGAGAGGCAGGGGAGTCTGCTTATTCTTCTGTGAAGAAAGCTTTCTCATCAATGGTGTTCATCATTCGCGAACTCCATAGTTACACCTTACAGATGAGGGAGCTTCTTTGTTATGAGGATTTACAAGGTGTGCTTGCTCGTGTACAAAATGAGATGAACGCTTCATTCGTTTGGCTGTTCCAACAGATCTTCTCGCAGACTCCTACACTTATGGTTTCGGTCATGATCCTTCTTGCGAACTTTACGGTTCATTCAATGGCACATAACATTGCAATTGCATCTCCTATGAGTTCTGGAGGAGTCGAGATTGAAACTACGATGGAAAATCAAAATGAGCAAGACACCAAGTTAGATTCATCTGCAATTAAGTCTTTCTCTATTTCATCATCCTCCGGGAAGACCAACTCAGTAGGAGGAAGCAATGGTGGTGGTGGCAAGCATAGGCAGATTGCTAGTGGAACGGATGGAGGAGATGGAAGGTTCGATGGGGCTTCATCTTACGGCCTCCATCATGTCATCCCGGATGAGATATCTCAAGTATCATCATTTGGCAATCAAACAATTGAATCCGGTGTTGAGTCGGAGATAAAAAATATTATAAACGAAGACAAGCTATGGAATTCAATGGTGGATGAAGCTCTTAGAATGGAAGAATTGGATGAAGCTCTTGATCATGTAATGATGCATAATTTCATTTCGCCAATAGAAGTGCAGATTGAACCAGACGATGACTACCCGGATTACTTGCAAACTGAGCTTCTATATCAACATGCTGTGGCTAAAGAGCCCTTTAATTCTCTGATCCTCTCCAATTACGCGCAGTTTCTCTACCTTGTTGTCCATGATCATGACAGGTAAATTTCTCTCCTAATTACCTCTTGTTGGTTGGTTACATTGTTGTCTTGCTTAAAATCGAGTTATGAAGGATTGGTGATTGATTTACTCTGAAAATGGAAAGAATCTCAATGAGTTTTGGTTAGGTTACCATAGAGTTAGGTTTCTTTGTCGAAAGGTTGTTGGTAGACAATTTACTGTTTTTGTCAATGGTGTACTATAATCGTTCTTTGAATAATTTTATTGATCTTGTTTTGTTGTTTTTGTGATGAACAGAGCGGAGGATTACTTCAAGAGAGCAAGTGAAGTAAAGCCAGCAGATGCGGAGGCACTGAGCAAGTTTGCAACCTTCTTGTGGATGGTCAAGAAGGATCTTACAGCAGCTGAGGAAATGTATTTAGAGGCAATTGAAGCGGATCCAGGGAACGCATATCATACTGGTAACTACGCCCACTTCTTGTGGAACACAGGGGGGGATGATACATGTTACCCAATCTACAATGCTTAAGTTACGCGGATGATCTCTTTTTTTGGTATTCAGTCCTCTCACATTTTCATTTACTTGGATAGAAATCAGAAAGAAAGGAAATATATATAAATAAAAACAGATAATCGGAGACTGATAACTAGAGGATGGTTGAACCACCGGAGTTCCTTTTTTTGATAGAAACATACTGGACATCCCTTGAATTTGAAGAAGGATAAAGAAAAGGGGTTCCGGTTACTGGACATCCCTTGAATTTGAAGAAGAGGAAGAACGATAAAAAAGAAGAAGGGGGTTCCGGTTCCAGTTCCAGTTCAAGGCTAGTTTGCTTGAGGTTTGGTGTTGATGTGCAAAATGACTCGTTAATTACCAAGTAGAAAAGCGCAAGTGAATGTAATATATGGTTGTTGGCGTATTACATATTCTGTAAATGGAAAACTCATTTCTATATCTGATGTAGCATAAACCAACTTGAACTAGTGTTATGCCTAGTGACTGGCTCGAAGCACTTGCAGTTTCTACTTATCTGGTGTCGCTAAGGTCTGTAAGAGAATTTTGATATATATCTATGTATATTTGGCTTTTGCCACTCGGAAATAAACCATTATTGCAGACCAGAATTTTCATTTATTTCATCGTTCATGTTCTATAATGTGATATATATTTCATCAATTTCCATCGGGCATTAAAGCTTCACATAGAATTAGCAAATTTGGAAAACTCCGTATCACAATTTTTGGTTCTCTGCTTGGTGCGATTGTTAAACGAGCCTATTTTGTTCTGTATAATTTGCTCAAACTTGAAGCCATCTCATATCTTTGCCCCGACGGCTTACGTCACTCATGTTGAAGAAATAACGTGGCACACCTGGTTAGGCATCCACAAGTAGAAACACGTTCATAGAATTATGATATGGCAACACTCCCCATCTCTTAGGGGACATTAAATTGGCCAAAAAGTCAATTTGGGGTCTTTTATGGGAAAACACATGCTTCAATAGAAAATCCTGTACGCACCTTTTTTTTTTTTTTTTTTAATTTATTTGGAACATCCGTATCATCTCTAAATACTATAAAATATTAAAAACTCTCTTTTCTTCATTCTCTTCTTTAATCATTAAAATTTAAACAAGGTGCTCCAATTTAATCTCTCCCCAAAGGACATATCTCAGTGAAGGATGAGATCATTGTGAAAAAGTCCTCATTCATTGCGTCAGGAATGCTTAAGTCACGTACAAAGTTAATTACTCTTATTATATAAGGTAAATGAGTGAGAAGAGACACTAGGTACAAAAAACACTACAATTATACTCTGTCCAAGTTCATTTTCTTATTTATCTAAGCGATTTAAGCATCAAAGTGTTTTCGTCCACCAAACACTATATGCTCAAGTCACACACATAATTAATTACTTTTATTATACAAGGTAAATGCGAGAAAAAAAAACACTAGGTACAAAAAACACTATAACTATACTTTGTCTTAAGCATCGAAGTGTCTTCAACCACCAAACAGATTGTCTTTGGCAATCTAACCCTGTTTTGCAAGTCAGATCTCGAGGATAACAAAGCCCTCTGAAACCAAGCCCCTGGCACCACCACTACACGACATATCTCAAGCAACGATATTGTTCTTAACTTAGACACCCGCCTTTCATCGAGTATAAAGTTTTTACGAACAGGGTTCAACTACTCAATAGTCCCTAAAATGCCTCGTAGCTTATGAGACACATCCAATCGTTTATATACTTGACATGATGTTGCTCACTACTTAATGTGAGCAGGGGCGATCCTATTAAGGGGCGGAGAGGGGGGGGGGGGGCAACAGTTGCTCCCCTGCCCTCCCCCTCAACTTTTAAAATAATTTTATTACATACTTAACCTTTAAAAAAATCAATTTTATAATGTATAATACAATATGTAAATTATCCATTCAATTATTTTTTTTTTCTTTCTATCGGTATAGTAGTTCAAAGTTTGTAATTTTTTGTAAACAACCCGAGTTCGATACTCATCGAGCGCATATTTTTTTTTATGGCTATTCACTATACCTTTTTATGGTTATTGATAATTACTATTCTTATCATTGTTACTCGCCTAATTTTTTTTTATTTTCAATACAATTTTATAGTAATTGCAAACATTAAAAAAATTGTTTAGTTTAATAAAAATTTATTTTTGGTCATCTTGGAGTGTATGATTTCTTTATGTTTATACAATTTTGTCATTGTGACATTCCCCTACATTTTTCTTTTCAACGCAATTTTATATGTAATTGAAAACATTAAAGCAATGAATTGCTTGTTCACAAGTGGCGTAAAACCTCCAATAAAAAAATATTTGAAATTAATATCTAAAATAATAACTAAAGAATTCAATGAAAATATATGCCACTAATCAACTCGTACAAAATTTGAGCCTCATATAAACATTTTTCGATGAAATTGTATTAGGATCTAATTATGTTTGTAAATTTTTGATTTTTTTAGCTTCAATTATATATTTATCCTAATTATTTTGTGATTTTAGTTATATATTCTAGCTATTACGCTCGTTTGCCCATTGCAAAAGTTATTGCTATTGTGACATTATTTTGGCTTAAAATTGGATTACATTTAATTCAATTTGGTATATGCAATGTATTTTTATAGTTGTATTTTTCTTATTTTACTAATTCGAATATCATTTTTTTTTCTTACTATTTCGCCCCCATTGACTAAAATCCTGATTCCGCCAGTGAACGTGAGAGTATATTGAGCCAACAACTCTTAACATGTTTCACATTTTCATCAACTTTGTATTGAATGCTCGACTTTCCTATGAATTTATTGTGTTTCCACCAAGTGCAATGTGTTTTGGGGCAGAGAATGAACGTGCCATTAATTTCTCAGATAAGTACTCTCTAATCGTGAAAGCCACATTCGTCCTGATGTTAGCCTCACTTAAAGCTTATGCATGCATCTTTTCCTAGTGTCCTATTGAATTAGATGATTTTTCGTTTTTGGATGCGATTGAAAGAATTTCGAGACAAGCGGTGCTCTGTTTTCGAGTTGTCACAAAACATTTCGCATAAAATAGCAATAGTGAGGCTAGAAAATCATGTTTTGTAAGAAAAATTCTAGGGAGCCTGGGTCTGCTGCCTGGGTTTGCTGCCTGGGTGGGCGAAATTACCCTTTTGCCCTTCATTTGTTGTCTTTATATTTAGATAGTGATTAAAAAGGCAGGGGCAAAAATGTAAAAATACCACCCAGGCTGCAAACCCAGGTAGCAGACCCAGGCTCCCTAGAAGCACTCGTTTTGTAAATATGTTTTGCAATCAGGATGATATGGCATCGTTAGAGAAGTTTTTTACAACTTTGAGATACACATAAAATCTTTGGAGATTTTATCATTCTTTCCGGATCATGACACATCATCCTGATTGCAAAACATAATTACAAAAACCTAATTTCTTAGCATTTTTGAAATAACAATGCAATATTGTTCAAAATTTCGACCAAGTGGTGTCATAACAAAACTTTTTCAATGGCGGATCGAGGGATTGATGGAGATGGTTTGTGTCCAAAGTGTTGCGTTGAATGTTAGATGATTTTTTTTAATGATCAGATAAGATAACAGTGGTAGCCAATGCCTTAAAGACTTGTCAAACCAATTACCAAATTTCCCCATGTAATTTGTCAAAACATTGTCCGAAAAAGCTACATGTGTAGATAACACATCGCATCGGGTGCCATTACAAGCCCAACTTTCAACTTTATATGAGAACATTAGAGATCATTGGTTTCTAGTGACCGTCCCAACCGTTTTTAGGTCAGACCTAATGGTTTCTGAACGCCCAAGTGAAGTTTCTTTTTTCCACATGACCCATTCGTCTGCCTGTTCCATCAGATCTTCTCTTAGACTCCTACACTTATGGTTTCCGTGATGATCCTTCTTGCGAACTTTATGGTTCATTCAATGGCACATAATATTGCAATTGTGTCTCCTATGAGTTCTGGAGGAGTAGAGATTGCAACTATGATGGAAAACCAAAATGAGCAAGACACCAAGTGTCACGCCTCGATTTTCGAAGAAAATGAAAATTTCAAAAATTCACGTAGGATTATCTATTTTCTCAAAAACTCGGGACGTGAAAATTCAATAACAACATAAACAAATAGCAGCAACAACTAAACATGATTTAAATTACTGAAACAAATAAAATTCTAATCGAGAAGACTGGCGTGGCTAGCTCACTAGCGAAACTCCAGTAACACAGCTCAAAATCTCTAAACCTGAAAGGCTAATCGGCTACATTTCAAAAGAAATGTATCCAAGAAGCAAAAGCTCACTTGGGTCAGCAATAAAGCTAGTGTGAAAAATCTTCATACCAAAATCAATAAATCCACACATGACAACATCAAAATAAACAAAACAATAAACAACCACATCATCAGGTAGTTCCTCAATGAGGCAAATGTGTCATGATCCTAATAAATAAATATGTCTTTACTAGTATTTACGCTATAAGAGTTGACTATTATTGAAATATTAACAAAACACCTTTTTTACCTTTAGGAAGATATGTAGTTCTCATTTAATGGTTGAATGAACATTTAGTTTCTTCCTTTAAGGTAATCATGCACATACAAAAAAAAAATCGCTCTTTTCCACAATCGCACCATTCTCCATGTGCCGAACACACTTCACCCAAGTGTGCCTCCCTTGCCATACAAACCACTCGGAGCGTACATGACCCAAGTGGGGTGCCACATCGAGTGTCATGTCATTTCACCCGAAGTTCGATCACTGGCAAATATTCTTCCTAAATCTACACGTACAACCGAACGCACATGGAACGGTGCACCGATATGCAAGCAAGTCTGCATACCCATAATAATATCACACGTATACAAGCAAGTCTGTATACAAAAATTTCTTTTCTTTTCACATTTTTTTTCCTTCGGAGTTATGGAAAAGAGCATAAAAAAATATCAACTAAAACTCAAAACTCTTTTATGGTGACACTTTGTCAACCATAAGTAAATCAACCACAGTATCCACCATTCTTTTGGGGAACAAGTAATATTCATAAATCATGTTTTATAATAACAAGGTGATCAAGTGACATTTTGTCATTCATAATAAAATCCACCCCTTCCTTTGGGAGAACATATTCATTTCAAGATGCATACATATAGAGGAACACCATTAATCTTAAATGGTCCTACATCAATAGAATCAACGAGACATCAAAACGAAACAAACCATAGTGCAAAATCAAACACTACTGCACATAGTACTCTCCATATGAATGTGATTTTAGGGATAAACACATGTATCCTAGTTTGGTAAAAAGTATCTCAACAATCATTCGACAACTATTAGACACACTAGCATGCTTCACATGCATCGAGGAGTTTAAAAATTCCTTTATCAAACAGTTCAAATCTGACGCGACTTCAAAACTACACCACTAGATACAACCAAGTTACACCCAAGAGTAAACAATAAAGGCACACTGGTCAGATTTGTCATAACCTACAACTTTAAACACCTTTCTTGAGCAAGTTCTCAATTAAGAATTCTCAATACAACTATGAATTCTAAACAAGGGAAAAATGTATGTATCCACCACATGCAAAGTGATAGCCTATCTCAACCCCAATCACAAATGAACTTGCAGTCATAAACTATTTCCCCTTAGTAATGGATACATTCAAGCAAGTACTAGTCACAAACCACCTGAATATAAACTCACCTATACTTTCCTATGTAAATAGGTCCAAAGAAATACTCCAAAGATAATATCTTCCAGGTCATGATCAAAAAAGCATATGACAATGAGATACTTTAGGAACTAAGCAAAATTGACTCATTTCATTCTTGTAAAACTTCCTCAAATCCATCTTCTATTTCATTAAGGAATTTCATCAAACAAATGAGCAATGTATCTATAACCTTTGACAATCCAAAACGCACATACACCTACTACCTAAATGTGGTAACATCTGATCTAACCTATGAGATACAATTTGCCCAAATTTTCTTCATGATAACACTCAGGTGTTCTTTAGTCTTACACAAACCCTACTCAATCACATGCTTTTCTAATGATGATGATGACCTGAAAAACCCCAAATGCCTAAAATCAACGTGAACTACAATGGGTATCCATTCAAATCAATTAATCAAAGTAATCAAACCCCATCAATGTAATCTACCAAATTAAGGGCAAAATCAGGAAGAAAGAAAATGTGGGTTTAATTAAAGTAGATTAACCACACAACACATAACTATCAAAACTATCACATAAAACAAACTGAAAGGGGTAAAAGAGAACTCACCGGAGAGATCGCAAACCGTAAAGGATTTCGCAACGAATCCACGCAATAACCCTTCATAATCAACGCCATCATCCCATTCATCTTGTTCGTCAAGCCATCACCACCATTCAGACAACATTAACACACCACCTCCACCATCACCACGCACTACCACTTCTTCCGCAGAGTCTTTGAAATCGATCTCCACAGAAGCTTTCTTGCGATCAAACTCCATCGATATGTTAATGGTTCACTCGCAATCAAACTTCCTCACAATATTCACTAATTTATTTGCAAGTATCGAATCTGTCTCCATAGAGTCTTCCTCACAGAGTCTTTGTCACATTCAGTCTCCTACAGAAATCGATCTCCAGATTCACACAACTCGCTGAAGGCGAGATCAGAGAGGATCGATGAGAGCGAGAGAAAGAGAGATTCGCCACAAACCAACCAACCTCTCGACTTTCGTCGCCATCGAAAAGGGTAAGAGGATTGGGCGGGGGGGGGGGGGGAATCGGTCTCTCGAGCGAATACTACAGTGGGGATTCGACCTTGTGCTCTGTCCTTCGCTGTTACTCGACTTCCTGTGTACTCTCTTGGGATTGCTTGGATCGTGTGGTATGAAGAAGATGAAGAGGAGGATGAGATGTTGTTCTTCGTGTGAAGTAATATCGCAGCTCTTCGAACGCCGCACCACCATCTCTCCATTGTCATCGGTAGAGAGTTTACGAGAGGAGAGGTTTTATGTTTTATACTATGGGTGGTTATTTTCCCCCACTAAAACTCTAAGGGCACCCGCCCTTTAACTTCACAAAATAAAACCCTACTTATTAGTTTAATAAAAGCAAAAAACCAAACCCAAATACAATTGAGTAACAACCCATCAACATTAGGGTTTACAAAATTTTGGCTAAACACACACACACACCTTATTTTATTTAGTAATGACAAACAAAAAAAAATCTTTTTCCAAATAATTGAAATTACAACATATGCCATAATTAATAAATAAGAAAATTTTATATTTATTTAATTAGGCGGGTATTACACCAAGTTCGATTCATCCGTAACAAAGTCTTTATCTATTTCATATTCCTCCGGGAAGACCACCTCAGTTGGGGGAAGCAATGGTGAGAGATGGACGGACAATGGTGTGTCCGGTGATTGTGCGGCAAGAGAGAGGGCTGACGAGATGTCGTTTGTGGCGAGAGAGAAGGAGAGGAGCAGACAACGGTATTCTTGTTGTTGATTTGGTGGACGGAGATGGTGATGGTGTCTATGGTTGGCGATGAACAGTGGAAGAGATGGATGATGGATGTTGGGTTGTTGCTGGCGATTTGTGAGTTACTGTGGATGGAGGCTTGTGGCTGTGTGATTGCGCGGACATGTCAACTTAGTCAGCATGCTAGGATTTAATGCTGGAGTGGAGTATAGAAGAGTTTTATCTAGTCGTTATAATCTTATTAATCAATCGCACCAAGCAAGAGCCAAAATAATTTGCTCAAACTCGAAGTCATCAATGCATGATCAATTTTAGTAGGGAGTTGCTACGTGCATCCGACTATTTGACTCGATTGCACAAACTCTTTATTGCATCGACATTTATGGATGTTCGACTTTGTTGCACCAACTTAAATTATGTAACACCGACTTACCATTTTTTATAGATAAAAATCATTTGCTAGTTAAATTATCTTGTTTATAAACATTAATTTATTCTTGACTAAAGAATGAAAACAATGATTGATAAAACTAAACTTTAGTTACAAATTCTTAACTTTCAAATTTATGTACAAACATCAAAAATATAATAACCATCATCACGAGTTCTACAATAAATAGTAAACACGATGGTAGGTTGTGTAATAGAAATAAGACAAACATTTTAAAACATCTTCTAAAATCGCATTTTAAACAAATTCTCTCTTTTGTATGCATCTAATCTAAAGTGCAAAGAATGGTACAATGTGTTCATCAATATGTATTAAAAATAAATAAATATTTAAGTGAGTTCATATATTTAAAAATTATAGCAAATTTGAAAAAATTATATTTAAAACCAAAAAATTTAAATCATCGAAAATATCTTCCTATGCCTTTGGACTTATAACCAGGTTGTGTGATGCGTCACACATTGAACTGTACCCTATATTGGTAAAGAAAATGCTAGGAAATCATGTTTTTGCAACTGAGTTTTGTAACCATGGTGACATGGCGTGATTTTGAAAGAATAATGAAATTTCCAAAGTGTTTGTGTATCTCGAGATTGTAAAAAATCTCTTTTAACAATGCCACATCATTCTGATTATAAAACATGATTGCAAAACCTGATTCCCTAACCTCACTCATATTGGTAAAATTTGTACATCTTTTTTCATAACACCAACTCTGTCTATTTTGACACTTTGAAAGCTCTTTTGATGCTGAATATTTCCCTTCTCTTTGACATAGAATCACTTTTGCTTTACACGTGGAATAGTTATTCAAAAAATGCTAGCAAACTAAGTTTTTGTAATTTTTTTTTGTAATTAGGGTGACCTGATGAGATTTCGAAAGAATGATGAAAATTTTCAAAAAGTTTGTGTATCTTGAGGTGATGCTCGGGGGTAAATCAGCGATGCCCTCTGGCACCATCACTACACCCACCACCGATCGAGTATGAGGTTTTTACGAAAGGAACTCAATTTTTCAAATGCTCCCAAAAAGTCTCGTCGTTATTAAGACATATCCAACTTCATATATACTTAACTCTACTTGGTCCCTTAGTTGATGTGGGACTAAGTTGAGCCAACTTCATTTTTAACATCATCATAGTTGCAAAATATAATTGCAATTGCAAAACTTGATTCTGTAGCCTCACTCCTAATTTTTTGTTTATATCCCCTGAGAGTTACTTTCTTATCTCGATCAATATGAATGTGCGCCCCATTTCAAGTTCTCCAATTATTAAGCTTATCACCTTATCGATTAAAACAGGAAGCCTAGAATCATCCCCATTTGTAAAATGCATTAGAGTGCAAAACTTTAACTTGAAAAACATTTATCCCAAACGAGCGGATCTGTAGTAGCTGAATTATTGCCAATGTCATGCTTTATGGATCAAATAGAGACATTATGTGTTCGAGAAACGATCTCACTTAACGAAAAGGTCCCGTTCCTGATCGAGCGAAGACTTCGTTCTATGGAAGTAAATTAAATAAAAATTGTTCCTTCAAATTATATAAAGTATTGTAGACATTCACACACTAAAATACATGCTCTTGGACTTCTGGATTGAGTGTGTTCTTCATCGAGTATGTTTAAAGAACTTATGGTAATTTTATCAAACACATGGGTGGATGCAATTGTATATGTTAAAACATACATAATGGACGGTCCTTGTGACTAAACCAAAGCAGAAAATGCCGCTTGATCCACGTGAAGTGATGGTGATTTGAAGCACCTCCGATGCCCTTACACATATCTATCTATCTATCTATCTATATATCTATTTTCTTTTTATCTCTCATCATATAACAAGTGTAGGCATTCAATTCAATAATGTCATGTGTGGTCTCCTTATAAGAGTTAATATATGTGCTTGCAATAGTACATTTGAAGTAAGATAGAAAAGACTAGCATAGTACATTATCTTCTTGACAGACAAATCGACCAATTATTGGATGTACAGAGACATGAATGTCACACTATTGCAAATTGTTTGAGCTTGGATACATGTTCAAGTAAAGTTCTCCAGAAATATCAACTAGAGATGGTTTGATTATGATGAAATGTTGAAAGCTTTTGCCTCCACCATCAACATAATAGTTGTAAATTACAACTTGTCTATTGTAAAGTTAAGACTAGAAGACTTAGATTAGTTGTCAAAATCTCAATGAAAACAAAATGTTTAAGTGGGCAAGACAGATGATTATTATCAGGGTTTTTTAGTAAACATTACATAAATTAATTACCAACGCAGCGCTTCTCATTATCTGATGTTTTCGGGTTACAACATCGATAATTTAAATATCAGACGGTCAGTATCAACTATTGCACCCAATCGTTCATCAGTGCCCCCACGGCATTCTGTCTACTAGCAAGGATGTGCCGTAACATCTTATGTGCTTCTTTCGTCCCTTCTGTTTTTCTGTAAATCAAAATGAGATTTTGAGATCAAAGAGCCGCAGATGAACACATCAAACGACTTTTCTACTATTGATTTAATATATATAGTGTAATAATGATCATCAAATATTAAACACTTGAGTAGGTTAAGGAAATTAGATAGATTTATTTGAATATTAGTTGAAAACAATCCTGATAATTGCGGTATTTTATTCGATTGACAGATCTTTCTACTTCAAAGGTCATGTTTGGTTTGTTTAATCGAATATGATATTCGATTAATGAACCCTATGGTTTTTTTAGTGCAAAACCAAACCTGGTCTTTATTTGAAAACAAACCTGGTTTTTTTATTGTTTGTATGCCAATTACACAGTAAATTTCATAGAACTTTCATTTTCAGCCACTACATTACCATTATGTTAATATAATGTAGTATATAATAGTACAACTTTATAGTTTAATTAACCTTCTAATTCTTTTTTCTTCTTTGTTTTTTTTTTGATGAAGTGCAGCTGTCTCCTAACTGGGTTTATTATATTAACACAAAAACAGTCTCGTTGATGGGTAATTAAGCAATCTGTTGTTTGGCAGATTAGTCATAATCTGATCATCTTGTGTACTTATCACATAATTAAATAAGCATGATTTCGTTTGCCAATATATACAGAGAGATACCATTCTTCTCTAGCTGGCCATAAAATTTTCTGCCTATTTTTTTTCATAAAATAATGTAATGCGGTAGGGGGTACCGCAGTTTCACTAATAAATATAAAAGTCGTACTTAAGGATGTTTAATAGAATTTGTGTTACCATCAATACAATATCTTCACATAAAAAAAGAAAAAGAAAAAACAGAGAGCATAGAATCTCAGAAAATCTTCATTATTTATTCCAAGGAAAATTCTAATTGTCGAGGAAATCAGCGAGGGAGGGAGGACCCTCCATCCCCTCGCGATGCGTGCAAGGGATGGAAGGCACGCATCACGAGAAGGATGGAGGGTCGACCCTCCATCGCTGGTTTCCTCGCCAGTTAGCCTTACTCCTATTCCAATACATGACATGTGAAAGGGTCTTATTAGTTGACATTGGCTTCCTACGTAATGATTTATTTGTTTATTTACCTATTTTCATTCACTACACCAAATTGACATATTTGTAACAATTTAAAAAATAGTAATATTTTTGAGCTATTACAATCCACCAAACAATTTCAAGTCAAAACTAAATTTAGTCAATAAAATGAAAAATAGCAAAAAAAATGATACAATAAATTAGATCACTATGAATAGTATCACTTGTAAGCTCATACTACTTGTGGTGATACAATTATTAAATCACTTTGTTTTTGAAAATGTGTAAAATTACTTTGTGGATTGTTATAGCTCAAAAGTGTTACTATTTTTTGAATTGTTACAAAAATGTCAATTTGATGCAGTGAATTCTCATGCACATGATGCACTGTGGCGTAGAGATTCAGTTTCTACACTGTAAAAATAGAGCGACTCATTAGGGTGGGCTTACTCTAGCTTCCTGAAAAATCAGTAATGCTCGAAATACATGATTGGATTCAACCTAAGGCCTCTGAGTAACAGGAAGTTTCTACCAAGAACCACAGTCAATCTCAAACTCCTAGCTAAAGATTTGAGCATTGCCATTCCTAGCGTACCAAATATTCTATGTTAAGAAAGCCAAACAGGTTAGCATGTAGGAAATGAAGACCAAAAGATTATGCTATTTTGTTTTCCTGAAAATAATACATAACTCAATAAGCAATAGGGAGGAAACACAACTCATTTCTAGGCTGTGTAGGCTCAATGCAATTTGCATAGAGACAGCCCAGACAATATGCATGGTGTCAAGGTGAGGGAAGGGTCCATATGTATTTACAGAATCTTATATAAATTTGGTTATGGAATGGACTAGTGAAACCAATTTTTTTATTTTTTTTTTAATTTAAGTAAGCAGGGTGATATTCAAAATGAAGATCACTCAAAATGAAGGAGGATGCTCCATGCTAACAATCATTTTTTTGACCTTTGTAATTGGTTTTTGTTGCAGGGTGATATTCTTGGGGTTCATTATGCTTTATACTACTAACCATCTCCATCA
Organism: Berberis vulgaris; assembly: GCA_963556465.1. Classification (NCBI taxonomy): domain Eukaryota; kingdom Viridiplantae; phylum Streptophyta; class Magnoliopsida; order Ranunculales; family Berberidaceae; genus Berberis; species Berberis vulgaris. Next base: position 4,923,861 of record OY747135.1, read on the forward strand.
ACCACTGATACCGTCTATTTTTAGGATCTCATAACCTATTAAAGATCATAATTGGTGGCAATAAACTGATAAACATGTTGACAGCTGGATTTGAACTCATGATCTTATGGGACCATCCGCAAGCTCTAACCATTGAATTGTCATGCCATTGGCTAAACCTGTGGTTCAGTTAAGAAAGAACTAATTTCTCGACCCGTGACTGATTTTAACAATTAGTTCAACAACTCCCATCTAACTCACGACTTAATTTCTTTGGCAATGTCATCAAAATTTTCAATGAGGTGTTTGACTACTTGAAGAGGAATGACGGAGATGGTTAGTGTGAAAGTGTTGCGTTGAATGTTAGATAATATTTTTTGATGATCAGATAAGATAAGAGTGGCGGTAGCCAATGTCTTAAGACTTGTCAAATCAATTACATAATTTGCCCATGTAATTTGAGTATTCCACTCTTTAGGTTTTTTTCAGCCCTAAATCGTTCCTAGACCCCGACTGCTTGATATACGCTAAATATGTTCTTTTTATCAGCTTAGAGTGATCTTCAAATTATTGTCTTCGCTAAACTTTTTTATATGATAATCGTATAGATTGTGTATACGTATGATTTATGAAAAACATGCATATACACTCACTGTAAGTTGAAACGCGACTCACATTGTTCGTTTCCTTCCCGATGAAGAAGCTACATGTGTAGATAACACATCACGTCAGGTGCCATCAACTACACATGCGAACTAAATTCCAACTTTATATGAGAACATTAGAGATCACTGGTTTCTCAATAACCATCGGATTGGCTTTTAGGTCAGATCTAAAGGTTTTTGAACGTCCAAGTGAGGGTTCTTTTTCCACCTGACCCATTTAGTCAGTATCAGGACGGATCGAGGGGGGCTCCTGCACACAATGGGCAGGAGGAGCTCCTGCGCAGGCGTCTCAGCCGTTGGATCAAAATCCAACGGCTCAGATCATATGGGAGGAGAGAGGTTTTTGGCGGATAATTTTTTTTAAATAAAATCTGGATTTCAAATCCATATGATCTGAACCGTTGGATTCTGATCCAACGGCTGAGACGCCTGCGCAGGAGCCCTCCTCAATCCTATCAGGACCCATTTCACACTGACAAATATGGCAAAAGTAAAAGTTGTTTCCAGATGATGATACCATGTCTATCTTTTCTTTTCGACATCATGATTCTAAAAGAACATGTTTTGCATGTTATAAAATCATTTACACACTACATAAAATTGACATATTTGTAACAATTTTTAAAACAATAACATTTTTGAGCTGTTACAATCCATCAAATAATTTTAAGTCAAAACTAAATTTAGTCAAAAAAATGAAAAACAGTTACACAAAAAAAGTGATACAATAAATTAGATCACCATAAATAGTATCTTTTGTAGGACCATACTATTCATGGGGATACAATTCTTATATCACTTTATTTGTGAAAATGTGTAAAATTGCTTTGTGAATTGTTATAACTAAAAAATGTTACTGTTTTTGGGGTTGTTACAAAAATGCCAATTTAATGTAATATCGTTATTAATGTATATGCTTCATGGCTACGTTGGATAGACACGAAAAATAATTGGGAGGGCTACTTTGTTTGCTGTGGACATTCAGCATGTTAGGGCGAGTGAGACTGTGTGTAAGTTAGTTTGAACATCTGAAAAAAATATCTTCCTGCGTGATGATACACACAACCATGCTTCAATCTGCGCTGCATGCGTGTCACGATGATCTCGTCAGCAGAGTAAGGCGGTCCTGATCACTCAATTAATCTGGCGAAGCCCAGACAACATTAAATCTAGTTTGGCAGAATCCTTAAGGTTGGTCTGAATTGCAGTGCCCTACTAAGTCCACACGTCACACGGTAAAGCCTAATACCCGTAAGGTCTAATCAGGCAAGTATCTGGGAATCACCTAAGATGGGCAAGCCAGTAATACATTGGATCCGACTAGGAAACATATACCGCAATATAAGTCATGCGGGGAAACTTCATTGCATGGACAACACTCCAAAAGGAAATCTCTCTCGCAAAAGAGCACAAGTCGTGTGGGTAAATCTCCTACATGGACTTCCAATTAGTAAATGATCTCATGCAAGATCTCATTCTCTAAACTACGCCACCGAAGGCCTAGCCGAATGAGGAATCTCACATTATAAATAATACACTGGGTGATGAATAAATGTACACTACAAGACCCAATTTATAGCTTTAAGCATTTCTCAATCGCATTATAAATAATACACAAGTTCGATGAACAAAGGTATGTAACATAACTCAATTTACGGTTTTAAGCATTTCCTCGACAATTAGAAAAGCCCTTGAACTGTACCCTATACTTGGTCAAATTTGTACATCTTTCAGTAACATCAGCTCCTTGTCTATTTTGACAATTTGAAAGCTCCTTTGATGTTGAATATTTCCCTTATCTGAGATAGATAATCACTTTGCTTTACATATGGTATGGACCAGTTTTTGTTTATATTCACTAGAGTTATTTTTATTTTTTTTGGAAGGCGGGTTGGATTTTTAAGAATTCTATAATTTATCAATTGGGCAACCTATAGATCAACACCCATTAGAAAGTAACTATGCCACAGGTGGGATTCAAAGCTAGGACGTGAGAAACAAACCCACACAGCCCTAACCACTAGGCCATAACACTATTGGCACTAGAGTTACTTTCTTATCTCGATCAATATGAATGTGCGCCCGTTCTTCAATGATTAACCCACACGCCACTCAATTGGATCATTTGTCAACTCAACAGGCTTATCACCTTATCGATTAAAACAGGAAAAACCTAAAGTAAACGAACACCTAGAATCACCCCATGTTTAAAATGCATTAGAATGCAAAACTTTAACTAGACTTATCTCGATCAATATGAATGTGCGCCCGTTCTTCAATGATTAACGACACGCCACTCAATTGGATCATTTGTCACTCAGGTTTATCACCTTATCGATTAAAACAGGAAAAGCCTAAAGTAAACGAACACCTAGAATCACCCCATGTTTAAAATGCAAAACTTTAACTAGACTTATCCCAAACAAGTGGATCTGTAGTAGCTAGATTATTGCCAATGCCATGCTTTATGGATCAAAATCAAATAAACGATCACACAGTCATTCTCACTTAACGAAAATGTGACACATGGGCTGGTGTCCCGTTCCTGATCATGAATTAGTTCTATGGAAGTAAATTAAATCGTTCCATCAAACTATATAAAGTATTATAGACGTTCACACACTAAAATACATACTTGGACTTCTCGGTTGAGTGCATTTTTCATTATGTTAAAGCACTTATAGTAATTTTATCAAACACATGCATGGGAGTGTGCAATTATATATGTTAAAACATACAAAATGGACGGTCCTTGTGGCTAAGCCAAAGCAGAAAATGCCGCTTGATCCACGTGAAGTCATGGTCATTTGAAGCACCTCCCATGCCCTTACGCATACATATCTTCTATCTATATATCTATCTATCTTTTTATTTTTAATCTCTTATCATATAACAAGTGTAGGCCCTCAACAATGTAATGTTTGGTGTCCTTATAAGAGTTAATATATATGCATGCAATAGTACATTTGAAGCAAGATCGAAAAGAGTAGCATAGTACATTATCTTCTTGACAGAAAAATCGACAAATTATTGGCTGTACGAAGACATGAATGTCGTACTGATCGAGAAACATCGCCCATGTTTCGTTTCGCCAAGGGTGCGTCCACAAATGAGTGTTGATCTTCTGCATGAGTTTGGGTGCGAGATTTGGAACTCCATTGCTCCAAAAACACACTACTGCAAATTGTAAACTTCTTCAGAATGCCTTGTTGCTACAAAGATTAAAATATAATTACTAACAGAAAAGAAAAGGAACGATTAATGACCATTTTCAAAGGCCAGGTTTTCATGTATTGCTCGTTTCTTCATTGACCCTTCGCCCCTTTAAAAAAATGAACAGATATATTTTCAAAAGGCGAGCAAGAATTTTAAGGGTTTCAAAACAATATAAAGGCCCTGGGTAGACTTTTGTGATACCATATACATTCTCCTCTCGAGTCCGTGTGCTTCAAGATCGTTATTTCAACTTTTTCTATTTCTATTTTGTTAGGGAAGAGAAAAGAGAAAATTATCCTCAAGATGATTAAGTAATTGATTGATGCCTACCAAAATCATGAGTTTAAGCTTGTGCATCAAGTAACCATCTGGTCAACAATTCACCGGTAAGTTTAACCCACGTATTAAACCCCATATTAGGATCCTAGGTCATATAATTAACCTTCCCCTTCTAAATAGCTCAGACTTTTGGAAGAATTGATTGGTTCATGTCATTTGGTACCAGAGCCAAACCCCACATTCAAAATTCAATTCTCATCAAGGGACGACTATCGGGGCAGTGTCGATAGTGTAGACCGACGAGGACATCGACTTTGAAAGCGTGATGAAATGTTATGATCTTAGATCATGTAGCACGAACTTTTAAAAGAATTGATTAGTTCATGACATTATTCTTTTAGTTTGGGTGAAGAGTTTAAGGGGATAATTAAGCGGTACAATTTTAATGTTCGTTTATGCTCTAAGGTTTGGGGATCCTCAAAACGCCTGCTCGCTTTGAAAAAAAAATATACATGTTGCATAATATATGTTAAGTGATTTACAAAGTTACCACTTTAGAATGACAGATTCAATACCCTGAAATATTAACTAAAGATAGTTTGATTATGATGAAATGTTGAAAGCTTTTGTCTCCACCATCAACATAATAGCTGTAAATTACAACTTGTTTATTGTAAAGTTAAGACTAGAAGACTAGCAAGATTAGTTGTCGAAGTCACAATGAAAACAAAATGTTCAAGTGGGCAAGACAGATGGTTATAAATTATCAGGGTTTTCTTTAATCAAAGTCCGATCAAAGATGAAGTAATTTTTTTAGTAAACATTACCTAAGTTACCATGATCGGACGTTTTCGGGTTTCAACATCAATAATTTAAATACCAGACCGTCAGCATCAACTATTGCACCCAATTGCTCATCAGTGCCCCCACGATATTCTGTCTACCAGCAACGATGTGCCATAACATCCTGTATATGAAAATGAGATTTTGAGATCGAATAGCCGCAGATGAACACATCAAACAACTTTTCTACTATTGATTTAATATAATGTAATAATGATCATCAAATATTGAATACTCGAGTAAGTTAAGGAAATTAGATAGATTGATTTGAATATTAGTTTAACACAATCCTGATATTCACAGTATTTTATTGAATTTACCGATCTTTCAACTTCAAAGATCACTTCTGGTTTGTTTAATCCAATATGATATTCATTTCATGGTCTTTATTTGATCACAGAGTCATAAAATACTTTTATCTATAGTCACAAATTTTACCAACCAAGCTAATGATTATTGACTTGTTATTATGACTGCAACAATAAGCCGAAGTCTCAAGTTTTCACCTGCATTTGTCTCTATACAGAAATGTTTTTAAGCTACAATCTTGACAGGGAAAGGATGAATTAGGAGAGCTGCAAAGGATCACATCAACATGTACTTGTCCAGATTATTGTTTATATGTCAATTACACAGTCAATTTCACACTATATCATGTGTTGATTAGAAGCTTATGGGAATATTAAATTCCACACAATACTATGTGAGAAGAACTTTCATTTTCAGCCACTACATTACCATTATGTTAATATAATGTAGTATATAATAGTACAACTTTATAGTTTAATTAACCTTCTAATTCTTTTTTCTTCTTCGTTTTTTTTTTTTTGATGAAGTGCAGCTGTCTCCTAACTGGGTTTATTGTATTAACACAAAACCTGTCTCGTTGATGGGTAATTAAGCAATTTGTTGTTTGGTAGATTAGTCATAATCTGATCATCTTGTGTACTTGTCACATAATTAAATAAACATGATTTCATTGCCAATATATACAAAGAACCTAGACGCAGAGAGATACGATTCCTCTCTAGCTATCCATCAAATGTTCTTTCATTAAATAATGTAATGTGGTATGGGTAATAAAGTTTCACTAATAAATACAAAAGTCGTACTTAAGGATGTTTAATAGAATTTGTGTTGCCATCAATCCAACATCTTCAGATAAAAAAAAAAAAAGAAGAAGCATAGAATCTCGGAAAATCTTCATTTTTTATTCCAATATGTGACATGTGAAAGGGTCTTATTAGCCGACATTGGCTTCCTACGTAATGATTTATTTGTTTATTTACCTATTTCTAATTCTCATGCACATGATGCAATGTGGCGTAGAGATTCAGTTTTTATGCTGTAAAAAAAGAGCGACACATTAGGATGGGTTAATTAGGGGTGAGCATTTCATCTCGTGATTTCGTTCTCGTCCCGATTTTTTCGGGTCTTAATAGGATTGAATAATTTCATCTCGATCCCGTCCCGTCCCGATTTAGAATGGGATGGGATGAAGATTTTCAATCCCACCAATCCCGTCCCGTCCAGAGCTAATTTTCAATATTTATTATTAATATTTTTATTTATTTATTTATTTTAGGATTGCAATATTAGTGTAATTGAAGAAAAATGAATTTAGTTGAAATCAGTGTAATTGATATTAGTCTATGTCTGTAACTACTTGATATTGGTTTATTTATAAAATTCTAAATGAATTATTTAATTACAAACTCTTTAAAACTCAAAATGGGATTGCTAACTACGTTGGAGAGTTTTATTTCGTGTCAAGACAATGAATTCAATGACTTTTTTTTTAAAGCAATAATGAAACATTCTTCTTAGCACCCCAAATCTACTCATCATTTTGTTCATTATTCGAAACAGTAGAGCAGGTCCACCATTGCCATTATACTGTCCACCTCTTAGTCATTCAAAACTCTGCAGAAATCTTAATTACAAGGTGAATTTCAGCTATCATTTATGGTAGTTTATTATGATGTTGCATACTCAATCTAAGGCTATCATTTATGTGTAGTTCTACAAATTGCCTTGGCCTCTTTTCAACTAAGCAAATTGGGTCTTGGTAAACAGTAATTTGTCAAAAAATGAGAGCACGCTGATCCCGTCCCGAACCCGTTTGGGATGGGACGAGGTCGGGATGGAGTTTTTCCCATTCCGTCCCATCCCGATCCCGTATGAACGGGATGGGATAGAGATGAGTCTATCTCGTCCCATCCCGTCCCGTGCCCACCCCTAGGGTTAACTCCAGCTTCCTGAAAAATCAATAATGCTCGAAATACATGATTGGGTTCTACCTAAGGCCTCGAGTAATAGGAAGTTGCTATCAAGAACCACAGTCAATCTCAACTCCTAGCTAAAGATTTGAGCATTGCCATTCCTAGCTTACCAAGTATTCTATGTTAAGAAAGCCAAACAGGTTAGCATGTAGGAAATGGAGACCAAAAGATGATGCTTTTTTTCTTCCTGAAAATGATACAAAACTCAATAAGCAATAGGGAGGAAACATAACTCATTTCTGGGCTCAAATGCATTTGCATAGAGACAGCCCAGACAACATGCATGGCGTCAGGGTGAGAGAAGGGTCCAGACGTATTACAATCTATAAAAATTGGAAAATTCTAGGGGTCGAGGGAGGGAACGAGGGAGGGAGTGAGGGATGGGTGAAAGCCACCCATCCGCCTCGAGATGAGTGTCATCGCACATCTCAAATTTGATGTGCTCATCTCGTGGCGGATGGGTGGTTACCACCCATCCCTCGCCCCCTTTCCCTCGCTCCCTCCCTCGCTCTGTAGCAAAGCTCATAAAAATTTGGTTATGGAATGGACAAACGAAGTAGTTTTTTTTTTTTTTTTGAAAAGCACGCATGGTTGACCACTTTAACCTTTAATTAATGAAAAAGTAAAATAGAAAAAACTCATATACAATATCTCGAGAGGGTAAGTCACCCCTAACAACTCAAAACAGAGGAGGGGGGGGGGGGGGGGGGGCGCTGCTTTATCTTTTTATTTTATTTGTCTTGATTTGTTCTTTGTGGCTTTATCTAGCACCACTGAAATCCCTAGCGCGCTCGCTATGGTTTGCAACCCTATTGGGTTCCAAAGAAAGAGTGGTACTTGATGTGATCAGATTTGTCCTCGCTGATCCTAATGATATTTAACTTGCAAAAATGAGCAGCAGTTAAGCCAAGGACCATCGTGGTGGTGGTCGAAAGCTCTCCGATGCTTAAGTCAGATATCGGTTTGAAAAAGATTTAGGGCACCTTTCTCTTTCCTTTCACGGTTTCATCGACTATATGTGAATTGCAGGGTGTATAACTTGCGCACCTCTCTCTTTCCTTTCACCGACTCTTATAGCTTGTGTTCCCTCCCCAACTGGCCTTGCGATCTAGGGCGTGATGAAGGGAGGAGATCTAGCATAAGATCTTTGTATGATTGGAGCTTTTTAATACTTGGCTTTGTTTACGACCCCTAAAACTGATTTCATACGAGTGGATCTCGAACCTGTGACAGCTCTGAGATTCAAGCCTTATTTTCCTGAGCCAAGCTCAAAGACCAGTGCCTCTAGGGCTGGCATGTCTTGGGCCTAAACACCTGACTCATGGGGTAAATAATGGTCTTACGCATGGGTCCGCTGGGGACTGCTCTGAAGCTTTAGTCCATGCCAACGTGTACGACTGTGATTGAGTGATTGTTTGATGTCTCATCAATACTCTCAAATTCACCCAAAGGGTATTAGAACTTCCACATCATCCTCCATGTATGGTTTTATGGGCGAACGATAAATTGCTAGCTATGTGAACACGCCCTAGATCCAACACCTTTGCTCTGTCTTCCTCATTCGAGAACTTGAAAACAAAAGTTCTTTCTCCATACACTGACATTTCAAACCCGCTCTTTATTCACCCATATATGTTTCAAGGTTTCATTGACATAGCCATATGCTAGTCTTCACCCCACGAAGCCAATTGGCCATAAACTAAGAATTGACAATGCAAACATACACAAGTAAAATTTCACCATAAGGAATGAAGCTCACATGCCTAATTTATGTTGAACACTTAATAAATTCCATAGTCAGAGATACTGAACTCCAACAACACTAATCTCATTCTAGAAATCACTAAAATCCAAGTATTCGATAAAACGTGACTGATTTGCAATTCTCCATATCAAAATTCAAATCAGTTGAGCCTCAAAACCCTACCAATTGTACGATTTATATCTGTATTAAGTATTTAAGAAACAGAGGGAATCGTTAAATAAGGTACAGTACAAACCGGTTGAAATTGGTTCAATGGGATTCCACCTCCATGACACTTTTCACTTTGGGGGCATATAAAGAGTAGACAACAACTTGCCTTTTCGCTACCTCCAGCTGAGATTTTCCTTCGGAATAAGCTGAGGAAATGGATGAAGGGTCTGAAAGGTCGCGGTATTGACGAAAGCCATCAGTGGTTCTTCGCTTGGCATACTCTCTGATGTTGTAGTCAGTGAACTGTCGAGCTGTTCGTATCAGAGAACGGAAGAGAGAGAGGACTTCAGGTCTTGAAGGGGCTGATGACAGTGACATTGTAGGGTGTGAAGGTGTGAGGAATCCCACACAATCTGTAGACCTGTACAAACAAAGCAGCAATGAAACAGAATAAGAATATACATAGTTGAAGTTACATATGTCAACAATTTGTTGTAAAAATATAAGAACCCCATGTTGCTACTATTGTTACATCATCAAATACTTGCAGAATATATACAAAAAATATGACAAATGAACGCATTCTTGTTGAGATAACTCACACAATGGGTTGCTTGCAAAAAGGATATAATTCATTCTAATTTAACCGTTACCAAAAGACCCCACAAATCACAGTTTCGTAGCATGAGAGAAGCCTCAGGCAAATAAAAAACAGAAATTATAGACATAACTCAATGCCCCATCTTTACGGAGATATATAAAACAATAAAAGGAAAACAATAGCAGAAGTGCTGTTTGACGTGTTCATCTACGGCTCTTCAATATCAAAATCTCATTTTCAGCTATAATAGCCCCCCATAGTGCATCTTCTTCGGTACCAAACCTCCAAAGCCACTTGAAGAGAAGTGCTTGGATGAACTCCTTTACCCTTCTGATTCCCAAACCTCCTTATTTTTTGTTTTGTAAGACAATGATATTTCTTTTGATGTAGATGAGGTGACCCATATAAAATTCTTGAATATCTTCTCAATCTATTTTGCTACCGATATGTGGACTGGACATGCTAGGTGAACAATGGGGAGAGGATGGACTTTTGGAGTGAACTATGGGTTGAAGACACACTACTGAAACAGTCCTTTGGGTACACTTTGAGCACATCAAGGTGGAAAACAGGGCCTTTAGCACAGTTTATGAGGAGTGTAAATGGGAATTAGCTTTTGATATGTCATTAAGGAGGGGTTTGAGGGAATGGGAAGCAGATAGAGCGGTTCTTCTTATTGCATACTCCAAGACAGGCATTTAAATGAATCTCCTCGACTCTTTGTTACGTTCTCAATAAAGAGCTGCTATGACCAATCAAACTTTCATTCGACTTTTCAGCGCAATTAATTTGGAGCAAAGAAACCCCTCACACGGGCAAATTTCCTAATATGGTCTATTGCTCATGGGAACCCATAAGCTTCATCTGTCTTGCTTATAATAACATAATAACAACCCAACAGAACCCATAAGCTACTGGAGCTTGTATCTAACTGAACTACTTCTGATCTAAAATGAATATAACTAATCCTGCAAAAATAAATATGTTGATGGCATCTTGGATGAAGAGAAAGATGAGAAACATCCTACAACATGGTAAGATTTACGGTATTAGATTATAGCGTTCTAGCATACAACAAAGGCATGAAACCAACATCCTACAACATGGTAGAATTGACATTTGATTGCCTATCACATTTTCACCAGTTAGATTTAATGACATTTTCGCTCTCCACTCTTCAATGGAAAACAAAGGTGAACCTAGTAACCTCTATTTCAGTATTTTGCATTTTCGAATTGAAGAGCTACCTACATTTGGAATTCACTTAGGAAGATGTGGACGTCTTCTTCTATGCAGAATAAGGTTGTTCTATATGTTCTTGTTGGCTACAAAATAGGGTTGTTCTCTATGTTCGTGTTGCAAAATAGGGTTGTTCTCTATGTTCTTATGGACTAGGTTGACTCCCCCTAATAATTGATTATCTAAACTAGAAGTGGGCATCCTGCGATCCCGATTTCTTCTCAATTTTTACCGAGTCTTTTTGGGTTTGATCAAACTCATCCTGATTCCGTCCCGTCCCGATGTAGAGTGGGATGAGATCAGGATGAAATTTTTTAATTCCGCCTATCCCGTTCATGTCCCGAACTTATTTACTTACTATTTTATTATTATTATTAATTTTATAACCAAAACAGAAATCAATTTGATATAAAGTTTGGAATTATTATTTCAACAACCAAAAAATAATAATAACTAAGAATACCCCTTATTTTAAATGTGTTGTATTTAGCTATGGACATTTATATTTACGGAAGAAGTATCACGACGCTTCTCATCATACCCCAATAAAAAACATGATTCCTCATTAATATGCACATAAAGAAGAATCCCCAAATTGTAAGAGTAAGCATTTTGGTCAATAATGACACTATGTTGTCAAGGATAGTTTGTTTTTGTCTCATATATCTAAAATATGATACCACATTGTTATATCCTTGTGATAATAAAAGAAATTGTTAATTTTAATTTGGGTATTCGATAATAAAATGAATGTGTATTCTTAATTTGGATATTTAGTCACATTGGAATAAAAAGTCCTACTTTTTATTTTTTGATATAAAGTTTTGATAATTTTTTATGGTCTTTGAACAATGATTATATCGTCTCGTCCCGAACCCAGTTTAGGATGGGACGAGGTCGAGATGAGGTCTATCCGTTCTCGGAGATAAAGCAACGGGGATAATGTCCATCCCATCCAGTGCCCACCCCTAATCTAAACAATTAATTGAAGTCCTTAAAATTAGATATGACAAAGTAGAGGAGTATTGTCATCTCATCTTCGAATCTACTTCATACATCAAATCCATTGTTGAACCAAAACAACACACGACAGTATCAATAAAATATCTCATAGGTTAAATGATTGGAATTGCTGCATTGACAATTGAAAAATGATATGGGTAGTGCAAAGCGATGTCTGCTAGTTAGTTGCAAAGAAAATGAGGTACAATTGACAAACAACACACAAAATTCACACGAAATTACAAAACAAACAAACACTTGTTGAATCTTGAATCGATAATTGAAAGAGTGAGAATTAATGCGTAGTGTGTATAAGATTTTTGATGAAATTGAGTTGAAAACGAACCCGAGCGAGAAGACGCGAGAGTGAATTCGACAATGAACGTATATCGGTGTGATAATGGAGATGAAACCCTAACTTCCCCCTTGAATAGAGTGAGAGAACGAGGGGAGCAAAGCAGAATATATGAGAGCATGGACTTGTACTAATTCTCCACGTTGACACTACCACCCCATTTATTTTTTGACCTACTTTGTGACACTATAAAGGTTTTTTTCCCTTTCTTTCATCTTCTCCTCTCCCACTCCCTCTGCGATTAAAACCAACATCAACACCAACATATTCAACTACAACCCTCGTCGTTCGCCTTCCCTCATCAGCCGCTCGCACACCTCTTTCTCTTTTGTTTCCTTCTACAAAGAGCAGTAACAACACCGGTGGCTGCCACCCCACTCACCTCCCTTGCCGCCACCTGTCAACCCCTCCCAACCCCCACCAGAATCAAGAGCTCCTCTTCTTGACTTCTTCCTCTTCTCCTCCTCTCTTCTCTCTCTCATTTTTCCCTAAAATATGGTCGCATCCCTAGTTGGGAGATTGGATCTCATCCTCGCAGGCGTTCCCACGAGATTGGGTTTCAACCTCGCAGCCCTAGCTACAACCTGCGAGACCTAAAATATTTGCGAGCTCGCAAAGGAGAGAGAAAAAGGGGGAGGGCGGTGGCTGGTGGTGCCAGCGATACAATGTGGCACTCTTCTCTAGAGAAAGGGAAAAATAAAAAATGGTGTCATGAAGCAGGTGTTGGTGTTAGACAAAAAATAGGGGTGGTCGTGTTTGTGTAAAAAATGAGAATTGGTGATGTCATAAAGTGAATTGCAATTGGGCCGAAAAATATGACGAGGATCCAATAAGCGTGGACTTGTATAATGGGTTGGGTTTTATATTTTGTTTCGGAAAAAACATATATTACAAAAAAATTGTTAGGCCAAACTAAAGGCTAATTCATAGTTGACGTTATGAATGTCAACAATTTGTTGTAAAATTATATGAACCTCATGTTGCTACTATTGTTACATCATCAAATACTTGCAGAATATATACAAATAATATGTGACAAATGAGCGCATTCTTGTTGAGATAACTTGCACAATGGAAGTTGCATGCAAAAAGGATATAATTCATTCTAATTAAACCGTTACCAAAAGATCCCACAAATCACAGTTTCTTAGCATGAGAGAAACCTCAGGCAAATAAAAAACAGAATAACAAATTATAGACATAACTCAATGCCCCATCTTTATGGAGATATATAAAATAATAAAAGGAAAACAATAGCAGAAGAGCTGTTTGAAGTGTTCATCTACGGCTCTTCGATATCAAAATTTCATTTTCAGCTATAATAGCCCTGCATAGTGCATCTTCTTCGGTACCAAATCTCCAAAGCCACTTCAAGAGAAGTGCTTGGATGAACTCCTTTACCCTTCTGATTCCCAAACCTCCTTGTTTTTTGTTTTGTAAGACAATGATATTTCTTTTGATGTAGATGAGGTGACCCATATAAAATTCTTGAATATCTTCTCAATCTATTTTGCTACCGATACGTGGACATGCTAGGTGAACAATGGGGAGAGGGTGGACTTTTGGAGTGAACTATGGGTTGGAGACACTACTGAAGCAGTCCTTTGGGTACACTTTGAGCATATCAAGGCGGACAACAGGGCCTGTAGCACAGTTTATGAGGAGTGTAAATAAGAATTAGCTTTGGATATGTCATTAAGGAGGGGTTTGAGGGATTGGGAAGCAGATAGAGCGGTTCTTCTTGTTGCACACTCCAAGACTAGCATTTAAATGAATCTCCATGACTCTTAGTTATGTTCTCAATAAAGAGCTGCTATGACCAAACTAACTTTCATTGGACTTTTCAGCGCAATTAATTTGGAGCAAAGAAACCCCTCACAAAGGCAAACTTCCTAATATGGTCTATTGCTCATGGGAGAACCCTAACCATTGACAATCTAGCTCATCGTGGTTTCATCATCCTAAATAAATGCACCTACGTATTATTCATTTTCTGATTTTCATTTTTGTTTGGGAGAAAATGACTTCAGCCTGTGGTGCTTGCTGCCCAACAGCTAACTACCTAACCACAATGTATGGTCAATGGAATAGAAGACGTTTCAACTCCAATGGGAATCGATCATGAGACAGGTTGCTCATTGCTATGTTAGTTGTGTTATGGAGGGAATGCAATTAGGGGTGTTAATTGGTCCATATAAACTGCCCGAATTTACCGAACCGAACTGAGAAAACCGAAACCAAATTCCCAAAACCAAACCGAGTTACTTCGGTTTGAGTTTTTTTCAGCTCCGAATAACCGCCACAGATTCAACGGATAGCGGATCCCCGCCCCGATTAACCGTTTATTAATTGCGGTTTTTTTGGTGGATACCGGATCCACGTCTCGCCCCGCCCCAAATGAACCTACATATTTTGACTTTTCATCAAATAAGTTATGTTTTTATATATTTTTGTTCATCAATTAATCACTGATTGTAAAATCAAATAAAAAGCTTCACCATGAAATCCAACCAACATCTCTAATAAATCCACCAACCTAAAAGATTTTCATCAATTCTTCCATTTATGAAAACTAACTCCTTGTGGTGTAGCACAAAAATAACCCAACATATCCAATCAACAAAAACAATACCCATTGGCCACAAAACCATGATAAACCCAACACAACCCGCCTAATTCAACCCCAAACCACCAATCTCTAATATCACAAACACCCAATCATCTAAACACCAAATCAGACCAATTCACCGACACCCAAACCTGAATTTCCCCCAACCCCTCCCCAATTTAACAAAAACACCATAAGATATCAATCAAAGAAGAAAACAATATCTAGGATTCGCAACTCCCAATTCGATAACACACCAATCAAGATAAAAACTTTATGGCACATATAAGCTTAAACGGATCTAATCTAAGAACCCATTAAACGAATTGCAGAGAGAAGGAGAGACGACTGACCTTCGATGAATCGAAACGATGAAGAACCTGTTCAAGCAAATGATGGCTTTGTGAATGAAAGAAATAGATTCACTGATGGAAGGTTCGAGGCGTTTTTAGTGTTCCTGTACAACTTGTTGTAGAGTGTCTTTTTTGGTGTTCATCGTTATTTGTAACAACAACTTTTCTAAAGAGCCAAGCCAGGCGCAACACCATCCATCATTTTTTAGATGCGTATCTCTAAAATGATGGATGGTGTCGGGCTTGGCCTCGTTTTTCGAGTTAATTTCGGTTTTCTGATTTTAAGAAATGTTTCGAGAAATATTTTGGTGTGTAAAAAAAATTTTAGAATACATAAAATATATAATGAATTTTGAGGGTATATTAAATATGTGAAAAAATATATAATGAATTGCTTGCTGCCACTGATGTTGCTGATCTTTGCTAATGCTGCTGCTGCTATACTGAATGCTGAACTGTCGCAGCGTTGTTTGGTGCTTTTGTTTTGGCCTATCCGGGGTTTTGCTCGGGTCGCAGAACCGCGCGTGTGTTGCGTGTTCAATGAATGAGATCCTGCTGGATTTTTCGGGTTGCTAGGCACAGATAGTTCAGTTATCTGATTCTAGTTTTGTTTTGGTTTTCTTCTGTGTTTCCAGCTTTTGCTTTGGTTTTTTTACGGGCAATGTCGTAATGTACTCCCGTAGTTTTTGTAAGTCATCTTTTTGATCAGTAATCAAGGTCTGGCATTCCATAGTTGCCCCTCCCCACTGGAGGTTAATTTAAAAAAAAAAAAAAAAAAAAAAAAAAAAACTAAAATACCTATATTATAAAATCAAGAGGTAGTTTAAAAAATCAATAAAAGTAGAAGAAGTGATAATTAAAAAATTAGAAAGTGGTATAAAAAATCAATAAATAATTAAAATAAATGATAAATAGAAGAAAAAAACTCGAAAATTATGTGCTTCTATTATCCCTTATGTTTTCTGTATATGAAAATGAGATTTTAAGATCGAAGAGCCCGCAGATGAACTTTTCTACTATTGATTTAATATAGTGTAATGATGATCATCAAATATTGAACAAACGAGTAGCTAGGTTAAGGAAACTAGATAGATTGACACTACAAGAAATCTATCTTTTACCAACAAAATTATTGCTACAAAAATTGATTTCCTTGTTAATATTGTAGCATTGTCAACAAATAAAAAATTTCCTTGGAAAAGCCATAAACTTGTTATTGTTTTCCAACAAAATATATTTTGTAGGAAACATTCCTTGTTAAATAGGTGGCGGGAAACATTCCCTCCAAACCCAATTTTTCGCTAAATTGATTTAACAATGAAATTATTTTTATGGCCACAAAATATTTGTTCCTTGGTAATTATGGCATCATCTGAAATGAAATATTTTGTTGCTAAAGAAGATTGATTTTAACAACAACTAACTTTCCTTGTTAACGAATATTAAATCTTATTCGTCCCTCTTTAGTAAGGAAATATGTTTTCCTAGACAATAATCACATTATTAGTAATGATTCGGTTCGTTGATAATGATTGATAATTTTTTTCATTAGGTTTTTTCTTGTTAAAGCTCATTTATTAATTTATATCAACAAAGTAATATTTCGTTGAGAATTGTCACACTATTGACAACGTTTTTTATTTCGTTGGAAACAATATATTTTTTAATGAAATCTTTGTAGCTATGAAATAAGATTTTGTTGGTAATTATAACATTGTTTGTAACAAATTTTTTTCTAGGTAAAAACTGATAATATTTTCATGAAAATTTGTTTCTCATTAAAGTTCACTAACTATTTTATAGCGACAAGTCATTATTTTGTTGGAAATTGGTATACTCACTACAAAAAATGTTTTAGTTACTAACAAATTTTATTTTCCTTGTTAATATGTTACTATTTCTAACAAAAATCAATTTCATTGAAAAAAACCATAGAGTTGTCACTTTTTGTAACGAAATCTATTTTGTTGGCAACTTTTCTTTGTAAAGAGATGGCGAAAAATATTTATTCCAAAACCAATTTCCCACCAACATTATTTAGCAACAAAATATTTCTTTTTCAACGAAATTTTAGTTTGTTAGTTATAATGACGTCATTTACAATAAATTATTTCATTGCTAATAAATATTAATATTATTGACAAACATTTTCTTAGTAATTAAATGCACTATAACACTTGTTCGTGTCTCTTCAACAATGAAACTAAATTTTCTCTAGTTAATTACCACGTTATTGCAACGATTTATTTGGTTACTTATAATGAATTTTTTTCATGAAATTTTTTATATTTAAAGCTCCTAGCTTCTTTATAGTGGAAAAATATCAATTCGTTGAAATTTTTTATTAGTAGCATTGATATAATTTCAACTGAAAAATCAAATAAATATTATTTAACAATACAACATTATTTTACTGTTAATTATAATATTAATGGTAACAATTTATTTCGTTGCTAAATATTGATAAAATTTTCATGAAGATTTTTCTTATTAAGGCTCATTTTCTTATTTACAAAAATTTAATTTTATTTCATTGGGGATATAACCAATTTCAATAACATATAGCATTGAAATGCTATTACTATTTTGTTGCTAATTATAATGATGTAACTGTGGAATTTTTTTTCATTGCTAAAAGTGGTAGAGATTTAACATAAATCTTATAATCGTGAAAATATTTAGTTTTAATTTATAGTGACGAAATATTATATATTGGTCTCTATTATAGACGTAGCAATGGTTTTTTTATTGCAAAAAATGAGTAATTTGATTTAATAAGCTATAAAGTTGTTTCACACAACACAATTATTCAAATAGCTCAATTGGTAAATATTGCATCAGATTTTACTATAGGTCAGGAGTTCGATTCCCGTTGAGCCTAAAAATAAATATATTATATATGAAATTCCATAGTGGGGTCTTATCATTAAGAGTGGTGTCCTTAGAATTTGGGAGTTAGTGGGTGATGTCCTTAGAGTTTGGGACCTAGATTAGGTCGTCTCTTAGACAACTTTAATATATCATTTTTTATTGAAAATAATTTCCTTGGTAATTCGTAACGATACCGATGACAACTTTCGTTGATATTCATGCATTTTACCAACGAAAAAGTTCTATGATAAAGGTTGTTACCTTTGCCAACGAACAAACAATTTGTTGGTAAGTTTGTTGGTAACGATATTTGTTGGTAAATAGAATAGTTCTTGCAACAAACAATTTGTTGTAGGTAAATAAAATAGTTCTTGCAACAAACAATTTGTTGGTAACGATATTTGATTTTTACCAACGAATTTCCTTGATAGTTGTTAATATTACCAACAAAATATTTTCTTGACTTAGCATCCCTTTTACCAACAAAAACTGTAATTCCTTGGCAAATACCTTTAACTACGGGGATGCCTCCAAGAACCCACCAACGAATTTTTTTCCTTGTTAAAAGTAGTTTTCAACAAAATTTTGAGTTTTGTCAAGGACATTTTTTCTTGAAAAATGCCTTAATTGTTGTAGTGTGATTTGAATATTGGTTTAACACAATCCTGATGTTTGCAGTATTTTATTGGATTGACAGATCTTTCTACTTCAAAGATCACATTTGGTTTATTTAATCGAATATGGTATTCAATTCATGAACCCTATGGTTTTTTTTTAGGGCAAAACTGGTTTTTATTTGATTACAGAATCATAAAATGTTCTTATCATCCTTCACAAATTTTACCAACTAAGCTAACAACTATTGACACATAAACGTCTACCAAGCTCCTCTAACTTGTTGTATCTCCTCCACAATAAGCCGAAGTCTCCAGTTTTTCACCTGCATTTGTCTCTATACAGAAGTAATTTTAAGTAACAATCTTGGATGAATCAGGAGAACTGCAAAGGATCACATCAACATGTGCTTGTCTTGATTATTGTTTATATGTCAATTAAACAGTAAATTTCACACTATATCATGTGTTGATTAGCAGCTTATGGGAATATTAAATTTCACACTATATTATGTGAGAAGAACTTTCAGTTTCAGCCACTACATTACCATTATGTTAATATAATGTACTATATACTAGTACAACTTGGTAGTTTAATTAACCTTTCTAATTCTTTTTCTTCTTGTTTTTTGGTGAAGTGCAGCTGTCTCCTCACTGGGTTTAATATATTAATTCAAAACCATCCTGTTGATGGGTAATTAAGCAATTTGTTGTTTGGCAGATTAGTCATATTCTGATGATCTTGTGTACTTATCACATAATTAAATAAGCATGATTTCATTGCCATTATATACAAAGAACCTAGACGCAGAGAGATACAATTCCTCTCTAGCTATCCATCAAATGTTCTTTCATTAAGTAATGTAATGTGGTACGGGTACTATAGTTTCACTAACAAATACAGATGTTTAATAGAATTTGTGTTACCATCAATCCAATATCTTCAGATGAAAAAAAGAGAGCATAGAATCTTAGAAAATCTTCATTTTTTTATTCCAGTATATGACATGTGAAAGGGTCTTATAATTAGCAGACATTGGCTTCCTACGTAATGATTTATTTGTTTCTTTATCTATTTCAAAATCTCATGCATACGATGCATTGTGGCGTAGAGATTCAGTTTATACACCAGCTTACTGTACTGAAAAATCAGTAATGCTCAAGATACATGATTGAGTTCTACCTAAGGTCTCGAATAATAGGAAGTTTCTACCAAGAACCACAGTCAATCTCAACACCTGAGCACTGCCATTCCTTGCTTACCAAGTATTCTATGTTAAGAAAGCCAAACAGGTTAGCATGTAGGAGGATGTAAGGACCAAAAGATGGTTTTTTTTTTTCCTGAAAATAATACAAAACTCAATAGTCTATATCAATTTGGTTATGAAATGGACTCGTGTAATAGATTATCATTTTTGAAAAGCAAGCAGGGTTTAAATACCATTTTAACATTTAATTAATGAAAAAGTAAAAATAGAAAAAACTCAAATACAATCTCTCCAGAGGGTAGGTCACCCCTAACAACTCAAAATGAAGGAGGATGCTCCATACTGACGATTGTTAGAATATGTAGGGTTTGCACTCACATAGCCAAATCCAAGTCCAAGATTTATCCATCTCTACAAGAAGAAAAGTACAAGTCACAAATAGGAAAGTCAGAATAGAAAAAGTCAAAATATGAATATCTTGTATATGAAGTTTTAAGTTTCTTGTTTCTACAAGGTTATGTTAAAGTTAACTCTATATAAGCTTTTATTATGTTAGAATATGTAAGGTTTGCACTCACATAGCCAAGTCCCAGTCCAAGATTGATCCACTTTTACAAGAAAAAAAGTACAAGTCACAAATATGAAAGTCAAAATATGACACAATTAAAATATCTTTTATAGGAAGTTTACATATTCTAACAACGATCAATAACAATCATTTGGTTAGGGAGTGCGCTTACCTTTTTTTTTTGTAGAGTATGTTCGATGTACTTATTGTTCCCTTTCCTACGACTAATGGATTTCCAAAGGCTTGGTATGTGATCTTCCTAAGTTTTTGAAACTAAAGCCCAAATTAACTCGTATTCTTCTTTTTCAAAAGACGGATCTTTATCAAGGTCATCATTTTGCTATAGTTTCTCATGCCACTTCTTGGAGTTCTAATTCTTCAATTTCAGTGCCATCATACTCCCAAGCAAGGATTGGGTTTTTGTGAAATTTTCGTTTTTTTTAAATTACGAAAAGAAAAAAGGCGAAAGAAAAAATTACATTTTTTTGACAGTTTTTTTTTTTTTTTTTTTGTAAATTATGTTTTTTTTCATAATAAACATCTACTAAAATTTACATTTTTTCGATGGTTTTTTTGAAAAATTTCGGGGATTTTTCTAATGATTATTTATTTTAATTATTTATTAATTTTTGAAACCTTCCATTAATTTTCTAATTATCATTTCTTCTACTTATATATTAAATTTTGAAACTACCCTTTGATTTTCTAAGTACATATATTTAGACTTCATTTAATGTGTTTTGATACATTAATTACTTGCATCTTATTTTTCACATATTTAATACCTCATCGAAATCAACTAATATATATTGCATGTATCCTCAAAAATTTTACGTTTTTTTTTTATAAACCAAAATATTTCTTAAAATTTGGATAAGGAAATTAACTCGAAAAACGAAATCACTATCCTTGCTCCTGAGGCTCTCCTATGTCAGCTCTACATGCGTTGCTTCGTTATGCTTTATACTACTTCTGACCTCATGTGACAATTCAGACAATTCAAATACATGCATATTATTTATGTACTCAACTCAAATACAATAGCCTAATGGACAAAGGAGGATAAGAATTGACAATGCAAACACACACAAGTAAAATTTCACCGCAAGGAATGAAGCTCACATGCCTAATTTATGTTCAACACTCAATAAATTCCACAGTCAGAGCTACTGAACTCCAACAACACTAATCTCATTCTAGAAATCACTAAAATCCAAGTATTCGATAAAACGTGACTGATTTGCAATTCTCCATATCAAAATTCAAATAAGTTGAGCCTCAAAACCCTACCAATTGTACGATTTATATCTGCATTAATTATTTAAAAATCCTATAGAAATAAGAAAAGGCGGGAATCGTTAAAATAAGGTACAGTACAAACCGGTTGAAATTGGTTCAATGGGATTCCACCTCCATGACACTTTTCACTTTTCACTTTGGTTGAAATTAATTATTTGAGTAGACAACAGCTTGCCTTTTCGCTACCTCCAGCTGAGACTTTCCTTCGGAATAAGCTGAGGAAATGCATGAAGGGTCTGAAAGGTCGCGGTATTGACGAAAGCCATCAGTGGTTCTTCGCTTGGCATACTCTGATGTTGTAGTCGGTGAACTGTCGAGCTGTTCGTATCAGAGAACGGAAAAGAGAGAGGACTTCAGGTCTTGATGGGGCTGATGAAAGTGTCATTGTAGGGTGTGAAAGTGAGAGGAATCCCACACAATCTGTAGACCTGTACAAACAAAGCAGCAATGAAACAGGATAAGAATATACATAGTTGAAGTTATGAATGTCAACAATATGTTGTAAAAATACAAGAAAAATCATGTTGCTACTATTGTTACATCATCAAATACTTGCAGAATATATACAAATAATATGACAAATGAACGCATTCTTGTTGAGATAACTCGCACAATGGAAGTTGCTTGCAAAAAGGATATAATTCATTCTAATTAAACCGTTACCAAAAGATCCCACAAATCACAGTTTCGTAGCATGAGAGAAGCCTCAGGCAAATAAAAAACAGAATAACAAATTATAGACATAAATCAATGCCCCATCTTTACGGAGATATATAAAACAATAGCAGAAGAGCTGTTTGATGTGTTCATCCACGGCTCTTCAATATCAAAATCTCATTTTCAGCTATGATAGCCCTCCATAGTGCATCTTCTTCGGTACCAAACCTCCAAAGCCACTTCAAGAGAAGTGCTTGGATGAACTCCTTTACCCTTCTGATTCCCAAACCTCCTTGTTTTTTGTTTTGTAAGACAATGATATTTCTTTTGATGTAGATGAGGTGACCCATAGAAAATTCTTGAATATCTTCTCAATCAATTTTGCTACCGATATGTGGACATGCTAGGTGAACAATGGGGAGAAGGTGGACTTTTGGAGTGAACTATGGGTTGGAGACGCACTACTGAAAGAGTCCTTTGGGTACACTTTGAGCATATCAAGGCGGAAAACAGGGCCTGTAGCACAGTTTATGAGGAGTGTAAATGGGAATTAGCTTTGGATATGTCATTAAGGAGGGGTTTGAGGGATTGGGAAGCAGATAGAGCAGTTCTTCTTATTGCATACTCCATGACAGGCATTTAAATGAATCTCCTTGACTCTTTGTTACGTTCTCAATAAAGAGCTGCTATGACCAATCAAACTTTCATTCGACTTTTCAACGCAATTAATTTGGAGCAAAGAAACCCCTCACAAGGGCAAACTTCCTAATATGGTCTATTGCTCATGGGAATCCATAAGCTTCATCTGTCTTGCTTATAATAAAAGAAAAACAACCCAACAGAACCATAAGCTACTGGAGCTTGGAGCTTGTATCTTACTGAACTACTTCTGATCTAAAATGAATATAGCTAATCCTGCAAAAAATAAATATGTTGATGGCATCTTGGATGAAGAGAAAGATGAGAAACATCCTACAACATGGTAAGATTTACGGTATTAGATTATAGTGTGCTAGCATACAACAATGGCATGAAACCGACATCCTACAACATGGTAGAATTGACATTTGATTGCCTATCACATTTTCACCAGTTAGATTTTATGACATTTTCGCTCTCCACTCTTCAATGGAAAACAAAGGTGAACCTAGTAACCTCTATTTCAGTATTTTGCATTTTCGAATTGAAGAGCTACCTACATTTGGAATTCACTTAGGAAAATGTGGACGTCTTCTTCTATGCAGAATAGGGTTGTTCTATATGTTCTTGTTGGCTACAAAATAGGGTTGTTCTCTATGTTCTTATGGACCAAGTTGATTCCCCGTAATAATTGATTATCTAAACTAGAAATGGGCATCCCACGATCCCGATCCCGTCTCGATTTTTACCGAGTCCTTTTGGGTTTGATCAAACTCATCCCGATTCCGTCCCGTCCCGATCTAGAGTGAGATGGGATCATGATGAAAATTTTCAATTCCACCCATCCCATCCCTGTCCCTGTCCCGAACTCATTTACTTACTATTTTTTATTATTATTAATTTTATAACCAAAACAGAAATCAATTTGATATAAAGTTTGGAATTATTATTTCAACGACCAAAAATAATAATAACTACGAATAACCTTTATTTTAAATGAGTTTTATTGAGCCATGGACATTTATATTTACGGAAGAAGTATCACGACACTTCTCATCATACCCCAATAAAAAGCACGATTCCTCATTAATATGCACATAAAGAAGAATCCCCCAATTGTAAGAGTAAGCATTTTGGTCAATAATGACACTATGTTGTCAATGATAGTTTGTTTTTGTCTCATATATCTAAAATAAGATACCACATTGTTATATCCTTGTGATAATAAAAGTAATTGTTAATTTTAATTTGGGTATTCGATAATAAAATGAATTTGTATTCTTAATTTGGATATTTAGTCGTCTTGGAATAAAAAGTCCTACTTTTTATTTTTTGATATAAAGTTTTGACAATTTTTTATGGTCTTTGAATAATGATCATCTCGTCCCGTTCCGAACCCGGTTTAGAATGGGACGAGGTCGAGATGAGGTGTATCTCTTCCCGAAGATAAAGCAACGGGATGGAATATGGATAATGTCTATCCCGTCCAGTGTCCACCCTTAATCTAAAGAACTAATTGAAGTCCTCAAAATTAGATAAGACAAAGTAGAGGAGTATTGTCATCTCATCTTCGAATCTACTTCATACATCCGATCCATTGTCGAACTAGAACAACACACGACACACGACAGTATCAATAAAATATCCCATAGGTTTAAATGATTGGAACTGCTGCATTGACAATTCAAAAATGATATGGGTAGTGATTGTGGTAGTTCGAAACGATGTCTGCAAGTTAGTTGCAAGGAAAATGAGGTACAATTGACAAACAACACACAAAATTCACACGAAATTACAAAACAAACAAATACTTGTTGAATCTTGAATCGATAATTGAAAGAGTGAGAATTAATGCGTAGTGTGTATAAGATTTTTGATGAAATTGAGTTGAAAATAAACCCGAGTGAGAAGACGCAATAGACGCGAGAGCGAATTCGACAATGAACGTATATCGGTGTGATAATGGGGATGAAACCCTAACTTCCCCCTTGAATAGAGTGAGAGAACGAGGGGAGCAAAGTAGAATATACGAGAGCATGGACTTGTACGATGAGATGAGATTAGTTTAGTGAAGGCCCCTACTTTTTACACCACTAATTCTCCTCGTTGACACTACCACCCCATTTATTTTTTGACCTACTTTGTGACACTATAAAGTTTTTTTTTCCCGTTCTTTCATCTCCGCTCCCACTCCCTCTGCGATGAAAACCAACAACAACACCAACATATTCAACTACAACCCTCGTCGTTCACCTGCCCTCATCAGTTGCTCGCACACCTCTTTCTCCTTTGTTTCCTTCTACAAAGAGCAGTAACAGCACTGGTGGCTGCCACCTCGATCGCCTCCCTTGCTGCCACCTGTCAACCCCCTCCCAGCCCCCACCAGAATCAAGAGCTCCTCTTCTTGACTTCTTCCTCTTCTCCTCCTCTCTTCTCTCTCTCTCTCATTTTTTCCCTAAAATATGGTCGCATCCCTAGCTGCGAGAATGGATCTCATCCTCGCAGGCGTTCCCACGAGATTGGGTTTCAACCTCGCAGCCCTACTGCAACCTGCGAGATCGCAAAGGAGAGAGAAAAAGGGGAGGGCGGTGGCTGGTGGCAGCGATACAGTGTGGCACTCTTCTCTAGAGAAGGGGAAAAAATAAAAAATAGTGGTGTCACGAAGCAGGTGTTGGTGTTAGACAAACAATGGGGGGGTGGTCATGTTTGTGTCAAAAATGAGAATTGGTGATGTCAAAAAGTGAATTGCAACTGGGCCGAAAAATATGAAGAGGATCCAATAAGCATGGACTTGTATAATGGGTTGGGTTTTATATTTTTGTTTCGGAGAAAACATATATTAAAAAAAATTGTTAGGCCAAACTAAAGGCTAATTCATTGTAATTGGCCATGACAAGTCCATTTCTGTAATTTTACTTAACATCTTCTTGAATGTCAGCTCAATGGAAACATTGTTTAGGCATGGTTTAATGATACAAAACCTATAATACCGTAGCTAGGTTTTCACCATCTCATGGTAACATATCCTAGCACAAAGTCAAGTAGGCGACTAGACTAACATAGGAATGAGTATTGGTAATGCGGATCTCATATCCTCTTTGTTGTGGTTATGGAAGCTCTCACAAGAATGTTAGTGAGGCAAGTTGATGTTGGTAACCTCATCCTTCACCCCAAATGACCCTAGTCATCTTCATTTTGCTTACACTCAACGGTAGCTTAGTCCATCTTTATTCCTTTTCCAGTTTTCCTAAATGCTTTTTCATGGGGATCTTGCCCCTCTCAATAGCCGTTGATAATGTGCCCTTATTAAGATGAGATAGGGGTATTTTTTTTACTAGACTTTCATCTTTCTTTCACTAGCAGAGACATATCACGAGCTAGGGAGCAAAAGCTGTGAGCAATTTTCAACAAGTCTTTCTGTAGGTGGGCGACTAACGAGCATCATAGAAAAATGATAAAACTTAACAATGACTACTAACAAGGGAGCCGAACGCAACTTGTTTCCAATCGAGAATATTGCCTCTTGCCCCTAGTCCTATTGTGGGAGTATGAGCAGTAATTTGGCCCAGTCTCGCACCCAACAGTATTTTATATGCCCAACAACATACTTCAAGTCAACAAGCAACGACTTTCTAGCGAGAAGAGGTATTAGCCTGAAGTCACCACAACACCAGTCTAATCCATCAGGCAACGGCTCAAGTCCATGGACTATTCAAGAACATGGATTGCACATTTTAATAAACAAATTCATTTTTTATTACATTATACAAGTCCAGGCTCATTGGATTCTCCTATTTCTGGTCTAGTTGCAATTGACTAATGCCAAGTCCAGCCCCTTACACAAGTCCACTTTTTGATTACTTCTGTTTTGTTCTCCTCATTAGCGCGCTTTCTCACTCATTTCAAGAAGGAAGTTAGGTTTTCATCTCCATTATCACACTAATACACACTCTCTCAACTCTGTTGCATCTTCTCGCTCAGGTTCGTTCTTCTATAATTCAATTTCATCAAGAATCTTAAATAGACATTTTAAATTATGTATGATTTTATAATTGGTTCTAGAAGCATTTTATTTGCACTTATTTCTGTGTTATTTGTCAACCTTAGTTCATGGGATGGGATGAACCTCATCTATATCTCCCTTTGCTTTATCTTCGGGACAGGACGAGACAGAATGAGTATGGTTCAAAGACCGTAAAAAAATTGTCAAAACTTTATATCAAAAAAATAAGAGTATGACTTTTTATTACAAGGTGAATAAATATCCAAATTAAGAATAAAAATTCATTTTATTATCAAATACCAAAATTTAAAATAACAATTTCTTTTATTATCGCAAGGATATAATGGTGTGGTATACTATTTTAGTTATATGAGACAAAAACAAATTATCCTTGACAACATAGTGTCATTATTTACCAAAATGCTTACTCTTATCAATTGTTTGATAATGCAAGACAATTGGGGGAGATTCTTTTTATGTGCTTATTAATTAGGGATTCTTTTTATGTGCATATTATATAGGAATCATGCTTTTCATTTGGGTATTATGAGAATTTTCATGATATTTCTTCCATAAATATAAATGTCCACGGCTTAATAAAGCACTTTTAAAATGAAGGATAATCTTAGTTGTTACTTTTTTTTGTTGGAATAATAATTTCAAATTTTATATCAAATTGACTTCTTCTTTGGTTATAAATTAAAATATTAAAATTAATAGTAATAGTAGCAAATTTTTCACCAATTCAACCAAATAAAAAAAGTGATCATCATATACACTAAAATAAGTTATAAATCTAAAATGAATACGAGGATAATCAAAAAGCAAAAATAATTTATTTTTTCTGACAAAAACAATAATGCATAAATTGCATTTAACACGAGTTCAGAACAAGTAAGATATGACCTCAGTAATACATGCTGACACCATCAAACATTTGCATCTGCCCATTGCCTTGAAAAGCCTGCATCAAAAAGGGCAAAGGTTCAACAGTCAGGTTTCAAAAAGATTAAAAACAGGAATAAATAATGTTGGCATTTTCAATTGCACCTGGCAATGACGGTATTAAATGCACCCTAGAAAAAGAAAACCTAAAAATGTCAGAAAAATAATTAATAATGACAAGAACCAAACAAGTCAGACCAGGAACTAGGTGTCAAATATGTGAATTGAAAAGCCAAGTGAGACTAACATGCTCACATTTAAACAATTATTTTAACAATATGTGCTTCAAAAGTTTTTTTTAATTAAAAACGTAGATTAAAAGCAAGAAGAAGAGGGGGCCAAAAAAAAAAAAGACAGTCAGAAACACTTCTGGATGCACCAGAATACAATAAACTGGATATCTCATGCAAGATCATGACCATTCACCCCTTCAACATGCAAGTGAATGAAGATTACAACCCTCATAAAATAAAAATAATTGATAGGATACATATCTCTGTGGAGAGTCTCACGACTGACGTCTAAGCTTGGTCGACAATGGTACAACCCTACTGCTGTCACATTTGGAAAACCAAAAGGCAGGGATGGCATGGGCACATAGCATTTCTAGTCCATGAAACATTGAGCCCACTATCAAATGTTGCATTTAATATAAAATGATGAATAGTTTCTTCTTCAACATAATATCTAACCCAAGTCATTCAGAAGATTGGTTAGATTTTGTTCAAACTAGTGGCACAAATACACATAGTTATGCTACCGAACATAACTTTGACAACCACCGGCATCATCATCACCCCTCCTTTTACTAATACACGTCATTTTTCCAATTTGTGTACAACAATGCATTTCGCATGATCATTAATATCCCTCAATCCAGACTTATTCTTTGTTACACCAACTAAACCATGAAATTGTTATTAACTTGAAAAGATGCTCAAAACCTCTGAAGACACCAAAATTTTGACAATCACTTACTCTATGTTCATTTTTTCCATAATAAGAAACAAGAATCCTAGCCTCATTTCCTCAATCAAGCAAATCGACCATCGTTTTCCTTCTTGGGAATCTTGCAGGCAATCTCATAAACAGAGCATCCTCTATCTCGATTGGCAAATGTGTTGCAGCAATCACAATTCCTCCCTTCTTTCGATGCTCTGCAATAATATATTCAAGCAATTTCACCCCCTCAGCATCTAATGCCACGGACGGCTCATCAAGCAACCAAATTGGACGGTCAATGGCAAGTAGTCTAGCAAGTTGAAGTCGCTTACGTTGCCCCATGGAAAGCATCCTTGCCTTATCATTCATAAGCCTGCCAAGCCCCATCAGTTCTATTGCGTCTTTGGATTTTCCACACTTCCCTTCAAGGACTTCAAACCATTGGACATTGTCGAGGACAGTCATCTTCTCTTTGATGGCATCTTTGAGAGAAAGCCAATTGAGCTCAAGTTTGTATTGCTGGAAAACTCCTGACTGAGATATGTCATGGCCGTTCCACAGAATCTCTCCTGCTGAAGGTCGTGAAAAACCAGCTAACATACGCAAGAAGGTGGATTTGCCTGCACCATTGGCACCTGTTAACACAAGTGCATCTCCATCATAGACAGTTGCATTGACATTGCGAAGGACCATTTGAGCATTTCTCATGCAAGAGGCATTGTTCACCAGTAAACGAGGGATCGGTGGTTTCCGTAGGGCCATTGAAGCCTACTATGTCCTACAGAAGCAAGATTATGATTAGATGTGAAAGGATATGTATTTTTGTTTTATGCACTGAATGCATTTGAAGGTGATCAAGCAAAGTAGCAATCAACTCAAAATTCCATTAAGTCTGGGTAACTGATCAAATCTTGAAAGACATTAAACATGATATGTTCAAGTGATTGAAACATCAAATACAAAAGATGTAGTATTCCTAATCTTGCCAAAGCAAAAGATTGTAATCTGTCAGTCAATTGGAAATGAACTAAAATACAGACGGAGATACTGAACATAAAAAATTCTACCAAATACCAGATATATTAAACGATTGAATGTCTGATAACAAAGATCAAGAAGAAACTGTAAAATGAAAACATAAATTAGACAACAAGATCACCAGCACAACAATCATCCCCAACAAATTTATGGCATCAACTAACAGTAAGTTTAAAACGAAGAAAACCTAAACTATCAATAAATTCTTAGTCCCCTCATACTAAAATATAGTAAGTAGTTGGAGGAGGTGGAATTATGCCAAATGATCCAAAACTCACTGATAAGGGATCAATACTGATAAAAGTTCTGGACATTTTAACTTTAGACAATCTACTGAATAACATCAAAGTTCCCGACTGGGTTCACTGAAGATCTAAGCAGGGTAAATGTTTTCACCACTACCACCACACACAATCAAAATCCACCCAACCGATGTACTTGAGATTGAAAGCTCTATAACCATCAACTGGAATCAGTAAATGCATACAAAAAGATTTGAAATATTAGAGCAGATGCAAAACAATATCGATTCGATCCAATAAAAATTCCACCAAAAACATTTGCCAAGAACCCTAAAATAGACTAATTGAAGAAAAGAAAATGAAGACCATATAAAAAAATAGAGTATGAAATAGAAGGGAGTGGAGTACCTCCTGAATGTTTATAGAGAGAATGTTTGATGAAATCACTATTACATTACCAAATCTGGCAAGACTAACACCGAAATGAAGAGCAGAAGGTAAGGAAACTAGATTTTTGGGAAGAGTGAAGTGAAATTACCAAAGAAACTTGTGATTCTGAGTAAGAGATAGATAGATTGAAGTGTTGAAGAACGCTTTTTAGGGTTTTTGTTGCTGTTGAGTGGTAAAAATCAGCTCTGCAACATCATTGGAAAACGAAACCAAGAAAGAGAGAACTGAATAAATCTATACGTTGATGTGCGCATCTCGATGTAAATCCAGTGGTGTGAGATGAGAGTTCTTTTTGAGGAATTTTGGGTTTCAATTGTAGAGGAGTAATTCTACAGGGCCTGGGTCCCCCTGCCTGGTTTGCTGTCTGGGGGGGCAAACATACATTTTTGCCCTCCCCTCTTTAAACACCTTTTTAGAAAAGGTGTTTAAAGAGGGGGAGCAAAAGTGTATGTTTGCCCTCCCAGGCAGCAACCTCGCTGGTTTTCCCAGGCCAGGAAGAATTTTGAATTGTAGAGTGATCTGGTGGTGGCTTTAAGTAAATTCGGTGGTGGGCGGCGGCTATAAAGGTGGTGACTCACCTCAATCAACTAGAATGCTATGAGAAATTTCTCATGGTACAATTATCGTCTGTATATAACGCGCGTTCACCCAATGACAGTGATTTTTATATGTGAGTTATCCAAAATGCCCTCCTAGTTCTACTATATTTATAAAAAAAATCAATAGGTGGTGGACAGTTTATAGGGGTGTATTGGTACATTTAATAGTTAACAATAAACTTTGTAATGATGAGCGGTGATGATTTTTTGGTTCCATCAACGTCCTTCCAATTTCATATTTTTTCAAGTGGAAACCATAAAGCATATGAACAGAGACTAAGGGTATTTGTGTACATTCAAATTTTACTTTTAAATATAATGAACTGAGTCTCACACTTTACAATTTTCTCTCGTTGTACCCTCCGTAGTCGTTAATATTTACGAGAAAAATCAATATGTGGGTGAATAGAGATCAGAGATATTTGTGTCTTTTAAGCACGGATGAACAATTCGAAATAGTAAACACTTACATATGTTTACTATGTTTCCCTTCAATTACAGAATATTTACATTTCAAACCAGCACATCATACATATTTGTAGATTATACCTAGGCTCCTATCATAATTTATTTGAAGCCTCCAGTTTTTTAAATCCTGAATGTTTATAGAGAGAATGTTTGGTGGTGGGTGAAAGTTTCAAGCTTGCTCTGATACCGCACTTTAGAACAAAACGATATTGGGTGCTGTTTTGAGTTTGGGGACCCAAATGTAAAGGCGCAAATGCCCTTGTCCCAATTGCTAATTCATAAAATCATATATATATATATATATATATATATATATATATATATATATATATATATATATATTTTTTTTTTTTTTTTTTTTTTTTAAATTATTTTTTTACTCGAGGAATCTATTAAAATTTGATCGTCAACTCAACTCTATTTGATTTTTTGCAATTTAAGTTCAATAATTCATTGCATTAATCTGAAAGTTATGGTGAATGCAGATTCTTTTTTAGACCAATGAGAGAAATGGATAGGAGGCAAATTCAAGTGGTAAAAAGGATGTCACGAGTGTTGAAAAGAAAATGTGTGAATTGGATTTCAATCAACACTTACCTACACAAATTTAGGACGTTTGATAATAACTTAACCAACAGTCCTTTTGAAAGAGATTACACATACTCGTGTCATTTGGCATAATTCCACCTCCTCCAACTACTTACTATATTTTAGTATGAGGGGACTAAGAATTTATTGATAGTTTAGGTTTCCTTCAGTTTTCACCTCAGGTGTTAGAGAGGTCACAGTTTCGGCTTCACCTTGACTACACTATCTAGTTTGTCTATGCCATGGCCTTCAAACACTTCAATCCTTATCATAACGAAATGAAAAATATTTTGAATATATTTGTTAACATAAACACAATAAAGGCAATGGTACACACGCCACCACCACCATCACCACTGCATGGGGTCAGGGATGACAGAAAAATTAGTTTACACAGATATTCTTCCTACCCTGAATGGGGAGGATTGGATTTGGCTTAACGGATTCGGAGATCAAAATTTTATTTATCACGAATTGATACGTATTTGGAAATATTTGCCTCGCTGATATCATTTATATGTATATATTACTGAAGTACCCTTGTGAAATAAAAATCCTAAATCCTCCACTCTCCATCGACGACGCCTCTCTGGATTGACCATCGTTCGACGTCCATCACCTCTGACAGACGAACCTTGCCTCTACCTCTCCAGTAAGTTCCTCTTCTTCTTCTTCCGCGATTGTATTTCAAAACCAAAATTCGCCCCTTTCGCCATGTTGGCCCTAAGAAACTTAAGAAACCATAACAATCGCAACAATAACTCAACAAGCCCCACAAATCTCACCTCTTCTAATAGGAGCCCAAGCGTCAAACTTTGGAGTTTAAATGAAAAAAATTATGGGACTTAGCAAAGTTTACATTCAACCCAAAACAACCTTCAAACCAAAAATCACCACCATTCACTCACAAAAGCATCTTAAATAAACAGTATCATCAGCATCAGCATCAGCATGGATGAGGCCAATTTGATGAGCTCTAGACACCATGGAAGTTAACCCGCAGCTAAAATAAAGTGCAAGGGAGATAGATGATCCCCTTGTCTGAACTATATGATTTAAAGGGAGGATCCCCTTGTCTCTAGATGATTTAAACTGAATATCCCCTTGCCTGAGGCCCTTTGTCTAGTGACAAATGTAGTGTAACAGAACACAAAATCTTCAATGATAAAGAAGAGTCAGTCTAACTGTCGAGGGAATGGGCGAGGAAACCAGCGAGGGAGGGGGGAGGACCCTCCACCCCCCTCGCGATGCGTGCAAAGGAGGGAAGGCACGCATCGCGAGGGGGATGGAGGGTCCTCCCTCCCACCTTTGCTGGTTTCCTCGCCCATTCCCTCGACAGTCAGAATTTTCTGATAAAGAATTGAAACCAATGTTCTAGTGATAACATGGGTGTGTATCAGCACTTTTAATAAGGTTTTTTTTATCATCTCTATGTAAACTAGGTTGTCATTGTTTTTGGATCTTAATCCCTTCAAGACCTACATTGTCAATTATTTTGAGTTATCAAGGAATTTAACTTTTTATCAGAATAAAAAAATAAATAAATCGTTTGATCATTTTCCCTTCTCAAACTCCATCACACCTTATCCAAAAAAACACAGCCATTTCTAACATTTAAACGAATAACAACCTAGAGAAGATGTGTTACCAACAATCCTTTTGATAAACTCTGGAAAAAAATGAACTAAATGTTAATTTTCAGTAAGTAAATAAGTTCAGGACGGGACGAGATTGAAAATCTCCATTTGATCATATCCCACTCTAGATTGGGGTGGGATGGGTATGATAAAACCCAAAGGATCGGGTAAAAATCAGGACGGGTCGGGATTGGGATCGAGGGATGGGATGCCCACCCCTAGGACAATCCTGGCTGACTGATTTAGAGGATGTTTACTAGTTGGTTTAATGATCAATCTGATTACTGGACTCAACCTGGTCTATGACTATCAATTTTATACTTGTAGCCAAATGGAACAGAGGGAACGACCTTACACAAAAGAACTTGTTAGGGAATCCCGATGTAGGTAGCTATTCAATTTGAAAATGCATTTAAAGAACAAAATAGGGGTTATTAGGTTCAACTTTGGTTTCCATGAAGAATGGAGAGCACTAGAAGTTCCATCATTGAAAGTGTCATAGAATGTAACTTATGACAATGTGATAGGCAAGACAGATGAAGCATTCTATAAATCAATTGAAAATGCGAGTGAGAAACTCACGGCTACATAAATAAATTATCCCATGAAAAGTATAAATCACCGAAACTTGTATCTTTTAGAATTCCCCATTAATATCCTGTATATGCCCATACAAATCTGGTATACATCCTCACACCTAGCCCTCAAAATTGTCTCAATGCGCTCCCCGTCCCATGACAAATTCCCTTTGAAGGTGAAACATCTTTTATTCCACATGCCAAAGTTCCCAAACAACAATGGAAAATCAACAAATGAAGAATAAGTGATTAATCGATTCAAGGCTTCCCATTATAGAGATGACATTTATTTGGGATGATGAGACCATGGCAAGCTAGATTTGCCAATGGTTAGGGTTTCCCATGAGCAATAGACCATACTAGGAAGTTTGCCCTTGGAAGGGTTTCTTTGCTCCAAATCAATTGCGTTGAAAAAAAGTCAAATGGAGGTTGATTGGTGTTGTTTGAGGCCAGGTAGTAAGAAAGTCATAGCAACTCTTTTATTGAATGTAAACTTGATCTATGTTTGCCGACTCAATCATCAACACAAGAAAAAGATTAAAAAAAAAAAATGGGGGGCAAGAAAAATTCAAAATGGAAAGAATTGCATCTGCATCTGCATCAACTCAACTCAAAAAGCAAAATTCTAGACATAATAACCTAAAATTGAGCCAGTGATGAACTGATATTGAAAATAAACACCAGTAACCTAAAAGTAATGCAAGGAGACGAGAGAGATAAGAGGGGCTTACAGAGCAACTGAAGAGTATTCCAATCCGACGACGATTGACGCAAGGGTTTAGGAGCGTGAGCACGAGCGAGAAGCAGAGACGAGTGAAAGAAAGCAAAAGAGGGAAACAGTCGAGGGTTGGCCAGGTTGTTTGTTTGGGTTGGGGAGGGCTAGGTTGATCCTAAATGCATATATACAACGGATGGATGGTTTCCTTACACCGCTCGGAGAAGAACTTTGCTATAAGGAGAAGAACTTTCCATAAGGAATCAGATTTTTGCAATAGGATAATGTGGTTCGATTAGAAAAGGTTTTTATAATATCAAAATATGTATAAAGACTATGGGGATTTCATCATTCTTCCATTATATTACGTTACATTGGTTGCAAAACCTGATTGCCTGTATTTTTGCTTGGAAAATTCTAAAGGACACAAGTTTTGGTGATGTACAATTGTCATGAGCAAATTTTTTTTTTTTTTATGTAGCCTTCTCCTTGTATCTACTTTTATCCCGTGAGTTTCTCATTCCCTTTTTATTGAGTAGAAGAATTCTACAAATTATTGATTAATAGAATGTTTCATTTGTGTTGCTTATAAAAAAAAAATCCAACACAACCCATAAGCTACTTGAGCTCGTATCTTACTGAACTACTTCTAATCTAAAATGAATATAATGAAAATTATGCGAAAAAATAAATACATTGATTGCATCTTGGATGAAAAGAAAACCCTAAAAAGTGGTAAAATTTACTGTATTAGATTATAGCATGCTAGCATAATACAACAAAGGCCAGAGAGAAGGAGAGTGAATTCGAGGAGCGTGTGTTGGTGGTGCTATGATGGTGTGAAACATCAAACAATTATCCGATCTCAATCGAACACGTGGCCCAGATCAACTCTAATGAAAGGGGGCAGGACAGACCAAGCCCAAGCCAGGTCCAATCCAGGCCTAAATTCATTTTTATTCAGCCCGTAAGTCAGGCGCCCAAACCCAAATTATGCGAACCTACTGTGATGTGAATCTCGGAGTTTGGCCCAGGACAATAATGCTCGAATACAGACCTCTGAATTACAGCAAACCCAAGGTCCATTTAGGCTACTCTTAGTCCAATCAAATATTGAGTCCTAAAGAGAGTCAACTATCAAAGAAGATCAATCGTGGATGGGTAAAGATTCTAGGAAATATCTTCTCCCTCTATCACACATTCAAAGGTAGAGTCAATGAATGAGTAAAACACTATCATTATATAAGGTGAACAAAACGAATGAGAATGGTAATACACATGCACCCCTAATTTTATCAATCTATCACCACCATTGTTCAAGCGTTTTGACTTTATCATCGGAGTGCCTTTAGCGCCACAATGGTGGTCTCTAGTTCACTATTGCTCATTTTGCAAATAAAAATCAACAGGGAAGGATTTAGACGCATCAGTTTGGCATCGTTCGTGGGAAGAACGATATTTCCCTTAAAGAAAAACACGACCTCTGTTGAACTAACAGAATCCTGAAACATGGTTACTAACACTAGATCTCGAACTAATAATAATAATGTCGAGCCTGCCAACGCTTCGGCTGAAAGAACTCCACTGCAGGACCAAAACGATCCAACTGCGGAAAGG
Organism: Berberis vulgaris; assembly: GCA_963556465.1. Classification (NCBI taxonomy): domain Eukaryota; kingdom Viridiplantae; phylum Streptophyta; class Magnoliopsida; order Ranunculales; family Berberidaceae; genus Berberis; species Berberis vulgaris. The sequence goes on from OY747135.1 coordinate 4,960,876, forward strand.
GAAAAACACGTGGCTTTGTCCCTGAAGTGGCCGCAGTAGACCCTCGTATAGATCAGATTTTGATCCATATGACTCATCTCACTCGAGTAGTGGAGAGACTTGCCCAATAACGACAACTGCTATCAGAGAATGAAAAAAACCCAGACAGGTTAGACGCATCAGTTTGGCATCGTTCGTGGGAAGAACGATAATTTCCCTTAAAGAAAAACACGACCTCTGTTGAACTAACAGAATCCTGAAACATGGTTACTAACACTAGATCTCGAACTAATAATAATAATAATGTCGAGCCTGCCAACGCTTCGGCTGAAAGAACTCCACTGCAGGACCAAAACGATCCAACTGCGGAAGCGGAAAAACACATGGCTTTGTCCCTGAAGTGGCCGCAGTAGACCCTCGTATAGATCAAATTTTGATCCATATGACTCATCTCACTCGAGTAGTGGAGAGACTTGCCCAATAACGACAACTGCCATCAGAGAATGAAAAAAACCCAGACAGGTCACTGGCCTAGGAGGATGACAGGGAGTGTGTTCATGAAAACAACAACGTCCCCATCGAGGAACAGAAAGCCGACCACAAGGGGAACTTAAGAGAAGATGGAATCCGAGGAGACTACGTGCCAAGGGCCGACAGGACTGTTGTCGATAATCCACTCCGACTGGGGGGTACCAACTTGAATGTCCTGAACAATATCACAGTCCCTCCATTCTCTGAGCTAATCATGAACGCGCCTCTACCAAAGATTTAGTCCCCCCCCCCAAAGCTTGAGTTCTATGATGGAACTACGGAACCATCCGACTACATGCGCCATTACGACCATGTGATAGCACTTAATGAAGGCCCAAACGTCGTCATGTGTCAGACCTTCTCGACCGTCCTGAAGAAGGATGCACTGACCTGGTTCCACAGCCTCCAGTCGAGGTCCATTGATTCGTTCCAGGCGTTGGCGAGACTTCTATTACTCGGGAAGCCAACAAATCAGAAAATGGCCACATTAACTGCTCAGTCTCAAGCAGAAACATGGCAAGCCCCTCAAAGAGAATGTGACTTGGTTTAATGATGAACTGACTTTGATCGACGGTTGTAGTGATGACACATATGTCACTGCCTTCACTTTCAGCCTCCGAGGAGGTCAGTTTTATAATTTCCCCAGTTTGGAGCCTTCGAAGAACATGACGGATTTGTTAGAAAAATGCACAAAGATACATCACTCTTGAGGAGATGTTAACGGCCAAAAAAAGGTGAGAATAAAATCAAACAATCCTCCAAGACACGCGACAGGGGAAAGAAGAAGAAGAAGCACGAAGAGGAAGACAGGTCCAAAAAAGGCGGAGTGACAGTAGGACTGGGTCTGACGGGGCAAAATCCAACAAAGCCACCAACTACATCAACTCAAAGTACCACGCCTACACTCCACTCAATGCTAGCTTGTCCAAAATCCTTTCCACCATGAAGAGCTGGGAGGATATCAATTGGCCTTCTAAGCTCAAGAGCGACCCGTCAAAGCGTTATAAGAACAAGTATTGCTTTTACCGCAAAGATCACTGTCATAATACTCAGGACTGCCAAAGCCTCGGGAATGATATCGAATATTGGGTCTAGAAAGGGAGGCTCAAGGAATTCATGGGCTTTGGAGAAAAGCAGCTTGAGGAAATAGAGGGAAGAGTTTGTGCAGGAGGTTGAGGAAAAGACTGCGGATGTTATACATGTCTTGCACAGTGCGTATGACTAACCGGAACAATCCAACTGGTCAAATAAGGTAGTAGTCCGAGAATTGCGGACATGGTCTCGCTACAAAGACAACTTATCCAGCATGCTCGAATAGAGCACCCAACCCCGAATCTGACATTCACGGTGCAAGACATGTAAGGGGTCTACTTCCCGCATAACGACACCCTAGTTATAACAATCGGGATAACAAGGTGGAATGTCAAGAGATCATCGGTGGACACGAGGAACTCAACTAATGTCATGTTCCTGGAAGCATTCTGTAGGATGCAATTGAATGGAAAAGAGCTAAAACCGCACAACACAAGCCATGATCGACTTCAGTGGCGAGCGGTGTTATCCGGTCGAGAGCATCAAACTGCTTGTAGTAGCATAAGAGTCAGACCTACAAAGGGTCCTAATGACATAGTTCGTAATTGTAGATGCCCCCTAAATGTACAACGTAATCCTGGGCATACCTGCGCACTCTCATCATATAAGGTGAACAAAACGGATGAGTAATGTATACACATCAGTGTTCTAAAAATCGGTCTAGGCGGCCGCCTAGGCGCTAGAAGGTGGAAAACCGCCCAGATTAATGGCTGGGCGGGCTGTCTGGGCGGCTGGGCGGGCTGGGCGGGTCTAGGCGGGTCTGGGCGGCCTAGGCGGGGTCTAGGCGGACTCTAGGCGGTCTGGGCGATTTTTATTTTTTTAAAATTTTTTTTAAAATTTTTAATATGGCTAATTGTGTTCTTATTTTATTTTATTTCCTACTTTTTAATAATAAACTATTTAATTATTTTTTATTCAGTACATGTCTAAATGTAGCAAATGATTATTACTTAATGGAATTCTCGAATGATCTGTCGGTACCAATTTTACTAATGTAGATTTTATCAAATATAACTGAGGTTATTTATGCAATTTGAAGAAAAATAAAAGAGTACACATTCAAATTTATATAAAGTACCCATCATGACCAACTTCAGTCATTTGAGTTTTAATAAATTTTGTTCACTATTGGTAATTTTTCATGTTTTTAAATTTTGCATATGTATACTGGCATTAAATTGGATGTAATTGATAATGTATTATGCTTAACTTTTGTAAATTATTAAAGTAATAATACAAAACCTAAGACCGCCTAGGTGCCGCCTAGGCGCCCGCCTAGGCACCCGCCTAGGCCCCTGGGCGCTAGGCACCTGCTCGCCGCCCGCCCAGCGCCTAGCGATTTTTAGAACACTGATACACATGCAACCTAATTTTATCAGTCTAACTCTATCCTTGTTCAAGTGCCTGATTTCATCATCGGATTGCCTTTGCCCGCCACAACGGTAGTCTCAGATTCACTGTTGCTCATATTGCAGGTAAAAATCAACATGAACGAATTTGGATGCATCAGATGGAATGGAGATCAAACCCTAGCTCATTAATAGAGCGAAATCTAGCGAGGGTAGCAAAGAAGAAATCCAACGAGCCTGGACTTGTATAATGGGCTTGGCTTCTCATTCCAGATTCGGATTCAGAGCATTTAAATTTGAAAAAGTACTCTGTTTTGTTAGGGAAAAGTAAAGGCTAATTCAATCTAAGTTTATTTATCATCTTCTTCTTCCTTGAATGTTCAGCTCAATGAGAACTTTGTTCAGGCATGGGTTTTGATGATACAGAACCTATAACACCATATATAGCTAGGTTTTCACGGTCTTGCGGTTTTAAGAAACTGTTAATAACATATCCTGGCACAACAAGATGAGGTCTTAGCTTAAACCCACCACAACACCAGTCCAATCCATCAGGCAACGGATCAAGACCATCCAACCTATTCGAAAACATGGATTCACTTTTTAATAAACACATTCATTTTCTTACATTATATTCCATTTTTCGCATAATTAACCATTATACCATATTCTTGAACACATCATTTATATTGCAGTTTCATTGTGTTTCTCGGAAAGCTGGCTATCACATTCATGCTGAGTATCAAATGTGTAATACAATAAACGGAAATTTTGAAGGTTTCTCAGAAAGCTGACTAGCTATCACATTCGTGCAAGATTTTCATTATGTTTTCAAGCATATCCTAGTTACTTTGCTAGAACAAAGTAGGTTGCACAACCTGATATAGGTTACAAAGTTCATTTTAGAAACCAATAACATTTTCAATGATGAAACTATACTAAGATCACTGATAAACTAATCACTTTTTGTTTTTCCAACTGTGGATGTGCTTATTAGGAATCGAGTTTTCTTCAAATCATCCATCTTCCTCCCTAATTTGTATTACCACATCAGGAAAATCCATAAAGGCAAAGCATGAAGTTCTCACTAGATTTACTGCTTCTACATTATTACATTTAGACTAATCACTCACAAATTTCCATTTATTTGCATTTAGTCATAAATAATTAGTAATATAGGCATAATAAGGAATCTACTAATCACTCTTGCCCTCACTAATGTTTAAGAGGAAGCCAAAGAGTTTATACCGCCACATTTCTCGATCGTTCGATCATCTATCAGATTGACGGTCATGATACAATCTAGCGCATCGAAAGCTTCGCACTTATAACTAGCTATGTATTAGCTCTTACAAGTCATAACTAAAGAGCTAGAGAAGGAAGAGAGAAACACAAATCAAGCCACTTGAATTGCTTGTTGTGGTCTTCTTCATGGAAGGAGGAGGTGGTTTAGGGTTTAAACATGGTGTTTTTTATGGTAACCCTCATTTCATGCGCCCGGCGCCACCACTAACCGCGCCACCATTAACCGCGATAGAGAGGTTTCTTTGGGGTACAAATGATTTCAACCAGAGGCAGGTCTACACCAATGTGAATAACAAGAGAGAAACAGGAAATGGGGTGTTTGGATTTCTGCCGTCTCCTCGTGTTGCATTGGAGGGTTCCTCATCATCATCGACCCGGTTCTGCACTTTGCCACCTACCGGAGATTTCCGCTTTGTTGGTGACTTGTTTGCTGAAGAGTCTATAAACTATGAAGTGGATTTGAATGGAGAAATGAAATTATTTGATGATCATGAGAGAAAAAATGGAGAAATGATGAAGAGGAAATTAAAAGCTGGGGGTGATGGTTCTTCTAGTACTATAAATGTGATTAAAGGGCAATGGACTGATAAAGAGGACAGGTATATATAGTGATGATGATCAAATTAGTAGTTTTGTTAATTTGATTTCTTCTTCTATTTTTGCTTCCTTTATTTTTGGTTTTATATAGAGCGCGTTTTATACTTGTTTCACTGTGAATTCAGGTTATTGATCCAGTTGGTGGGAGAACATGGAGTGAGAAAATGGTCACAAATTGCAGAAAAAATAGACGGGAGGGCTGGAAAACAATGTCGAGAAAGATGGCATAATCATCTTCGCCCTGATATCAAGGTCTGATCTCTTTCTCATTCACTTCGTGTTCTTGTTAAGGGAAACGGGAAACCCTAACTTTCCTTTTCCAAACTACTTAGTACTTGTCTTCGAAAACTGAATGTTCCCTTATATAATTTTAGATTTTCAAACTGAATGTTCCAGGGTAATTTGTTTGTTCAACTATTGATATTACGAATTTGAGATGTTATCAGGAAAAAAAGTCGGAAAATTATTTCCAAAAACACGTTTATTACCAATCATCTGTTCTCCTTTTTCAAGTTCATATATTTCATGTGACACTAATTTGTTTTCGCCTAAACATGTATTTATCCTTTTAAAAGACGATCTCATGCTCTTTTTGTTGATTCTTTCAAGTTTTCTATTGATTACTTGTTGTAGAAGGACACATGGAGTGAAGAAGAAGAGAGACTGTTAGTTGAAGCACATGAGAAGATTGGGAACAAATGGGCTGAGATTGCAAAACGAATTCCTGGGAGATCAGAAAATGCGATAAAGAACCACTGGAATGCCACCAGAAGAAGGCAAAACTCAAGGAGGAGGAGCAAGAAAGGATTAGCCCAACTGGGAAGCAAAGCTCAGCCATGTGTGCTACAAAACTACATTCGAAGCAAGGGCCTCATTACTGATCCGTCTGGTGGCTTAATCCCTACCCTCACCATTGCTAGCCCAACAATTGGATCATCTTCTTCCACAAACCCATCAAACCAATTCAGCTTCATTCCTTCTGAGCCATCCGATTACTCATTCACCGATGAGTCTTCAGCTCTAATGGCTGATCCATATGAAGATGAATTGGTGGAGAGTTTCTTTGATTTCAATAATAACCCATTTGATGGAACAGTTGTAGCGTCCAAGAATGAGGAACCATATCAAGGTAATGTGTACATTGAAGACCCGAACGCCTTTAATTCTACTAACTCAAATCTTTTCCAGTTTGAGATGAACAACAGATATGGTTATCCATCATTTACCGCTCCAACAAACAACAATGTTCAAGAAGAGAGAAATGGCACATCTCATGTGGCTTCAGATTTCTACATCTCTTCACTACATGGTGGGATTCCTTCTTCTCTTCCCCCAAACAATCACTACAACAACATTGAAACCTCCAACATTTACGAGGATCAAGCATTTTACAGTGGCAAGGGAGATATGGATTTGATGGAAATGATTTTCTCACGCGGAATCAGTCACAGAAGCAACATGTGAAGAATCGTGATGTAATGGAATAAAATGGTGATAGAAAAATAAGTAGATAAATGTAGGAGATAGTTCTGAATGTGCAAGTAAAGACATGGAAGTGATAAGTCTGAATGAGAAACTGTTAAGAGTTCCTTCACGTTGGTTATGATGTTAGAAAGCAAGCGTTTTCATGATGATGAGTTGATTAGGAAAGAAAATGTGATGTGAAGGTGGTAGCTTGTTAGCTGTAATTTGGTTCTTACTTGAAATGCATGTTGTTTTTAGTTTCAGAGTAATCATTCTGGTTCTTGTTTGCTTCTCTCGACTTTGATTTTTTTTTCTTTTCGTTTTTATCCTTTTCTTGTGTTAATGGTTGAGTCGGCAAACATAGATCAAGTTTTTAAAAAAATAAATAAATAAATCTCTCCCTTGAAGGAACGATAAGTTTTAGTACGTGGGGCATCTCGTGTGGGTTGGTACATCAGGATTTTATACTCCTAATTTACGGGCAACAAAATTTAACCATAACAACCTAATCCTACCGCACTTTATTTTGTTAGATAGTCTTGGTGCAGAATCCATACTCATCCATACAAAATTTTGCTCCAGTAATTCAACATATCGAGTTTTGATGAAATACTGTAATGTATTGTTGTTTTACTGGTAATCATTTCAGTTGATGCCAACAAATGTTCTAGGAAGAACATGCAGATTTTCTTGCTAATTGTCTTTGAAACAAGCTTCTTGTTTTGCTACGATAATGTCTAGGAATGAGCTTGGCCACGCTCTTGTTGCTACCTTCGATTTGAAAATGTATGTAGATATCTGGTTTCGCCATGCAAAACATGGATGATATTTGGGGGAAGAGAGATATGGATGCCTGCTACATGCATGCAATACTAGCCCTTAACTTGTTCCGGAGGGTACTAGAGTCGAGACCTTTTTTTATCGAGCTTTCAAATAATCCAACTAAATAAAGAGCTTGTCTAACTGGCGAGGAAACCAGCGAGGGAGGAGGGAGGACCTTCCATCCCCCTCGCGATGCGTGCCTCCCATCCTTTGCACGCATCGCGAGGGGGATGGAGGGTCCTCCCTCGCTGTTTTCCTCGCTGGTTTCCTCGACAATTAGAATTTCTGCTAAATAAAAGCATTTCTAATGAGTAAGCTTACATGCCAAATTTGAGTTTTGATTGAGCTTTAACAAAGCGTTTTTTGTGTTCCTGGAATGACTCGAAGGCTCGAAGCTCAACATGTTTGAAATTTTAACCCAAATCATTATAGAAAAAGGGTGTCGGCCGGTTCCACTAAGGCCAAGAGTCAGGACTATCATCCTCCATCGATTCCCCAACAACTTGGGATTTTTTATATTTTTTTAAAATTTTTACTCTTAACCCTTCCCACCCCATGCCGTCGATCCGTTTTGAATCTGTGACGTGTGATACCATCCACCACACCCCTACCAACTCAGTTTGTACACTTTTGGCAAAACTTGAGAATTGATCAAGATAAATTTCTTAAAAGTGGTAGGAAATTTTTAGATTGGAGGTTGAAGTCTACTATCATCTCTCTTATGCCGAAATGCTCTGGTCTATCGAATGGGGAGTACAAGATCTTATCCGAGGTTTTGGCTGGCAGATTGAAAAAAGTTATTAATTTGGTCATCTCTGCATTTCAGAATGTGGCAATTAGGGGAAGACATGTGATTGATAGGTAATGAATTAATTGATTCAAGGCAGAAGCAAGGTCTTCCAAGGCTAGTCATTAAATTGGATTTTGTGAAAGCTTTCGACAATGTCTCATGGCAGTATTTGGACTCGATCATGAAATCCGTGGGTTTTAATTCCAAATGGATTGAATGGCTTCGCACTTGCACATCAACAACTGATTTTTCCATGAAGATCAATGGTAAGCTCCACAATTTTTTTAAAAGTTTTAAAGGTCTTCGTCAAGGAGACCCAATGTCTCCTCTCCTTTTCACATTAGCAGCGGAAGGGCTAGCCCAAACTATCCTAAAAGCAGTCAAAGCAGGATTGATGAGTGGTTTCAAAGTAACAGATAATAGTCGTCATGTTTCCATACTTCAGTATACGAATGATGCAATTATGTTTGGTGATGCTTCTGAATTCTAGGTTATAGCGCTAAAAAAATTATTCTCTAGTAAGAAGTAATTTTTGGCCTCAAAATCAATTTTAGTAAATTCGTGTTGTTGCCCATCGGTGAGCTCCCCAATCTGAATCAGTTGGCTGGTTTGTTTGGTTGCACAATGGGTAATCTTTCAGTGATATATTTAGGGATGCCTATTGGAGCTAAATACAAAAGTAAAGCAGTATGGGATGAGACTATTGAAAGAATAGAAGCTATGCTGGCTTCATGTAAACGTAAATTCCTCTCTAAGGCAGGCAGATTGACATTAATCAAATCAAATCAACTCTAGCTTTTATCCCAGTGTATCTTTTGCCTCTTATTAAAGTGTCGACTTTATAGCATCTAATTTGGAACAAATAATGTGCGACTTTCTTTGGGGTTGCACTCATATTTCTAGAAAGATACATCTTATGGGTTGGGAAAAATTTTGTTGCCTCAAATCCTATGGCGGTTTAGGCATTCGCCAAGTGAGCATCTTTAACACTATATTGTTATCAAATTGGCTTTGGAGGTTTGGGAGGAAGAAGACAATTTATGTAAATCAATTATCATAGACAAATATGGTCGAAACAGATGAGAGTGGGAAGCTAAAACAAATTATGTTCCTTTTGGGTGCTCCATATGGAAACCCATTACTCGTTGTGCAAGTGTTTTTTATCCTCATTGGATTTCTTTTTGGAATGACTGTTGGTGTAGCAATCAACCATTAAAGGTCTTCCGAGCGAATTTGATATTAGCACTCAAAAAAATATGAGTGTCAGCAATTTTTGGGTTAATGGGACGACTTGGAGTTTTCTTTTGGCAGATCATCCAATGAATGAAAGTGAGAAGAGACTGCAAATTTCATTCAATTGCTGGAAAATCAGGTTCTTTCCGAAGAATCAAATGGGCTGGTGTGGAATGGTAAGTCCATGGGTTTTTCAGTCACAGTTTTCAGATTTGTAGCAGCTCAGTTTATTGATCTTTATTCTGACACCTTCATTTCAGCTCATACAAATTTGGTCCGGTGAAAATTCTTCTCCCTCGAATTAATTTCTTTTGTTGGTCAGTTTTGCATGGGAGGATCATGACTAAAGACATGTTAAGAAAAACGGGAATCAATATGGCTGTTGTTTGTATTCTTTATAATGAGAATGATGAAACAATTGATCACTTATTCTACACTGCAGATTCACTAAGTCTATTTGGAGCAGATTCCTCATGGAATTTGGTGCTAACATAATGTTTTACAGCTACATTCATGAGTGGCCAAGTTGGTGGTCCCATGCTAATCCATCACAGCGCGTGGAGTGGCTTTGGTTTAGGGGCCCTTAGTTGCTTATGTGGTCCATATGGAAGGAGAAAAATAGAAGGATCTTTGAAGGGCTTAATAGATCAAAGCACTCGGTTGGCAATGGATATTAGGGAGTTGTTGTGGAAAATGGGTACGGATTGTAATCAATTTAGGGAGGTACATTTCAACAACTTCATGGTGTCTTGGCATTCCTTACTGTAACGATTGTTTGGTTTGTATTGAGTGTATTATTCTTCCTCTTTTCAATAAGAATTTATTGTTTGACCCAAAAAAAAAAAAAAAAAAAAAACTATATATAAAACATCCAAAGCATTTATGGCATAAAACACAATTTTGTATGCACAAAACAATTTTACGTATGCAACTATTTCTCAAGCAGCCCATTGAGAAAGCACACCCACCCCAAACCTCAAAATGAGTCCAAGCTTTTGAGTTTGAGGTTGAACTCTTTTGGGGGGGGGGGGTTGGGGGGGTGGATTCTAGAGACAAAGAAAAAATAAAAAACAAGAATATTTGCAGATACCCTGAAAAAAATTTGCCAAGATAAACCAAACCATTTTTAAATTCCTGATTGTGTAAACCATCCAAGGGTAACACGAAACTGGGAAAATAGTGATGGGAAGAAGTCATGAATCTTTTTTAGTGTAAGTTTTCGTTTATCAGGGTCGCAACAAGGGATATTTGATTAAAACTGTCAAAGAAACTGAGAAAGTCACAAAACAAGGAAAGGGATTGGAACAAAGAATAATTACATATAAAATAAAGTTTCCCAGCCAAAGATACACACATGAAACTCAACTCTCCTAATGACATCCCAAATGTTTCCCCACACCCACACTAAACCTAATTAGTGTTTACAAATGAAGTACTAAGGGGCTTTTATTCAGCACTCAACACTAAGTACTTAACAGTCAGAGCACTAAACACTAAAATTTGGTATTTATGGGTTTCTGAAATTTTGTTTCTAATTTAAAGGCGTAAACAATCTTAACGGCTTCTCAACTACCCATGCCAGCCAGACCCGTGTCCATAGCACTTGTTAGACTTAAAATCCCGAAGCTTGCTGAAAGCGAATGTATTAGCACAAGGACAACAAATCATGATCAGGATTGAAAGTTTTGAAACTCTTGCACCTCAAAAAGCTCCTTCCGAACAATCACTACTACAAAAATTCTTATGCTCATTTTCTTCTCCAAAATTTTTATGACAAAAGAATTGTTAAAATAAATAATTGATACAATGTAAGATACAATTACAGATCAAAACAACGCAAAAGGGAAAAACTTGTAAATGGTAAGGCTACTAGCGCAAATACCTCATCAGCTGCTTTAACAGAGCTGCAATGAACTTGTGCGAGCCTTTCTGCAGCTCCTCTTTTCTTACGACAATACCATATATTGATATCTTATGGAATTGTTACCTTCAGTTCTCTGTTCTTCCTACTCTCAGTAACTATGTCCTCATTAAAAACATGGTGCCTAGTACAGAAGGTGCTTGCATTGCCTGTTTGCAAGTAGAAAGCAACCTTTTTATCCTGACCACTGATTTATATTAATTTCTTCATCTTCTGGAAAACATTTTTGTGGAGTCAAGAAATTTTGGCCTTGGCAAAGATTACTCCGGCAAGAAGACCTGGTGACATGAGGAATTGGAGTTGTCAATTGAAAACTGAACAAGGAAAATCTCAAATTCCGACAGTATGTAGCTTATTCAATTTATAATGTTCACTTACCAAAGAATATGCTGAAGAGGTTTGGTACACTGACTGGAATGTTGAACAGCAGTATACCAGCAAGGAGAGTGGGATCTTGTTTAAGGAACCCACAAGACTGTCAAATGAACCAAGATTTCCGTAAAAAACAGATGTCTCAAAAATTGCATTTAGTTTTGAAGCATAATAATGTTATATAACTGAGGGAAAAAGAAAGCAATACAAGAAAGTGTTTTATGAGTTATCATCAAAGGGAAACTGCTTGTAGGATGAAGGAAAGATTGCTATGTCAGGTATTGAATGAAGCATTTTACCTATAAGCAGTGGGACCAGTTTGATTTAAAACCACATAGAGGTGAAGCTTATAGAAAGTCCAAGCAGTCCACTTGCAGTTGCCACAACCCAAAAGAATGGATCCATGATGACAATGAACAGTAAACATTAGAATGTGGAACACTAAAACATTAGAAGCGGTCATGACAGAGAGGATGAGTAGGCTTACACTTTGTAAAACATATGTTATGAACCAACCAATTCTCCCAAAAGCCCAAGCTGTCTAGGAGGGGAATGTCCATAACAAGGATCGTAACATTGCCCCACGTTTCCAAAGCCGACGTCCTCGTTGGCCCACTCTATCGACACTGGCCCAGTGAGCCTTCTCTCAGCTACCAGTATTCAACAACTTAGCACTATGCTCATACATAATGCTAAATTATTATTCAACAACTTAGCACTATGCTCATACATAATGCTAAATTATTTTAATCCAGCCTATAGGTCGCCCCTGCCGGGATTCGAACCTTGGATGTGGGGTTTGGCTCTGATACCAACTGTTATGAACCAACCAATTCTCCCAAAAGCCCGAGCTGTCCAGGAGGGGAAGGTCTATAACAAGGATCGTAACAACATATTCTCATTCACCAAATACAATAATCAAAAAAGTTGCAAATGGCAAAGATAATGCATTGTTTAGCAACACCATTGAAACTTCATTAAGAGACATAGATGGGGTTGATTGCTTTGCAGTGTCCATGACCCGCCGTAAGGTCAGCTGAGAAGGAACAAATGGCAAAAATCAATTTCAGTAAAGAGAGGCAGAGATAGAAACCAAAATGAAAGACATTGATAAGAAAATCTCCCATGGGAGACCTCAAATCCTCCCAAGAATGTCTTTAGAGGGCAAGAGCTCAAGAAACCTCAAAAGAAAAGCCAAGGTTTGGGTCTCCCATTGAATTCTACACCAGATTCTTAAACAACTGATGAACCCATTTAAATTAACGCAAAGGACTTGAAAAGAAATCATAAACCCAGAGTGTTATCGATTCATACAGAGTAGCTTGCGGTGAGAATGCAATTCATAATTTGCCATGTATAACCCACAGCGTCGAAAGACAAATCCGTGATTCCTCCACTCAGGGCAGATATTATCTACAAAATCATGAGAAAAAAATACTCAAATCTAATGCCAAAGCCAAGACAGTTCATATCTTGTATGATAGTTTCACATGACAAAAGAACAGGTTAAAAAATCATCGCCTGTATACGTAGTGTTACTAGGTAAACAATCCAATGAAGATATTCATAATTGTCAGACTATATTTATTTTGCTCAAGTCATACAAAATAAATAACATAAATAAAATCAAGTAACAAAGTTTGAAAGGAAACGGAGTATAATGGAACACAATTTAGAATGCCATGTGGACGTGTAGGCAAGTGATGATGGCAGGCAAGATATTGGCTTATTTCTCTCGACAACTACAAATGACCCATTTACGTGGAAACCAAAGATGAAACTTTTATCATCACAAATGCAAAAAGAGTACCACACAACTTGAACCAACAACTTTCAAACAAAAGATTTGATTATGTTTTTGTGCAGAGTAAAGGTCTGATACATGGTTAGCAAGCCATCTTGATCTTTGGACCAAAAATCTCCAAAGGAGAATGAACAATACAACCATGGTTATTTTAACAACAGGAAAACACTCTTCTCTTAATATAGTAGATGTGAACATAAATTTCCTTGCTAGTGCACACCGGATTCCATGACAAGTTTGCATAAAATAAAAGGAGAAGAGCATGGCTTACCATCAGAAACGTGGCAGTCCACACTTTACGATTTTGGTGCTTCTTGAATATATATAGTTCTCCAACTGCCGTCATGATATTTGTGACATTCTTCAGAATAGTTACCATTGCAATGTTTATGTACTTCAAACTAAAAAATTCAAGTTGAATGTAACAAGATCACAAGGCAATGGATAGTTTATCATTTACCATGCACAACAAAAAGCTAGACAAATTTAATGTCAAGTCCCCATACCTATACATGCCTGTAACAAGCATCCCAATGAATATCACATTGACAGGAATCCAAACTTTTATCAGCTTCCAAGTAAGCTTTTCAGTTGACACAACCCCAAAAGATTTCAATGCAATAACAACTGCAACACTAATAAGATTCTGCAATATACAAAAAGGAAGGAATTAGAGTGGCTATCCACCCACATTTTAGATCATTTGCAAAGACATAAATTAAAACAAAGCATTTCTATCAGCGGAACATACATAACACCTGGTAAAACATTAAGGATATGCCAGCATCAAAACCATAGCTTGACAAAACAATTTTATTTAATAATATCATGCTGCAAGAGGAAATATAATAAGCCACTCCTGACAAAAGGGATCCAGATTTTCTTTCAGTCTCGCATCTCTTCCTCGTCATTGTATGTTGTTCGAATGTCTCCTGAAAACCTGTATGGGGGCATTGAATGAATTTGGCACAAGAAGTAAAAAGTTCATATCGGGAACTTGCTGCTGCTCTTATGTGTGAATGTATATATGTAGCTGTTTTAATATAGACATTTTTTTTAATTAAAAGTGGAACTTTGTATGTAAAGCACAAAGCATTAAATCCTTATTCTTGTATTAATTTGGCCTAAAAGACACTATCTGAAACTCCATCCAGCAGAAAATAAATAAAGAACTATATAGAAAATATGCCAAAGGATATCATAAGGAAAGGAGGACACAGATACACTTGAAGAAGACTACCGTTAGACCCAATGATTAAAACAATTCACCTGTTACTTGTCACTCGTCTTACAACATTTGTTGCTACATTGATGAAAGATCTGTTTCCATGCTTTCGAAAACCATCAAATATCTTGTAAACTATGTTTCCCTTTTTGCCAACAAATTTTTCATTGGGAGAGTTGTACTCCAGGTCTTGGTCATCATGGCAAGTATCCTATGTAGTTAAATCGGAAAGCGGTCGCAGCTCGGTCCATGACCGAATTACGATTAAGAGGCATTAATCGGATTTAATCGGTCTACTTTAAATATTAATTATATAGTTTAATTTTTACTGATTTACAACTTAATTTAACTTTGTAGATACCTGGACTTGTTTAGGAACAACCAACACAACACAACAGCACAAGTAACAGCAAGTGATAGCAAGTTAGCACTTAGCAACATCACTCTACCAGTAAATAGCAATATGTAAACTCTAAAACTAACATTCAATCATTCATAAATGAACCGATTAATCGGTAAAAATAATTTGCATTCAATTATTAAAAAATAAACTGATATAAGTATATCAGTAAAAATAAGTTATAGCGATAAATCAGCGAGTCGGTTGGGCCGATTAATCGGTGATTTGCCGATTTTCTCAGTTCGCTATACCCAACCGATTTCATCCAATTCGGTTCGGTCAAACTCCGAATTACGATTAAGCGTCGATTAATCGGCGATTTTTCGCTGCATTAATAACATAGCAAGTATCATAATCCAATTTGTAATCAGATGACATGTCACTGCACCTGCAGTAAAAGTATCTTTATACAAAGATGACAGTTTGACGCCCGCTGGATAATTTTTTTCCAATGAGGTTCTCAACGACTGCAGCAGCACGTCTTGACCTGTTAAAAGAAAAAGCAAAGGAATGACATTAATACTCTCGAGTCTTGAGCAAATGGTGGAAAATAACATCTCGATAATCTAAGTTCAAGCACAAAATTTTGCATGTCATCAGTCCAGTTGACATAACGAAACCTGCATAACTTATGTTGTGAAAGCATGTGTTTTTTTTGTGACATCATAAACACATTACACAAACCTCATTTATCGTACAGTACACAAAAACAAACAAGCAAGTTTATATAATAAGTGTGAACCCTCAAGGATGCTGTAAACCAAACATTTGCCAAATGAAGGGACATTGTTTCTACAGCTAACATGCTAATGGTGTTTCCTAGAGAAGCCAAGTAAAATCCCGTGAGAAGGGAACGTCCATAGACAAAAAAAAACCTAATCATTTGCCTAACCCAACCATAGTAATATTGAGTTGTCACTAATGTCTTCAAACTCGAAAGAGGAAAAAACTAACACTAACAGTCTATGAGAATGCCAAAGACAGACTGACAAAGATAGCCGGTCCCTATATCATATACCATCTCATAATATTTTAAGTTGCATTAACTGAAGTTACTTAAACGCAATGAAACAGAATAGTCAGAAGCAGCTCTAATATGTTAGGAATTGTGGAGCAAGGTATTGGTTTAGAAAAACAGTTTATCAGGCTAATGGAAACTGGATGCTTTCTATTTAGTTTCTGCAATCCCCAATCTTCAGTGATTCATACTAGGACAGAGTGACAGACTATTCCTAGAGTGACAGAGGGAGAAATACTTGTCACCTTGGGCAAGTGAACAATCAGTGAGAAGAGGGCGTTTTCAAATTGCTATTCTTTGACACAGTGAAATCCAACATGGTGAATTACACATGGATTCGACAACGACATCAGTGTGCTGGCAAAATTGCATTAGCTAACTGAATTCAATAAGTTTGATTAATTGTGCTAAAATTTTAACAACGAGAATGCTCTTAAAGATGAAGCTTGTATGGACTATGAACCTCTACATCAAAATTGGCACCTTAAGCAGAATAACTCCTACAGGGTTAATCTAATGTGTCTTCTCATATATGACCATGTCCACATCCCTCTGTTTAGTAGCATTGGAGAAACAAAATGAAATTGTTTTACTTGAAACGTTACTAGTAATGAAACTAAACTATATTGAGAAAACTAAACCAATCAATCAAATTACCCAAAACTGTGGATTTGTTATGAACCGAGCAAATAATTCTACAATGCTTGGCAAAGGCTAATTTCATAACTAACAATCTACCATTCCAAATCATCATCCTTGTTCCCCCTCTCTATCCACACTCCTATATACTCATCTTTCAATATCGAATGATATGGAATCGTTATGATACGGGAATCGAATACACAAATGTTCAATCACCATACCAATTCAAATTCACATTATACAACCAGAAACGGAAGGGAAAAAAAAAACAAGAAAACAAATGAAGTTCATTCCAAAACCCTAACCTTTGTTTCTAGAATCTCCCTCAAACGCAGCAAGACAAATTGATTGATTAGCAATGTTCGATGGATTAGAGACGGAATGTGCTGTTCATCAGTAAGTCAGAGAAATCACACACCACAATCAGTGGCTTTTTTTGAAGTACGCAAAGGAGGAGAGCGAAAGGAGTGGATCTGTAGATCAAGAATCGATGAGGACAAACAGAAACCCAAGAAAGTGCTGTTAATGGAAATGGAAGCTCTGAAATCAAGAAACCTGAAATGACAGGATTCCAGTTGTGGAATTGAATACTGATTAATAACAGAGGAGAGGTTATTGAAATTCGACAAGTCAATTGCTTCGAACAATCCTCCTCCTTGTTCTTCTTGCTCTAAAATAGAAAAGAAAAATGGTAAGGGTTTGGTATTGTGTAGTGCAGTGGAGAGGGCTGATACGCAGCTAAGACTTCACGAGTGAGCAACGGCATGCAAAAGGAAAGGGGGCATAATAGCGTGAGTGAGGCAGTGCTAACCCAATAAGAGGGATATGTGGTACTTACGTCAATTTATAAAACTTGGAATTTTGAAGTATTGACCCTTTGATTATTATTATTATTATTTTAAGTTTGGTGATCGCTGTTTATATTTAATTGAATTTAGTATTTATTTAAAAATTAATTCAATCTAACACTCAAATTGTAACAGTCAGTGTAGTTGACTTTCATTGACTATTTAAATTTTCTTAAAACTCAAAAATATCATTTATTTTTTATGCACATGCCAAGTAAATATCTTCGAAATTCATCTAAAAGTATGGATATTGACAATCTTTGAGAGATGACGAAATAGTCACGATTTAAAAATAAATAAAAAATTATTTCCTTCGCTTCTTCTTTTATAAACATCTTCCGATTCATCCATCTAATCATTTCCAAAACCAACAACCCAACTAAGTCTTTCCTAATAACTCCTTCCCTGTAACCACCACCTCACGCTCAATTGAACCACCGCCACATTCAATTGCATAAAACATCACCATAACAACAACGACGACACGTCGATGGAGTCTTTAATCCTGCAACATGAACAAATCGAGGTAGTAAGTTTGGAACTTTCGTCTTCAAGGAAGGACAAACATGTTTGATTGTCGAAGATATGGTCATCAGTGGTTGTGGTTGTGTTTGGTTTTTGGTCTTCTTCTAGTGGAATTGACATACAAACAATCGAGGATCAATATTCATTTAGTGAAAAAGGGAATGAGGGGGCTTTGGGTTTGATTATGGGCACAAGTTGAAATCTTTCACCAAGATGTGGATTTGATTGATTGTTTGCTTCTTTTTGTATGGATGAAATCTTGACTTCCAGAAAAGATGGTAAAATTTTGTTTCTGGTCATGGAAGAAGATTGCTCGTTAGAATTATACTAAAACTGATTTTTTACTTTGATTGATTGATTCCTTGAATTGAATCTCTGAGGCTTCACTTTTGTTTTCTGTAATCGATAGTAATTTGAGGAGTGTCAGTTATATTGGTGGTTTTAAAAGCAATTCAAATAGGGAAGAAAGAATTTTGTATTTGAGTGAGCGATCATTGTTCCCTTTTGGATTAACTTAGTTTAGCGGCTGAAGTTACTGTTGAGTAGATTTTGTTGGTGGTGTTTCAATTAAGCGTGATGTTGGTAGTTACAGGGAGAGAGATATTAGGATAGAGAGGTATTCATTTGGGTGGGGTATTGAGTTTGGGGATGATCAGATGGAGGAGCTTGAAGATGTTTGTGAAAGCATAAGTGAAGGAGATAGTTTTTTTTTAAACCATGACCATTGCATCAACTCTCAAAGATCTGTCAATATATCGTGACCCTTAAATGAATTTTAAAGTTGTTTATCTGGCATGTGTCTTGCATGTGCTTACTAAGTGAAAGATATTTTTGGGTTTTAAAAAAACTTAAATGGTTAATGGAAGTCAACTACATTGATTGTTACAATTTAAGTATTAAATTGAATTAATTTTTAAAATGAGTACTACACTCAATTAGGTATAAACTAGTGAGGCTCAAACTTTAAAAAAAAAATAAAAAAAAAAAAAAACCCTTCATAGTTTAACATTAAATAAATCAGAGCTTTTGTTCGATTTATTTTTCCTCTTTTAACAAAAAGGTATGACCTTGATCACCAGAACGTGAAGCATGAGCAGGCACGAGAGTGAGAGTACCAGCTGAGCATTTTACCCTATCTAGGAGGAGGACCATTCACTAAATTAAAATCTTTACATTAATGGTCCCTCCTCGTAGATAGGGTTGGCAACTTGACCCGAACCCACTAATAAAATGCAAAGTTGGCATATTCTTAATGATTTCAGGTAAGTAATTTTTCATGTTGGAATCTCACAAATCCTAAACCAAAACCTCATGTCAATAATCAATGAAGAAAAACTTTAATCAATGCATACCTAAAATTGTCATTCATGAAGAGTAGCCTCGTAACAATCCTCACAAACCAAACAATACGCAACGGAGATATCTTCCATCTCCAGAACCTTTCTCTTGTGTTTCTCAAACCAGACGAGAAAAGTAGGAGATAGAGAATTAGGTTTGGAATGGGGACCTCAACCGTATATATAAAACCCTAATTCTATTAATTAGTTTATCATCAATAATAAAATTACAGTGGAACTTAAATTGGTATCTACACATAAATAACTTTCATACGTAATTTATTAATACATGTCAAGACATACATGTAATTAGAAACGTGTTTATGACCCTAGTCTTGTTTCTTAATGATCACAACTAATCAGGTCTAATCAAATATCACTCACCTATAGTTCGACAGTCTACAACGTTTAATAATATGAACTATGTAGATCAACCTTAAGAAAATTTTCTAACATTTCAATCTCATGTCGTTTCAGTTAGCCTACCTTCAAGGCCGAGCTTGTTTGTGAAACAAATTGAAAAATCTAAATCTAGGGAAACGAAAGATTTGGACGAATGGCTACTCCCTATAAAAAGATGGGTGGTAATGCAAAGCATGATCAATTATCGTTGCAGATTGAAATTTGTATTGCAGATGTTTTTGATTTTTGATTTTTGCCTAATGCAATTGCAGATGTAGTTTTCAGTCATTGTGCTATGGTGTCTACTAGTTTAAGCTTCTTTTTTTTTTTTTTAGAGAAGTTGGCAATTAATAATATACCCTTTTTTTAGGTATACAATGTTCGTAGTTGAACGAGTAATTCTTGCTTACCTGGGCCCAGCTGCCGGGGGGCGAAAATACACTTTTGCCCCCCCTCTTTAAACACCTTTTTCCAAAAAGTGGTTAAAGAGGGGGGCAAAAGTGTACATTCCCCCCCCCCCCAGGCAGCAACCTTGCCCCTTTCCCAGGCCAGCTAGAATTGGGGGTAGTTGAACATATTCATTGCACAGTTAAGACATAAGTTATCTCAAATTACACATTATCCTATACCCCATGAGCCATAAATCAAATTTCGATGGCATATTTAGGTGGCCCTGCCCCAGAGATTCTAAAGGCTCGAGGTGTTAGGGAAATCTAGTAACTTCCCAATAACTAGATTAAGCAAGAACACAAAATAAAAGACAAAAAAATAACAAACAGAAATTTACGTGGTTCACCCAACTTGGGCTATGTCCAAGATCTTTACTAAAGGGAGAAAAATTACAAGTGTTTACAACACCACACACAACCCACAACCCACAAATCAATTTACACCCAAGAGAATTTCCCTATAAAATTCTCTATCTCTCAAGCTACTCCTCTCTCTCTCTCTGATTTCCTATTTGAAACGGGATACTTGGATGCCCTAAACTGATGCAAAAAAGATCTCTATTTATGGCCAGGAGAAGAGGCATGGTGGCCACCATTGATGACCTTGGTGGTAGCCAAATATGAACATGAATGGTGGCTTAAGACCATCTAGATGGCAGCCAATGCTGACCATCTAGAAGTCTACCATCTAGATGTTGGGTTATCTCAACAATCTCCCACTTGAAGACTGATTTCAATTTGTCTTCACATATCGATCAATGGAGCAATTCTTTCCCGATCTTACCACTATAGCAGGCCAACTAAAGCTGAACACAGCTTCAGCTCGTCAGCAGTTACCGTCTTTGTTAGCATATCCGCCGAATTATTGCTTCCACTAATCTTCTCAAGTTTCAAAATCCCATCTTCCAGAAGTGACCGAATAAAGTGATATTGCACTTGTATGTGCTTCATTTTGGAATGAAAAGACGGATTATTTGCTAAATGAATAACACTTTGGCTGTCGCAGTACAAGATATTGTCTTTTTGCTTCTTGCCCAATTCCTCCAAGAAATTTGGTAGCCAAACCATTTCCTTACTAGCTTTCGTAACAACGACGTATTCTGCTTCGGTTGTAGAGAGATCAACAGTCTTCTGCAGCTGGGAAACCCAACTCATTGTTGTACCTCCTAGAGTATAGACATACCCTATAGTGCTCCTTCTGATGTCAACATTTTCGGCTAAGTCAGCATCCACATAGCCTGTTAGTGTCGTATCTCCACCTTTGAAGCAAAGTGCCTTCAAGTTGATAATCTATCGCATGTCTGAACCTGCAATGAGCATGTCATCTACGTACAATAATAGAATAATGAAGCTATTGTTAAACTTTTTGATGTAGCAACAATGATCTGTTTGGCATCTAGTAAAGCCGATGTTGCCCATGAAGCTATCAAACTTTTTGTACCACTGTCTAGGAACTTGTTTCAAGCCATACAAGCTCTTCTGCAACTTGCATACTAGTCTTATTGTAGTCAGTTTCACAACTGAGGAGAAAATTTATGTATAATCAACACCTTCTTTTTGCTGAAAACCTTTGACAACTAATCTTGCTTTGTAGCGCTTGCTTCCATCGTGCTCTTCTTTTATCCTGAAAAGCCACTTGTTATAAAGAACTTCCTTGCCTTGTGGTAGTTCAGCTAATTCCCACGTCTGATTTGACATGAGTGAGTCCATCTCATCTTTCATGGAAAACTCCTACTTGACTGAATCCTCCATTTTCATTGCTTCATCATAACACTCTGGTTCTCCACTGTCAGTCAACAATAAGTAGTGCAAAGAAGGTGAATAGCGATGGGTTGGTTTAGGAGTTCTGGAGGAGCGTCTCAGTTCTGGCGTGCCTGGTTCTTCCTGAATTGCTTGAGGACTAATCTGAACATCTTTTTCAGATATCTCCTCGAACTCAGCAAACTCCTTTGTTTCAGCATTGGAGCTATTTGATTATGTGATTGGCCTGTTTTTGTACATCACATTCTCATTGAATATGACATCTCTGCTTCTGATGATTTTTCGATTTTCATAATCCCAAAATCGGTACCTAAACTCATCACCACCATATCCGACAAAGACGTATTTCTTAAACTTCGCGTCTAATTTGCTTCTTTCAGCAAAATCAATATGCACATGAAAGAGACAACCAAACACTTTCAAGTGTGAAAGGTTTACCTCTTTTCTGCTCCAAACTTCCTATGGTATTCCACCATCCAAAGGAACTGATAGCCCATGGTTGATCAGGTAGGTTGCGGTGTTGACGGCTTCAACCCATAACAGCTTAGGTAAGCCAGTATGTATCCTCATGCTTCTGTCACGTTCATTCATAGTTTTGTTCATGCGCTCTGCTACGCCATTATGCTGCGGTGTCATGGGAACAATTTTCTCCATTTTGATCCCATTGTTTGCGCAAAATTCTCTGAATCTACTATCTTTGTATTATCCTTTATTGTCCTCAACCCTTAATTTTCAAACCAGTTTCATTTTCCACCATGGCTTTCCATTTTCTAAAGGTCTCAAAGACTTCTGATTTCTTCTTCAGAAAATAAATCCACACATTCCTCATAGAATCATCGATTAAGGTGACATAATACAGTGAGCCTGCAAGAGATGGAACTGGAGATGGTCCCCATACGTCGGTATGAACCAGCTCTAACTTTCCCTGCTTTAGGTATCTTGCCAATCTTTGCAAAGCTGACTTTCTTCTGTTTGCCAAAGATACAGTCCTCACATAGGCCAATATCTACATTTTTCAGATCTGGCAGTTTCCCCTTTGACAAAAGTATCTTCATCCCTTTTTCGCTCATATGACCAAGCCTTTGGTGCCATAGGTTTGATTTTCCATCAGTATCTGTTACTGCAATGACACTCCTTAAGTTTGAGGTTGCATAAAGAGTATCATTCTTCTTACCACGAGCAATGACGAATGCTCATTTGGTAATATTCCGTTCACAACCTGAAAAGGTGGTGATGTAACCCTCTCCATCAAGTTGTCCCACAAAGATCAAATTCCATGTAAGACCAGAAATATGTCTGTAATACCCGCCAAATCACTTACTAATATAATGTTACTATCGTAGAAATTAATAATATTTACTTATTGGTAATATTTATTAATTGGTAATATTCATTAATTAGTAATATTTATATATTTTATGATATGAATTTGAGACCTAGGTTTAGATTGGTGGTGGGTAAAAGAGGAGTGGTGGGTGTGTTTAGCTAAAGCTAGTAAATCCCTAATTGAAAACCCTTTAAAAGAAGAAAACCCTAGTCACCTCTTTTCTTTGGATGCACACACAGAAGAAAGGAAAAACCTATGTAGAAGAAAAAGAGGCGACGAGGAAAATTTTTCTTCAACTTTGGGATTTTCGAAAAAAAAAACGGTGAGTAAAACTCTAATAATCTTCATTTTTATGTATTGTTTGTTGAGTTGAGTATAAAATCTATTTGTCAAATAAATATTGTCATCATCCTATCTATTGTCACGTCATGGAGACAACACCCCTTTGATGAAATATTGATGAAATCTTGTTTTACTGTTTTATCCCATGTTCATGTACAGTGGATCCTGATGGAGATTTTATTAACCTAAATTAATAAGTTAATAAACCATACTTGTAATACCGCAAGTGCACGACTGTCTAACTAGTAGACAGTGGAAAATACGGGTCGATCCCACGAGGATTGACAGACAATCAAATTCTAAGACTTAGTTGAACTAATTTAGAGTTGGGGGTTACAACAGATGTAAAGTACTAAAATTAAAAGACTAAATTGACAACTAAAATTAAACTCATAGGATGATAAGAGAGGGGACCGAGACATCGAATCCACCACAGGTTCTTCGAGATTTGTGTAATCCAAATTATTGTTTTCAAGAATTAACATGACTAACGTAAAGATTAATCTAAGTTCGCAATTGACTTCAGCAAAGGTGTAAATCCCTAGCATTTTGTGTCTTCTTACGACACACACAATCACAGATTCAGATTAATTGATTAAAGCAGGCTTTGAATATCAATAAAGGGTATTTCTAACTATCGACTAGTCTAGATAATTAATCCGGATATAATCGGTGAAAGCAAATTATTGAAACTCCGAAATCAACTGTATTTAACGTTCAAGTATAAAGAAAACAATAAATTCAAATACAACAAACTCTAGGAAACCCCGTGGTTTCATTTTCGCCTCGGCGTGGGGTCTAGAAGATCATGGTGGTGGTGGTCACAGCATCAGTGAAATCCATCTCAGCACGAATGCACATCTCGAGAAAGACTGCTGGTGGCTGTGGTGGCTCTTACAAGATCTCAGGGTGCCAATAGCCAACTGTTTGAAAAACAATTGGTTCCTGCCAGAAATCACGCATCCTCTGCACCTTCGTCTCCAGCGAGCTGCGCTCCTCGCGAGTTTTTTCTCCCTCCGAACAACTCTGGTACCTGCAAGAGAGAGAGAGATGAAAGAACAAAGAGAGATGCGATGAGAACAAAAAAAAGGGAGAGAAATAGGGGCGGCGCTCCCTGTTTCTGCTCCTGTAGCAGTGGTGGTGTGCGAGCTGATGCGCCGCTTGCGACGGTGGTAGTGAGAAAGGGAGACAGGAAGGAGGGCCGAGAGATGGCGGTGATGGTGAAGCTCGGCTGATGGTGGAGGACGAGGAGGAGGTGGTGGTGGCGGGATGATCGCACTGTCGATTCTCCTATCGAGCGAGGATTGCCGGCAGGGTGGCTGGAAAAGAGAGAAGAGATCTCTAAGAATGGGAAAGACCTAAATAGGGTTTTCTTATTTCCTTGGGCTTGGGTTCTCCAAAAGGCGTTGGGCTTGGGTTGCTAGATTAACTTTTTGGGTTTGGGCTTAGGTTAAATTAGCTGGACCTAGATTTATTTGGGTTAGGTTTAGATATGTGACCCTCTACTTTGTACCACCGCTAGAATCAACCAATTGATTATTCCTTAAATTGTCGCCTTAATGCGATTTCATCGTTCACGCTCAAATTCCTACAAAGACATGAAAACGAAATAATTAGAATAAAATATAATAATCGAAACACTAACATATATAAATTAAGGGATATATTATGTAATAATTACGTGAATATCAAATCCCATGTTCATGAAAGTGGATCCCATTTTGCTGTTTTATCCCATGTTCGTGTATAGTGGATCCCCCCATGTTCATGTACAGTGGATCCCATGTTACTTTTTTATCCCATGTTCATGTACAGTGGATCCCACCTTACAAATTTACTTCTTAAAAATTTACAGTGGATTCCACCTTAAAATTTTACTTCTCAACATCCCATCTTACCATCATTGTCAGATTTCACCTCATTCAAATGTATTATATATTGTAAGAGAGAGAGAATACTTGTGTACTATTATCATTCTCCATAATAAGTAGCTTCTAATACGAAATTTAGTTTTATTTATTTAAACTAAATTATGGATGAGGTACAGTTATTGATATGGCACCGTGATGATAATGTTTATTGATTTGGAAAAAAGGGTGTTGTTGAAATATTCTTTGTTACGCGTATTATCAAAATTTGAGTGACATATTGGAATAAATGATATGTTTGAAGTCAAATTATTTAAATATTCATATTTTAAAATTTAGCGATAGACATTTATGAATTTATTTGAAATGTGGAATCGGTGACTTTATGAGTTGGATGAAGTCTGGCTACCAATACAAATTGGATTTTATTTAGATAATTTAATAATGAAATTATAATTTAATAGTGAGAATTAGTTGATTTTTTTGTGCTCTTTTCCACAACTCCAAAAAAATGTGAAATAAAGAAAGGGAGAAATTTTTGTATACAGACTTGCTTGTATACGTGTGATATACTTTTGGGTATGCAAACTTGCTTGAAAATCGGTACGCCATTCCATGTGAGTTCGATAGTACGTGTAGTATTTAGGAAATACTTGCCAGGTATCGAACTTCGGGTGAGATGACAGGACACTCGATGTGGCACCCCACTTGGATCATGTACGCTTCGAGTGGCTTCGATGGCAAGGGAAACACACTTGGGTGAGGTGTGTTCAGCACAGGAGGAAGTGCGATTGTGGAAAAGAAACTAAGAATTAAGAAAAATAAAGAAAACCTTGAATTGATCATAACATGAAAATGTGCATTGATTATTGTAGCATGTATTAGGTTAGCTTTGAAGGAAGAAACTAACAACTCATTCGATTCTTGAATGAGAATTACCTTTCTTCCTTAAGGTGAAATGCATATTTTTTTAGGATATTTAATTGTCTAGTTGTGACATAATTTGTAAGTTTGCTCACACCAGTATTAATATACTGACCCGAATTTTGTATCGTTTTACAAATTTGGGTGCGTTCTTAATGAACGTAGCCCCAGAGACTTATTAGGGTTAATTGGAGTGCAAATGTGGTATTAGATGTGTGGCGATAGCTGAGGATTCGACACGTTTTGTTAGATCTTGAGTTTTATTGTTTTTCCTAAGTAATTAGATGTAGGGATTAGTTATTAATGCTCGGATGTTTGAGTCAGAGATTTATTTGGGGATTGATTAATGTAATTTTTATGATTTATATTGTTGCTTGGGTGTATAATTGTGGACCTCATTTTGAGAGGAAGAATTTTGAGGAAGGTTATTATTTTATTTATTGCCTCATGACTGTATCATTTAATTTGTTCCAGTCGTGCCTTGATTTTTGGACAATCTATTAATTTATCTTGTTTAAAAATCAGGGCATGACATTTTGGTATCAGAGCATTTGGTTAGCCTAGATCTAGGGTAGGTCTAGGTGATCCTCGAAAGTGTGGAAATGGGATTATGAACGTTTAGATTATTAAGTATTAACGGTTATTTATTTTCGCTTGAAGGTAATGGCAAACACTCAATCGAATGGTGTCAATGGGAAGAATGGTGATAACGGGCAGAATAACACTAATGGGCCAAGCAATTCGAATGATAAGGGGGAAATCCTAACTTGATTCAGGTGGATGTGGGAGCTATGATCGCAACTTTTGCAGGTTGTGCAGAACAACCATCAAGATAATTAGGGTTGAATAAAAAACCGACCAAACCGATCAAAACCGAACTAAATTCGGTTCGGATCGGTTTTGGTTTTAAAAAATTCAAAACCGAAGTGGTCGGTTCGGTTTTCGGTTTCTATGTGATTTTAACCGACCAAATATATATAATAAATAATATACATTTATATAAAAATTTCATAATATGTTTAAAATAGTCGGTCGGTTCGGTTTTATTTCGGTTTTGGTTCGATTTTAGCCGGTTAAGTTTGGTTACGGTATGCATAAATTAGAATCGGTTCGATTTCGGATCGGTTTTGTTAATGGCCGGTTCGGTTTGAAAATTTAAAACTGACCAAAGTCGGGTCGGTTTTCAACCCTAAGGATAATCATGGTGACCCGTTTGCCAAAAGAAATAGGAGTTTGGGAACCTAGACGGTCAGAGGTTTAATGGAGAGATTGGACCTATTGCAGCTAAGAAGTGGATTTGCAAATGTGAAACCGTATTCAATATGATGCAAATGACCGAGGTGCAGAAACAGGAATTAGCTGCTTATAATTTGGATGGTGATGTCAGGTATTGGTGGGATTCTATCGAGGAGAGTATGGATACGACTGTTATGACCATTGAGACTTTCAAGTCCAAATTTGACAGTCAGTTTGTACCTGAAGCTGTGAAATCTCAGCTAGTTGTAGAATTCCTTAGTTTGACGCAAGGTACAAAGTCGGTGACCCAATATGTGAATAAATTCAATGAGTTGACTCAGTATGCTCCGTACTTGGTTGATACTACTGCCAAGAAGAATCAGAAGTTTATCAAGGGTTTGGGTCATTATTTATCAAAGTCGTTTTTACCCTTTGATAAAGAACCCTTCGATAGAGTTTTAGACTTAGGTTTCAAGTTCGAAGAGCAAGACGTTGTTTTTCGTAGGGCTGAAAACCGAACCGACTTAGGTCGGTTTTTAAATTTTCAAACCGAAATCGAACTGACCATTAACAAAACCGATCCGAAACCGAACCGATTCTAATTTATACAAACCGTAACCGAACTAAACCGAACCGACTAAAATCGAACCAAAACCGAAATAAAACCGAACCGACCGACTATTTTAAACATATTGTATTATTTATATATAAAATATATATTATTTATTATATATATTCGGTCGGTTCGGTTTGATCGGTTAAAATCACATAAAAACCGAAAACCGAACCGACCACTTCGGTTTTGAATTTTTTAAAACCGAAACCAATCCGAACCGAAATTAAACAGAACCGATTGGTTCGATTTAGATCGGTTCGGTCGGTTTAATCGGTTTGATCGGTTTTTTGTTCAGCCCTAGTTTTTCGAGAAACTAATGAAAAGAGCAGGGGAGGTGAGTCGTCTAGAAACTCGCGTTCGTCTGGGAACCGAGAGCAGAACGGGTATAAGCCTTATGATCAGAATCAGCGAGGACCTAGATTTCAGTATAGCTGAGGTTCTAATTTGGAGATCAGTTTCAGTCGATGATTCATGATATCTTTCATGTTTCAATGTTGAGGAAATGTGTGAAAGACTCAACTCAGATTGTTCAACCTACCGCTATTGAACTTAATGAGGATTTGACTTATACAGTTGCACTGGTGATGATAATTGATCGTGATATTAAGCAACTACGACGTAAGAAAGTCAACTTGGTCAAAGTTCAGTGGAGCGAAAAGGAGAACGATGTCACCTGGGAGCTGGAGAAAAAAGTAAAACAAATGCACCCAGAATTATTCGTCTAACTCTTATCCTACCGAATCTCGGGACGAGATTCTTTTAAGGTGTGTATATTGTAATACCCACCAAATCACTTACTAATATAATGTTACTATCATAGTAATTAATAATATTTATTTATTGGTAATATTTATTAATTAGTAATATTTACAAATATTTATATATGTTATGATATGAATTTGGGACCTAGGTTTAGATTGGTGGTGGGTAAAAGAGGAATGGTGGGTGTGTTTAGCTAAAGCTAGTAAATCCCTAATTGAAAACCCTTTAAATGAAAACCCTAGCCACCTCTTCTCTTTGGATACACACACAGAAGAAAAGAAAAACCTACGTAGAAAAAAAGGAGGCGAAGAGGAAAAGTTTTATTCAATTTTGGGATTTTTGAAAAAAAAAGGGCGAGTAAAACTCTAATAATCTTCATTTTTATGTATTGTTTGTTGAGTTGAGTATAGAATATATTTGTCAAATAAATATTGCCATCATCCTATCTATCGTCACGTCATGGAGACAACACCCCTTTGATGAAATACTGATGAAATCTTGTTTTACTGTTGAAATCTTGTTTTACTGTTGATGGAGACATCACCCCTTAGATGGAATCTTGTTTTACTGTTTTATCTCATGTTCATGTACAGTGGATCCCATGTTACTGTTTTATCCCATGTTCATGTGCAGTGGATCCCACCTTGCAAATTTACTTCTTAAAAATTTATAGTGGATTTCACCTTAAAAATTTTACTTCTCAACATCCCATCTTACCATCATTGTCAGATTTCACCTCATTCAAATATATTACATATTGTAACAGAGAGAATACTTGTGTACTATTATCATTCTCCATAATAAGTAGCTTCTAATACGAAATTTAGTTTTATTTATTTAAACTAAATTATGGATGAGGTACGGTTCTTGATATGGCACCGTGATGATAATGTTTATTGATTTGAAAAAAAAAGGTGTTGTTGAAATATTCTTTGTTACGCGTATTATCAAAATTTGAGTGTACATATTGGAATAAATAATATGTTTGAAGTCAAATTATTTAAATATTCATATTTTAAAATTTAGCGATAAACATTTATGGATATATTTGAAATGTGGAATCGGTGACTTTATGAGATTGATGAAGTCTGGCTGCCAATACAAATTGGATGGATGATTTGATTTAGGGCTAGTTCAAATGCTAAGCCCAATGAAGTTTAATTTGGGCTTTGCATTCATACAACAAAGTATTTCAATCATTCCCTTAAATACCTCAAATTAATTAATATAGTTAAAGTGTTTCTATACTATAGGTGTTCATATGTGGTGTGTTAGGTGTCACAACATTTGACCGTTAAGGGTTTAATTTATATTAGAGACATTACAGTTTGTTTTTTTATTTAGATATAATTTAATAATGAAACTATAATTTAATAGTGAGAATTAGTTGATTTTCTTTGTGCTTTTTTTCACAACTCCAAAAAAAAAAATGTGAAAAAAAAGAAAGGGATAAACTTTTGTATACAAACTTGTTTATATACGTGTGATATAATTTTGGGTATGCAGACTTGCTTGCATATCCATGTGAGTTCGATAGTACGTGTAGTATTTAGGAAATACTTGTCAGGTATCGAACTTCGGGTGGGATGACATGACACTCGATGTGGCACCCCACTTGGGTCATGTACGTTCCGAGTGGCTTCGATGGTAAGGGAGGCACACTTGGGTGAGGTGTGTTCGGCACAGGAGGAGAGTGCGATTGTGGAAAAGAAACTAAGAATTATGAAAAATAAAGAAAACCTTGAATTGATCATAACATGAAAATGTGCATGGATTATTTTAGCATGTTAGCCTTGAAGGAAGAAACTAACAACTCATTCGATTCTTGAATGAGAACTACCTGTCTTCCTTAAGGTGAAATGCGTATTTTTTTTTAGGATATTTAATTGTCTAGTTGTGACTTGTAACATAATTTGTAAGTTTGCTCACACCATTATTAATATACTGACCCGAATTTTGTATCGATTTACAAATTTGGGTGCGTTCTTAATGAACGTAGCCCCAAAGACTTATCAGGGTTAATTGGAGTGCAAAGGTGGTATTAGCTGCGTGGCGATAGTTGAGGATTTGACATGTTTTGTTAGATCTTGAGTTTTATTGTTTTTCCTAAGTAATCAGATGTAGGGATTAGTTATTAATGCTCGGATGTTTGACTTAGAGATTTATTTGGGGATTGATTAATGTAATTTTTTTTTATGATTTATATTGTGACTTGGGTTTATAATTGTGAACCTCATTTTGAGAGGAAGAATTTTGAGGAAGGTTATTATTTTATTTATTGCCTCATTACTGTACCATTTAATTTGTTCCTGTCGTGCATTGGTTTTTGGACAATCTATTAATTTATGTTGTTTAAAAATCGGGGCGTGACAATGTCTCACTCCTTGCAGCTTCCATGTAGTTCGGTTTGGCAATTTAATATAATGTCTCATTTTCCCACAATCTTCAAGATTTCATCATCAGCTAAATGAACCTTCCCAAAATCACCACAGACATAGTTACCCATGATTTCTCGGCATGAGGTGGAGTGGAAAGATGCCCATGAATCCAAGATCCGTGATTCAATCGGACTGTGGACACTTAGAATCAAAGCATCACCTGCTACCTCAGTCACGTTCACAGATCCCTGTGTGTTGGTATCTTTCTTCGATGCTCGACAATCCTTTTCGAAGTGACAAATTTTGCCACAATTGTACCAGTTAAATTCTTTTTCCTCAATCTAGATTTGCCTCGACTGAATTTAGATCTGCTGCGATTTGTGTGTGTGTGTGTGTGTTTTTTTTTTTTTTTTTTTCCTGAAATTCTCCCTCTAGACTCTGTGTGCAAAGTTGAGGAGGTTGATGCTTCACCTGATTATCTCCGCTGAATTTCTTCACTCAATATCAGATCCCAAACATCGTCGAATTTCAATTTGTTTCTTTCCGATGAACTGTTGACCGCTGTAACAGTAGGACTCCAACTATCTAGTAGAGATGATAAGAGAATCAAAGCTTGAACTTCTTCATCAAACTCAATTTCTACTGAACTCAACTCGGTTGTGATTGTGTTGAGTTCATTCAGATGTTGAGCTACCGATGCACCTTTCGGCATCCGCAAATTGAATAACCGCCTCATCAAGTGAACTTTGTTAGAGGCCGACATCTTCTCGTACATGCTGGAAAAAGCCGTCATAAGATCAGACGTGGTCTTTTCCTTTGCTATGTTGAAAACAACATTGCGGGATAACGTCAATCGGATAACTCCGAGGGCATGTTTATCTAGAATAACCCATTCTTCATTCTTCATATCCTCTGGTTTCATTCCAGAAATAGGTTGATATAGATTTTTCTGATAAAAATAATCTTCAATCTACATCTTTCAAAATTCAAAGTCCGCACCATCGAACTTTTCAATTTTCACCTTCCCTTCATCTGTAGTCATCGCTCCCACTCGAATCTAGTGACCTTTGGATCCTTTCTGTCTTTTCTTGCAAATCATTGTGTATTAGCACACCTTCGTCAACAAGCCGGTATCGCCGACAAAAGTTACTATTCACAAGATTTATATTCATGTGAATAGTACTTCACACAGAAAACTGTCAGAATTCACGACCAGTGCTCTGATACCAGTTGTTAGGGAAATCTAGTAACTTCCCAATAACTAGATTAACAGGAACACGAAATAAAAGACGGAAAAATAACACACAAAAATTTACATGGTTCACCCAACGTGGGCTACTGCAGATCTTTACTAAAGAAAGAAAAATTACAAGTGTTTACAACTCCACACACAACCCACAAAACAATTTACACCCATGAGAATTTTCCCTGTAAAAATCTCTATCTCTCAAGCTACTTTCTCTCTCTCTGATTTCCTCTCTGAAATGGGATACTTGGATGCCCTAAACTGATGCAAAAAGATCTCTATTTATAGCCAGGATAAGAGGCTTGGTGGCCACCATTGACCCACCATTGATAACCTTGGTGGTAGCCAAATTTGGACATGAATGGTGGCTTAAGACCATCTAGATGGCAGCCAATGCAAACCATCTAGAAGCCTGCCATCTAGATGTTGGGCTATCTCAACACGAGGTACACCCAATAAAATTTGGGGGGCTTTAACACGGACCGTGGGGGGGGGGGGGGGGGGGGGGGCTCATGGGCACAAAGGGCAGGAGGGGTCACGTGCATCTATTACAGCCGTCGGATCTGTGGATGTGAAGATTTTTTTATTTCAGTCTTTAGCAAGAGCAAAGGTCTAAATAAAAAAATGGGTCTTCACAACAGGCTCCACCGCAGTTCTACATGGACGAAAAGTGGAAGTTGTCAAAGAAGGAGGGGTTAAGGAGCCGATCTTTGACCTCATCAACAACCCCTTTTATGAGAAACTCCAGGATCCGATCTTCGGCCTCATAAAAAAATGGGTTTTGTTGATTATGAGTTTTAATGGAGTTTTTTCAATGGGTTTTGTTGATTATGAGTTTTAATGGAGTTTTTTCAATGGGTTTCTTCAATTGATGTATTTGATGAGAACTGGAATGGAATCTCCCTCCCCCATCTAAAAAAAATATGAGAATGATCCATCACTTCAATCAATGTGAACTACAAAACTTGGATCAACAAAAGCTGAATTCATCAATCAAACTCACAAATTGACATAAAAATTAGATGTTTTTTACAATGATTCCCTTCAATTGCTAATCAAATTCAGAAAAAAAAAGAACTGCACATGGATAAAAATTGAACCTTTTTCACAGTGGGACTTCTGAACCTCTTCATTTGCTCATCAAACACACACAAAAGAAAAAAGTTTGAACCTTTAGACAATGGGGTTCTTCAGAATCTCTGTAATTTCCTCAAAATCAATGAGAATTTGAGAAAAATGAAGTTTTTTTACAATGGGGTTTCAAATTTTCCTTTAATATCTCATTTAATTGTCTCTCTGTTTCTTCTATTCAGATTGGTACAATTTCTCTGTATCAGTTACAGAATCCAACTTTGATGGTTGAATCCCACAATAACTCTCGAAAAGCAGAGAATAAAAAAAAGAAAAGAAAGTAAAATCAAAATCTGTACAAAACTTATATTTCTTCCTTCCTTCCTTTTTCCTCTTTCTCTTCTCGAACGAGCAAATCGCTTCAATTGAGCTTCTGGGTGCAGTACCCATCTCATAGAACGAAAGAAGGCACTAAATCAGAGCGAAAACAGATTTGTCCAAGATCTTCAAATCCTTTTCGAATCGATTTCAATTCCACTCTGCATTTGATGATCTCAAATCCTCAAATCTCTTTCAATCCTTCATGAATCCCCATAATCCCTCTAGCAAATAAGCATTGTAATAGACCTCCTCATGATGTAGAACCTTGCCCTCTGTTCCTTCACCAAAGTCGCACACTTTCTTGTGAAAGCACATCTCCTCTTCGCCGAACTGGAGCTTCTCATAAAAGGGGTTGTTGATGAGGTCGAAGATCGGCTCCTTGACCCCTCCTTCTTTGACAACTTCCACTTTTCGTCCATGTAGAACTGCGGTGGAGCCTGATGTGTAGACCCATTTTTT
Source organism: Berberis vulgaris (assembly GCA_963556465.1). Taxonomy (NCBI): domain Eukaryota; kingdom Viridiplantae; phylum Streptophyta; class Magnoliopsida; order Ranunculales; family Berberidaceae; genus Berberis; species Berberis vulgaris. Next base: position 4,995,352 of record OY747135.1, read on the forward strand.
TATTTAGCTTGCTAAAGGCTGAAATAAAAAAATCTTCACATCCACACATCCGACGGCTGTAATAGATGCGCATGACCCCCTCCTGCCCTTTGTGTGCATAAGCCCTCGGGTTCTTTTAACACAGGCTTGATTCTAGTGTCTTAAATTTGCTAGTTCTGGCAAAGCTCCAAATTTGGTGTATTTTTATACATTCAGTGGAACACAATCCATACCAGCTAGCAATCTAACATTTGCCAACAAAATTTTCTTCGAAAAGGACTTGAAAGTTCGTGCTGCATAAAAAAAAATCTGGATTGCATAAACAATGACCGTGTCTTCAATGTGATATTTTTATTTTCCATTTTATCCTCTCTAGTTCATGCTATTTATAATCAAAACCAATTGAGTGAGGTTAAGAAATCGGGTATTGCAATCAGGTTTTACAACCAAGATGATGTGACATTATCAGAAGGAAGTTTTTTTACAACATCAAGATACACATAAACACTTAGGGATTTCATCATTCTTTTAATATCATGCCACGTCACCCTGATTGCAAAATTTGGTTTCCTAGTATTTTTTAAACCAGTCATTCTCAAACATTGATTAATTATACGGTAATTTGCACTTTGCCCTCTATTATACATAGCTAATTAATAAGTATACCCATCATTAATTACTATTACAGTTACTCCATTGACTAGCGCTCAATGTTCATTGATCGACAAATTTCAAAGCAGATTATCAAAATGCCCCTCAGAAATCAAAGCTTGAGATTGAATCTTTCGTATCTTAAACATCTCGTCTCAAGGAAAATCCTAAGGCCCAACTGAAATTGCAATCATATCTCCAGAAAAATCCAATAGTTGATTTTAAAAAATCTTTCATCTTAAACAACTCATCTCGAGAAAAATCTAACGATCCAAATTTAATAGTACACACATTTCTAGGTAAATCTACGGTCCAATTTTAATTATGCATGCATATCGAGAAAAATCTGACTATCCAATGCACATCCGAGGGAAATCTGACGGTCCAATCCAACGCACATCTCGAGAAACAAACTAGCTGCTCGGATTTTTGTGCTCGTATCTCAAGAAAAATCAGACCGCTTAGATTTATTCTTGCACGCATCTCAAAAAAGCTGACGCTTCACCATGCATCACAAAGAAAATTGACGATCCAACACGCATCTTAAGGAAAATCACACGTCTCATATTTATTCGTACACACGTTTCAAGAAAATCTGACGTCTGAATAAATTTTAATATAATTTTGCCCCTAACCTCATAAAATAAATTACTGGCAATAACTTAACCCTATAAAATAAATTTGAATTTAGTTTTGCCCCCTGAAACATAATAGACCTAAGAGATGATCAAGAAAATTTTGATTATCTTCCTCCTCCCTTATCTTCCTCCATTTCTTCCTCATCCATCTGGCAACCTCGCCACCACCTCCCCCTTCATCCTCCTTCATCTTCCTCATTCCTCCACTTCATCCTTCATCCTCCTTCCTTCATTTTACAGCCCCTATAATAAAGTTAATGCTTCATTCATCTACTTCCTCCTTCATTATCTTCCTTCCTCCTTCCTCATTCTTCCCCCTTCATTCTCCTTCCTCCTCTCCCCCCCCCCCCCTCTAAAATAAAATTTATTTAGACGTCATATTTCCTCATGATGTGCACACAAATGAACACGAGTCGTCAAATTTTTTTCGAGATACGTGTTGGAACATTAGAATTTCCTCGAGATGCATGCACATATAAGTCTGAGTCATTAGATTTCTTCGAACTGCGTGTACGAATAAGTCTAAGTTGTCAGATTTTCTCGAGATGTGTGTTGGGCTATCATATTTTTTCTCGAGATGTGTGTTGGAACGTCAAATTTTTTCTAAAGATGCGTACATAATTAAATTTAGACCGTTAGATTTACTAAGGATGTGTATACTATTAAATTTGGACCGTTAGATTTTTCTCGAGATGAGTTGTTTATGATGAAATATTTTTTAAAAATCAACTGTTGGATTTTCCTCGAGACACGATTGCGATTTCAGTTGGGCTTTAGGATTTTCCTCGAGATGAGATGTTCGAGATACGGAAGATAATCTCAGCATTTGATTTCTGATGGGCATTTTGGTAATCTGCTTTGAAAATTGACAGTCAATGAGGTAATTGTAATAGTGATTAATAATGGATCTACTTATTAATTAGTTACCTATGTATAATAAGGGGCAGAATGCAAATTACCCTTTAAACCAAATCCCTCAATATAATTTGTTTGAAGCCCCCCTCCCTCGCCCCTTTTTACAATAGTGAGAGTGTAATATTTGATTACAATATTTTACTTCAAAATATTTTTAATTAAATTAAAAACAAAAAGTATAAATAATATTTATGATTATTTTACTTAAAAATTGAAATACTCGAGTTTTTCCTGAAGTGAGACTGCAAACTAAAATTTTTACATAAAAATAAAAAAATACTAAATTTTACGCACACATGATGCGCGTCCACACCCTAGTAGAAATTAACTGAACAAGCAGATATTTATCAACCATGGTAAACCCCAAATATATCAACTCTATCTCACTTGTTAGGTTAGGTTAGGTTTCCTTATCGCACCTCAAATTTGTCGAAAGCCTGAAAGTCTTTGGTCTTGATCACATCAACATCTATTCATCAAAGTGACAAAATTTGGTATAGTAATCAATTTTGTCGGTAAATGTTAGATTTTTTTCAGCAATATTTCTTGTATGGCTATAATTCGTGGTCACAAAATAACCATGTCGGAAAAAAACGACATGTTATTTTATGATCAATTTAGTCAAGGTTCAGCTGTTCAGGAATTCAATAGTGTTCTCTTCATGCAAAGTCATGTATTATATAATTAGCTAGGAGACATTAATCTACTAATTATAATGCAAAGTGTATTCTTATCTTGATAAGAAGAGAATCCTTAATTTTGTAAGGCATGTGTCCCAATCGCAATTATTCAAGCTTATGACGAGGATAGAAATATTTTATATATAACGATGACTGTAGAAAATTAGAAATCAAACTACCGATTTCTTTGTCGAATTAATTTTCAATATAACCCTAATTGCCAAAAAAAAAAAAAAAAAAAAAAAAAAACTGAAACATTCATGTAGCTGATTAATAGGGGTGGGCAATGTCGGTTCGGTTCGGTTTTGAGCCCCAAATCGATTTCATTCAGTTTGCCCAAAACTCAAATTGAAATCGAATTTTGTATTTGTAAATCGATAATTCGGTTAAACCGACTTTCGGATCGGTTCGGTTCGATTGGGCCGAAATTTCGGGCTCAAGCACTTGAAAGCCTTTTATTAAAACATGCTCAATTTTTTTACATACCCAATTTTAGCCCAAAATGAAAAACTTTGAGAGAAGATGGGGGGATTCAGTGCAACAAGGTGTACCGCAGTGCATTTGTTGCACTAATCAGGTATTGACACCTACATGTTATTTAGTTATTTATATATATCTAATTAATCGGTCGGTTCAAAACCATAAATCGATTTAAAATCGTTTATAATCGGTTCAGCTCGGTTTAAATTATTTTATTTTTATTCATATTTTGGTTCAGTTACCAAACCGAATCGATCGGTTAACCGAATTTAAATCGGTTTTTGGCCACCCCTACTGATTATAATCATCATCATCAAAGCCCATTTCAGATACTCTCGGGGTCAGCTATATGTATTTTAGTTCTCCAAGCAATGCAATATTTTTCTGTATTAATCTTTTTGAACCAAAATTTATGAAAAATGATGTCTTTTTTACAGTTGTCTGTCACAAACCTAACACCAATCCAACTTCTTTATCCGAACTTGGGATGTGCCGTTGCTGATCATACCTGTAAATGAATTCACTCCAAATTATTTTTTTCATATTTTGTCTGAGCCAATTGAAAAAAAAATATATGACATGGGTGATTTTTGCAAAGTTGGAAATAATACAATATCTCAATTAAAGTAACTTTTAAGCATTCAAATATTCCCTAATATTTATTTCAACGCAAAGGATTTCTAATACTTTATTAGTTGACACGATTAATTAAACTAAATGACAATATGATCATAATCAGACAACTGTCCCTGTGACACTAATATTGTGATTATTGTTTGGTGGAAAGAAAACAATATCACAGTTGAAGAAGATGTGGTTGTCGACACCGCCCCATGTTTCTTTAAGCCACCTTTGTTCCATATCATTAACAAATTATTAATGGAGAACGAAAGAATATATATATATATATATATATACGTGTGTGTGAAGTCTCTGACCATGGAATGTTTTCACAATGTGTAAAACGACAACAAGCAAGCTAAAATTCGACTCACTGGCTATGTTATACATTTCTTCTTGTCAGTATGACAATGCATTAACTAGCTATATGAGTAAAAATGGGTACAATGCATCAGCTAGGTAAATTAAATCTGATATTGATCATAGTTCTTTGAAGTGGAAACTAATACTGTAAAGTATTGCCCAAAATCCTTGCATGAGAAAATGAGTGCGTTTATAAAAAAAAACAATTATATTTTTATGGTTTAGAAACTCCCTGAGTTTAAGTACAATGAAATTGACACAAACACCTCTCTCTTTCTCCGAAGTGGTGGTTCGCCGCCGGTGCAAACCTAATTTCATAAAGCAATATCGGAATTTCAAAAAATGAAGAGAAAACCTTCATATGAGATGACTCAATCAAGACATCATTTAAAAAAAAATAAAAATAAAATTGTCATATTTCAATAAATAGAGGTGACGTGAATGAGGTTTTTAGAATGAATAATTGCAAGCAAATTTTTTTTTTTTTTTTAAATTTAAGTTGACATGAAATTAAGACTAAAATCACATTCTTTTTGTATTAGTTTATTTTCGGTAAAAAAAAGGTGTCATTTTATTAGCTCAAGGATTGTCATTTCAAGATCGGAAATGTTATTGACTTTGATGCCAAATACTTTTATCAACTAGAAGATAACCTGTCTACCTTCCTACCAAAATTTACATTGTGGAATCACAAACTAGTCGACACATGTATCAACACTATACAGTATACAGCAAGTATATCAAACAAAACCTTTCTTATTGTCGACCAAAGGGGTGAGGGAATCAGCGAGGGGCAGGGGTTTTACCACTCATTTTTTTTTAGATTCACATTGATGTGTATCTCAAGGGTGTAGGCATGCATCTCGAGAGGGATGGGGGGTCACACCGTCCCCCTCGCTGATTTCCTTGCCCCTTTCCTCGCCATTTAGAATTTCTGCAAACACAATCTAAATTCTCAAGTTCCAATAAAACCATGTGCGAGGCAAAAGGGTTCTCTCCTGCTGATGCCTGTGGAGCATGGGTCCTTCTCTAGGGGCGGATCCACCCTTTGGTTAAGGAAATTAGTTGCCCCCTTTATCTTTTTTAAAAATTTCATTAAATTATTTATATATTTTTATATTGTCATTCTTTAAAAGTTTATGATTTCTCCATTATATACAATCTTGGCTCCTGACTCCATTAAAAGTTAAATTATGGGTTATTTTAAAAGTTTAGGTTCTCTCTCCTTTGTATACTATCTCTGCTACCGACATGTTTGCGTTTCAGAGTTCAGTATAGCCAACTGCTACGAAGCTGAGCGAATTGGGAGTGAAATAAGAGTGAGGTGAGAGGCAAATTTGAGAGATTATAGAGTGACAGAGGGTTTGTGAGGGAGTAAAAAAAAAAAGGAGAAGAGGAGAGAGCGCGAGGGTTGGTGAGGATGGGTTTGTTGGGAGTTAAAAAAGAAAAAAAAATCTTCGTTCGATTAAAAAAACCACATTCTGGAATAAGTTGGTCTTTTCAAAAAAAAATTTGCCCCATCTGTCTGCAATCTCGGCTCCGCCCCTATTTATCTTGAACTTTCCTTTGAACTTGCTAATTTTGAAAAGGCCAACTTAGCACTAATTTTACTTGAAACATTAAGAGACTAAAATCGTGTTTAATTTGTGTATAACCCTATTTGAACTTGTGATTTCATCCCGTACAAGTCTACTACTAGACACTAGTGTAATGACTACCGTGGTCGGTTGGTGGCCAATCCCCATTTACTTCAATCTTGAGAAAAAATAAAGTTAACTCCATCATCAAGTCCTACCATTACCTCACTTCCCTCCTTTATATACTCACCTCACCACATCTTCACTCCCACCTCAACTAGATGAGAAGAAATAACCTCACTTCAATATCTTGAAATCCATACAAACTAACTAGAGAGAAAAAAAAAAATGGAAGGCAGAGAAGAAGATGTGAGTGTGGGAGCAAACAAGTTTTCGGAAAAACAGCCACTTGGTACCGCAGCTCAAAGCCAAGACAAGGACTACAAAGAACCACCACTAGCTCCTTTATTCGAACCCGGTGAACTCTGCTCATGGTCCTTTTACAGGGCTGGAATTGCCGAGTTCATGGCAACTTTCCTTTTCCTCTACATCACCATCTTGACTGTCATGGGATACAGTAGAACCACCAACAAGTGTGCCACTGTTGGTATCCAAGGTATTGCTTGGGCCTTCGGTGGTATGATCTTCGCTCTAGTATACTGCACTGCTGGTATTTCCGGTAAGTACTTAAATTATAAGATTTACGATTTTATTTTATTTTGCTTCAGATTATTGAGAAATTTGATTAAAATGACATTATGTGTTCCTACAGGTGGGCACATCAACCCAGCAGTGACGTTCGGGCTTCTTCTTGCTAGGAAGTTGTCCTTAACTAGGGCGATATGGTACATGGTCATGCAGTGTTTGGGTGCCATTTGTGGTGCAGGTGTGGTTAAAGGATTCCAGAAGAATGAATACCAGATGAATGGTGGTGGTGCTAACGTAGTCGCCCATGGTTATACCAAGGGAGAAGGTCTTGGTGCTGAGATTGTTGGGACCTTCGTCCTTGTATACACTGTTTTCTCAGCTACTGATGCTAAACGTAGCGCAAGAGACTCCCATGTGCCTGTAAGTATCTAATTATGACTACTGATATAACAATTTATTTTATGTTGCTGGCAAATCAGAATGATACGAGTTTGTGTTAAACAGATCTTGGCTCCATTGCCAATTGGATTCGCGGTGTTCTTGGTGCACTTGGCCACCATCCCAATCACCGGAACTGGAATCAACCCAGCAAGGAGTCTTGGTGCTGCGATTATCTACAACAAAGACCATGCTTGGGATGATCAAGTAAGATTATTGGATGGTGATTCAATTTGTGAAAATCTGTGATTCTAACTTGCATTTTTTGTCATTGGAACAGTGGATATTCTGGGTAAGATTATTGGATGGTGATTCAATTTGTACAAATATGTGATTCTAACTTGCATTTTTTGTGATTGGAACAGTGGATATTCTGGGTTGGACCATTTATTGGAGCAGCCTTGGCTGCTGTGTACCACCAAATCGTAATCAGGGCCATCCCATTCAAGTCAAAGTGATGACATTGATGATGATCCAACCTCTCTTTTTTTCTTTTTTTTTTCCTTGTGCTTGTTCCATTATCAGGATCACTGATCCTCTTTATGTGTGTTTGTCTTTTTTATAACCATGCATGTTGTTTGTATGGAAGAGGGTTATGGGATTTGATATGAAGTTGAATATATCTGGCCTTTTTTTTTTTTTTCAGTCACTGTTTGTGTGTCACTCTTTTGAGTCCACTTGGCTATTGATTATTTTTCCTTGTAGGTAAATTGTTTTTTTTTTAACAGCAATGGGGTTTTAAGACACCTAAACCTTTATATTAATAAAAATAAAGATTACTCTAATACAATCTCTAAAAACGAAACGATTCTTTTTGAAACAAACATGTAAGATGCTTAACTAAAACCTAAACCTAACTAATTCTATTCTCCTTATTGTGGCACTCAATCACAATCATTGTAATGAGGTAATTTAAAAGTTAAAGATGGTAAATTGAGTTGTCCATGAGTTATGATAATTGATACAGACACTGCCGACAATTGAATTCCACCGTCCAAGAAACCTTACTCGATCTTTAATAATTTGGCCAGAAAAGACTATTGTTTAACTTGATAAGTAATGTGTTTTTCCAACACAGTGGTCACGCATACACAAGTTTATGGGCTATACAAAAGGACCAAAACTAGTGTCCACAGATTGCAAAACCTCTTCATCTCTCATTATCCCATCTTGCTGAATCTCTCCATTTCAGGAGCTTCATTTTGCATCGGCTACTCAGTAACAATATGTCAATATCTTATTGTTTTCTCAACTCTTGTTCTTTGGTTTCTTACTTTTCAGTTATGCTCAAAAACCATTTTCATTTTGTTGATCGAGTAACATGCAAGTCTGGTGGTTCGGACTAATTAGGTTCAGATTCCATTGGCTTTTCTGATTCATGTTGAATTTCTTTCAATGTTTTTGTTTGTTGATCTTCTATCGTTGGATCCACATCTATTTCTATATATGTTTTTACGCAGTATCAGAATACCTCTGATGCCCCGACTCTCTGGAAAACCTCCGAATCACGCGTCAAATATGTGTCAGACACGGATTTGCGCCCGACACGCCCCCGACACGTATTGGACACGTGGTCAACGGTCAAAATTCATTGACTGACTTGGACACGATCTAGACACGGTCCAGACTCGTCCGGACACGGTCGGGTGCAAATATTCCCTCTTTTTCCTCCTCTTCGATCGTTCGGTTCCTCCCACAAACCCTAATACTAACAAAGAGCAGAGAAAAGAGAGAACAAAGACAGAGAGAGAGAGAGTCTCGACTCGATCGATCGACAGTGTTGGACGGAGGTAGAGAGATCGATTTCGACAGAGAGGGAGAGATCGATTGATGGGATCTATGTCGTCCTCAGCATCACCATTACCAGGTACCTTTTTTGATTCTTTCTTTCGTTTGTTTTTTTTTCCTGCGATATCTGCTCTCGACGGGATCTATGCCTTGGACTGAAAATCGCCCTTGTCTAAGCTGAGTCCATGAACATATAGGAAGCTAATAACATCAACATGACCTTCTCTAACACCTGGTAAAGATCCTTGAACTGCAAGCTGCAAAGGAAATGAACAATTGATGTTTAACTGTTTAAGTATAATTTTCCAACAAAACTGATTGAAAAAAAAAACATACATGTTGCGCAAGGAATAAGATAGTGAAGCATACCCTTGACCATTGTAATTGTAAAATGGCATTGACGTATCCTGGTTGAGTGAGTCTAACATTGTAATTGTCTTTTTTCTCTTAATGTTTTGTTAGGCCAAGTAACTGGAGATGATCTTTGGAAGCATGTGACAATAATAAGAAAACCAAGTGAAGGTGGGGGAAATCTTAGATGGCGGTGTAACTTTTGTCATAAAGAGTATACGAGATCTCTTACTAGATTGAATGACCACTTGTTGAAGATAATAGGTCGTGGGATAGCTATTTGTGCCAAAATCTCCCCCCTACAACTTAGAGAGGTGCAACAATTTGTTGAAGAAGCTGCATTGAGAGCAGAAAGTTCAAGGTCGCGAAATGTTCCTTTACCTCCTTCAGTGGGCTCAAGTAGTCACCCGCACCCGAGTTCAAGTAGTGGGGTTAGTTCTTCAGTTCCATACAATGAACAAAGGAAGAAGAGAGCCACTAATAATCATATTGCAAATGCTTTCAATATGAGTGAGCGACCATAGTTGGATGCTTTGATTGCAAGGGCGTTCTACTCAGCTGCATTGTCATTCAACCTTGCAAGGAATCCATAATTTCAGGAGGCTTTCACCTATGCAACGAATAAAGCAAAGTCCATTAGTGGTTACAAGATCCCTGGGTATAATGCATTGAGGACGACATTGCTTCAAAATAAAGGGGGCAACATTCAAAGGTTGTTGGAGGCAACAAAGTTCACATGGGTTACTAAAGGGGCAACCATTGTTTGTGATGGGTGGACTGATTCTCAAGGGAGGCATCTCATTAATTTCATAGTGATTAATGAGGGTGGTCCAATGTTCTTAACGGCTGTGAACTGTGAAGGGGAGTACAAAGACAAGTTCTTCATTGCTGGTTTGATCAAGGAAGTCGTACGTGACGTTGGGCCAAGTAATGTGGTCCAAGTCATAACCAACAATGCTCCAGTTTGTAAGGCTGCAAGTTTACTTGTTGAGAGCCAGTATCCTGAGGTGTTTTGGACACCTTGTGTAGTCCACACTCTCAACCTTGCCTTGAAGAACATATGCGCTCCAAAGAACTCGCCTGCAAATGAAAATGCCTACAGTTTGTGTAGTTGGATTATTGATGTTGTTGGGGTCCTTGGGGATGGGGTGCTGATCAAGAACTTTATCATAAACCATTCCATGAGGTTGCATATGTTTAATGAGCATTCGAGATTGAAGTTGTTTTCCATAGCAGAGACACGCTTTGCTTCAAGCATACTTATGCTCAAGAGGTTGAAAGACATTAAAAGTAGCCTCCAGAGTATGGTGATTGGAGATCAGTGGGATTCCTATAGGGAAGATGATGTTGAGAAAGCACAGCTTGTGAAAGGAAAACTATTGGATGACTTGTGGTGGAACAAAGTGAACTATGTACTTCGTTTCACAGAGCCTATTTATTCAATGTTGTGGAGGGCTGATACAGATGAGTCTTGTCTTCACTTGGTGTATGAGATGTGGGATGTTATGATTGAGAAAGTGAAACAAGTTATTTACCACCATGAAGGAAAGGAAAATAGTGAGGAGTCAGAGTTTTTTTCAGTGGTGCATCAGATACTCGTAGATCGATGGGAGAAAAACAACACACCACTTCATTGCTTAGCACATTCCTTGAATCCAAGGTAAATAATTACATTGTTTTTAACTTTTTATTTTACTTATTCTTGAGTCTTGACTAGAAGACTAGAATTTATGGGTTGTGCACTTAATGTTTATATATTAATTTGTGATTGACATTGTATAGGTATTATAGCAGAGAATTGCTTGAAGGGGCTCCTAATCGTGTTTCGCCACACAAAGATCCTGAGATTTCAAAGGAGAGGGATAAGTGTTTCAAGATATACTTTCCTAATATTGAAGAAAGACGATTGGTTATTACAGAGTATTCTAGGTTTTCAACGGGTACTGGACAGTTTGCAGAAAGTGTTGCTCTACAGAATAGAGCATACCTAGAATCTGATGTGTGGTGGGTTTTTCATGGTACCTGTGCACCATTACTCCTGAATATTGCTTTGAAGATACTTGGGCAACCTTGTTCTTCCTCGTGTTATGAGAGGAATTGGAGCACGTATAACAACATTCACTCATTAAAAAGGAACAAATTGACCCCACAACGAGCTGAAGATTTAGTGTATGTGCATTCCAACCTTCGTCTTTTGTCAAGAAGAAAACAAGAGTACAAAGAAGGTGAGACAAGGATGTGAGATATCGCAGGAGATACTATTGATTCGTTGGATTTGGATGCTGCTGGAATGCTTGAGATTGCAAGTCTTTCACTTGATGAACCTGAGCTAGAGGCTGGGCTGTTGAATGAAGAAAATGCGACAGTTGATCCGCCAGTTAATGAAGAAGAAGAGATGTAGCCGTCTCGCTGGTGAGTTTATGAAATTATCAATTTACATTTTACATTATCAAATTAATGAAATTATGTTGCTTATGCTTTATGAGTATGACTTGAGTTTGACTTTATGATGTATTTGAAATTTTGAATGAATAAATTTGAATGTTCATATAATCATATCATATGAGTTACAAAAAAAATATATATTAAAAAATAAGTTTGACCGTGTCGCCGAGTCCTATTTTTTTGAAAATTGCCGAGTTGCCGTGTCGCATCCATGTCCGACACGACACGCCTATCCGAGTCCGTGCATCCTTGCATAATACAAAGATACAAATACTGAGAGTAGGGAGGGAGAATGATGGTGGTCGCCAGTGAAACGGAGGGAAAGGGAGTGGAGCGAGGGAGAAGGAGTGGTGGTCTACGAAACAAAGAAGAGATGTATTTTAATTTTTATAAAATACGAAGAGATGTGCCAATTATTAGTTGCTCGGGGCTAAAATTATGATTGGTGATCAAAATATGACCCATTTAAAATAGACCAATCGAATTTAAATAAACAAGTAGAGAGAATTAAACAAGAAATAAAAATAAAGATGTTTATTTAAACAAGAAATAAAAATAGCAAGCAGGGTTTTAAGGACTTCTAAATCTTTATATTAATAAAAATAAAGTGTTTCTAATACAATCTCTAAAAAAGAAACGATTCTTTTTGACATTGTTTAACTTAAATTTAACTAATTCTAATCTCCTTACTATGACACTCAATTACAATCATTATGCAACACCTGAAGAAGCTTTCCCTATAAAAGTAGTAATGACGGAGGCATGTTATATTATGTCCGAAATGGTGTAATTTAAAGTAGGTTCCCAAACCATCAATATCTAAAGGCTATCTCCAAAACTCAGATTCCACTGCATATAATTGAATCAAACTGAAGTTAATTAGTCATTCATTTTTAGTTTGATCATCCTATCCCTAACACTTGATTTACAAAATTTATCTTCACTATATCATGGTTTATCAGCTTACCCTCATAAATTTACTGTTCGAACATTCAGTGATATATGTCTAGTAAGTTCATAAGTATGAGAAATAACTGTTGTATGAGGTTTACCTCACACGAAAATGCATATTTTGATCACCCAATGCTCGCGGATGTATATAATGTGTGAGGAGCTAATAGGATAGCCGAAACCTGCATCTTTGCATGAGTCTAACAACCTGAATATTGTGATTGACGATAAATACACAAAATGTTGGGTGAATCAAATCAACTATAAAATATATTTAGACATGTAAAATAAACTATAAAAAATGCGTTGATTTGCATTTTTAATATAATTAAGTTAGTAAAATTAAAAATGCTTAAAAAATGCGAAGGAAATATGGTTTGAGCAGATGATGGGAAGAGCGAGATGAAGAAGGAAGAGAGAACATGCACATTGCGGCCCAAAGGCCCAAAAGGGTAACTGGGCCCTTAGCCCAAATTGGATCCTAAAAGATTGTAATATTTCAAGCCTTAATAAGGCCCAAATCGTATGGATCCTATTATGCAAACCATGATTCCCTTCCTTGATGTGTATCTCGACGAAGAATTTAGTGAGTTTCACAAGGTAAAAAAAAATCTCTTTAATTTATATAATGTAAAACTCTTTATGAAAAATATCACACATGCATCGCAATGTTATATCATCTACTATATTGATCTGTTATTTTGCAGCATTTTTTTTTTGGAAAAGTGAGTAGAGTTATAAGGATCCTTAACCTTTATATTAATAAAAAGTAAGAAGATTCAAATACAATCTCTTGCTCGAGAGAGAAACATACACTATAAGGCTTTACTAATTCATGTTTCACTAACATTCACAAGTTAAATTACCTTGTTTTCCTTTGTTGTGGAAACGACAAATTCATCATCTGTACTTTTTGTTCATTATCTTAGATCTAGTAGATATTCAAAGACAAAGGTTAAAGTCTTGGATGTAAGCGTTTGAAAACTTCTTTGCAGCCAATTCTCTTACAACATTTTCATTAGAAGGACTTGAGTCATGCTCTTTTCCAGAATCCAATTTTTCTTGACCCCAACATAATTTATGTTCGATTGTTTTCCTTTTTCCACAAGGCCTTTAACAATGTGTAATCTTCCTTTACTACATCTCGGCCATCTCTTTCAATAGCTTTTTTTCACTACAACATTTATTTCTTGCCCTTGCCCTTGCCGTATTCATTTATCATAATCAAGATATGCTCAACCTAAGATAAAGAAGGAACATTTCTCATGTTGATATTAACTCCTCTAAGAACTTCATCTTCAATCTAGGCTTTTTCATCTTGCGCTATCGCTTGGACAAAGGTAACTACTTCAATCACTTTAGCCATCTTGTCCCCTTCGCCGAGCTACTCTTCACTTTGTACCTGTTGTTCACAATATTGCCTTCCTAATCATAATTTTGATGATGGCTAGAAGCCAATTCTATGTTGTATGTACTTCTTTGTAGGTCTTTTCTATTTTCCATAGTTGGTTGTATGTTTTTATTCCTATCTTCCAAGACACAACGATCAACGCGTAACAAAATCATCCAAAGATAATCAATAATAACCTCATCAAGCTATCCTTATATGTTTACTTAGCACGTACTATAGAGGTCATTATATTATTACTTATATGTTTACTTATCCAAAAATGTTAGGAAACCAGGTATTTGCAACCATGTTTTGCAACAAGGGTGACGTGACGTGATCTCAAAATAATGATGAAATTATTAAAAAGTTTGTGTATCTCGATGTTGTAAAAAACTTCTTCTAACGATGCCACATCATTTTGGTTGCAAAACCTAATTCCCTAGCCTCACTCTTACTTATCTTATAATAATCAAGTTGGGACATGAATCAAACAGGGAAACATCAATCTCCATAATTTTTCCTCTTTTTCTAGAGTAGTTTAGATCTTTTTAATTACTTTCAAGTTAAGTGTTACTTCACAAACAGGGAAAAGATGAGGGTAGGTTAGTTGATGAGGGCAGGTTAGTTGATTTTGATAATCCATCCCTTAGAATCTTGGGGTTGGTTTGAAACATGTATTATTAATGAAGAAGACCTAAGAAGCTTGTAATAAATTGGAAAAAGCTAATGAATCAACTTCAAGTTGGAGAAGCATAACATCTTGTATTTTAATTTCAACAAACTTGGAGATTCAACATGAATCATCAAGAAGAATTAAAGTGGCCTGGTCCCCAAGTTAGCTAGCATTCAATTTCAATTTGGACTAATTAATCTAGCTTAGCTCAGAGCTAAGTTTGCTTAATATGAATTTTGTTGACTATTTTTCATATTTGGTAATGATCTTAATTGCTTGGCCCCCAGTTGATGAAGTTTTAACATCAACTGATGAATTTGTTTTTGAAATTTTCCGAAGATGTAACGAAGTTTTGTTTCGATAAAATTAAATATATAAGTTTATAGAAAGAAGTAATGGTTTTGATTCTTAAAAAGAGAAAATTGAAAAAAGCATTTAGGTCACATGAAATACAAGAGGAAACTAAAACAAAAAATAGATTAAAATGTTTGATGGATAAAGGGGAGAGAACTTTGTATTATGTTCATTAATTGGTGAATTTGCAGACAATTTTGTTGAGAGGTCAATTTAAAAAAAAAAAAAAACTAGAACTCTTTTAATTTTCATTTTTTCAAGTAATGTTTCTTTAATTTTTGTTGTTATGCTCACGAAACGAAATTAAAGAGATGTTGACAAGGTTGGTAGCGCATTCTCATTGCATTGGTATCAATCGATAAGGGATTTCAAAAAATTAATTGATTTGATAGAAAGAAATCAATATAAATTTGATAAGAAAAGAAAATTTGTTGATTGTAATATTAAGCTGGTGCTTGGCTTTTTTTTTTTTTTTTTTAAGCCGTAGGCTTGGATTAATAAACTAGTCTATCTGTGGCAGACGCCAAATTATGAGCCTCTACAGATATACTTACATTACCAAAAAGGAAGCAAAAGAAGCAGGCGTGTAATATTACATGTGAGTGAACGCCAGACAAAAAGAGATCCGGGTCCATTTCAGTACAATAAGCGTATACACTAATCAAGAACTAATTGAATTTGATTTGACAGAAAGAGATCCGGGTCCATTTCAATAAAAATCTTCTTGTTTGGCCAAAAAATAAAAAATAAAAAAATTCGGGTCCATTTGATACGAAACAACAATTCTAGCCAGCCATGTTTAATTTGCTAGTCTTTTTAGGTTTTTTATTTTTTATACTTCTACATTTTCTATAGATAGTGCGTTTGTGATTGAGTTTTAAAGAAAATGGATTAAAAAAAAATAAAAATTAAAACTAACAAACATGGCTGGCTAGACTTACTTGATACGAGAACAACATTATTGAAAAATAAAATAAATAATCAGATCGAAACTTGCTTGTTCTTACATATCGTATTAGGCACCTAAACCGGTTTTCTTTACCGAATTTCATGTATGTTTGACCCTCACCATTGCCAACCCTACATTTTTCTCTACAGAATGGTAGGCCAAGGATTTCTTCAAAGCTAGCTAGCTGAACAATTGGTTGTAGACATGGAATTATGGGACTCTCATTAATGGCAATGGCGAATAATTTGAAGGCAAGTACACATACACACACATGGGTGATTAAGCGCCGGCAATATGTTTGTTGGAAGTTTCCTATCTGTACCTTAGGACTTTATGTCCCGTAGCCCACACATGAAGTATTTTTTTTTGAAGGCAAGTTGAGTTTTTAACAAGATCCGATAACTATCTTAGAAATAACATACATCTATGTAGAGTCTGTCTATGTAGAGTCTGAATCCTGAACCTGTAGTTCCATTTGTCACAACTCTACTAAGTAGTTGGTATCTGTTAGCCACTTAACATGTCACTCTCCCATACTTTGTTTAAAATTTTCAATCACGATGCTCTAAGAGGATTCCATTTTTGCCAATGACATGACAGTTCAACGGTTAGAGCTTGGCGGATGGTACTACTAGGTCATGGGTTCAAACTCAGCTTGGGACATCTTTATGAATTTTGGGACCATATAAAAACCCTGCTTGCTGACGACATCTGAGATGGAAGGGGTTAAGGAGAAAAAAAGAAAAACAAACGATCTCAGTTTAGCTTGTAAAAAAAAGAAATGCGAAAGAAAAATTAAGTAATATTTATTTATTTATTTATTATTTTCGAAGAAACATGGAAAAATAGTTGTTCCAGTTGTGCTCACAATTGTCACATAATGTCAATGTCTGGAAACAGTACATCTGTTAGGTAAGCTAACTCAAGGCACTCTGTAGGGCTTCATCAAAGCCCTTGATGCTTGGTTAATTAAACCACCACTCTCCTTAACCCCACACCTTAATTTTTAACCATCTCATAATCCTCTTTTATTATCCAAAAAAAAAAAAATCTATTTTTTTCACTGTTTACCAAACCCTAAAAAAATCGCGCATTCGTGATTAGCAGTAAAAATATAAGTTTATATGGATTGTTAATCTAATGATCGGTGGAGGTCGAAGTACATCGAGGAACTGTAATTTCACGCCGAAAATAATTTCTTGTGGTGTGAAAATGAGAATATGATGTATTTTTATATGAAGTTATTTTCATAAACTTTCTAACTACCAACATCCAAGAACAGAGAAAAAGAAAGAGCTAATAAGCAAAACCATTTAAAGCAACCAGCTCCTAAAAACTATAAAGTAGGCTAATTTAATGTGTGTAGACATAGTTGGATCAATTTCAACTACTCTCATCACCCCACTCTTTCAAAACCACACATCACTTTCAAATTAATAACAATATCAACGTGAATCCCTACTTTTCCCTCCTCTTTAAATCCTCCTTACTCACCTCATGCACCTCTCAATTTCATAGCACTCCTCTTCCCTTTGCATTCCATATGGCAACATTCAAGACTTCTCTTCGAGGCGACCGATGTTTCGATCCCATTTCGAATTGCTCATCGGAAGGGAGATCGAACCAAACTGTGGCTGCAGACCTAGATGGAACACTTCTTGTATCACGAAGCGCTTTTCCTTACTACATGTTGGTTGCCATTGAAGCCGGAAGCCTATTAAGAGGACTAGTCCTACTTGCATCAGTTCCATTTGTATATTTCACCTACATATTTTTATCCGAGCAATTCGCTATAAAGATCTTCATTTTTATTGCTTTTGGCGGTTTGAAAATAAATGACATTGAACTTGTGTCAAGATCAGTGTTACCTAAGTTTTATGCCGAAGATGTTCACCCAGAGACTTGGAGAGTGTTTAGTGCATTCGGAAAGCGATATGTTGTTACCGCAAACCCAAGGATCATGGTTGAACCATTTGTGAAGAATTATCTTGGGGTGGACAAGGTTCTTGGCACTGAAGTTGAAGTGACAAAATCTGGGAGAGCTACTGGATTTGTCAAGCAACCTGGTGTTCTTGTTGGGGAACATATAAAGGAGGCTCTTGTGAGGGAATTTGGAGACTATTTGCCAGATTTGGGATTGGGAGATAGTGAGACTGATCAAGATTTCATGTCTATTTGCAAGGTTTGATTTCACTCACTTAATTATCTTGATTTTCGTTTTTAGTATAGACATATATAGAGCTAACAATAGTTTTGAATTGATTTTTCGGGTGCATAATTTAGGCAAAAAATGACATCTATTTTTCTTTATATTAAAAAAACATATTTTGATACATCAATTACCATAAAACTTTCATTGTATTCTGTATCTTATACATCTATGATGTTGTTCCTTGAATTTTCAAAACTATAATGATCAATTAGAGATCATCGGAAAATTCAAATAAAAGGTCCACCTTCTGTGTGTTTGATTTTACATGTTTTTTGAATGTGGACAACACCGAATTCATGAACTAGGCCTAGCTAATTGCGTGACAATTGTTTTGTGTAATGCAGGAAGGCTACATGGTACCAAGAACCAAATGCAATCCAGAACCAAGAAACAAGCTGTTAAGGCCAATAATCTTTCATGATGGGAGGTTTGTTCAAAGACCCACACCTCTAATGGCTCTCTTGACCTTCTTATGGCTCCCAATTGGTTTCATACTCTCCCTTATGAGAGTTTACTTCAACATCTTTTTGCCTGAAAGATATGCATGGTACATGTACAAGTTTCTTGGCATTAAGGTCATTGTTAAAGGAAACCCTCCTCCTCCCCCTACAAATGGCAAGAGGGGTGTACTTTTTATCTGCAATCACAGAACTGTTTTGGATCCCGTTGTCACCGCAGTGGCCTTGGGGCGAAAGATAAGTTGTGTCACATACAGTATTAGTAAGTTTACAGAAATTATTTCACCTATTAAGACTGTGGCACTATCGCGAGAAAGGGAGAAAGATGCTGCCTACATCAAGAGTTTACTTGAAGAAGGCGATTTGGTTATTTGCCCTGAGGGGACTACATGTCGAGAACCATTTTTACTGAGGTTCAGTGCACTTTTCGCTGAGCTGACTGATAGGATTGTGCCTGTGGCAATCAACACAAAGCAGACTATGTTCCATGGAACGACTAGCAGGGGAATGAAATTAATGGACCCTTATTTCGTGTTCATGAATCCTAGGCCTACTTACGAAATTACATTCTTGAATCAGTTGCCCATGGAGCTTACATGCAAGGCAGGGAAGTCTCCGATTGAAGTTGCTAATTACATCCAGCGAGTACTTGCAGGGACTTTGGGGTTCGAATGCACCAACTTAACTAGGAAAGACAAGTATGTGATGCTTGCAGGAAATGATGGCAGCGTACCCTCCAAGAAAGAAAAGGATTAATAGAAAATTTTAAGAACTTTGAAGTTTGTTAATTTTGATTATGAAAGTTATAGTTGAAAATAATTATAGAATTTTTATGTCATTTGTATATGTTTCTTCAATATATCATATATATATATTGACATTGATGGGTAGAACCTACATCCTTTTTCTACACCTTATACATAGTTTTCAATATCTCAACTCTCAAGCTCAAGTAACGAAAGGTGGTCAATGGGGTACTAGCTCAGCTGATAGACTTGTGAGGGATGGTTTTGGGATCCAATAAAAACTCTCGCATTTCAAAACGAAAGGCAAATCTTGTACTGTTGAAATGAAGGGGTATCAACTCGCTGAACCTCTGCTCTACAAAAAAAAATGAAATTCAGCAACAGCTCACGACCGTCGCAATACTGTTCCTATTTGAATCGTCTCTAAAATATAACAGCAACGGTATACTATTCCGTAGCTAATTGGCAACGGCTAAAAACCATCGCTAAGTTGCAAAGATTTCGTCGCTAAACAAATTTTAATTCAAAGGTTTTATTTGAGACGGCTAAGGCTGTCGCAAATTGACAAAACAGAGACGGCATTTGCCGTGGCTATTTAGCGATGGCTTCAAACTGTTGCTAAGGCTGTATCAAATTGACAAAATAATGACGGCATTTGTCGTGGCTATTTGGTGACGGCTTCAAACCGTTGCTAAGGCTGTATCAAATTGACAAAATAGTCACGGCCTTTGGCGACGGCTTCAGACCGTTGCTAAGTTGCAACTTCTGATACGACTGCAGCTGTATCAAATTGACAAAATAGAGACGACATTGCTGTTACTAACACTAACTTGCTGTAGCTAAAAAAATTACTAATAAAAATTCATTTTTTATAATGAAATTAGTTCTGATCACTCAATGGAAATTGAACTTTTTGTGTATTTTTCTCCTAGTAAATTTCGATTGCAAACAACATAACGGTGAATGGAAAGAATATATACAAAAATTGCAATTTCTTTCAAATCATCCGTGAATATCATTTCTAACAACAAAGCTCATTTAAAGAGAAAGGAATATATACAAGCCCTTTCAATGAAAATGATATTTACATTGTTATCCATCAAAAAACAGGGCACCCTTTAGTCTGTATCCCTGGAGCAGTGGGGCATTTAGCCAAAGGACAATGATCATCGGCGTCCATACCCACCACGTTACACCCGATATATTTTGCATTGCGCGTCCATACCCACCACGTTACACCCGATATATTTTGCATTTGCAATGTGAAGTAGACTAATACCCCCATGAAAGCAACTCCAGCATCCAGGCCAGCCGATAAAATGTATGTTTAGCCCACCAACCCTTGTACCTATTGTATATATAAATGTTGAAGAAGAATCCAACTGCAGCCCAAGTAGTGTGGTTAACTGACCTAATAGGGGGCATGCTTGCTGTGGCTCCAAGTATTACGGGAATTCCATAAGAATTAGAGAGGTGCCACTGCTGGACCTCAAGCTCAATTAGCTCTAATTCTTATTGGCCACTGCTGGACCTCTTTTTCACAATTGATGTTCTGGCCTTTGACAAGGGCACAGAATGAGAGGTGCCACTGCTGGACCTCAAGCTCAAGCTGAAGAGTTGACTGTCGGTCGATCTCAGAGGTGGCGTCAGTTGATGGGGTGGTGTTCAGGAACTTGAGTTGTTCGACTATATGGGTTTGGACCTGGTGGCATTCATACATGCTTCTCCACATGCGCATCAACCTGCATGCAGTGACAGAGCCAGAAAATTTTATGAAGGGGGCGGAGTGACGTCATAGTTAATATAAGAAATATAGGAATTAATTATTTTAACAAAAAAATTTAATTCGAACAATACATAAATAAATATACAAAACACCAATTGGTAAACAAAACTCCATCTAATCTATGGGGAAGAAAATGGATCGGACAAGCTACTTTGTAGGAAGCACACACAATAAATATATGAGGAACAAATCAAATTGGTATGTAAAGTTAATGGGCAAGAATTAATTTTAAATGTAAAATTAGATGTGGACACTAAAATTTGGTTATTTGCAATTTGCCACCTTATCATAAATAACTAATTAGATGTTACCCCATCATTAATCACTATTACAGTCTTTCCCGAGACTAACGGTCAACGTGCATTGACTGTCAAAAGGCTCACGTTGATTATCAAAATGTCTTCAAACAATAACCCATAGATGAACCTCGAAATACAAACATATATCTTGAGAAAAAAATTAATGGATCCAAATTTCATGCATCTCCAAAAAAAGCCTATGAATCAAATACAAAAATAGACCTCGATACGAATTCATCTTGAGAAAATACATTAAAAAAACCTTCTCCTTCCTCAATGCATGAAAAAGAGATTACGGTTGTTGGTGGCTGATAGTGATGGTAAGAAAAAAAAACTAAATCAAGCAAAAAGGGAGGGAGAGGAAGAGAGTAGGAGACGAGGCGGTTGCCGGTGTCGTAGTAAACAGAGAGAGAGAGCAGAAGAGAGGAAAAGGGTGGAGCAGGAAGGGAGAACAAAAAAAAGAAAAATGGCAAGACGGGACCGAGTCGTCGACATTACAACGGGGCATATTAGAAATTAAAATTAAAAAAATTTAAGTCAATGGGGGCAAGTGCCCCCACTTGCCCCCACGTGGCTCCGTCCCTGCCTGCATTCAACAACATATTATCATATAATGCGCATCACAAAATTCTTCTTTGATAAATTTACTTTCCACAATTTACTCACATGCAAAATCTGAATTAATGCAAATTCTTTACAGTCGGAAATATAATGGGTATTCTAGTGCATATCCTATTGAGAATATTCTCATGATTATGCTATTGAATTTGGTATTGAGAATATTCTCATGATTATGCTCTCAATTATGCTATTGTAAAGATTGTCTTGATTATGTGAATATTGTACTTTAGGATGATTGCTTATTCGGTCAAATTTGTATAAGGAAGTTAGCATATTGTTAGGGTGATTAGGAGTTGCCTATATTGGCAGAATAAGCAATCATCCTAAAGTACAATATTCACATAATCAAGACAATCTTCACAATAGCATAATTGAGAGCATAATCATGAGAAGGGTGATTAGGAGTTGCATATATTGACCGAATAAGCAATCATCCTAAAGTACAATATTAACATAATCAAGACAATCTTCACAATAGCATAATTGAGAGCATATTCAATAGCATAATCATGAGAATATTCTCAATATATCCTTCCACGCAAATAAGTATAAAGTGATACCATTTCTATATATTCAGATATCAAACCATAAGACGACATACTAAAAGGGGAAACAAATACATGAAAAACACGTGGACATATCTATTGGTATCGAGTAATTCTACAGGGCCTGGGTTCCCCAGCCTGGTTTGCTGCCTAGGGGGGCGAAAATACAATTTTGCCCCCCTCTTTATACACCTTCTCCAAAAATGTGATTAAAAAGGGAGGGGGGGGGGGGGGGGGGGGCAAAATTGTCTTTTTGCCCCACCCAAGTAGCAACGAGGCTGATTTTCCCAGGTCAGCTAGAATTTCGGATTGGTATCTGAATCTGACAAAAAAACTCACTGACGCCTCTAGGCATGTATCAGAAAGATAAGACATTTTCATTGCTCACAGGTCTCTAACACAACAAATTCTTACAACACAGTATCCTTCATAAGTAATCATTTCATTTGAACATCGAATAAATCAAACCTTCAATAGGATGCCAAATGTATATATGCATTTGACAAATAACTTGACAAAAGAAATAATTCTGTGAGAACGATGCTCTAATCTTTTCATTGTTCTATTGCTGTTTATATACAAGCTATTCTGTTAATATAGGCAACTCCTAATCACCCTAACAATCTGCTAACTTCCTTATACAAATTTGACCGAATAAGTACTTATCCTAAAGTACAATATTCACATAATCAAGACAATTTTCACAATAGCATAATTGAGAGCATAATCATGAGAATATTCTCAATACCCCCCCTCAAGTTGGTGCATGGAGATCCCGTATGCCCAACTTGCGAAGTAGCTTTTGTGAAAATGTCAGCTAATTGCGCATTGGACGGGACAAAGGTAATCCGGGTCAAGGTATACATTTGAGTAGTAAGTGTGACATGCAGTTACATGGGTGGTGTGACGCTGACTGGGCCGGATGCCCATTGACTAGGCGGTCCCTCACTGGGTGGTTAGTGTTTCTTGAAAACTCGCCGATATCTTGGAAGACGAAGAAACAATCATCCTAAAGTACAATATTCACATAATCAAGACAATCTTCACAATAACATAATTGAGAGCATAATCATGAGAATATTCTCAATAGCATTGAAGTCAATTTTCTTTTGTTATCCTGGGATCAACCCACAAGGCATGGTTAGTTAGTTACTGATCCAATAGTATATACCATCTTATGTCATATTTCTTGTAACCATTTGAAAGAAAGATCGATCGTACCGTATGAACAAAATTATTCATTTCATTTCATAGCATGTATGTGCATAGATCATTTGATAGCTTCATCTGTCTCAAATGTTTTGATGATAACATATGTACAAATAAGGTAACAAGTACTTCACATAATATAAATGAAGTATACTATTTTGTCCGACTTTATGCACCTACATTGTGTGGTCGATATCCTGTAGTACCGTTCTATATAAGTCTACTCCTCAACAATCAACATTTGGTGCATACACATGCCACTAGAGCCAATTGCAATGATGTTTGTCCACGCAAGTCCGTATAATTATTACATCGAGGGTCTGTTGGATATTTCTCATTCTCTTACATAAGTGAACTTAGGAAGGGCGTCTTATTCTTGTATCTACAATTCTTTTGGAGATGGGTAACAGAGCCTATATGCCAGTTCTTCCAAACCACTTAAATCAGTTGTAATGTGTGTTTAATATTCCATGTTGAGTTTCACTTTTGGGAATGCTTTTAACATTCATGCACACTCGTCATCCAGATTGCTCAACTACATGATAAACTATAGCATATGAGAGAACTATAGCTTTCCATAGCTTGTTGAAGCCACCATCATCATTGACTCCAATTTGTCAATCTATTTCTTGTTCTTCTCAATCTTCAAATGGTCTGCCCCCTTCATTTCTTGCTTCCTTAGAGAAATTCAACAACCAACAAAAACCCATAATTTCAAACAAGATGGAAACAGAATGCAAAAAATTAAACATCCAAATGAGAGAACTTGAGTAATCAACAAAACCCCATCATCATTGTGAAACAAAAATTAAGCAGAAATTGAATAATAATAAAAAAAGTCAATTACCAGTTGTTCTTTGGTGAGAAAACATAGAACTTGAAATTTCCAAGAGCAAATAAAGGTGGTTTCATGCATCAGCTGCCTTGAGAAAATACTCATCAAGCTCTTTGATGATCTCAAGAAGATCCTTAGTGTTTCTGTTGGAGCACAATAAATTGTTCGGGCACATTACATGGATCAGCACCTATAATGTCATAGCAAGACATTTCTCATATACTGACTATGTTTGCTAGTTTATTGTATATGATGTTCTACTCAAGCAAATTCCTATATGCAAATATAAAGCATAAATTCCATGGAATTATAGAGCATACGAACAATAGCACATGCATATAAACATTCTAATGTAGGCAAACATTCTTTGAAACACAAATTCAATCTATGAAATAAATTCATACCTGTTTGTTGTAACTTCCAAATAAGATTCTACTGCTGTAACACTTCAAATAAACAGTTAGATAAAAATGTACCATTTTGTTCTTGGGTTGAGTCGCGGACTAGGTCGCTCTCTTTAAGACGTTTCGCGGCTCTGCCCAAGATTGTGCTAGCAGTGTTATAGCCTCGCCGTCCCCAGGATAAAACAGCCCAGAATCTTCTCTGTCTCGTTCAAATACGCACAATAAATGAACGGTATACTATTCACCCTCTTATCATTTGCTCGGAATCATAAATCGGCAAAAAACAGAATCATAAGCAAAACATGTTCTGATTTCAAAGAAGCGAGACTCTGCTTGCTAAAACAGATTTCGAACAATCAAAACTCTGCTTGCAAAAACTGTTTTTCGAAGAAGCCAAAAACTCTGTTTGCAAGAATTGTTTTCGAAGAAAAAGCATGAACTGTCTCTGTTTGAAAACTGATCTCTCCCAGCAAGAACTGAAATGTGTGAGCAGGGAGTTGCCATCCATGACGCCTTGGACGCATACTGACTGCAACTCTCTCTCAAGTGCAAGCAAATGTTGTAGAAACTATCTAACTCATCAACCAACAAAGACAAACAACAACAGTGGAAGGACCCTTTTTTACACCCTCCACAACCAACCAAGAACACCAAACACAATCTTTATAAACTAGTAAAAAAATCAGATCTTCTTTCAAAATCCAAGAGAACCGAAGCTCCTCAACGGTTGTTGAAGTTTTGGATCTCGACCCAGACGTGTAAGTGGTATTTCAAGACTATCCATGAAGTGGATTTGGGGTTCTACAGTTGGAATCTTGGATGGAGACACTTCCACTCTCTGTTTTTTTCTTGATACAACTTAAGCTCTGATTTGAGAGTATATTAAGATTGAAAAGCAACCACTAGGAGCAGTAATGGCTGAGCCATTATGAAAACACGGGATTCCTGGAACCACTAAGCCGCCCACTCACATTTTTAAATTCGTTTTTAATCAAAGAATTTTTAAAAACCCACATATGTTCCAACAATCCCCCACTTGGATTTTTAAAACAATTTTACAATCCTCCACTTGGATTGAAAAAACAATTTTCATCGAGCAATCTGTAACATATAAGATTGTGCATAAACAAAAGTGTCTTTCGACTTGAACTCTTGCGTAGTGTTAATGCTTTAGAATATACTAGAGTAACTCGTAGTTTTGAACTCTATCTCTAACAGACATTACACGCACAACCTTTTCCTGGGTGAAGTCTAAAAAGCCCGTGCTTTACGGCCATGCACGTATATCCCAGTAAGTGAAGGCTCTAGGAATTTTGCCCACAAATTCCATAGGAAGCGGCCAAACTTCCACAATCACTTAGGTGAGTCTATCAAGAGTACTCCTGTAGCTAGGTACTCCACTCCACATAGAGTATAGACATCATTAAGAGTTTTGAACTCATCCTACTATCGCTTCAGGAATTCATGCTGTATTCTAGGAATGAGATTATTATTTTGTCAGCATGATTCACATCATATCATTCACGACTTGTTATTACCCATTGAACCTATTTCTTGGGATCTCCAGTCTATAGGTTGGGTTACCGTCATGAATAACTCATCAATCTAAGGGCTTTAGTCCCATTCCTTTCGAGGTTTCAAAAACCTTCTCTCTAGCTAATACTTTCGTCAAAGAATTAGCCGAGTTCACATCAGTTCGTACTTGATCCGATCTCTCAGCACCAGTACATAGAATTCTCTATCCGTACTGTGCTTACGACGTATTTGTCGTTTCTTGCCGTTATCATAACGGTTCTGTATTTTTCTTGCAATAGCCGCGGAACTATCGCACTGGATCAAGACAGCTGGAATCAGTCTTTCCCATAAAGGGTTCTCTGCTAGCAGGGTTCTCAACCAACCTGCTTCTTCACTAGCCGTAGCTAATGTTCTAATCTCTGACTCCATCGTGGACTGTGCCAAAATGGTCTGTTTCTTTGACTTCCAAGAAACAGCTCCACCAGCTATATTGAAAATATAGCCACTGGTGGCTTAGGAGTCATCTGAAAGGGAGTTCCAATCAGCATCGCTTTATCCTTCAAGGACAGCGGAAAACTTCTGTAATCCGAGGTTCGTAGTCCTCTTAAGGTACCTCATGACCTTTTCAATTGCATCTATTAAGGCTCCTTAAAATCTAAGGAAACCCTTCTTTACTGAAAATACATAGTAATCGGGGCCAAGAAGTTCATTTCCGTTTACTTCTCCTAGGCTCAGATTCTATGACTTTATCAGTTTCATGCATCCTTATCATAGGCACGTTATTTGAGGATATACCCCCACTATTCCTCGAAATAACCCCCACTATAAATGCAATTTATCTTTTCATGAAAAATTCCTTGAGAAACACAAAAAATCTTTTCACAAAGAATCAGAATCCACAAAATTATTCTTAGCATGTATAAAAATATACGTAAGCTTCCCATTAAGGGACTTTTGAACTTCGGTCCTTCTAACTCTTGTCAAATAACAGGTTAACTACCTTTTTGAATGCATATTAAATGACGGTCTTCTTGCTATCTGAAGATGATCATGCATTCAACTCTTAAGGACCCATAAAATGAGAATATCGAATAAAATACCCATTCTATTCATCTCGCTATTCTCATTTTTTCTTTTAAGTTCAAGGATCAACTAAGAATATCATTAGAACACTTATCTTAAATTCAGCTTCTGAATTTTTCAAACTTCGATGTAAACATCAAGCTATTTCAGCCTCTGAGAATTTAGTTGCAAACTTTGATAACAAAGTTTCGCAGCCAAATCAAGCAATAGCTTCAATTGATCTATATTGTCATCAACATCATCATCATGAGAACTTATCCTTTCCATAAGAATACATGTCCTCATGTGGAAGTCCGACCAACTTATGGTCTTAGCAAAATCATTTATGTATTGACATTAAGAACAAAATCCACAGGTCAATCTATATATAAATGATTCCTTATAGCCTCCTTATGTCAGCTTAACATCAAACATCAACTATAACATTAAACACAAGGTTTTTCTTTTCATCAATAGTATTGATAATTAGAGGCATTCTAATTTTCACAATAGATCAATTATTGTTCTCACCAAAATAGACTGAATCATCCAAGGTTTAGAGTATAGACTACATTTTACATGTCATCATGTGTATATGTATGTCAATCTCTAACTACGTTAATCATAATTAATATGATTTCAATATGGTAGTAAAGTCACCATAAAAATATCTTTAAAAATTCACAACATGGTAAACCACCATTATAGATAAAGATATCTGATATTTCAAACGTAGTTGTAAAACTCTAAATCATGTGGATCTTTAAATATATCATCCTTTCTAAACTTTTCAAATATTACCATGGAGTGTGTCCTTGCATAGATTCTACCATAACCAATTTATAAAATAAATAAATGGAGAAACATGCTTCCATCCCAATTTCACAACAAAACACTACTACTCAAGGATTCTTTAAAGCAACATAGTGCTAACAAGACTAAACGTCAATCCTTGGAACAAATTTTGTTTAGGCGAATAGGATCCATAAAAAACAGACACATTCAAGCAACATGGCAATAACATACATTTTCTCATCAAAGTAATGTTTGCCAACCTATCCTTGGATCCCTTTGAATCAAGGAATAGTCCATAGCTAAAGTCAGTATCATAACTCAACCTCACTTCTAGTGTGATCACATGTGTGCATTCTTGTATTACAAATACATGCAAACTTTGTTTGGCAAATTCAGTATTTGTAATCATGGCAGAAAGATACTACGTCTTAAAATTGTTGGAGCACAATAAATTGTTCGGGCACATTACATGGATCAGCACCTATAATGTCATAGCAAGACATTTCTCATATACTGACTATGTTTGCTAGTTTATTGTATATGATGTTCTACTCAAGCAAATTCCTATATGCAAATATAAAGCATAAATTCCATGGAATTATAGAGCATACGAACAATAGCACATGCATATAAACATTCTAATGTAGGCAAACATTCTTTGAAACACAAATTCAATCTATGAAATAAATTCATACCTGTTTGTTGTAACTTCCAAATAAGATTCTACTGCTGTAACACTTCAAATAAACAGTTAGATAAAAATGTACCATTTTGTTCTTGGGTTGAGTCGCGGACTAGGTCGCTCTCTTTAAGACGTTTCGCGGCTCTGCCCAAGATTGTGCTAGCAGTGTTATAGCCTCGCCGTCCCCAGGATAAAACAGCCCAGAATCTTCTCTGTCTCGTTCAAATACGCACAATAAATGAACGGTATACTATTCACCCTCTTATCATTTGCTCGGAATCATAAATCGGCAAAAAACAGAATCATAAGCAAAACATGTTCTGATTTCAAAGAAGCGAGACTCTGCTTGCTAAAACAGATTTCGAACAATCAAAACTCTGCTTGCAAAAACTGTTTTTCGAAGAAGCCAAAAACTCTGTTTGCAAGAATTGTTTTCGAAGAAAAAGCATGAACTGTCTCTGTTTGAAAACTGATCTCTCCCAGCAAGAACTGAAATGTGTGAGCAGGGAGTTGCCATCCATGACGCCTTGGACGCATACTGACTGCAACTCTCTCTCAAGTGCAAGCAAATGTTGTAGAAACTATCTAACTCATCAACCAACAAAGACAAACAACAACAGTGGAAGGACCCTTTTTTACACCCTCCACAACCAACCAAGAACACCAAACACAATCTTTATAAACTAGTAAAAAAATCAGATCTTCTTTCAAAATCCAAGAGAACCGAAGCTCCTCAACGGTTGTTGAAGTTTTGGATCTCGACCCAGACGTGTAAGTGGTATTTCAAGACTATCCATGAAGTGGATTTGGGGTTCTACAGTTGGAATCTTGGATGGAGACACTTCCACTCTCTGTTTTTTTCTTGATACAACTTAAGCTCTGATTTGAGAGTATATTAAGATTGAAAAGCAACCACTAGGAGCAGTAATGGCTGAGCCATTATGAAAACACGGGATTCCTGGAACCACTAAGCCGCCCACTCACATTTTTAAATTCGTTTTTAATCAAAGAATTTTTAAAAACCCACATATGTTCCAACAATCCCCCACTTGGATTTTTAAAACAATTTTACAATCCTCCACTTGGATTGAAAAAACAATTTTCATCGAGCAATCTGTAACATATAAGATTGTGCATAAACAAAAGTGTCTTTCGACTTGAACTCTTGCGTAGTGTTAATGCTTTAGAATATACTAGAGTAACTCGTAGTTTTGAACTCTATCTCTAACAGACATTACACGCACAACCTTTTCCTGGGTGAAGTCTAAAAAGCCCGTGCTTTACGGCCATGCACGTATATCCCAGTAAGTGAAGGCTCTAGGAATTTTGCCCACAAATTCCATAGGAAGCGGCCAAACTTCCACAATCACTTAGGTGAGTCTATCAAGAGTACTCCTGTAGCTAGGTACTCCACTCCACATAGAGTATAGACATCATTAAGAGTTTTGAACTCATCCTACTATCGCTTCAGGAATTCATGCTGTATTCTAGGAATGAGATTATTATTTTGTCAGCATGATTCACATCATATCATTCACGACTTGTTATTACCCATTGAACCTATTTCTTGGGATCTCCAGTCTATAGGTTGGGTTACCGTCATGAATAACTCATCAATCTAAGGGCTTTAGTCCCATTCCTTTCGAGGTTTCAAAAACCTTCTCTCTAGCTAATACTTTCGTCAAAGAATTAGCCGAGTTCACATCAGTTCGTACTTGATCCGATCTCTCAGCACCAGTACATAGAATTCTCTATCCGTACTGTGCTTACGACGTATTTGTCGTTTCTTGCCGTTATCATAACGGTTCTGTATTTTTCTTGCAATAGCCGCGGAACTATCGCACTGGATCAAGACAGCTGGAATCAGTCTTTCCCATAAAGGGTTCTCTGCTAGCAGGGTTCTCAACCAACCTGCTTCTTCACTAGCCGTAGCTAATGTTCTAATCTCTGACTCCATCGTGGACTGTGCCAAAATGGTCTGTTTCTTTGACTTCCAAGAAACAGCTCCACCAGCTATATTGAAAATATAGCCACTGGTGGCTTAGGAGTCATCTGAAAGGGAGTTCCAATCAGCATCGCTTTATCCTTCAAGGACAGCGGAAAACTTCTGTAATCCGAGGTTCGTAGTCCTCTTAAGGTACCTCATGACCTTTTCAATTGCATCTATTAAGGCTCCTTAAAATCTAAGGAAACCCTTCTTTACTGAAAATACATAGTAATCGGGGCCAAGAAGTTCATTTCCGTTTACTTCTCCTAGGCTCAGATTCTATGACTTTATCAGTTTCATGCATCCTTATCATAGGCACGTTATTTGAGGATATACCCCCACTATTCCTCGAAATAACCCCCACTATAAATGCAATTTATCTTTTCATGAAAAATTCCTTGAGAAACACAAAAAATCTTTTCACAAAGAATCAGAATCCACAAAATTATTCTTAGCATGTATAAAAATATACGTAAGCTTCCCATTAAGGGACTTTTGAACTTCGGTCCTTCTAACTCTTGTCAAATAACAGGTTAACTACCTTTTTGAATGCATATTAAATGACGGTCTTCTTGCTATCTGAAGATGATCATGCATTCAACTCTTAAGGACCCATAAAATGAGAATATCGAATAAAATACCCATTCTATTCATCTCGCTATTCTCATTTTTTCTTTTAAGTTCAAGGATCAACTAAGAATATCATTAGAACACTTATCTTAAATTCAGCTTCTGAATTTTTCAAACTTCGATGTAAACATCAAGCTATTTCAGCCTCTGAGAATTTAGTTGCAAACTTTGATAACAAAGTTTCGCAGCCAAATCAAGCAATAGCTTCAATTGATCTATATTGTCATCAACATCATCATCATGAGAACTTATCCTTTCCATAAGAATACATGTCCTCATGTGGAAGTCCGACCAACTTATGGTCTTAGCAAAATCATTTATGTATTGACATTAAGAACAAAATCCACAGGTCAATCTATATATAAATGATTCCTTATAGCCTCCTTATGTCAGCTTAACATCAAACATCAACTATAACATTAAACACAAGGTTTTTCTTTTCATCAATAGTATTGATAATTAGAGGCATTCTAATTTTCACAATAGATCAATTATTGTTCTCACCAAAATAGACTGAATCATCCAAGGTTTAGAGTATAGACTACATTTTACATGTCATCATGTGTATATGTATGTCAATCTCTAACTACGTTAATCATAATTAATATGATTTCAATATGGTAGTAAAGTCACCATAAAAATATCTTTAAAAATTCACAACATGGTAAACCACCATTATAGATAAAGATATCTGATATTTCAAACGTAGTTGTAAAACTCTAAATCATGTGGATCTTTAAATATATCATCCTTTCTAAACTTTTCAAATATTACCATGGAGTGTGTCCTTGCATAGATTCTACCATAACCAATTTATAAAATAAATAAATGGAGAAACATGCTTCCATCCCAATTTCACAACAAAACACTACTACTCAAGGATTCTTTAAAGCAACATAGTGCTAACAAGACTAAACGTCAATCCTTGGAACAAATTTTGTTTAGGCGAATAGGATCCATAAAAAACAGACACATTCAAGCAACATGGCAATAACATACATTTTCTCATCAAAGTAATGTTTGCCAACCTATCCTTGGATCCCTTTGAATCAAGGAATAGTCCATAGCTAAAGTCAGTATCATAACTCAACCTCACTTCTAGTGTGATCACATGTGTGCATTCTTGTATTACAAATACATGCAAACTTTGTTTGGCAAATTCAGTATTTGTAATCATGGCAGAAAGATACTACGTCTTAAAATTGTTGGAGCACAATAAATTGTTCGGGCACATTACATGGATCAGCACCTATAATGTCATAGCAAGACATTTCTCATATACTGACTATGTTTGCTAGTTTATTGTATATGATGTTCTACTCAAGCAAATTCCTATATGCAAATATAAAGCATAAATTCCATGGAATTATAGAGCATACGAACAATAGCACATGCATATAAACATTCTAATGTAGGCAAACATTCTTTGAAACACAAATTCAATCTATGAAATAAATTCATACCTGTTTGTTGTAACTTCCAAATAAGATTCTACTGCTGTAACACTTCAAATAAACAGTTAGATAAAAATGTACCATTTTGTTCTTGGGTTGAGTCGCGGACTAGGTCGCTCTCTTTAAGACGTTTCGCGGCTCTGCCCAAGATTGTGCTAGCAGTGTTATAGCCTCGCCGTCCCCAGGATAAAACAGCCCAGAATCTTCTCTGTCTCGTTCAAATACGCACAATAAATGAACGGTATACTATTCACCCTCTTATCATTTGCTCGGAATCATAAATCGGCAAAAAACAGAATCATAAGCAAAACATGTTCTGATTTCAAAGAAGCGAGACTCTGCTTGCTAAAACAGATTTCGAACAATCAAAACTCTGCTTGCAAAAACTGTTTTTCGAAGAAGCCAAAAACTCTGTTTGCAAGAATTGTTTTCGAAGAAAAAGCATGAACTGTCTCTGTTTGAAAACTGATCTCTCCCAGCAAGAACTGAAATGTGTGAGCAGGGAGTTGCCATCCATGACGCCTTGGACGCATACTGACTGCAACTCTCTCTCAAGTGCAAGCAAATGTTGTAGAAACTATCTAACTCATCAACCAACAAAGACAAACAACAACAGTGGAAGGACCCTTTTTTACACCCTCCACAACCAACCAAGAACACCAAACACAATCTTTATAAACTAGTAAAAAAATCAGATCTTCTTTCAAAATCCAAGAGAACCGAAGCTCCTCAACGGTTGTTGAAGTTTTGGATCTCGACCCAGACGTGTAAGTGGTATTTCAAGACTATCCATGAAGTGGATTTGGGGTTCTACAGTTGGAATCTTGGATGGAGACACTTCCACTCTCTGTTTTTTTCTTGATACAACTTAAGCTCTGATTTGAGAGTATATTAAGATTGAAAAGCAACCACTAGGAGCAGTAATGGCTGAGCCATTATGAAAACACGGGATTCCTGGAACCACTAAGCCGCCCACTCACATTTTTAAATTCGTTTTTAATCAAAGAATTTTTAAAAACCCACATATGTTCCAACAGTTTCTAGACACTACCATGGCAAGATCACTTGTGGTATCCCTGGAAGACTCCGTCACAATAGAAGGTGGAACAACCACACTGGCGGCGGCGATGGTGGTGGTGACAACTTCAGAAGCCATTGTGGTTGCCTCCCATTCTTCCTCAGTCGTAAACCTAGAAGAAGAAGAAGGGGCAAATGGGTCCCAAAAATCCCAACTTGAAGGTGTGGTGGTGGAAGAGCAGGGGAGGTTGAAGAGGTCCAAGTTTTAGAGCTTGAACTCAATGGTGGTGGAGGTGGAGGCGGTTGAGGCGGCGTTGGTGGTGGTGGAGAAGGCAAAATGGGTGGCAAGTGGTTGTTGTGGCTGTTGGTGGTGGTGGAGATCGGTCCCAGACTCAAATTAAGCTAAAAATCGGTGCTTGAGAATATAAAATGCTCCGAAGGGAGCAAATCAACGATGGGTTATTTCCAAAACAGAGACTTTGGGCAACCCTCCCACAAATATCTTCTTAGTCTTAATATTAGCTCCACCTCCAAAGCTCCTACCTGCACCACCAGGGTTACCAGATCTAGAGGTGTTCTGCTGTTCTTCTCTTGATAAAACCCTTTTAGCCTCCATAGTTCTTCCATCAAAATGCTCCGTGAGCTTCTCCTCTGTTATCTCCCATGAAATCCCTTCGATGAAGAATCGCGAAGAGCAAAAAAAAAATAATAATAATAATAATAATAATAATAATAATAAAATATGGGGAGAGGAGATGGAGATGAAGAAGGATAGGTTTTCTTCTCTTCGATTTCTTCTCAGACAAAAACCCCAAATCTCTCACAAAGTCAAAAACCTAAAGGATGGGAGCGATTTCTTCGCGCCCAAAGCTTCATTTTTTCAAAAAATCTATTAGAGACGGCTTATACAGTAGCTACCAATTTTTATTGGTAAAACTTAGCGATAACTAATATATCGTGACTAAATGTTTTTTTTAATTATATATATATATATATATATATATATATATATTTTTTTTTTTTTTTTCAAAAAATCCATTAGGATTGACTTATACCGTAGCTACCAATTTTTATTGATAAAACTTAGCGACAACTAATATACCGTGGCTAAATATTTTTTGTGTATATATATATTTTTTTTCAAAAAATTCATTAGAGACGACTTATACCGTA
This sequence comes from Berberis vulgaris, assembly GCA_963556465.1. Lineage (NCBI taxonomy): Eukaryota > Viridiplantae > Streptophyta > Magnoliopsida > Ranunculales > Berberidaceae > Berberis > Berberis vulgaris. The sequence goes on from OY747135.1 coordinate 5,030,673, forward strand.
GCTACCAATTTTTATTTGTAAAACTTAGCGACATGTAATATACCGTGGCTAAATGTTTTTTATATATATATTTTTTTTCAAAAAAATTCATTAAGGACGGCTTATACCATAGCAATTTTAGTTTTTATTTGTAAAACTTAACAACAGCTAATATGTCGTTGCTAAGTTTCAAATTTAGCGACGGCTTTAAACCGTTGCTAAGTTGCAAATTTAGCGACGACATTTGCCCTTGCTAATACTAACTTGCTGTAGCTAAAAAAATTACTAATGAAAATTCATTTTTTTAATGGAATTAGTTCTTTCTATTAATTTTCAGATTTCTTATTGCCTTTTTTTTGTCATTCAGAAGAAACATTTCAAACTTGAAAACAATTATATTAATTTTCATCGTAAATTATTACTAATACACTAACCTTGTTCGTATAATCAATAATTTGTCCATCACAAAAAATACAATCTCAAACAACTTTATACTCTATCAATCTCAAATTGAAATTATATATACATATATATATGATTCAGGAGGCTACATAGGTAGAAAACTTACATGGATTTACAATCAAGGACAGACTAAAACTGACCAATTTTGAATCAAAGTTTAACAAAAAACAACAAAAAGGAATTTTGAAAGACAAATCGAAGTGTCCATGCATTTTCAATCTTAATAAAATTTTCTCCCCGTCCAAATTCAAAGCGTCTGCAAGTTTCATAGAAATCAAACAATCTTTCGCCCTGCAGAAAAACGAAGACACTTCAACTAGTTAGAAAGAGTAAAAAAAATGACTGAAATGCGGTAAAAATATCAAAGAGGATATGGGTAAGATGTAAGAGATGATTAAAAAAAAAAATTCTAAATCATTCTCATACCTGCAAGTGGTTTTTAACATGGGCAATGCTAAGTCCTCTCACATTCATTAGTTGAATGACTAATTTGGGAGTTGCTTTTGCAACAATCAAAGGGAAAAAAAATGATAAAGAGTTAGTAATCCTATTTATCCTTTATTCTCTACCATTAATGCGTGACTAATATGTTTTCTTCTTTTAAGTGAAAATACCGAAACTTTGACGTACATAGATATCAAAATATTGCAGATGTTCATGAAAGAAATTCTAAAACTTACTTTCTTGTCCACCAAGCCTTTCAACAGCATGAACAAAAATGATATGAAGACCAGGAGTCCAACGTAGTCTAAGCAACTTTGATTGAATATACTGTCTTACTGAAGTAGCCCTTTGTTGTGGAATCCCCAACAGTACAGTTTTCGATGAATTTAGAACAACTAGCAGGTGCATGGATCCCCAGGTTGTAAGTACAACTCGCAAATGTCCATGGTTCGTTCAAGGTGATCCAATGCTTCACTCTGTCACCAAACTCCTTGAAACAAACCTCTGCATAATCTTGTAATAATTTATGCCTTCTTGGTTCATTCCATCCCTTATCTTCCCATCTAAAGCCAAAAAATAATTGTCACAACTAATTATTGTTCTTAACCTTATAATCGTACAAATTGAGGCTCTTCAAAATAGTAACCAAGTCTTCAATGACACTTTTAACTTTCCGAAATTGCCTTATTAGCAATTCATCCACATCAAAATTATGCTTATGATACTACTCACTTAGTATAATTCTTGACCAAGAAACGGAGAACCTGTAAGTATTCACGTTCATTTTCTTCATTATCTTCACATCTTCCTGAAAATTATTGGAGGAAACAAAACAAAAAATGAGAAAAATAGGTTGTTCAAATTCAGAGAACACAAAATAATAGAGAAAATTTTTTAACAAATTATAAAATTGTCTAGGCTAAGACTACATATATCATTCTTTGATAACAGCCTTGCAAATAAATGAGTTGCACTAACAGCCTTGAAAATTAGTGACGATTTTTTGCGGTCGCAATCTTTTAATTAGAGACGGTCTCTAGTATTTGTAGCTATTGGGATTTTTTTTTTTTTTTTTTGTAGTGCTGGAGTTGTTTGGCCACACTATTTAATTGGGGATTTCAAGTTTTGCAAGTTTTTCACAAAATTGATTAAGAGCCACATTTCTGTTAGAAGAATGCTCCTACATCACGTTTTCTTTTTTCTTTTTTCTTTTTTTCATGTAAATGTACGTAAATAATGATGAACAAACGTCAGCTGGCATCCCACAGACTAAATCTAAAATGTACTATCTTCTTCTTCTTCCCCAACTACCCCTTTCACGTTCTTCTTCTCCATGTTAGGTAGCTCCTGATGCTGAACCCATCTCCATTTAGTTAATTTATGGTGATACAGATTTTACTATATTATTGGTTTTTTTTTTAGCCAATTAAACTGCTCATTAAGGGTTTTTTTTTTTATTTTTTGTGAAACACGAAAATGTTTATTAAGGAAAGAAAAGGAGAAGAGTCTCAACATTGAGAACCCCCCACAGTCATGAAATAATTTTGTCTTTCACCCCCACGTTGCATTTTATTTGTAATTAGTACTTGGCCAAACTACTAAATTCAATGCGCGTTGTGTCCTTATACAGCTTTCTTTGTGTACTAATTGTTGGGGACCGAAATTTAATTTCACAACAAACTGATAGAACAACTTCCTAGCTTTGCTTTGCTTCAGCTGCACATTCTTCTCCCCCTTGTTCATCCTGTTCTCCTTTGCTGCTTAAGTTTGAAAAATAACCTCAGTACTTGGGGCATAAAGAATGTCGCACCATATTGAAGTTTTCACATGCGTAACAAAGTGCTATATGTTAAATATTGTAACAAGTACTCATTTCAAGTATTAACCCTAGCTAACTCGTCCAAGCTAAATATGGTGCACACTTTTCCAGTGGTGCTAATAAACACACCCAAATAAGTATGGGTCTACCACAATTTAACATTTTTTGTGCAGTTAAATCATCAAAGGTACTGGAATAAACACACATAGAAATTCTAGTAAACTTTGTGAAGAAGAATCAAAGTACAAACTTATCAAAGTTTTAACAAATATATCATAACTTAGCATAACCACTAAGAACTCCTTGCAACAGACTTTTTATGAAGAGACAAGCAACAAGCAGGTTGTCCCCTTCATGTACTACCTCTTGCCTTTTCTAATCAATATTCCATTAACACTAGCATCTTGAACATGGGTGGTGTTTGTGGGATTACTAGCGTGTACTCGTGCCTTCGGCTATGGCTTGGACCACATGAGCGAAACCACATTTTATGTCCATTTCTAGCTTTTGGATTCAGATGAAGTCCATCCATGTATGTCATACAGACCTAATGTAAGATGTGGGGGGATTGGTGCATGTAAGGATGTTCAACTCAAGCCTTGTTTTAGGATTGATGAGAAATCAAACATTCCGATTGTAGTTGTATACGTGACAAGGGTCAATCCTAATACGAAAAGGCTTTAGTGCGGTCTTAAACAGGTCCAGCCCAGGCTTAGCCTAGTCATTATTCAACTCGTAAGTTAGGCGCCCGAGCCCAATGTGGTGCGAATCTCGAAACTTGACCCAAAACAATAAGGCTCGAACACAGATCTCTGAACTGCTACAAGCCCAAGATTCATTTGAACAACTTTTGATTCAATCAATTATTGGGTCCCAAACAAAGCCCAAGTGTCGAAGAGATCTCAGTCATGGACAGGTAAGATTCTCAGCGAGATCTACTCCCTCCATCACACTTTCAACGATAGAGTCAATGAAAGAGTGAAACTTGCTATATAATGGGCAACCCTTCAAAACCTATACAAAAAGTGTGGGTTGCTGCAATAAGGTCAATTTTCACATGTTGTGATTTCGCCCCTTTGTGTAGATTGCCCTTGGACTGGCTCCCAAATGATCCAACAAAGTTGCACCCATATGATCGTCTGCACCGAAAATATATAAATCTCAAACACTATCTGGGCTCTATAACACTGAACATAAAACACATAGGCAATGGTTAGATTAAGCCCAATGTGCCCCATGGAAGTTTCACCCAGATTAGAAAGGGTGGAGAATTCAATCAAGCCAGTTGGGTGACCACTTTGGTTGTGCCATTTTCTGATATAAAATGCTCACCCAATCGAAGGTAAGAAATGATGAGTCCTTGTGTGCGCGAGTAAACCAAGCTTTGGCTCTCCCTGAATGCACCTTAGCCCAGCATACTCAGTAGCAAAACCGCGGTTTATTGTTTATGCGAGTCCATAAATTTCCTAGGAAGGGCAAGCAGCCCAAGATTGTTCTTCGTTTTCGTTTTCGTTTATTTCTAGTTTACTATTCTCAAAAATTAGTTTTCATTTGAAAACCCTCAGCCTTATGACTTTGTTTCTCATCAAAATCATTTCCACCCCTAAGACCTTCCCTGGCCTTCAATCAAACCGCATTCCTGTGCCACCATCACCACTACAGTTATCTATTGTCTCTGATCCAACTACTGCCAGTCTGCCTCTGCCACCATCATACCTTTGATCTTCCCATTTTATCCGTTTTTGTCGAGATACATCCATGCATTCTTGGGTGTTCATATGCCAAAATTGCATTCAAAATGTTGAATGAATGAATCCATTGATCCTTTTTCTTTGTTTAACATAAAGTATCTTTGCTAATGAGGTATCAACTCAGTGTTAGATTTGTGCTGGATGGAATCACAAGCACTCAGCGTTAGATTTGTAGTGAATAGAATCACAAGCCTAATGTTCGAACCCTACCGGTAGCCTTTGATGAGCGTGTGCCAGAGCCAGAGTCCAGACAGCTTCATCGTGGATCCCACATCAAATGGGCTCATCCAATACCAAGTGATGCACACCCAAGAGGCATGAGACTGCTGTTGACGGGCCCAGGTAGCCCATTGCACTCAACCACAAGAACAAGAACTGCTGTTGATGGAAAGGCAGAAAACCATAATGATTTCATCCACCACCAAAGAAAGACTGAATTTGGAACATTTATTTGATTGATTGATGCTTTTACAACACCGCAACAATCTAATCCGATTTTCAAGGAGCTTCTTCCAGTGATCACGTAACAAACTTCCTTCTGATTTCTGATTGGAATTTGGAAAGGATTTTCTGCCATGACTGTGTAAGAAAAGGTGAATTTTACATTTCTCGTCAAAAAGAGATCTGAAGTTGATTGATATGAATGGGTTCATCTCGTCCTATCCCATGCCCACCCCTAATGTTGATTGATATGTAATTTATTTTGCTTTAGAAGTTCTCTGTCTAAATACTTCATTCATCTTCACAAAACTCAATCTATGTTGAAGCTTCCAACAAAAGTCGCATGATGCTTGCTAACAAATTTGTTATGTAATTCTAAGCTCGAGTAGATATATTTCAAGATCATGGATTTCGCTGCTCTTAACCTAAGTTTCATAACTTAAATAAACAAAATGGTAGTTGGTTTGTTAACACAAATCAACCAATACACCTCAAAAGCCCCTAATGTTGAGAAGCGAAAGGTTAATTAAGTAATAAGAATCCTAACATTTCATCACGCTTCTACAGCAAACGTTGGATGATAGCCTTCACCACTGGTCATAAACAATAAATAGATATTACAATATTACATAAACCCAAATACATTAAAAAAAAAAATTATCCCAAAATCTACGAAATTAATAAAAAAAAAAAAAAAAAAAAAAAAAATCATAATCACAAGTCAAAGTTACACTAAGCTATACACAATAGCAAAGCAAGGAAGCACAGCCCTTGGATTGAAAACAATCAACTCATCTTCATCCAATCTCCCATGCTGACTCCCACCACTTCCTCTTCCAAACACTGAGTCAAACCCGCCTTCGTCCTCCTGGTCACTCCCGATTCGACCCGCAACGACCCGACAAATCAACATCGCCCGTTTAACATTCATGAAAGCGAACTCGTCCTCGAGATCATCAGGCAATGCCACGTGCGCTTTCCAACTACTACACATGCTCGCGATGCCGTCCATCTTGGAGGAGAATCCCGACCGTATGATCCCACATACGCTGCAGTAGTTCTGAGAACAAAGACTAGAATTACCATTTTGTCCTAAATTACACATAAATGTTGAGCAGTGGAAACGCAAAAGTTCGTTCCCGTCCGCGATGCAGCGTTCGTCACGTCTTCGAGTTCCGAGTTTCGACGCTTTAGATTTGACGGACTCTCTGTAGTCTTCGAATCTCGAGACGATCTTGGGGCTGTTGTGGATCTTCAAGATACGATGGATTTGGGGGATTTTCTTGTGATCGTTCCAACCCGTTTTGAAGATGATTCGGACGATGTTTTTGCCCGAATCACCATCGAAGAGCTCTGATACTGCATGTTTGATTGATTGGTGGTGGTCAAGGAGATGGGTTTTGTGGAAGATTTCGCCGCAAGTTGGGCAAGGGAAGATGTCGTTGCGGAGGGGGAAGGATGGGTTGTCGAAGGAGATATCGGTTTCTGAGAGGGAGTTGGTGCGGCGTTTGCGAGAGGGGGTGGAGAGGATGAAATGGGGAGGTGGTGGAGTGGTGGTTGTGGTGGTGGTGGTGAGGGAGACGATGGAGGATGGGACGGAGGTGGGGTGGGATTGGATTTGGGTTTTGGTGTGGGGGTGTTTGATGCAGATGAGGTGTTTGATGAAAGTCCAAAAAGAGGATGAGGAGGATTTGGAGGTGTGGGGTTTGGTGGGGGAGGTGAAGGTGAGTTTGCGGCGTTTAATGGGAGATGGGGTGGAGGAGGGGAATATGAAGCAGCCAAGGTGGAAGAGGAGGAGGAAGACTGAGAGGAGGGTGGTGAAGAAGGAAGAGATGGAGGATGCCATTGTTATGAGGAGGAGTGTTGTTTGAGCTCCATGAGTGAATGGGAGTTATGGAAGCAGAGTGTGTGTTTAGTTTAGTGTGTTGAGAAGGAAGGAAAGGGGGTTGGAGGAATGATGAGTAGACCCACCAAAGAAGAGAAGAAGACGAGTGGAATAGTAAATGGAAGACGAATAAAGTGTTAAGAAGAGTCGGTGAAAAGCAAGCGAGTTATTCTACATGGCGAGGAACTGAGCGAGGAAACCAGCGAGGGAAGTGAGGTGGAGGGGTGAACCACTTCCCTCGCTGGTTTCCTCGCTCATTTCCTCGACATCTAGAATTTTGCAAAGCGAGCGATTCGCGAGGAAACGAGTGAGGGGAGGGAGGTAGCGGGGTGAGGACCATTTATCCCACTCAGAATACGTGTCATCATTTTTTATGCGCGCATTTCGAGTGGGGTGGACGATCCCCACTCCGCCACCTCACTTCCCTCGCTCGTTTCCTCGCCATTTAGAATTTCTCTTTTTTTATATATATATATTTTTTCATTTTTAAAGGAAAGTGAACAAATCTAATCTTACAAGATTTTAATAATCAGGCAAACAGGTACTTGGGGTAGATTGTTTTATGCTATGAATCCTAATTATTGAGGAAACCAATTATTAAAAAATATATTATTTTCTCTAATTTTTCTTTTCCTATTTTCTCGATCTTCTTCATATTTTTATTTCTGTATTTGTCATCGAATGAGTTTTGTCTTCCACATTCAGTCCATAAGTTTTGTTTTTCACAATTTTACAATTTCAATTATTAGTTCTTTTGCATATCTTAATTTTTTGGTTTTAATTATCATCAGTATAATTCTTTTCGACGGGCGGAGTGGTTATGGTGTAGGGTTCATCACAGTTCTCATGTAGTGTGTGGAAAGAGAGATATGAGAGTTTTTGAAGGGCTTAACAGATCAAAGCATTTTATTTTTGTCGAGATAAAAAAATTATTGTGAAGAATGGGTTCGACTTATAATTTGTTCAGAACTTAATTTTTTATACCTTGAGTAGTACACCATAGTGTAGCATGCATGTCATTTGATTTTCTTGAAAAGGAGATATCAAATCCCTGTACCAATAGTGCGGATCGATTTGCACTCTACATTAAATATCTTGACTAGCTGGTTAGCCGAAATTCACATAGCTTTCTTACAACTTTCTTTACTTGGTAAGTGCTACCACGAGTTAGACATGTTAAGGTATTAAAATCGTCCCGGCGGTATTTGAAGTGAAAGGGGTTAGTTAAGGGATTAATTGTCATACATCACCAACTAAGTGAAAGGGATTAATTTTCTAATTCCTTAACTAAACCCCTTTTCATAAATCTAATTAGTTAAATGAAACTTAAATATTTTTATTATTATTTTATTAATCCCTTAACTAACCCCTTTCACTTAATTGATTAGAAAATTGTCATACATCACCAAAACTCATGCAAGCTAATCAATCAATGGTGTACGGTCTTTGTCTATATCAAATTTCAGAAATTCAAAATTATGAGAAAATGGGCGAGGAAATTGACGAGGGAGGGGAGTGCAATCCTTCATCCTCTTCGAGATGTGTGTCAATTTCCTCGACAACAAAAAAGGTTCATTAAATTTTGCACACATTCCCTTTCCTTTCCTCCATTTGTAAAATTAGGGTATCTTTGATTGTATGGAAAATGGACATGAAAATTGAAATTTATTTCGTGAATTCGATTTTGAGACCTCTTTCTTAGACTTGAATTCTCATAAGTAATGAAAAAATGGTTTTATGAAAAATTGATTTTCTGTAAGTAAATTATGACAAACCAAACTAACCCTTAGAGTTATTTTTTAAATATTTTGACGAACCCAAGTCATGCAATTGAAGATTCCAGCCGGGGTGGAAGTATGAGAGTGGATCAGATGCATAAATCACAGTAATGACTGGATCACATTTCAGCCACTATGCATGTTTTTTGCAGCAGCTTTTCTAAACAGGAAACGTGCGAGGGAGATAGAGCGAAATGAGCAATAGTACGCATCTCAAGAGGAATGGGTGGTCGCGCATTTTTTTGACGTTTTTGCAGATCAACCATCTCTTTGGTACACCCATGCAAGAGATCAGATGTTGCATTCCCTACTCAGGCTTTCAATTCCTATATATCATTTTCATTTCTGATCAGTCCAACTCCCTCCATCCCTTCTCATTTCCCCACTCCTAATAACTGATTCCACAATACACAATTTCATTTCATATCGCTATAATTATTTTCCTTGTGCGGTTCTTGTCTATTAATCTTTTCTTTCTCTGTGTGGGGTTTTGTAATCGATCGAAATTCCAGTGTCCCCTACCTGTCTCACCTTTGTGGAACTTTATCGTCAATAATATCTGTTCGGACTAATTAAATATTGCAAAATTCGCGCTACGCCCCACCCTGGTTTAGTGATTGCATTGAAAAAAAAAAAAAAAAGTTTAACAAGTTCAGATACAAGTTACAGATCCATGACAGTTTGAAAACAATTATCAATTTGGTAACAGAACAACAGAGCACCCACTTTCAGGGGATCGAAAAAGGTTGGAAAAGCTAATAGTGCTTTGTTTGATGTGTCGGTGTTATTAGTGAATGTCATTTTCGTAAGCACGTGCACTATAACGTGTTATTTGATCAGTTTAATGGTTTATCAATGTACTTGAATCTTACAACAAGAAAATAATCAAATATTTGTTTGTGGATTCAAGTAACAAGAAAGGATTGATGAGGGCATCTACACCTCCAACTCATTGCTATTAGGAAGTGTATCACTTTCTTATAAGCTTTAGTGACGATTTTTCTTTAATTAATGTATGATTATTCAAGTCAACTTCATCTCAACACAGATGCATAGTTCAATCCAGACGATCTAAGTTATTGTAACGACCCGATTTACATGGTATAATATTGTCTTTTTGGATCAAAAATTCGTACAATTTTAAAACATGTTATACTAAGGGATTCAACCTCACACATAAGTAACACATTTTCTTCCCTTACGATGTGAGATTTTAAAGCTTGTCAGCT